>OY740718.1:90832074-92032074 GCA_963513945.1 Hydrotaea diabolus
GAAGCTGGCACCATACACAACGATCGGAATGAACAAGTTATTGGCCAAGCAGAAGAGACGCAGTTTAGCACAGTAATCATTTGGCAGAGTGATGTGGTTAGGAAATCTGTGAAATCAATAAATTAAGAGTTTCAGTTTAAAATTCAGTTAATAAAAGTACACAAGTACAATAAGTATAAATAGTGGGTCGCCGTTGTGAGATGGTTAGTGCGCAGAATTACCACTCAAATACGAATGATTCCATAGCTGCATTATGGAAGATCTTTAATCAGGCCCGATAATACAGGACCATATCGGTCCACGTTTTCATAACGTATTCATACAAAGGTATTTTCCTATTTGATACCCTGTCGCTTTCGAAGTCTCATATTTAATCAGATCTCGCTCAAATTAAGTATTAATGAATTATGGGAGAATAACGATATAGACTAGGTAAATTTAATGGCCGTACTGCCCCAACACTAGCCACATTTTACAATTTATAATGTTCCTAGAACTATGGCATCATCTTCCCGATTTGAGGCCCTATCGCTCTACAGATAACATATTGCATCTGATTTTGCTCAAATATAGTGTAGTGCATTATACGAGATTTATCATGAAGCCTGGCAAAACTCAACTAACTAGTTTTCCAAACTTTTTTAATTATCTTTCAAAAGTCAACATTAGTCGAAGTCAACAATATCATAATGGTAAAGTTCACTTACGTGCAACGTTGGGAAATCATTAAAAAGTTACTACCACAGCGCCGACAGGATGAGTGATGAAGCTTATTTCTGGCTGAGTGGTTTTGTCAACCACTCCCCTCCATTTGATCGAAAATGTATTTAGTTTCATGACTCAGATATTTTTTCCAACAGGTGGAGTTAAAAGGGTTTCTTCGAATCAAGTTCCCGGGCCCGGATGGTATTTCAGCACCAGTCCTACCTAAGAAAGTGCTCTTCGACGCTAAACCGTCATTTACGCAACCTTTTCAACCTTGATTACCGTGCGGATTTCTTCCCAGCGTGTTGAAATATTGCGAACGTCCAGCCGATCTCTAAAAAAAAGTGATGCCAACAATCCTGCGAACTATCGGCCAATTTGTGATTTGCTCTGCGCTCTCCAAGGTAATGGAGAGCATGGTTAACCACCATCTTGTAAGGTATCTAGAGTCTAACGATCTTCTTAGTGATCGACATTAAAATCGCTCTACGTGGGACCTGGTGGCTTTCTTCTCTTAGCGTTGGAGTCAGTCTATCCACCAGTGTGGCGAGAGCAAGCTTGTGGCTTCGGTTATCTCCAAGTGCATCTGGCACGTTTGCACTTATATCAAATCTGATCGTATTTTGGCTCGATTTATATCTAGCTTTCTTGGAGATCGCACTATAAGAGTTGTTGTAGATGGGTTCTCATCCAACAAGCATAGGCTTACCGCAGGCGAACCACAAGGCTCTGTCCTTTCTACCTCTAATCTTATTGTCATTGACGATTTGTTGGGTCAGACCGTGAATCCAATCTACTCCTTAGCGGATGACAGCAAACTCTGTCATAGTATTCATTCAACCGTAGGCCAAGTCTTAAAGATATTGAAGACAGTAGGCGAAGGATGGATTTCCGATTGGGGTCGAATAAATAGAGTAGATTTTAATGTACGCAAGTAGCAGTGCTGTTTGTTGTCTCACAAGCTATTCACTGCCCCATTAGAGTCGTCATTATCTATAGGTGGTGTTGTTCTTGATCAGATGCTTTTGATGTTCTCGGCATACAATATGACGCACGTTGGCGCTTGTATTCGAAGTGTCGAAAGAAGCACTCTAGTGTATACTCGTAGGTTTTCTAATGCGGTGCAAGCAATATTTCACTCCTTCTGATCATTTCAATATCTATACAACTTAAACTCGTATCTGGTAACAGTGGGGTACACGACTCAATTATCTTCCTTGAACATGGTTGGAATGTGGGTTGCGTGTCGCTGTTCTATCGTTACTTTCATGGTGTCTGCTTTTTTATGACGTGAGGAAGTTTGGCAAGAACACGCGACTTTCCAGGAATTCACACCCGTTTGTTATCGAATGGCCGGTTGACCTCAACATACACTATAAATCGAATTCGTTTTTTGCCCGTACTGTCCGTATGTGGAATCAACTTCCGGCAAATGTATTTCCTACCAATTACGACATCCAAAAATTCAAGACAAATGTCAATTACTATTTCTCCCTTTTTCCCCCTTACTTTCCACTCACCGACGCAATGCACTGCATATTAGGGGAAACACACTGAGCGGTGGTCAATTAAAAAAATGTACCTCAAGGGGCACAGTTGCATCCGCAAAAAATTACTGTGTGGTGTTTTCATGCCGGAGGTGTGATTGTGGCGTATTTTTCGTCGATGAAAACAATCGTCATGTTACCTTTAATGGAGAGCGCTTTCGTGCCATGTTAGAGAATTATTTTTGTCCAGAATTGGATGAGCTTGACATCGCCGATATGTGGTTTCAACGAGGCGGTGCCACTTACCACACAGCACGCGTTGGAAACGATTTACTGAAAGGCAAATTTGACGAACGTGTTATGTCGAGAAATGGTCCAGTGAAATGGCCACCTCCTTCATGCGATTTTACGCCATTGGATTGCTTTTGATGGGGCCAGATCAAGCATTGGTCTTTGTCAACAAGCCAACAACTTTAGACGATTTATGAGACAATTTCAAACGAAATTGACATCGTTCCGAAATGTGTCGAAATGTGTGCAAGAGTGGTGCAAAATTGGGTTCAAAGAATAGATCGCTGTACACGGGCTCGTGGTGGTCATATTACCGAAATAGAATTTCATTTTTAAAATGTAACATTTGCACTTCACCTAAAATAAATTTGAACTCTATACCTTAAATATTCTGTGTTTTATTAATATATAAAATTGTTATGTCCTTAATGGAAGCCCCTATATGTCTACGTTTTTCTATGTCCCCTCCCCAACATTTTACTAAGTAGCGACATAAATACTGTTACACACGTTTTATGCTGTAAAATAAAAAGTATTGAATGTTTTTGGACCAAATATTTTTTAAAATATATATTGATGTATATTGTATCCAAAAATAATCTACTTATTCGAAATGTTCGCCTTTAACTTTACACACGCCTTAAGTCGCACTGGCCAATCGTCAACAGCTGCACGAACCTCGTCCATTGGAAAATTGGCCACAGCTCGAACCAAAGCTGTCTTAAGAAATCAAATGTTGGGGTATCTTTTGTGACAAACCTTGTCCTCTAAAACAGTTCACAATTTGTAATCCAATGGGTTCAAATCTGGACTGCCTGAGGGCCATTCTTCAGAGGAAATGAACGCTGGCAAATTGTTTCGAAGCCAAGCCTGTGACGTTTTAGCCTTATGGGCCGGCGCAGAATCCTGCTGAAAAGTCCATTACTGGTTTTGGAACAGGGAATTGTTAAGAGACTTCACAACAGCTTCCAAAACGGTTTCTTGGTAAACTTTGACCGATGTTTTGACTCCTTGTTCGCAGAAATGCAGGTCAGTGACCCCATCGTAAGAGGCTCCCCACTAAACTTCAATAAATGGAATATAAATGTAAGTCCTGAAAATACACAAGCCATATATTTTACCAGAAAACGGAAGCCGTGTTACCTTCCTCAAAACACAATTGTTTTCATTAATCACCATATAACCTGGGAAAATAATGTTAAATATCTTTTGGCGATCACATATTCTACATCGTCGACAAAATGAACAAAACCACTAGAATAATGTAGGTATTTATACCCAACTGTTCTACTGCGTCCCAGAATGGTCCAAAGCGGCAAAATGTCACTTACATAAATTACAAGTCTCGCAAAACAAGTTACTCAAAATGATATATAACCTACCAAGGCATTATTCGACACAATTGTAATACATTAAGCTAACATACAATTACACTTTATTACAATCAAAAAACACCCTAAAAAAACAACAAAAATGATAGCGAATATAGAGAATCGTTTTCTAAAGTTTTCGAGCAAAAAAAGTT
The DNA here is from genome assembly GCA_963513945.1 of Hydrotaea diabolus. Lineage (NCBI taxonomy): Eukaryota > Metazoa > Arthropoda > Insecta > Diptera > Muscidae > Hydrotaea > Hydrotaea diabolus. Next base: position 90,836,083 of record OY740718.1, read on the forward strand.
ATTATTTACGTAATAAATATTTTGACCCCCATATTAAAAAATCATCCTCTTACACAATTTACTTAAAAAAACAAAGAACAGTATTATCAAAGAACAGTATTAAGCCTGTATTAAAACCAATTTTCGTACACGGCATTTACTTTTGGGGTACAACGTTAAAATTAATCAACGATTAAGTCGAAAGTTTTAAGGCTGCTCCTAAACTCTCCAGTTTGTCCGAAATGAAATTATTCACTCAGACCTACAAATTGCACACGTCATAGATGAATTAAACGTTTATCCGAAAAATACTGCCGAATTTTCTGGCGATTTGTCTTTAAGGCGACAGTAATGAAACAGGGCGTTTAAAGAGACTTCACTTACTAGACCGACCTTCCATTCAGATGATGAGCAGAAACTAAGAGACAGTCTCACATAATATAAGAAAATTTATTAGAGATTCTACGTAATAAAGTGAATTTCTATATATAAGTAGTATTAATGTTGTACCTGAATATATCTAACGTTAGATTGAAAATATATAAAAAACATATTTTTTCAATTCTTTATGTTACTTACATTTATAAAAAATAAACAGAATGAATGATATTTTATATGGGACTATGAACTTATAGGGGTTAATTTTAGTTGGTATAACGGTATTGCTGAAAGTTTAAAAAAAGGCCCATTCAAGAACCTTTCAAAGATTTTAACCAGATCAATCAAAGTGGTTGAAAACAAAATATTTTGGAAATTAGTTTCTGTTGTTTTTAGATCCAAGAAATTTCACATAGCTATAGAAAAAATGCATTCGAATTATTGCATTTATTTGCGAGACTTTTATATGTATTCATCTTTGAAAAGTGCAAATATTGTATTGTTTTTTTTTAGAAGTTTTAGTGTTAATAATCAAAATATTACATTTTAAAAAAAAATTTACTCTTCAACTTGGGAGCCATGCTTAAGACACCCATTTTGGCAAAGAGGTTTAAATATGTTTTTGTAACACAGCGGCCACACTTTTAAGTACAAGTTCGAAAAGCATTTACATAACAGTGATATTTTGTCACTTGCTGCAAGTAAGATGTCGAACATGGACACGAAAATGGACATTCATTTGCAGGATCATTTAATATGGTAATATTAATTTTTTAGTTTTTATTTTATAAGAAAAATTTCAACTTTTTTTAAGAAAACAATAATCTTATAAGGAAACCTTCAAGTAGAATTGTAGATATAACAAATATAATTAAATACTTCTGAAATTTGCCAACAATATATTAAATTTTTAACTGAATAATTTTTCGTTTTTTTATTTTTTGTACCAGCGAGAAAAATGCCACTGATTTAGATCCTTCAGCTGGACTACAAGTCGTTCCAAATGAACAACAAACATTAATGTCTTGGTATGACCCCCACAGTAGATGGGCCGATTTATGAAGACAAAAATTTTAATCGATTCTCTAAATCTTTTTTGTGTTCTCACGCGCTCATATGTTAGTTATATTGTATTGCATGTGGCAATGTCTATATGTATGTCAACTGGGAAAGGTAATATTTAAAATAAAATATTATTACCCTCTAAAAAAAACTTTAAAAATAAAAGTTGAGTAAAAGTCACAAAATTTAAATTGGGCTCCTTGAAACCTAATGCCAAAAGCTATCGAATCACTGGTGGCACAATATCGATTTCTTAATCGATCCACACTACACCCACAGTCAGTGTGATGTTAAGAGGGCGGTGGTTTATTGTCAACCGACAATAATTTCCCAACATTGAAAGGTTGCGAAGTTGTCCGGGCCATAATTTTCTGTTTTCGGAGCGGATTTCTGTGAATTCTTGATTTAACGGCTTTGATTATATGCGGTGTTCGAACAGAGCGTGGAAGGCTCGGCCGGTGGCGGTCTTTTACATTTCCAGTCTCCTCAAACAGTTTTATGCATCGGTAGACGAACATGCGGCTAATCCCTAGTGGCCGGAGCGTTTTAAAAATATCGTTTTTTTCATTTCACACTTGAAAAGCGCTATTACCGCGATACGGTTTTCATTATCTGACCACTCCAAGATGGAAGTTGAAACAATTTTAAAATCCCGTTACAGACTAACGCTATTGAGGTAAGCTTTCAAAGCCCATATGACATTAACGGGGTATGTTCAGTTCTCTTATTGAAATGCGTGTGTTCAATGTTGTAACAATATTTGTCCCTACTAAGTACTTTATAGGGTCTCCGATCAATATTTCATAGTGTTGCAAACGGAATGACAAATTAAAAATTAACCATCGATCGAGTGTACTTATATAATTATAGGCGAGACCCAATAAAGAGTTGAAGAGCACTACACATACGGGGTGGGCGATTTAACACTTTAAATTTGAATCGGCTGTAAAAACAAGTACTAATAATGTTTTCAAATTTCTGGTTTAATTGAAAGGTTGAACTTTGCTATTTATTAATGAAACACCTTCCGATGCGTTTTCGCTTCGCCCAATGAGCTGAAGATTGTCTCGCAGGAGACGAAGAATTTTACCGAAAAATCGAATCTCGGTGAGATGCGATGAGAGAACTCACACGTGACTATTGAGAAGCCAATGCATCCACAACGGCATCATTGGGCCATTTTTTCTTCGAAAATGACCAAGAAACCGCCGTTACCCTGACGGTTACCGCTCAACGTGTTCTTTCCAAAAACTCAACAGAATGACATGGACGACATTTGGTTTCAACAAGACGGGCCACATGTCACACAGCGAACGCAACGCACTTTTTTTGTGAAAATCAAATCGAAAAAATGACCCGTCTCGGGGCTGTGACTTGAGCCCTTGGGTTTATTTTCTGTGGGCAGCCATTAAGGATAAATGTTACACAAAGCATCCAGAGAAAACTGAACCGTTGAAACATGAAAATGACATTTAAGAGATTCGACCCGAATTAATCGAAAATGTATTTTAAAAATACTGCATTGATCGGATGAGGTACTGCTGAAGCAGCCGTGGTAGTCATATAATTGATATTGTGTTCCAAAAGTTCCAAAAGACAAAGTTCCAATAAAACCAGAAATTTAATAATTATCAGTACTTTTGCACATAAAATCGTGTACGCTCTTTAACTTAAGGGAAAGTCGTAAACCCAAAAAATACGGCGAAAAATAAATATTTGTCTTACTAAATTTTCAATGGCGGCGATCGCGGTGTACTTTAGTCCCGAGTTCTTAAAAGCAATTTGTAACCCTAACTTTGGTATTACTTTATCATTATGCAATTTCAGAATGTTTTGTTATTGTGGCTTTTGCTTGTTAAAATGCCTTTTGCAGTTCTTAAAACTCACCTGCTGTTCTTAAATGTGTTGACTTTCTGAAAAGAAACAGTTAGAAATCTAATGCCAAAATTAAAAATATGTATGGTTTTACCTTCATAGTCGATCCGGCGGCTTGCATTTCCTCCTTTGGTTTTGCCCACTGAACTCTCATATCCACTCCCCACATGCGCACCCTTCCCGGTGTCAAACTTTTCTTTGCCTGCAAAGCCTCTTCATGATCATCAAATTCAATGAAAGCGAAGCCACGGTTTTCATCTCGTTCCCGACCCAAAATCATTTTATTGTGCCTCAATGCCGGATAGGCAGTACAGCTATGCATTAGTGGAAAACACTGCTTAAAATGTTCCTCTAGCAAATTGATCGGTATTTGTCGCGGAATGCCACTGATAAACAGTCGATTCTTACCCTGGGATCTATAAACACAAAGACGATCTACATTCTCGCCCACAAACAAAAACTTGATCAATTCAAATGCGGCCAGACATTCTTTTTCTGAACAAAAACGTATGAAGCCGTAGCCACGAGTGGCATTTCCAGAGTCCATCATCAAGCGGAACTCGAAAACGCGACCGATTCGATGCAGCCACATAAGAAAAGCTTCTGCATCCAGATTCTTTGGTACGCGGGTCACGTATAACTCGGAATGATAGGTAGGTCGAGGACCCACAAAGTTCGTCAGCGGCCCAAACACCTTGCGTCCATTTTCCAGAATTACCGGCATAGCTTCATAGGATTGTTTCTGATCTTGAGGACTGAGCATCGTTACTTGCGACATTAAACTGGATCTTGTGGCAAATTTTCAAATTGGCAGGAGTTTGAAATAAACTCAAAACTAATTTATTTACATTTCTTGCGAAATTGATCTTTTCAATGGAATTTCTTACTTCTGAATAAAAATGACAATGGCCATTTGTAAAGCAACGGTACTTTTTGTTCTACGAACAAACAGGGTGATGAAATACAAGTGGCGTCTGTGCAACTCACTGCCAATTGGTAGCCTACATTTTTCATAGCCAGACAGACCTAATTGAGTGCGTTGCTTTGATGCGGATTGCATTGTACAGAAGCCGGTGTTTATTTTTAATTTCAAAAGTTATTCGAGTATTTATTAAATACCGACGCGATAGTCGCGCTTTCATATTCATTTAAATACCCTGACTACATGACTATACTTATACACTGTTTTTTTTTCCAAATGTCATATATACTTTGACCAAACAATTATCAGAAGAATAATTTTTGTTGAAGTATTCCTGTAACAGTAGCAAATTCCTCCAACTTTTCGTTTCAGCTGAGTCCCATCAAACGAAAATTGCTAAACGAAATTTACCAAAGGTTTGCTACATGTATCTCTAATCGGAACGAAAATTTGGGGAACGTAAAGTTTTTGTATCGTTTCACTGCGTACCTCTGACAATAAATCATATGAACATTTACAGTGGTAGGTCCACCGAAACAAAAAAATCACAAGTGCTTAAGAAAATATCTGTTTCAATATTTTATAAAAATACTGTTTAATAATTAATGTCTTAGTGCTTATTAATGAATGAAATTCTCATCTTTGCTTTTGTCACTAGAAAATCGGCTTTAACTTGAAATTAAATATTTTTTATTTTTAAATATGGAGATAAGTTATGGCAACAAACATTACATTATACGAGTATATCTCTTACAATATCATAACAACAATTTTATTTTAGTGTTTTTATGTGTTATAAAAAATTAAAACAATCTTGTTGGAATTTATGTCCCGTTCGCGATGTCCCGTTCGTGGAAGTAACAAATGTCTTTTAAAAACGAACGATTGACATTTCAAAATATAACTGAATCATGAAAGCGTTATTAATAAGTCCAATATAGTTAAACAAATTTTACTACCAAATAATGCGATAAAATTCGTTGATTTTTTGAATTTTTCAACATTCTTGCAAAAATTACTTCCATTTTTTGCCCCGTTTGCGATCTACAGTTTATCTTAAGTATTTGGAGAACGTTGAAGTTATACAATTTGCAGTTTGCATTTAAATGTAGTGCTACTGAAAAGCTATTGAGCCTTTACTAAGAGCTTAAAAAATTGTTATGTTTTCATACTTATATAATAACTTTAAAGCACATGAGTGTCCCGTTCGCAATCCCGAAAACCCCCATATCAAATTTATTTATTTGGTTTTTCTTCACACACACAATCGCGTGTCTATGATATGGAGATACAAATTTAACAGACAACTCCGTACTGGTCTCGAATAAAAAATAATGGTCTTAAATAAAAAAGAGGGATTTGAAAAATTTTCATATTTCTTGACAACACAAAAAACGGTGCGACCAAAGGCAAAAACTCTTCTAGTCTAGGCTCATCAAATTTAAGAGCAGAAATCGTTTAAAAATAAATCGCCAAGAAATCTTCATTTAATAAAAATGTAAAAAAGCGCACAATGGCTTTCTGTGATATGGCATTCGTGGTTAAAGTCCAGTTTATTTAAATTTAAAGTAAATTATGCTGTCGTCTTTAAAATGGCTCAAGTATTTCGAAATAATGAATAAGTTCTTTCGAGTCCAGTTGGCCCGCAGGTCTTTGAAAATCATGCCACCCACTTTCATATAAGTGTGCGTACTTAAACGAAATAAAATTGCTGAAAATGAAAAAAATACATACCCTCAATACCCAAAATATTGCTAGATTACACCTGTTCATAGCTAAGTGTTTAAGTTAGGCTACGCTAAATGAAGTTTTAATTAGAACCCTGAGGACCCCTGTACCCAAGCGCATTTATTTATTATTTATTCTGAAATATCCGCTGCATTGGATATACAAGTGTGCATACTCAAACGAAAGGAAATTGCTGAAAATGTTAAAAATACATGCACTTTATACCCAAAATAGCAGAATTCCGTTGTAAAATTGCGTAAAGCCCTCCACTTTCTAAAATAAAATTAAAATATGATTCAAAACTTGTTGGTTTTCCTCGATTTGAGAAATTTCACCTTAATTCCGATGACAATAGCGGATGGCTTTAATGTTCCGACTGTCTAGATAGCGCATGTTTATAGCTGAAAATTTTAAGCACGGCTGAAGGCCAGCCACGCTGAAAACTAACACTTTTGCCGCATTTGCATATGCAAATTAATTTTTTGTATCTGGCAATTCTTCAACCTGCTCAACTTAATTTTTCGTCGATCTGGCATTACAAGGCAAGCTAGCTTGTTATCTTATTTCTAGTGACTTGGCATCTCTAATGAACAACGGACATTTTATTCAATGGAAAAAGTGTAAGGGGCTTTCGCACAATTTTTTTTTGCTTCCCAAAGTTAAAGAGAATTTATTTAATTTTGCGTAAAGTCCAGTGTGAAGAATTGGACATCATGAACTTTTGCGTGGTAAATGGAAGTTATCAGCCAAAGGCCAACTCTTTCGGCCAAGCTATTCCCCAAAATCAATTGAACACGAACATTGGTTGTAAGCAGAACACGAGTGCGAACTGTGAAATAACTGTAAACTCGGCAGCGACGCCACAATCGTCGTCGGCGTCATGTGACTCGGCTTCCAATCCCAGCATGGAATTAATGCATATGAACGGTCGTAAGGTTTTGGGTCCACCCGAAGATTGGAAAGGACCACCACCGTCGAGCGTTTGTGAATTATTTGTGCGCCGCATTCCACGAGATTTGAAAGAACAGGAATTACTGGCCCCCTTCCTGAGATTTGGTCGGATATATGAAATTCGTTTACCCATGGATTTCAATCAGTCCTATCGCGGCTATGCATACGTCAAGTACACCACAGAAGAGGAGGCCGCCTGTGCCATGGAAGTGCTCACCCATTTTTATGTCCAACCCGGTCGCAAACTAGAGATTATGCATTCATACGAAAAATGCCGCTTGTTCGTAACCAATATTCCAAAGCATTTGGATGAACAGCAAATTGAGGAGAAGTTTCGAAATATTTTCCCATCAATGCAGCGAATATATACACGTCCGTGTCCTTCACGTCCATGTTCTTCGAATGCGATTAGTCAGCAGCAGCGTGATATTTCTGGCAATGATGGCCAAGTGGATTCTAGAATTCCAGTTCCCCCTCGTGGATGTGGAAATCGTGGTCACGTTTTTGTCCACTTTCCAAGTCATATGCATGCACTGGAGGCTAAGAAAAATATAACGCCAGGATTGATTCGCATGTGGGACAGGGATCTTAAGGTGGTCTGGGCAAATACCGAGCGAGAAAACAAATATTCTAAAACGGTAAGTGAAAACTATTTTAATTTTTTTTAATTAAATTACATTCAATTTTATTGCTTATTTTTTGGGGCGTGATACGAAAAAAATGTGCCACGCCTCCATAATGAAGCGGAAATTTTAGCAAAAATAAACAATAGGGCGCTCGGCTACAGGAGGCCCTCAGGGTCGTGGAAATTATGTTCTAATTAAAACTACCTCTAGCGTGGAGAACCTTCGGCCGTGGTAAACATTTCAAGCTATGGACATATGTGTAATCTAGGATTTTGGGACTTTAAAGCGTTCCGATATTGTTGTAGCGGCAACTGTGTGTCGGGGTGACGGCCCTTGGCCGAAGAATTGCTGCTTCGGGTCAATCCGGTACATAGAACCGGTTCCGATATTAAACACTGTCACCAAAATTGAGTTAAATTTTTTTTGAAAAAGTTTTAAAATTTCTTTGATTACAGAAAGTGGAGGCTCCAAGCAATTTTAGATAGGAATTGACCCACATACATTTTGCATGCTAACCATTTTTGTATAATGCTGTTATTTTTGGGACAATAAGCCTCACGATTAACTATTTTGGGTCTTGAGGTCCGGGCCCACTGACTTCGCCCATTATTTTTTTTTGCATTTTTGGTATCCTTGAGCTATTTCCTGTCGTTTCGAGGCCTGGAAGCGAGCGCACTTATTATTATTTTGCGAAATATTCACTTTATTATGGAGGGCGTGACGTATTTTCTTTCTCTTTTCGACACTTGTGCCTACAAATTTTGCCATATTCTTTCCCGCTTTCATAAGGAAATGTTGTATTTTGTTTAAAAAAGACTAGCATATTTTTTTTTAATTTCCGTCACTCCCCATAAACTCCACTTCGGCCAATATCAGTTTTAGTTCCACATACTAACTTGGACAATATGCTGTAAATTGTTTGAAAGACAACCCACTATGTAATCAGGCAGGCTTAAAGAATTTCAGCTATATACTGACCTAATTAACACATTGGAAAAATAATTTAACGTAAGAAGAACAGAACTTTTTAAATTCCATCCCACTACATGTATTTAAACAATAATTGCTAATTTTGGCCCTATAAAATTTATTTTTGTATTGTTCAAGTACTCCGCTATTGAATTGTTACTTTTAAATTATTCTCAGTGGGTTTTTTCTGAGGGTTGCCCTAGATATGTATGTATATTAAATTTTATGCTTAAAGATCGTATGGAGTTGAAGGAAAATTATTTTTTTATTTATATCTTTAAAACTGTTTCTTTGATCAACATTTTAAAAAAAATCGAAGCTATGACCTTAAAGTACGGCAAAACTTTGATGTTTATATTTTCCTTAATTCCATACGATATTTGAGCATTTAATACATATGTGACAGCGCATAGAGAAAGGGACCTAAGGGTAAAAAAAATCAATTTTCACCTTTTTTTTTGATGTGGATAACATCTGAGCATCGAATGAGACCGATCCCATGCCCCAAAATTAAAGTTATGGTACACCTAAGATACGCGTATTTAAATCTTTAAAATGGCTCTCCTGAACAAAACTGGTTTTTACCCTTAGGCCCCTTTCTAATTTGCGCGTCACATATATAGGGGACACCTACGAAAAAACTCGAAATGACTCCGCTGTGAATAATTCATTAAAACAAAAAAAAAATATTTGTATAGAACAAAATTAAACTTGGCGCTGGGACCTTTTAAGAAACGTTACTTATCACTTATATCGAGACCTAATCAATACATACATATTATAATTTGGCTAAGGGGTTAGTTGTCAAACCGTGTCATCTGAAAGTTGAGTACCTTTAAAATGGTATTAAGTCGCAGTAAGAAATTTAGTTTTCCTGATTCGATCATGTGCGCTTTAATGATTTTCAGTAGCGTTGTTTGTTGTGCCGATTCTGCCTGCTCCTTATTCATTCGCCGTCGATATTCACTGATACTCCAAAGGGGTCGATTACAATGAGTCTTTTTCTCTCAAAACTGCTAACATTCATATAGAAAAAGGGTAGTATATGCGTATAGCAGAGTTTTTTACCCCACCCATTAACAATTTTCAATATGAATCGACCGTAAAAAAAGAAAAAATTGGAAAGTTTAAACTTTGTCTTTTAATAATGGAACACAATATCATTTATATGACTACAACAACCCTAATTTTCAGTACATTCTCGATTGTTTCGAATCGAGTCTCTTCAAGCAACTTTCGAATCTCTTCAAGCAACTTTGATTTTATGTTTCAACGCTTCGATTGTCTCTGGATGCTTTGCGTAACATTTATGTTTAATGGCTCCCCACAAAAATTAATCCAAAGGGCTCAAATCACAGCTCCGAGGCGGCCAATTCTCTGGATGCTTTGCGTAACATTTATGTTTAATGGCTCCCCCCAAAAATTAATCCAAAGGGCTCAAATCACAGCTCCAAGGCGGCCAATTCTTATTATTCTTATCTTCGGTTGATTATTCGATTTTCAAAAATATCCTTGTTTAAATTGGCTGTGTAACATGTGGCCCCGTCTTGTTGAAACTAGATGTCGTCCACGTCATTCTCTTGGATTTTTGGAAACAAATATTAATTGAGCATTTTGCGGTAATGCTCACCAATGATGCCGCCAGCCCAAAATCCATACCAAACAGTGACTCGATGTGGATGCATTCGCTTCTTAATAGTCACGTGTGGATTCTCGGAACCCCATATGCAGCAATTTGGAATATTGGCATAGCCACCAAGCTGAAAATAAGCTTCATCTAAAAAAAAAACGATTTTTCTGTAAAATTCTTAATCTCCTGCCAAACAATGTTCAACCCCGAACCATTTTCACTTGGCGAAGTGAAAATGGTTCGGATTAAATGACATAGTTCAACCTAAAACAAGAAATGTAAAATCATCACTACTATATATTTCATAACTGCCTTGCATCGTTTGTCTTAATAATTACTTCCCTATTGCGTTTGATTAGCATTTTCATCGCAGCTCATAACAAGTTGGCATTTTTTGGTGATGCGCCGTCGATGATACCCCGGACTCTGCTGTTAGTTGTGTTGACTTCTCCATAAGGCAAATTTCCTGAGGCTAGCACAAGCGTGAGCTGTTTATCGCCTTCATTTATGTAAAGCTGAGTTCCTACATTGGAATATTTTGCAGCAATTTGTCGAGCAAGAGTCGGGAAATTGCCAACTGCCGGCTTCGTATCCTGCAGAACACCCCGCTCTGCCAGTCGATAGATCGTTGGCTAAGGTCTTCGTCATCCCTCTTGAAAGATAATTTCAGATTGATTTTATCTCGCCCCAAAGAAGTGAAATTTTATCAAGCTAGTCAGCCGAAAACACTAACATCGCTAAGGGAGTCAAAAGAGTCCCTTCTCTCCATAAGCTACCTTTACTGGTGCTGCAGTTCCTATATCATTATGGCACCATTTATCAGTCCGCTCTGTTCCATAAGTTAAGGTAGCTGTCATGTCTGCTGTCTTTTGATCATATTCCGTTTACATTCCGAGGTCGATGTCGTTTCGCTAAGAATTTGGTCGCTGGCGACACGCTAAGCAGTTGCAATTATTTCCCATGCCCGCCTGTGATAGCTGTCATTGCCTCCACCGACGTTTGTGCGTATAATAACACACGCGAGTTATATTTTTCTATTTCCATATTAAACTTTGTAGTGAACATAAATGGTTCTGGATAACTAGAAATTGTTGAATCTTTTTGTCAGTGAGTAGGGACCCACATATTGGATTTTAATTGAGCCTGCTGCAGAATATTGTGCGGTCCTTATATAGACGAGCGAACTAATGGGTTACTTTACATCGTGCGGGGTAAGTCTTTACCACTAGAAAGTACAACAGCTTTGTGACGCATGGTTTCAAAAAACTTTGGTTAGGTTTACAGTCTGCGATTCACTGCCCAAGGTGGAGGTTTAAAGTCTTGGTTTAAAAATACTTAATTTTAACTGACACCATTTTTCTTTTCAGTCTAAAACGCTCTTCGTTCGTAATGTGGATTTGACCGTTAACAATCGCGACATTATCGATTTATTGGTCCATCACGTTCCACGCACAAGTATTTGCAAAATTTCAAAAGTACGAACAACGGCCTTTTTTGATTTCACCACACGAGAGGCGGCTGAAGTGTGCCTGAAACAGTTGCAAGGTGTACTCTTGAGGGGAAGACGTTTAGATCTGGAATGGGCTAAACCATCGGAACAGTAAGAAAACCATATGCATACATTGCAACATGTACAATATATTTAATTATTTTCCATTTACTCTTTCTATTATCATTAGACAATCTTTGCATCGCATGCGTGAAACCGATTTTGATGCTGTCTTGCGTTTGAAATGTATTGCCAATGGCTGGCACATCCCCGTAATCATTTTTGGCTGCTACTATGAGCAAGAGCAATTACAGTATGGTGTGGTGTTTCTACGCGACGCATTTGGCAATGTGAAGGCCACCTTTTGTATTTTGAATACCAATGAACTGGTGGATATTCATTCGCGCATGTGTGAAGTTGTGTGTGTTTTGATTGAAACCATAGGAGCCTTTCCCGATTACAATTATGTTTTCTTAGTAGAAAGAGAAACTGCTCATCTATGTATGTCTTCGGTAGTTTTTGGGTTTTTTATACTAATTCTTGTTATATTTTCAGTGGGCATGGTTGCCCTTAATCAGTTCGTTGTCGATTTCATAGCTGCCTCTGGAGTTCCAAGTGATTTCTATTTCGATTTAAATGAACTTGTCGATCTGAGTTCTGCCGTTGTTTCATTGACCTACAACTCGGAGAGGCGGCTTTTAATGGCCTACAAGGAGAGCTTCCAAACGCATAACGAGTGCACATATTTGAAGAACTGGCCATTGGTGGGACATCGTATTTTTGGCACCATTATGCCCAAGTATCGCAACAAGGTCTCCTTGAAATATAACCTCAACGATACACAAATTGTGCTGGCGCTATGCTTCACAGTTAGCGGCATCAATGCCGTAACGCCTACACGTCCATATATGGCCTTTCGCGCTAGTAATTTTGATCACGGCTACGAGGGTCTACGTTATACATCGATGAATCTGTTGCCAGTGGCTCTGACACAATCACGTTTTATAACGCCGCACATGTTGAGTCATGTTCAATTCGGTGGAACGCATTATTATCATCCAGCTCAACGTGTAATGCAGCCACCGTTGTGGATTGCAGGTTGTTCTTACGCCGAATCCGTTAAGCAACCCACGGGCAATGCAAGGACAACCGAAGAGGAACAAAACCCCACGAGTGTTAATATTCCCCAAGTGCAAGTGTTTATGGGAGCAGGAAATTTTACGCAGCAGCTTCCCCAGTACCCACCACAGCCACGGGCTGTGTTTGTGAAGGCTCAGCAACACGGCCAGTTCATAATGAGTCCACATTCAACTATGTCGGCTAATGGACAAGTCAATTTTCATTCACATCCTAATGGTAATGCTCATACTTTGCATGGTTATGTTGCTGCAGCACCATAAAAATATTTTGGATTCGATTTTTTGTTTGTTTTTTTTGACACCTCTTTGAGAGTGTTTCTTTTTTTGTTTTGCATGATACTGAACAATATTTTTTAATGTATGGCATATACGTTTTATCATTGAATATTTTATTGATGCTTTTTTAATCGCTTTTGTTTTGTTCGAAGTGAAATTAATGTTAAACTATGGTTTTTGTTTTTTTGTGTTTAATGAGTATGAAATGTTTTATTTATCGCGCAATTGCGGTTCTTGCACGAAATACTGTCTTGTGTTTTTTTATTATGTCGTGCCTTATCTTTGTAATAATAAATAAAAAATAAAATAAAACAACAAGAATCTTTTTCGTCTTCACAATTCTACACAAGTGGGAAAAAAACTTTGAGCCCTCTTTTGGACAAATCCCACTGCTCTTTTTGTAAAATGTTCTGAAGCCGAATTAGGTATCCGTTTTGCTCCATCACGTATAGTTTTCGAGGTATCGTGAAAATAAACTTGAAAATTTTACTTTTTATTCATTCACTTGAAAATGTGCAACATTAATTGTTCGGGAATGCAGCTTTCATAAATTATTTTTCATTCTTAGTGTAAAAAATCCATTTTGTATATTATATAATCTGTGGAAAAAAAAATAATAACGAAAAAGTTATTAAAGTTGTTAACCCCATGGTTAACTTGGGATCGAACTTTGTATGCAGTATATTTAACATCATGGACCGGTAAGGTCTCACTTTACCAGGGTTGGATATTGTTCACTCGTAACATATATAATATTTGGTTACAATCGGATGTAATTTGTGGCAGCTAGAGCGACAGTAACTCAAATCGGGAGGGAACGTTTTGGGTGGAGTCTACATTAAATCATCAACTTTGGATATTAGCGTGGGTCGATTTAGCAATCGATATTGTGCCATCGATTTTTCGATAGCTTTTGGCATGAAAAAAAGTTCCACTACGACATATCAAAAAAATCATTTTCATATATATATATATATACATATATTTTTTTTTCAAAAATTATGATGGCCGAAACGTTACCGTGAATTGTGCTCGCTATCGCGCCATGATATCGGACTTTTTGCTACCTACAATTGAAGCCCGTAATCTTGACGACATTTGGTTTCAAACAGAACATTGCCACTTGCTCTACAGCGAATCAAACAATCTATTGAGAGGCAATTTCGAAGAGCAGCTAATTTTACGTTTTGGACGAATGAGTTCGCCGCCTAGATCGTTTGATATCACACCTATAGACTTTTTTCTTTGGGGCAACGTCCAAAGTCTATACTGACAAACCAGCTATGATTCAGGTTTTGGAGGCCAACATTACGCGTGTCATTAACGCCAATCCAAAATTGCCAACATTTGAAGGATATTATATTCAAAAAATAAATGGCATAAAATTTTCTTCCGAATGAACAATAAAGATTCCAGACCTGAATTAAATTTTTTTCTTTCGAATGAAAATATCTCTAGATTGATCACCCGTTATCACTAGTTTTAATACAATCTAATTCAAAATAATTATAATTGGATTTTAATATTATTAAAATTTCACAAAATGTTAAATCTTACAATATTCAACTGCAACTTTAAATATTTTTTTTAGTTTTATTTAAAAAAAAATGTTTTTATTAAACGGTTCAGGAAAAAGACGGGTAGGTAGTAGCCCAGCAAACCAAACGTTCGGAATTCTGTACGACGAATGTTCCGATTTCGGATCAGAATTCTTACCGAGTTTGTAACGAGAAACATATTGGAGCCTGAATTCTCAACTACTTCTCTGAGGGAATTCTGATGTTTTTGTCGACATTTCGTAAAGAATTCCGAATTGTAGTCTTGGGAAATTCGAAAGGAAATTTCGGCATTTAGTCTTATTAAATTCTGATGTTTTTGCCTACATTTCGAACGATTTCTAGGTTAAAATCTTAGTAAATTCTGAGGCTTTGTATGACGCTTCGTTGCAAATGTGTTACTAGTGCCTCAGTTATATTTAAAAAGAGCGGTTGTTTAGGTATAAATTTGTCTTCATTATTTTTTACATACGACCTTTATTATTTTCTTCAGGTTTCTCTGGTTCCAATAAGAAACTTAGTAAGTGTTGTGCCTCTCTTTTCACCTTTTCTGGAGACTTGACGGGTCAAATTTTAACAAATTTTGCTTAAATTATTTCTTTTTCAAACAAATTATACAAAACATGCTAATATTTTTTTTTTAATTTCAATTGTCACTTTTTTTGGCTGATACACGATAAGTACTGTAACTCTGAGTGCTTAAAGAGAACTAAAAAATGAAATAAAGTAAACATCACAAAACTACAATGCATAGAAAAACGACAATTACTGTAAATGTAAATAAAAACAAAAAACAAGAACTTGAAATATAAAAATACATCAGCCAAACAGTTAAGAATTTGTTCAAAATTAGTTCCGACATGTCTGAACACTACGAGGGTTGCTATTTATTTATTATTTGTATATCGGCTCCTAACATTACTAATGTTCAAAGATGCAAACTGGAGCTTCCATTGGAAACTTTGACATTTTTACCATAACTTCACTGAGAACATTTTGTCATTTGAGGGCGAATTGTTTTGTTTACAGTGTGTTGAAAAATGTATCTCAGTCAAAAAATGGAATTATCCCGTGAACATTTTCGTGCGATGATTTTTTATGATTTTCGGCGTGGGTTATCGAGACAAGAGTGTTTAAATCAACTTGTTTCGACTTTTGGCGATGAAGCACCATCAAAAACCACAGTTAATCGCTGGTACCAAGAGTTCAGCCTCGGACGCCGTTCGCTTCAGGATGAATTTCGTGAAGGACGTCCAACATCGGTCACTTTGCCAGAAACCATCGAGGCATCCTTGAGCATTAGTATGACAAGCATCAATAAGATATTGCATGCTCATTTGGCAGTGAAGAAAAATTGTTCTCCTTGGATCCCACATAATTTGACGAATGCCCAAAAAGGCTCGTATGGATTGGTGCAAAGAGATGTTGAAAATGTAGCTCAAAGGCAGTGTAAAACATTATCACAGGTGACGAATCATGGATCTATGCATATGAACAAGAAATGAAACAGCAATCGTCCGTATGGATCTTTCAAGACTATCCAAATCCATCAAAAGTTGTTCGTGGAAGAAGTACATCGCTGCAAATGATTGCGTTTTTTTTGGTATAACCGGCCATGTTGTCAAAGTGTCTTTAGTAGAACGTAGAAGGTCAATTCTGAGTGGTATACAATCATGCGTTTGCCAACAGTGTTCGAAGAAATGGGGGAAAGATAATAAGAGATGACGGATCATTTTGCATCACGACAATGCGAGCTCTCACACATCAGCTAAAACGATGAGCTATTTGATCACTCAAGATGTCGAATTTATGGGCCATTCACCGCACAGCCCTGATTTGGCACCCATGACTTCTTCTTATTCTCTAGCATCAAGAAAAAAAAACGAGTGGTCAACGTTTTTCATCGCCCGAAGCAACTGTTGAAGAGTTCAAAAATCATGTTGTGGAGGTGTCTCAATCGGAGTGGAAAAAGAGATTCGTAAATTGGTTAGTGCGCATGCAAAAGTGTATTGATCTTAAAGGAGAATATTTTGAAAAACAATAAAACCATTTCCAATGATAAATTATTGTTGCTTTTGTCGGCCAATTTGGTTTACTGGGAGATAACTCCTTTACAGTGGTTGAAAAAAAAATATTTTGGAAATACATTTTTTGTTCCAGATCAATGCAATTTCAATTATTACGTTAGTGAAGGAAGATTAAAAAGTATATTAAAATGATGCCCGAAAATGTTATAAAAAAGTACCTCATAAAATAGAGGTCCCAAATAATAGCCCTGAGTAGTCGTTGTCAAAATTCGGCTAGCGGTAATTTTGACGAAAAATACAGTTGTCGCATTTCTACCGTGATAGAATGAACTCCTGTAGAGACTCAAACGGAAAGCTGGCAAGTGTACCGAGTATATAGAGAGAAAACATTTTAAACCTATTGACGTGTGATAATTCGGTTGGAGGTCTTGCTAAGGTGCTGGGGTTTAAAGTTCTTGTGTCGGTTTTACGCAAACACGACCGCGTCGTTTTATTTACCAAGTTGAGCTAGCAGAATGTTCCACGGCTTGTGCAAAACAACTAATCAAAAGGTCGCCAGACACAAAACTATTTAAAGGAATTGCTCGCTCGGTAAGCCCTCATACACGACATTTCCGATGTTAATTTCTGAATAATAAATTTTTAATTCGATCATAGGGCTTTATGCACGTTTTAAAGCGATGTCTGTTGATTGAATTTGATTTTCACAAAGCACCAACGAAATATGTTCTTCTTGTTGTAGAAGTCACTAATGCGGTACGACCTTGCTCAAACTCAGACAGAGGCGCGAAATCTTTTAAATAGAAGTAGAGTGTAGGAATCTCAATGTTAATGAAATGTGGCGAGTTTTTTTTTATTCATATGCGAAAAACGACTTTAAGAACTCCAAGCCCGCGGTATCGCACATTGGGAATTTTGCGGAAGAAGTCAAATTATCACATACTCTTAATGCAAATGCAGTGGTATTTTAAAATTTAAGACCAAATGGTACAATCAAAAAACAAATAATCACTTCGATCTGACTGCCTTTTTTGTTTAACCGTTTCAAACTCAGTACTTGTATATTTTACCGAACTGACTTAATATAAACTTTAGAATTTCAAGATGAATATTATTTTACAATGTGAGCTTACGTTTTTATTTTTATTTTTTATTTAAAGTAGGATATTTCAATATACAGCCAACTCGCGTAAATGTGAACTATTAATTTATTCCGTTCATTGGGAAACGATTTTAGGTTTTCTTTGCACAAACTTTTTAATACGATTTTTTCTCTCCAATAAAATATTTGTTTTTACGATACTAGGTATCGCATTTTTTAGTGATAAAACAACTCTATATTGCTTCAAAGTTTCGTATTTTTTTCGAAGTCGTAAACGTGAGACTTTTTCGAAGTCGTAAACGTGAGAGTTGTTTTATCACTAAAATAAACTTCTACTAAAAAATGCAATACCTAGTATCGTAAAAACAAATATTTTATTGGAGAGAAAAAATCGTCTTAAAAAGTTGGTGCAAAGAAAACCTAAAATCGTTGCCCAATGAACGGAAATATGGCTGGCGAATACAATATGGTGATTATGTTTCTGGATTGTTCATGTCTAAGAATGTTCAAGTTTCCGTGAGTTGACTGTACTAAAATTGAAAAAATAAACTGTGCAGAGACTTAAGTTTTTTTTTTATATGAACTTATAACAAATCCCTTTTTTCTCCAAACATTTGGATCTGAAATTTTGGTTGGACTTGCCTAGAGTTTAAAATCACTACAAGACAATACAAAATATCGCCTCAAACACTCTAGAAAATCCAGTCGAATTCCCACGAACGAAGATGTGGTAGCATCAGATCCCATGATCTCACCTTCGTTTATCCAGAAAAAGTGTAGTGATATAAGCGATGACGTTGAAGCTCTTTTAGAATAATAATACATAAAAATATTTTATATGAAAAATTCGTTAGTAGTTACGAGGGCGACCGCAAAACTAACTGGCCTGGCACATTTTCTGTTTTACTAGCAACTTTTTGTTTTGTTTTTAAAAGCAATCTTTTATAAGCCATCTGTCAAAATTTCCAAAATATTTAATGATTATTTTCTTTGTTACAGGTGATTGAAGTAAACAAGTTTTATAATTTTTGAAAAATGGAAAATAAAGAGTTTCGTGCGGCACTTTTATATGAAATACAATTAATCAAAGATGATTTGGATTATGTTCATGGTGATAATGCACCATCATACTCCACCGTGAAATCCTGGGTTCAACAATTTAAAATGGGTCGTTCAAGTACGGAAGATGAACAAAGCTCTGGAAGACCGAAAACTGCTACTACTATTGAAAACATTAGAAAAATACTTAATGAAGTGACTAAAGATAGACGAATAAAGCTCAGAGAACTTGCTGATATTGTTAAAATACACGAAAAACAAGTTTGGAGTATTTTACATGATAAACTCCACATGAAAAAGCTATCCGCAAGTAGGGTGCCGCGTTTGTTGACTTTGCCCCAAAAAATCGTCCGTTGGACCAATTCCGAGGAGCTTTTAGCGATTTATCAGCGTAATCCAATAGAGTTCTTGCGCCGATTCATAACTGTTGATGAAACATGGATCCATCACTACATCCCAGAATGCAAAGAACAGTCAAAACAATGGATAGAAGCTGGTAAAAGTGGTCCCAAGAAGGCGAAAACTGTTAAGTCGGCAGGAAAAGTAATGGCCACAGTATTTTGATGCAAAGGGTATAATATTTATTGATTATCTTGAGAAAGGAAAAACTATTAATAGTGAATATTATTGTGCATTATTGGATCGTTTGAGTGATGAAATCAAGATAAAAGGACCGCATTTAGAAGAAAAAAAGTTCTTTTTCAAGATAATGCTCGGCCAGTTAACTCAACAAAAACTGGCCGAATTACGATTTGAAATTGCTCCGCATCTACCATATAGTCCAGATTTAGCTCCTTCTGATTATTTCTTGTTTCTAAATTTAAAAAAAATTCTCGGTGGCAAAAAATTGTCGTACAATAGCGAGGTTATTGATGAAACTGAGGCATATTTTGAAGGTCTTGAAAAATCTTATTTTTCGGATGGAATTAAAAAACTTGAAAAACGTTTGATGAAGTGTATTGAGTTGGAAGGAGATTATGTTGAAAAATAAATAATAATACATAATTCCAAAAAAAACGGTTCTTTATATGTTAGGCCAGTTACTTTTGCGGCCGCCCTCGTATATGGGCGGTATGTGATGTAATGGGAGTGACCGATTTAAATGAAACTTTTTTATTTTGTTAATTGTAAT
The DNA here is from genome assembly GCA_963513945.1 of Hydrotaea diabolus. NCBI lineage: Eukaryota > Metazoa > Arthropoda > Insecta > Diptera > Muscidae > Hydrotaea > Hydrotaea diabolus. The sequence continues at coordinate 90,855,983 of OY740718.1, forward strand.
GTCGGACCAAAAGAAAAAATTACGTATGGAAAATTCATTTTGAGTTATATGGGCGGTATATGATGGGATTGACCGATTTGATGAAAATTTATATTTTTCTTAATAGCGTAAAGAAATTTTTGTTTTTACACAAATGTATGAAGTCGTCCCCACTATGTGCCTTGAATTTCCCCCCATTGTGTTGACAGCGCTTGTATTTTGAATAAAATTAAATTTTTTAGCTCATCTTAATATTTATAATATTTATGTACAATATCGTGTATTTATTAAATGTATATGTAAAAAATAAATTTTAGAACAAAACTACAGAAAACGGTATGGTTTGTTTCGATATAGTATATATTTAATAAAAAATATTTTAATTGTCGATTTTTTAATTAATAATAACATACTGTAGTATTGAGTTTTGGCATTGCATGAAAATGTATTTCAATTGTTTGTAGCAGGAGTGTATAGGGCTCGTGGTTGTAAAGGGTTCGTGGTCGATTTTTAGTTTTGGAAATTAGATTTAAGGTTTCTAATTGAATTAGAGATAGTTTTGAACATGAGCATAAAGTTCGAAATGATTTATTCTCGATGTATTGGATTAAGAAAGTTCTCTTATTTCTTCTTGCATGTGAAAAAACTAGCCAGTGTGAAGGCCTGTTTAACTGAAATCTTTTTGTTTAACTTTTGCTCGAATCGACGAAAGGTGGCACTTTAAAATCTCATCGTAGTGTCTAGGAAGATTTTATTGGTTAGTATTTTTAATTAACAAAAAATAAAGCAGGAATTTTATAATGGCTCTGGTTACGGTTGTCGTCGGATTTAGACATTCCCAAATGTTCAAAGGATGAGCTCTGACTTTGAAATAACTTGCAAACGCGTAATTGTACGATTTAAACGAACCTTTATTTAATTTGTTAAGAACCATTTGCAAATGTAAGCAACACTTAAGACATTAGACTAACGTCTTTCCACCTGAAAGGGTCCGAACAACCTAAAACCTTTTCTTTCTTATTCTGCATATATTTGACCTTCCGATAGACTAAAAACTATTAAAAGAATATTTTAAAAGGCGCACAAGGTTAAACACTTTGAAGTGTCCGAAAACCAATGTCAACTAACAATTTTTTCGTTAATTTATATGATATACTCCACCATTCTCAGTTTGGAATTTGAGTAAAATCGAATTCGATAGAGGTCGGAACATGTTTAATGGGAGTTCTATAAAAACATGTACCAGACCAGTATGGTGCAACTTCACAGGGATTGGTTGTGGGTCGCACATAACACACTATGCTAAATTTTAGCAATAGCGTATTTAAAATGTGTCTCGTCGATCGGCGGATGTTTGCACGGGGCTATAGCAAAAGATATATCTAGCTATAGCATCGTTGCTAAAAGTCGCCTGTAGCGCATTTCACATAAAGGAAAAACAAGGAGCTTCTCTAAAATCGGGGAACAGAAAACTATCAAATTCTTGAACTCACTGATCTTAACCCATTGTGTAACACCGGCCCTGAACGGCATATATATTTTATAGAGAAGATTGCCTTAGAAATTAATCTCGTTCTTGTAAAGTTGCGGCACTCACAAAGTAATAAAAAAGACCAACGCTGAACAATTTTGAGTTATTTTTTTAATAGGGGGTTTTTCACAGATTACGCGTGAGTTGTGTTATGCTTAATTTGTTTTTCTTTTCAGTATTGTTTGCCATTCTATCATGAAAAGACTTACACCGCAACAACGTTTCTAAATTGTGCAGCTGTATTATGGAAATAAGCGTTAGGCGAGAAACGTTTTTCGACAAAAATTTTGTTCAGTGCTGAGGCCCAATCTGGCGCAATGGCAACGTTAATAATCAAAATTGCCGCATTTGGACTGAAGAGCAACCAAAAGGGGTTTAAGAGGTGTCATTATACTCGTACCCAGAGAAAACCACGATATGGTGCGGTTTATGGGCTTGTGGAATCATCGCTCTTCTTTTCAAAAATGATATTTTCCGGAACATAAATGTGAGTGGTGCTCGCTTTCGCGCAATGATATCGGACTTTTTGCTACCTGTAACTATAGCCCGTAATCTTGACGACATTTGGTTTCAACAGGACGATGCCACTTGCCACACAGCTGCTCAAACAATGGATCTATTAAGAGGTCATTTCGAAGAGCAGCTTATTTCACGCCTATAGACTTTTTTCTTTGGGGCTACGTAAAGTCCAAAATTGGACCCTCAGGATCGACAACCTGACCACAAAATATATTCAAAAAATAAATGTCCTTTCGAATCAGCAATAAAAACTTCACACTTGATTTGAATTTTTGTATTTTTGCTTATTCATTGAACAGGGATTAAACCGGCTCAAGACCTCTTGCTTCTATATTTAAATAGAAGACAAGTCTTTAACAAAAAATGATAATAGTGTGAAAATCAAGGTCACTTTGCCATTTTTTTTTTAAAAAACTTGTCTTCTATTTAAATATAGAAGCAAGAGGTCTTGAGCCGGGTTAATCCCTGTTTAATGTGTAAAAGCAACAGACCGAAATAAAACAAACGAGCTAAACATTTTTGTTTATTTTGAAAAAATACCTCTAGATTGATCACCCGTCCGCATTCGAATCTGCATTACAGTTGTGATTGTCTTGCTCCCTCACCATCACATCACGGCGGACTTTTTAAAGTACCATGCGAAATTTTGACAGGGTCCTGTGCTTTAAACCAAATTCTGTTCTTGGGGTAAGTTTGTGTTTAGATTACTGCTAAAGCATACAACGTGGCATTAGCATTCCGAGATAAGTTCCCAAATAGACGTAGGAAAGTCCTTTAAAGGACCCTTAACAAGGACAAAGAGCGCAAGCGAAAACGGTTTCGGTTTATCTAACCAAGAAAAAAATAGTTCTGTTTGCAAGGAGGTACAATATCACAAATGTGGGAGCCCATTTCGTTAAAGTGCATTGTCATCTCCAACGATGATAGTCCAAAATACCAAGAATGGACCAAAAAAATTCTGTTTGGCAGGAGATACAATATCATTAATGTGGGACCCCATCCCCCCGGAGGACACTGAAATATCCATCGATGACAGTCCAAAATACCTTGGTATAGTTCCGAACAGGAAGTTAAATTTTTAAATCCAACATTAAAAGCGGAGCTAAAAAGGCCACAGAAGCATTGTATGCAGGAGAGCAATTGGAAATGAGTGGGCCTTATGCTTTTATTTTTCCAGCTTTCTACATAACTTATATGCCTAATTTTTTTTATCATATACAAAGAACCCTCTATAATTCACCGAGTGGGTGTAAGCTTGTTAGTTTTCAAGGTTAGACTCCGGTACAAGTCAATCTAACGTAAACTAGGCCTTGCATTGTGCACTGAATATGGGGTTATCGTCTGGCGGTATGCCCTTCAAAAGTTCACATACTGCATGATACTAGGGGGAGTTTCTTGAGGATCACGGGGTAGAGAAAGCGCAAACTCAACTAAATCACTGTTTTGTCTACCAAGCAAAAATTTTAGCTATCAAGGAGAAGCCGAATGTCTGACAGATACGTAATGTTCCCACCGTGGTGGTAAACAAACAGCCCTATTCCTATTGTACTTTGGTATTCCACAAGGCGTTTTCGTCAATTATCGATAACTACTGTCACATATTTGGTAATCCTTAGGCAAGTGTAGGGTCGATATTGTGTTGAGACGACTCTGTTTTTGTCGTTACCGTAATTGGCGACGAGCAAATATGGAAGTGTTTAAAAGAAAACAGAAAATTTGATCAAATTAAAATAACAAACGCGAACCAGTTGAGTAGCAATCCTTCGCTAGAAACAGCATTAACCAGTAATTAAAAAAATAATGAAATTGGAAAGGTTTTAAGTTTCATGGTCCGTTAAGAACTGGTGATGGATGGCATGAACTTAAATGGCGCATTTAAAAACATTTACTTTTGTATATAAACGTTAAAAAGTATCTGCCAACAAGAATAATTGTACTTTTATTGCTACTGGTGCGAAAGTAGGAATCAATTTGTACTCAGCAAACTGGAGGAAACTGTGGCGAATCTGCTTGTTTTAGAAACTGCTCAACAATAATGACTCCGTTCAGGGAGTGAAAAGTCAAAATCAGGGCATTGTATAGAATGCGCTTTGGATATAATAGCTGAATTGTTTGTTATTCTTGAAATGTATTTGTGCTCAGGAATTACAAGCAATAAGTTGTTTTTTGCAAAAGGACTCTACTTCTTCGAAACAGAGGAAATGTTAAAAAAATGATTTGTTTTAGATTTACCTTGCTTTTATTTCCTTCAGCGTTCGTTTCAAATGCTATCCACGAAGACAGATTATTCTTTCAAAGGTCTCAAAAAGTACCTTGCGAACGACTGCCTGTGTCAGTCCCAAGTTAAAGTCGTGCCCAACACTCAGCTGGTAAGCTTAATGGTTTAAACTTCAATATAGCAGCCATTTTAATTCTGATCAGACTCCGTGTTAAAGTAAGGTGGCGTAATTCAAGACACGGCACATCCGAAAAGGCTGTTTTATGAAGTCGAAATTAACTTATAAACTTTTTTTAAGAAATTCATAAGTTTATGCGCGTTCAACATCACGCACGTTGGTTTCTCTTTTTTAAACTTGTGCCAAATTTGCAGTAAAAATTAAATAACTTCTCGTTTAAAACACCAAAACAAACTAATCAGCTGATGCAAGTGCCAAAAATGTGTTCTTTGTTTTCTTACATTTTCAACGACTTTAATTGTCGCAACTCTCAGTTTAAAGAAGAGAGTAAGGGGTAAGTAAGGGTATGGGTATACCCGTCCTGCCAATTCCTTTTTTGTTTTTCGTAGTGTGAAATTGGCTGCAGACTATTTTAGTATATTTTCACACAAAAATCAGAGCGTACAAATTACAAAATGTCACAAAAGGCAATAATGAAAACAAAAATTGCCGTTATCGACATGCCTTGTGTAAACACAAGAGACAAGTTCAAAAGGGAATCATAAAAATTACCCTGTGTAAATCGGGACTTACGAAGCATAAAATTTATGTTGATGTGACGTCAACAACGACACAAGGTGACGTTGACTAACGAAGACGACGACTTCGACAACGGGAATATGGGTGAATAGATTTTCCGACCGTCAGGCTATTATCAAATATCTTGAGACTAGGTCTTTTTGATTCTAACATCCGCCCTCAGCTGCCGCAAATTCGGGTCTGGCGATCAGGCGGATTCTACATTGGGGTTGTTAGTTCTAAGGAGATTAAGCCGAACAGGCTGATATCGGCATTGCGCCATTTAAAAGTATTCTACGGCGCGGAAAATAGTTCATAGGAATATAATCCTTTTGCTAGTATACGCGGTATCACATTGGACATACATACATAAAAGTAAAGTAAAGACTTGTACAGACTGCCATCCCTTTAAACCCATGTTCTACACGAACAAGAGAAAGATCGTAGTATTCTAAGTGTGGATTTTAAAGCTAAAGCGTGTGAATTCGGAAATGTGTCAAAACAAGTAGTGCTAATATCAATGCGAGTTGTCCTTGATTCAAACTTGCACAATGTTTTTTCTTTACGACGATAGATGGACGCAGCTTTACCGTCGTGCGACTAAAGTGGCAATTTGACCCTTTTTGGAAGCCATGCTACTTTTACTGCCCCTTTTTTATAAATCCCCTTTGTTTTGCCACTTTTTTAAATTTTTGCTACATTTGCTAAAAATACCAACAAATCGGAACATTTGTAAAATGTATCAAGTAAGCAGCCTTGATTTGAGGTGGCCGAAAATATGGGTTATTCAAGCAAGAACATATGGGTACCAAAAAATTTTAATTTTACCACAGACCCAACGAATCCACATGAAAGAAAGAGAATATTTAATTTGTCCTTTCGATTGCAGCACCACGAAATATTGATCGAAGACCCTATAAAGTAATTATAATCTTGATAATCCGTCCGCGTGTCTGTTGAATCATGATATAGTTCAAACGTATCAACCTAGTATTCAGAAATTTTGCATGATGCAGGCTTATGCTCACAAGCTGTTTTTGACTGTAAATTGGAGAAATCGACCTAGGGGAAACAAAGTTGTTACCTCGATAAAAAGTACTCGTTTTTGCTTAACAAATCAGATTTTTTTGTGAATGGACAGTGGGTACTGTTAGTTGGGACGCACTAAATACCCCAAAAAAGAGTAAAACTGCTGAAAGGTTAGGATCAGGAGGCCCAAAAAATACATGCAGAACGGTCAAAACGGGCGATTTATAGTCAATATGGGCACATAAGTACTACTATTAAAGCATTTTTTTGCGCTATTTTTTGCGCCTTATTATCGTGTAGAAGAGGGTACATGAGGATCGGAAATTGAATTGTTTTTTAGTTTGAATGTGTTTTACCTCTCATTTCATGGAACTGAGTTTTTACTGCGTTGCTTGTTACTTTTCTTATAAAATTTAAATGTATTGTTTTAATAGAATAAACTTACGAAAAGTTGGCGGCCTTTTTTTTAAAATACCCTTTTTGTCCCACTTTTTCAAAAATAATCCCCTTTTTGTGCGACTTTTTGAAATTTTTCAACGGTAACCCTGGTAGACGGGCCGTCATCGCTCAATGGTATTTGGTAGTTATTCGGAATAGTTATTGGTATGGGTCATCATGGGTCATACTCACAATTGGAGTAGAATATAAAACTTCAGTGTAGTGAAAAATAGTTTCAGTGGGGATGTACCTTAAAAATTTAAAAAAACTTAGAGGTGACAAGAGTGAGTTGTATTTTCGTGGGCAATTGTGTGAAGAAAACTTGAAAAGTAAGGTTTACAACAGTAGTTCTCATTCGTTTGGGGAGAGCCTGGCCTTATAGAGTTCGGTTTTACTTTCAACAATTGCAGCAAGGCTTTCTGGAGAGGGTTGTCACGGACCCGAAATCATGATAAAAGTAGTGTGCAGCCACGAAAATCAATGACTCTTTGCTATTTTGTTAAAAACTTGTCTTCTATTTAAATATAGAAGCAAGAGGTCTTGAGCCGGTTTAATCCCCGTTCAATGTGTAAAAGCAACAGACCGAAATAAAACAAACGAGCTAAACAAAAACTTTCTTTCTGATATTTCGAACATTGAATATTTCTGTGGAACGTTTGTTGGGAAAATGTTATTCGCATAGTGAATGTTCCATTTGATTGTCAAAATTCGTGGGTCAAATAGGTTATATCGTTAAAAAGTTTCTGAAATCCAAAAATATATTTCGAAAATCGTCTAAACTTGGGATCAGCTATTAAAAACTTATTTGTGATATCAAGTTAGGCAAACGGATACAATCGAATTGTTTAATAAACGGTAATATACATTGCAAATTAACCAACTCTATGTCGATAACTGTAAAGTAAAGCCAAATCAACATTAATATTAACGTGTGAAATAGGGGTTTAATTAAAGTTAACCATTATTAATAGACATTAGATACTCTCCTTCTCCCTAAAGAGCGAAATCTTTCATTGTCCAATTTGTGATGAAAAGTTTAAATATAATTGTCTTTGTCAGTTATCCAAATGAATACGATCAATTTACGCCGTATACCGACCATATTTTATGGAAAGGTATTAAAAAATAACATAAATATTTATAAATGTCTGGGGCAGCGAAGAAATGTGTATGTGTTTTCAGGAAATGCATGTCTTTTTAAAATGTAACCAAAACTTTAGTTATTACAAATATCGCTTTGCGATATCCTTAGAGTAGATATCTACAATAATCGATTAAATCGATATCAAACGAATATTCAGCTGCTACAGCTGACGATGATTTATTAAGGGTGTTTTTTAACCTCTTCAGCTTCACTTATATCTTCCTCTTCTTCCTCCTCCTCAACTTCTTCCGCCTCCTCCTCTTCTTCATCTATCTTAGTTTCCACCTTCTTTACGGTGTCCGTTTCCCCCAACGAACTGCGACGTCTGTTTAAATACTTTTGTTCTTCTTCTTCCGGATCCGATGCCCATACCGTATCCGGTGGTTCGGGCGTATCACTTGTTAAAGCCTGTTCACTGGTTTCATCTGAAGCTTCGGAGGCCGGCTCTGCATCTCCCGATAAAGGTTCTTGGTCGTCGTTATCATGATGTGGTCGTTCGATAAATATGCGATTAATAATTAGACGGCGTATATTCTGCGATGGTATATCGATAAGGAATGAAACCAAGATGGCACCGATCAGTATTAAAAGGAGTTCTTGAATGTTAACCTAAAAGAAAGAAAGAGCATAAATAACCGATCAGTATTAAAAGGAGTTATTGAATGTTAACCTAAAAGAAAAAAAAAACATAAGTATAGTGTGCTAGTTTAGACTTTCTCTCGGTAATTCCGCTAATTTTAAAGTTCTATAATAATTCGCTTCGGATTTCAAGAAATTTACTAAAGCTTATTCCTTTTTATTAAAGTGTTAAAAGAATATTTTTTTTTGTTTAAATATTTTGTAAAAAGTTTTAAATTCACGTTCTGTAAACTTTCCGTAGTAAGGTTTAATCTAAAATAGGCGAGTGAATTGTTACGGTTGTGGTTAGGTTCCAAATTCCAAAGTTTTAATAGTGTCACTAATTGTTTTAAAGGCTATTGACAAGTTTTGTGTAAGAAGGCAACGATAACACAAAGTTGCAGTATTCAGTTGCAATATTTTGAACAGCAAACCTCGTTATTTTAATTAAACCTGTGGTACTTTATATTGTTTTATTATTTATATTATTATTTAATTTGTCGTGTTGTCCAGTTTTTTTAATAATCATAGGTAATTGAAACGAAATTTGAACAAATCGTATAAATCAAAAATAAATTCTCCTAAATATGTCGGAAAAAAGCAGACGAGACGTTGAAAAAAAATCATTTAGTATAATTGTGACCACTTTAAGCCCATTAAAACAAAAAAAGTGAATAAATTAAGCTAAACATTTATCATTAATAAATTATGAATATTAGCGCAAAATATCTTCATTTAAAAAGTTTACGTTCAAGTTGAAATGAAAACTTGTTATTTGAATTTTTTATGGACCAAAATAGCTTTAAGCCGATAATATGGCAAAAGTTTATTCAAATCTTTAAATTGAATTAGGTATGATAATGTAGATACTTCGTTGGTACTTTTTTGATACCTTTTGACCATGTAAGCCCCGCTACTTATTTGATACCTTTTTTAAGTTGTCCGAAAAATAACCCTTTTGTACATATGACGTAATTTCTCGAAAATTGGTTATAAGTCAAAAAAAAACCCACTATGTTTTTTTTTCAATCGATCTGTAAATGTAATCTGAATACCGGCCGGCTATATCAAAATATGGACCAATATGGTAGGGTTGGTTTAAGTCGGTAAAGCGGTAGGGCCTCTAGTCAGTATGGAACTTTATTTGAGGGCTAAACAAAAACGTGGACCGATATGATCCAATACTACTAAAACTGATAAACAAAAAATCTCCCCTATCAAAAACATAACATCCAAAGAAGTGGTAAGGATTTGAAAATTGTGATCTGGAATTAATGATTTGTATGCTGGCGTGTCATAGCACGGCTGATTTTTTTTTTAAATGTTGTCATCGCTTCTTGAGGAAAGCTTACGATAGTATTTTTCATAACTTACTCCATACTTATAAGCTATGGCCAGCTAAATCGCATGAAGAATTTTGATAGGGCAACAACTCGCAAGAAAGATGCAATATATAAGTAGTGGTGCTCGAAATCCAGACAAGTAGATAAAAATAACATCCTTATAACAACATTCAATGTGACTTTTGGATGCAATAAAACCCAATCGCATTCATTAGAAGTAGAGAAATAGCAATTGCTTATAAAGTACTTCCATATTTTTTACTGGGACATTATGCAATGATCTTTACATAACTAACCATAATGTGGCTTGTGGTAGTGCAGGACCCCATTCTGGAGAGACCTTTGCATAAGGGGCTAAAGAACAAAATGGACCAATGCGGTCTAACTTTATATGTCAAATTTTAATACGATCGGATGGAATTTATCGCTTCTGTGTGGTGCTAGTCGAAAACTTTCACAGACGATTTGATCAAAGTTCGTCATTTGTGAGCCAATGTTATGCACAAAATTTTTTCAGAATCGTATGTAATAGGTTGTTTCTAAAAAGATATCGACATATGGCTTGACATAGACCAATAAAGTTCTTGGCCCAAGACTGAACTATGGCGAGACAGACATCGCTCATTGGAATCATGTAGGGATTCTGCATCTATTTGGGCCAATCACCTTGCCAAATGGCAGCATTACGTCTTAATACCCTGTACCACAAAGTGGAGTAGGGTATAGAACATTAATTGGTACCGTTCCAGCCCAAAAAGTATTTTTTTATATCTTTAGTTAAACCATTTCGCCAATCTCATTTATCATCTTCGAATTGAATATTTAGTTAAAAATTTTGAAAATGCCCTAATGGGCATGTCTATTAATGGGTCGATTAAAGCGTTAATACCAACGTCATCCAAGCAAACCAATATTCTACAAAAAATAAAAAAATATTTATAATGGAAATGTCGAAAATTAGAGGAAAATTATTAGATGCACTAACGAGGAAGTAGCTGTGAGACTTAGTCCTGATTCATCCAATGTCATCTATTTCAACAAATTAATTTCAAGCACCAACCTTATGGGAACTACGCACAAAGGCCTCGCATTATAAGCTTATGAAGACAATTTGACTGACCATTGTAAGTTTAGGCATTAGTGCTGCTCCAAATGAACAACAGTTTGTCAAAGCGCAATTTCCTATCGGCGGCCAAATCTGCCGAATCCCAGGTTCGGAATTGTTTGATTGTTGAGCAAAGAGTGATAGTTTGGTGCGGTGGCATCGTTTATTTTTGAAAATACCGCTGGAAACGCCATATAAAATGTTAATGGGTAACGGCGAAGACTGATGCTGCGCAAACAATCCTTTACCAATTCAGGTTTTATAGCGAATTCCGAGCAAGCCATTCGTGAGAAAAATCCAGCAACCCTCACAATAATTGGCTAATTCAAAGCTAATAATATTGTTACGTAATTTTCAGTTTTGAAAAAAAAAATTGATTTGGGAGACCTTGTATTCTCTGCTTGCCGCCATCTATACTTACCAAATCTGTGAGATGGAATCGATCCGTTTCCTTAATTTTCGCCGTGCCATACAAAACCACAATGTACAGGACCAATTGCATGGGGAACAACAAACGCGATAGTACCACAAAGCATTTGGAAGTGGTCAAAAAACGTAGAAAGGAGTTTTCACTTAAATTGGGCAACATAAATATGAACCAGCACAAGCTTAAACCGAAGACCAATGGACACCAGGAGGCATATGAGGCCGCTTCTGAAGATGTATATATGTAATCGGTGCGCATGCTAGACGATGGTGACCATATAGACCATAATATGCCCAGACTGGCAAGGCCCCAACCGAATTTTATCATTTCCGGTGTCAAGTCCAAAACACCCTGATTCGATCGTTGAAAGATGCCAGCTCCTATGCCCAAGAGATAGGTGGTGGCTCGACTTATGGGCGAAGAATACAATATATTCGCAGTGCGATAGAATTTACTAACACTGAAAATAATGAATATTTAAATACTAATGATTTAATAAATTTGTGGCACTCACTTGATGCCATGAAACAGAGTCATGGATAAGTGTTCCTTATTGGTTCTGGCAAAGCGGGCGGCTACCGACATGGCATGCAAGGCTCCATAAACAAAGAATGCTGCATCGGAATCGGTATAATACAGCCATACAATTAGAGGTCCCACCAGATACAATTGTACTTCCAAAGCCAATTGAATTGTGGAAGGTGAACACTGAAACGGGTTATGACAAAGGATTATTTGCGCCTGCTATTAAAAACTTTAATTTGTTAAATCTCACTTACAGTCTCCTCAAAATCAATGGCATTCTGCAGACTCAAAATATTGCGCCACCATTGATCATCACACAAGCGAGCATTATGACCTATTATGTTCGACCACAATGGACCCGAATTCAAGTGGGGTAAAATCCATGTCTGGAAGCATATCAACAGATAAACCGTAGGCAAATATCTGCAAAATGTGAAAACAAATCAAGCAAAATTCAAATTCAATACTATAACTCAAACTACTCCAACTTTGCACCCACCTACTGACTTTTAAAGCCAAACGCTTCAAGAGTTGAATGTACGATTTCTGTTCCATTTCCTCGGACAACTGATAGGCGGACAGAAAACCACTGATCAACAATAAAATATCGGCATAAATCATCGGCGAACGTATTAAAATACTCAGGGGATTGTCGAGAGTGCGAACAAGTTGGTCACGATTTGTTATTGGCATGTGGCCAATCATCAGAAATTTCAAACATAAATACAGCATAAATGTGGCGGCAATTTTGAGCACGTGAAACAGCGGAAATTGCACATCATTCGCATCGGACGCCAACAGAATGTCAAGGGTACGTTTGGGAGAGAATGATTTGAAAATTTCTAAAGCCAAATTGTTGAGAGAAAGATTTTCTGCAAAAAAAAAAATCAAAAAGAGGTCAAATTAAAAAAAAAAAAAAATAGAAAAAATCAAAATGCAAAAGAGGTTGATTAACATAAATACCACTTGTTGGATCTTCTTCTTCGGTGGGTGCGTTGTCTTGTGTTTCTTCTTCTACTTTCTCCTCTACTGTTGCCTCCGGCGATGGTTCTGCTTCTTTTTCTGTTTCTTCTTCTACCGCTTCATCTGGTTTTTCTTTTGTTTCGCCTTCCTCTTCCGTTTCCTTAGCATTTTCTTCATCTGGCTTCTTTTTTAAAAGTTCTGCTATTGCTTTAATCCATCCCACGATTTTAGTGTAACAGAATACAATGGCACCTCCAATAATTTTTATATAACCCATAAAACGTTCCAAAATGGGTTTAATATGGGACCAATGTTCCCAGGCCAGTGTAGAGAGAGATATTAGAGTCAAACCTAAAATGTAAAGACTGAAACACAAAATTATAAATAGTGGGAATGATTAGTTTGAGAGTTAACGATAATAAAGTGAAACATAAAATTTCGGAATAACAATCGAATGGACTCACGCATGTTTCTAGATTATTCGAATTAATCAGGTCTTATGACTATAAATGTCATTTAACCCATGCCTCAACCAGATTATCTAAACGTTTGATATATGCAGAAGATGCTTTGAAAGTAGTGTGACTAATCGCCGGATAAAATTTTCAATACCCACTATATTTTTGAAAATGGGTCATTTCATAAAAACTCTCTCTGGTGCCGGCCAAATAAAAGTACACTCCGGCAACTTTTGCAATTCGCGTTAACTTGGTAAGATACGACAGTATCTAATGGTATCTCCAACAGCGTTGCCGTTGGTAAATCTAATGAGTCAAAATTACTCTTTTCTTTCAACTCTTGGCTCTCTTTAGACAGTTTCTATCCTGCACCACTTCGTATATATGTTATAAGCTCGTTTTAATGGCAAATGTTTGTAACTACCAAAAATATTTGAACTAAACCCACCGTAAAGTAAAAGGACCCACTCAGAATCACGAGCTGCATTGATTTAAAGATACCTGTCCGTCAGTTCAAGATCTTAATTCAATTTGGCATTTTTTGATACAGTTTCCATACAAATAGTTTTGGAGACATATGGGTACTTGAAGACAATGTAATTTTCTCATAAATTTAAATATAACATTAGTTTTTAAATATAGGTAAATTTATAAGTTTACAATTGGCCTTTAATGCAGAAGTGCAGGGAATAATAATAAGTTTTTTTAACTACAGGTCTAGGCGATTGATGTGCTACCAACTTTATGTTAGCATACTTGCAAACCGATAATGTCAGCTATGTCAAACTCATACCAATTACAGATGTTTAAAGTGTTTTAAGCAACCACATGCATTTGCATCTAGGTTTTATAGCAATAAAGTTATTCGGAAACAAACAACATCACATGAAATGGTTTGGAAAGTGAAGGTTTGACTTCAAAAAAATCCACTTCGTAGTGGTAATCAAATGGCCAAAGACTTAAAATATCTTAGCGAAGAATCTGACGCATATTCCAAAATAAGCTCAAAGTAAAGCCTTACAAGTTCCCATCTTACTCCAAAGCTAAACAGATACGACTGGAAAAACAAAGGAGTTGTTACGCTTGCACGAACCTGGCGAATTTACAAATATTGTGTTCTCTGATAAAAAATGTTCCTTTTGAGTAATTCAAAAGCTATCAAAATTATCGTTTAAGCATACGAACGGCCACCCGAAAAATGTTCCATCTCACATAATGGTATGGGCAGCCGTGACCACCGATGGACGCTGTCCGATCGTTTTCAACGAGGCTGGTCAATACCACTTTTTATTGGGAAAATGTTTTGGAAGCTGCTTTAGAGCCTTGGGCACACAAACACTTTGGTCGTAGAACATGGAATTTCCAAAAAAAAAACTCGGCACCGTTTCATAAAACTCTTATGAAACTTAAAAAAAAACATGTTCAACATTTCATTTCGTTCACGCAAGGACCATTTTGAACAACTAAAATATATGCCAGTATGCATACAGTGAAGAAAGCCATTGTACTGGATGGGCCAAAATAATATCATATTCGTGCAGCCAGCAACTCATTTTTCAACCGTTCGGTGGTCAAGGCAAAAGATGCCAAGCTAAAGTAAATGGATTCTGAAATTTATTTTGTAATTTGAATCAATAAAAAACAATTTCAAACCAAAAATTATGGTATTTTCAATAGGTAACACTTTGATCGGCTAACTCAATATTATCCGTGATATCCGTGCGGCTTTAACCCAACAAATTATCAGCATAAATATATTTAATATTTTTTTATATTTCCAATTTTATATTACCACTATCAATAAAACTAATTTATGCAAGTATTTTACTATTACTGAAACCGTCGTTTTTATTTTTCTAGTCGCATAACGTAACAGATAATGAATTTGACCAAAAATTAGTTGTTGTTGTTGTAGCGCTTACATAGTGCCGAAGTGACAGCCCTTGGCTGTCGTAGGATTGACCAAAAAATTATAGGTTGTGGTTTCTAGTAGCGTCCACGAAAATATTGCATCCAAAATGTGGAGGAAGTAAAATATTTTGTACATTTTTTTTAGAAACTGCAAAGCTCCAGAAATAGTGGAATTAAACCACGGCTGCTTAAGAGAATGTCAGAATCAGTTTTTAGAATTGTTATAAATGTTTTTAACTGGTGTTTATAAAGTGGATACTTTCCAAGACTTTTTAAAAACGACAGTCATTCCCGCTTTGAAACAAGGAAAGGATAAAAAACTCCAAATCTGCTAAAGTGGATCCTTTCCAAGACTTTTTAAAAACGCCAGTCATTCCTCGCTTTAAAACCAGGAAAGGATAAAAAATCTCCAAATCTGCCGCCCGATCAGTATGCTAAACCTTCTGTCTTGAAGGAAGAAAAAGTTGGTTTACGAAGAGAACACTCCACAATATATTAAGTAAAGAGGATAGTAAATATTGTCAAGAACAATATCAGCAAAATAGCACAGTCATTGTTTTTCTAGACATAGAAGAGGATATTCAATCTAAGTAAAATGTTATTAAAAGGTTTTTTGTCAGGTAGAACATTTGTCGTTAATATAGAAGTAAAAAGGTCTCCTTCCAGAAATATAACCGCGGACGTACCACAAGAATCGTTCTTATCCCCGATTTTGTATGCTACTTAGTAGGGACATAAATACTGTTACAACATTGAACACACCCATTTCAATAGTAGAACTGAACATACCCCGTTAATGTCATATGGGTTTTGAAAGCTAACCTCAACAGCGTTAGTCTGTAACGGGATTTAAAAATTGTTTCAACTTTCATCATGGAGTGGTCAGATAATGAGAAATAATAGCGCTTTTCAAGTGTGAAATGAAAAAAACGATATTTTCAAAACGCTCCGGCCACTTGGGATTAGCCGCATGTTCGTCTACCGATGCATAAAACTGTTTGAGGAGACTGGAGATGTAAAAGACCGCCACCGGTCGGGCCGCCCACACTCTGTTCGAACACCGCAGGTCATCAAAGCCGTTAAATCCAGAATTCACAGAAATCCGCTCCGAAAACAGAAAATCATGGCCTGTGAGATGAATATCACGCAAAAGTCCATGAGTCGAATCAATAAAAAAGACTTGGGACTTGGGGCTTTTAAACGACGTAAGAAAAAAATAGAATTGAAAAATACAAACGTCTTTTGGTGAAGCAAGCTGATAAATTGAACAGAAAAGTTTTGTTTACCGATGAAAAAATTTTAACCGTTCAGGAAAAATTTAACAAGCAAAATGATAGAGTGTATGCGCGGTCATCAAAGGAAGCATCTGAACTGATCCCAAGGCTGGAAAAGGGTCATCACCCAGCTTCAGTCATGGTTTGGTGGGGTGTCTTTTAAGATGGGGTCACTGACCTGCATTTCTGCGAACAAGGAGTCAAAAGATTGGCCAATAAACCGTTTTGAAAGCTGCTGTGAAGCCTCTTAACAATTCTCTGTTCCAAAACCAGCCATGGACTTTCCAGCAGGATTCTGCGCCGGCCCGTAAGACTAAAACGTCCCAGGCCAGGTTTCGAAACAATTTGCCAGCGTTCATTTCCTCTGAAGAATGGCCCTCAGGCAGTCCAGATTTGAACTCATTGTATTATAAATTGTGGAGGACAAGGTTTTTCACAAAAGATACCCTAACATTGGATCTCTTAAGACTGCTTTGGTTTGAGCCGTGGCCAATTTTCCAATAGACGAGGTTCGTGCAGCTATTGACGGTTGGCCAGTGCAACTTAAGGCGTATGTAAAGGCAAAAGGCGGACATTTCGAATAAGTAGATTCTTTTTGGATACAATATAAATCAATAAATATATTAAAAAATATTTGGTCCAAAAACATTCAGTATCAAGCATCAAACGTGTGTAACAGTATTTATGTCCCTACTAAGTATATGTGACAGCGCATAGAGAAAGGGACCTAAGGGTAAAAAAATCAATTTTCACTTTTTTTTTATGTGGACAACATCTGAGCATCGAATGAGACCGATCCCATGCCCCAAAAGTGTTCCCTCCCAGAGATATGTGCGTTTTATGAAATTGATGGTACACCAAAGATACACGTTTTTAAACCTTTAAACTGGCTCTCCTGAACATAACTGGGTTTTACCCTTAGGTCGCTTTCTATTTTGCGCGTCACATATACACATTCGATTTTTAATTACAAAGACTTCAACGCTGGCGCTATACGTCGATCAGACAGCTTTCATATCAAGTGAAACAGTTTCAAATGCCAAATGGAAAATCAAAATAAAAGAAGCAAAATCGCAGGCAATAATGTACCCTTTTAATAAATTACTTAAAAGAATTCTTAGTATTCCTCTCCTCTTGTATATGGGCATCAAATACCAATGCCAAAAATTAGGTTTTGATACACAAATTGTGCTTTCGATTAGTTTTAACTAATGGATGTCAAGTATGGTCAACAAGTTGTGCCTTAACTCATCTTAAAAACTTCAAATCATCCGGAATAAAAATCTTAAAATAATCTACGGCCTAAATAGATTATACTCAACTTTGGATCTCCACAGGCAATTCAAGAAAGATACCCAACTAAACGTTCAAAATGCGGTCAGAGTTCTGTACGACAATCGGCAAAATGTTCCGATTTCGGATCAGAATTCTTACCGAGTTCGTAACGAAAAAATGAGAGGGTTGACACCAATTCTGCTCTTCATCTCTGAAAAAAAATCCTCAGACAAACTGAACAGAATTCGTAACGGTTTCGATAAGAATTCTCGACAGAGTTCAGATATTGTTCAGAATTGTCTGATATCAGACATTGTCGGCAAATTTGGTTTACTGGGTATGTTCAACACCGTGACCTGAAAACTTACACAAAGATTCTTAGATCAAAACAGAACTTCAAATTACGAATTAATAAATAAATTAATATTTTAAAGAACATAAAAAGAGATTTGTTATAAAATTTAAAGGGCTCAGGGGACTTCAAATCAAGGATTAATAAAATACATATTGACGAATACTAAACTTTAATTTCATTTGACGTTGTATTATTATTCCCTATCATGCCAGTAAATTTACTTATTAAGACTATCGAGGAAAAATGGACAAATATAGAGGACTTCACCAGAATCCCAAAAGACTTGCTTATTGAATTACTGACTTTCTTCAAAAAGGACACAAAATATTTCAAATACGAAGATAGAGTTATTGAACAGAAGAAATTGATGCCAATGGGTTCACCGGTATTACGGGTTATAGCTGACATTATCAAAGAAGAATTACTGAACGTTTCAATACAAAGAATGACTACGTAGCGCAGAACTATGACTAAATATGTTGAAAAACTTTTTGTGATTCTAAAGAGAAGTGAAATTTACAACACTTTTCAAATATTTTATTCATTCAATAGACAACTACAATACACAATGGAGAAAGTCTGTGAACAAAAACTTACTTATCTTGACTCTACGATTCACAGACAAGGCACTTTGATAAAATTGTATTGTGCTAAAAATCCACATCTTCTGGAAGATTAATAAACTTTAAACCCAAACATCCCCGACGAATTATAATTAATACAGCGATAAACTTTATTAATAGAGTTTTCAACATAAGTGACAAAAGTTTCCATATTGACAATGAAAGACGCATTTAGAAAGTATTAAGGAAAAATAACTTTCTAATTTAAAATATAGAGGACTTAATTAGACGGGCGAAAACAATAGTGACAAAACAGCTAAGGAAAAAATAGTTATGACTTATAAAGCAATGACGTACATAAAAGGTTTCTCCGAAAGGTTCAACAAATCGGACGTTTATAATAAAGACAATTTTTTTATTAGCGCCCCGAACTTTTAGAACAGTTAACGAATTTATTAGTCAGACAAAATCGAGGGTGGACAATGTAGAGCCCAATTTAGTTTTTAAGATTAAATTTGATCTTGTCGCCATCAACGTATGCCAAAAGCTGTTGATAGAAAAATCGAGCAAATAACTGTCATTGCGAACCACTGTACTATGACTGGACATAAGCCAAACTTTAACAACGTACAAATTTTAGGACAAAAGAGGAATTAGAAGAGAAGATACACTTTGGAGATGCTTTACATCAACGACGTTCCTTTATCTAAGAAAATGAACTTTAAAACTTACACGGAATGATGTGCACATACGATAAATACAGACATATTGCTAATAAGTTCCGACCGAAAGACAAACATTAGTTGAATATTAAAAGCACAACAGAGAAGTAAAACAATTATTTAAATGTAACTAAGGGGTCATCCATCTAGAGGAATTTTTTCAGAACAGAAAAAAATATAAAAATTCAAATCATGTATGGAATCTTTATTGGTAATTTGAAAATACATTTTATTGCATCTATTTTTTTGAAAATAATTTCCTTCAAATGTTGGCAACTGTATTATGGAAATGAGCGTTCGGTGAGAAACGGGAACATCCGCTGTTTTCGACCAAAATTTTGTTCAGTGATAAGGCCCAATTCTGGATCAACGGCAAAGTCAATAAACAAAATTGCCGCAGTTGGACTGAAGAGCAACAAGAAGAGGTTCAAGAGGTGCCATTATACCCAGAGAAAACCACAGTTTGGTGCGGTTTATAAGCTAGTAGAATAATCGGTGCATATTTTTTCAAAAATGATGATGGACGGAACGAAACCGTGAACGGTGCTCGCTATCGCGCCATGATATCGATCTTTATGCTATCTGAAATTGAAGCCCGTAATCTTGACGAAATTTGGTTTCAACAGGACGGAGCCACACGCCATTCAGCTGCTCAAACAATGGATTTAGAGGTCATTTCGAAAAACGTTTTGGACAGGTGAGTTGGCCGCCTAGATCAAGTGGTATCACACCTTTAGACATTTTTGAGATTACGTAAAGTCTAAGTCTGACAAGCTACGATTCAGGTTTTGGAAGCCAACATTACGCGTGTCATAAAAGCCATACCGGTCGAAATGCACGAACGAGTCATCCAAAATTGGACCCATGGAAACCCTGAGGCGTAGTTGCGGCCAACATTTTAAGGAAATTATATTCAAAAACTAAATGCCATAAAATGTCCTTTTAAATTACCAATAAAGATTCCACACTTGATTTGAATTTTTATATTTTTTTGTTCTGAAAAAATATCTCTAGATAGATCACCCTTGATGACATCAAGCCGATCATTAACTAAATAATAAAATGATGTTTTTTACAGAAAACTATAGACAATAGTTAATATTTTTTGGAAGAAAGTCTTTCAAGAATAGCCCTTAGCAATTTTGGTCATTTTTTACATTTGAAAATGTTCAATTTAGAAGGGTTATGATGAATAATGCCAATCAGATCTTGTAATACAAAGAAATTTTAGAAAATTTCGGTACTGTTTTGAAGTTATCGGCTTAGCGACCACTTACTCTTTTAATAAGCGAGTGCCACAAGAACACGCCTAATATTAAAAATCCTCATAAAGTATCACTAAGTAGAAAAGGAAATATTTTCCTAAGCTCTACGAGTATATACATTGTAATCACATCTAGTATACAACGAAATGACATACAAATAAATGAAAATTGAAAAATAACACAAAGCAACATAATACTTATTTGCTAGAATTAAATCAATTGAATATTAGCTATGAATAAATAAACTTAGGTTTGTTTAAAATACTGGCTACGAATCTTATTGGGTGAGTGAAACTTAAATGAATGAGTTTAGTAACATAAACGTTATGCTTTTATACCCCATTATTGATTGTAATTAAATTAAGACAGAATATTCTTTACTTTTTCTAACAAACTTGGTTTAACGCAAAGGCAAATTTAAATTAAAGTTTTTTCCGGCCGGGATATTCTGAAAGTTTAGTGTCACCCCTTTATCGGGATATGAAATAAAGCGGGGTAAAACTCTATAAAACATGTTTCCTATAGAAGTATGAACAAGAATAAATGGCCACTTCTTATAAACAAAACACTTATCTATCTAAGCTTTGTTAAATACAGCATTCATTTCAAATCTAATTGTAAATTTCTAATGTCAAACCGACTGAGAAATAAGGGATGTTTTCTTAACGGGTGGTTTCCAATCTGGCCACACTTTTTCGGAGTTGGTCTTTTTGACATGTCACTTGATTTATGCGTAGATTGGTTTGTCATTTTATAACGAATAGGCTTACTTCGGAACAACGTTTGCAAATCGGGGGAATGGGCCCGAAACGAGATGGCCACCAATCCTGGTTTTTACAAGAACATTTTGTTCAGCGATGAAGCTCACTTTTGGTTGAATGGGTACGTTAATAATCAGAATTGTCGCATTTGGAGTAATGAAAATCCACAAGCCATTGTTTAGACGCCGTTACAAAGTCACTGTTAGGTGTGCTCTATGGGCAAAGGGAATTATTGATCCATATTTCTTCAAAAATGAAGCCGGCCATAAAGTTACAGTCAATGGGGAAAGCTATAGAGCCATGATTAATGAATTTTTCGTGCCTGAATTGGAGGATGTTGATGTGGTTCCAACAAGACGGCGCTACGTGTCATACAGGCAACGAAACAATTAATTTATTGAAGTAAAGTTTTGGTGAGCGCATTATCTCGGATCGTGGGCCTGTGGTGTGGCCTACAAGATCGTGCGATGGACTATTTGTGTGGTTATGTGCTGTCGCTTGTCTACACGATAGACGCCTTGGAAGAGAATGTTCGGCGCATTATTGCTGACATACGGCCCAAATGCTGCAAAAAGTGGGCCTCTCGGCTGAAATTCGAGCCATCCGCGGCGACCTTTTGCCCGAAATAATTTTTAAAATATAATGACAAAACCTTATCTTTATAATATAAAATAGATTAATCTTACTTTAAGTTTTTTTTTTTTATATTTTAAACAAATTTGAAGTAATTTTGTAACTATATTAGGCCTAAAGGCTCGGTTACTTTTTGAATATCAATAAATGAATGAAATGAAATTATTGGCCAAAACATTAAATTATATGTGACAGCGCATAGAGAAAGGGACCTAAGGGTAAAACAAAATCAATTTTCACCTTTTTTTTGATGTGGACAACATCTTAGCATCGAATGAGACGAATCACATGCCCAAAAGTGTTCCCTCCCAGAGATATGCGCGTTTTATGAAAGTGATGGTACACCAAAGATACACGTATTTAAATCTTTAAAATGGCTCTCCTGAACAAAACTGGTTTTTACCCTTAGGTCCCTTTCTATTTTGCGCGTCACATATGCGTTTTATTTCTTCTTGAAAAACACACGTCCAAAACAAACATCCTTTACTTAAGTTTAGATTGCTCAAATTTTAAAAAAAAGTACTTACACTGTAGCACAAAACTTTTTATCCTTTTTCAGCAGTTTGAAATATTTTCGACTTTGTTTCACATAACAATCATTTTCGTCCACTTCCACATGCAATTCCACTCCGGTGCTGTTGTAGGTCTGCAAACTTGTCTGCAGCATCTGCCGCACCACATCACCGCTACAAGCACTAGGCACACAAATGCCCCAGTTGGCCACACCATAGCGGGGTATAAAGTGCAATGGCTTTAATGGGAAAAAAGACAATTTTTTTTTCTTAAACATGAAATTCCTAGTCAGTGGGTTCTCACTTACATTTCCCAAATGACTGTTGAAGAGACCACGACCGTGCAACATATGGACGGGTATCTTTAGCTCCGTTACCGAAGTCTGTGTTTCAATGTGAGCCAGACAGTATTTACCCTTCATGCGTACTGGACGATCGCCTGGCACTTTGACCATCGTTTTGATATCGGTGCACATATTGAAGTCACCGAATTGATTGATGTTGCCACGCAATAAGCCCGGTCCAACTTTTCCCGTCGCATCCATCACTGAAAACAATAAATAGATTTTATTAAATATAATTATTAAAAAATAATTAGTTGAAATTGTATAACCTTTTATATATATTAGACAAGTTTTTAACTGCTCTCAAATAAATAATATATTTTTTTCGTTATTTTACAATTTAGTGAATATAGAATGTATCCAGAAAAAAATGGATGGTGGACAATTTTCTGCCTTTAAAAGATCAACGAGAGTCTTTTTGATTTTAGGAAATTGAATTTTAGTTGGAAAGAACAACTTAAAAGGTAATTTTAAAGCTTTTAGTAACGTAAACGATGCTGTGACTCTCCCAACAAATTTAAATGTTCTACAAAAAAAAAACACAATAACTTGAATGAAGCTAAATTTAACGCATTCAATATTCGTTAGTTTTATAAAAACATTCATAAGCTAATATTTGAAAAACAAACAATAACACTGAGCAATAAATTCGGAAGTTCTTATCATATCTGCAGAACGTCCATGGTACATATTGGTTTTCACAATTGTAATTCGTATTGAGTTTGCTACGATATGCTTAGGATTCAAGATATGTTATACGATATTACCTCCAGCCCTACATTTGCGAATCTCGATGTTAATAAATCCCCGGGCCCGGATAGTGTTTCAGCACTTGTCTTTTTCAAGTGCTCACGGAAGCAAGCCAGTCCATTACGCAACCTTGCATACCGAGCGGAATTCTTCCCAGCGTGTTGGAATGTTGCGAACGTCCAGGCGATCCCCAAAGAGGGCGAAACCAATGGAGGTAATGGAGAGCATGGTGAACCATCATTTTGTGAGGTATTTAGAGAACTACGACCTGCTAAGGGATCGACAGTATGGCTTGCGTAGAAATCGAAAAATTGGAGTCGGTCTATCCAACAGTTTAGTGAGAGTATGGTCGTGGTTCTGGATATCTCCAAGGCTTTTGATACTCTGGCACTTTGCAATCATGTCAAAGCTTTTGGTGTCGGTAATACCTTTGCTTGATTTATTTCGCGCTTACTTAGGGATCGTACAATATGAGTTGTTGTATATGGGTTCTCATCCACCGAGATTCGTCCATTCTCTCTTACTTTTTCTTATTTTTATTGACGATGTTTGGGTCGGACCATTAATCCGGTCTACTCATTTGCAGATGACAGCAATCTCTGTCATTTATATTCTTTCGACCGTAGGTCGAATCTTTAAGAAATTGAAGACAAAAGGCGAATAATAGATGAGACACTTGGCCGGGATTTACTGGTCATTTCCGAATGCGGCCGAGTGAATAGAGTAGAATAAAATGCACGTAATACACAGAGCTGTTTGTTGTCTCACAAGCAATACGCTGACCCAACAATGTCTTCAATTTTTATCGATTGTATAGATATTGCACAATTAGATGCTCATGATGTTCTGGGTATGAAAATAAAATGTGACGCTCGTTGGGAGGGACATGTATTCGAAGTGTCGAATACATATCCCTCTCTCTCCTTCTGATCAATTCAATATCTATACAACTTACATCAGTTTGGAGATGGAACACAACTCCCATAAATGGGCAGGTACTCCAAAATCATCCTTGGAGCTACTTGACCGTGTTCAAAGGATGGTGCTGGCAGGCGACAGTAGGATACGATATCTAACTGTATTGTTTCTCTAGAGCACCATCGGAATGCGGGTTGCGTGACGCTGTTCTATCGTTACTATTATGGCGTGTGTTCGACGTGGGTTTGTTCGGCAAGGATACGCGACTTTCTAAGAATTCATAGCCGTTTGTTATCGACTAGCCAACTGACCGCACTATACACTACAGATCAAATTCGTTTTTCGCTCGTATAGTCCGCATGTGGAATCGACTTCCGGCAAATGCATTTCCCACTAATAACGACATCCAAAAGTTCAAGGCAAGTGCCAATAACGTGTTTTCTTAATGGGATGTTGAAGATAACACGTAAGTAAAAATCAGTTCTGGTTCAGAACAAATTGAGTCTTGAAATTGAAAAGAGGTTAAATAGTTTAAGAGAAAACATTTCTTGATACAGATTATAGTCAAAATTGCATTTACTCCCAATAGAAAGCAACAGTAAACTAAAGAAAAACGTAAATAATTTGAAGAAGTCGAATTTGTTTTTGATATATTTTATTTTTCAATGAATGTCTCTGTGATAATATTGATTTTCACTTAAATCAAGATGCTAAGTATTCATTTTCTCCCTGCTGTTTTTGTAGTGAGGACGTTGTGTTTGCTTTAGGCAAAGCAAAGTCTGGTGTTGATGGTATCTCTATTGCGTTTTTAAAATTAATATTTCCTTACATTTCAGAATTAGTTCTACAATTGATTAACTTTATTTTAACATCCTCTGTTTTTCCTACAGCTTGGGAAACTCCTCGAATTGTGCCCATGCCAAAAACTAGAGTTGGTAATTGCCCTGATTTAAGACATATTTCAATTCTTTCTGTTTTGTCGAAAATATTTGAACATATTTTAAAGGGCCAAATTGTAATGTATTCTAGATCAAAAATTGGTAGTAATTAGATTGCACGCCGAGAAGGGTGTAGGGCTACAGCACTGTTATTATGTCTAACATATACCACGAGGAATGGCGAGAATCATAATAAATAAAGTGTCTTAGTTTGGATGATTTGTTTAAAGCATTTAATTCTATCTGTTCTAAAATTTTAATTAGAAAGTTAAGAGATTAATTTAAATTTTCTAGGTCAGCTTGTAAGTTTATAATGTCATATATATTTGATAGATCTTAGTTTGTTAATTTGAATGGAAGGGTTTCCAGCCTACCTTATCTGGTGTACCGCAGGGTTTAGTGTTAGGAAGTCTACTTTTTTTATTATGACCTATCTGAGTATCTATGTGTTGACATGTCTAGTTTGCTTCTATTTGCGAATAATGTTTTGCTTCTCTTTAGTTCTGATAGTGATTTTCTAGGTGTCCTAGAAAATAATAGAAATTTTAGCCATAATCACATTTTACAGTGAACGTCTTGTAATTCTTTATTGATAAAGCCCTTGAAAGGTCATGCATCAGATTTGAATATATTTAGGACAGTCCAGAAATCATTTTGTGGGTCATCGTAAATTTCTCGGTGTAATAATTGAAAATAAACTTTGTTTTGAATCTCATATTGATTTATTTCGTTGTAAAGTGTATTGCATCTAAAGTAGGTTATACTCATTTAAAGTTTATTTTCCGTCTTGCGTCAACACAAGATTGGCTCATGTCCTTTTAACGCCCAAAATTTAGTATGGAATAGAAGTGTTAGCCGGCAAGATTAGTTGTATTTTGTTGAAATTCAAGTAATAATCCACTTCAAGTAATAATGCCAGTGTTATACGATTTGTATATACTTATAATATTCGAAGATGTGATCACATTTCTAAATATGTTGAACATTTTTTAGGCAGTTTCTTTCAACAGTTTTATAAATTATAGAAATACATTTCTGTTTTATAAGGTAATGAGGAGTGGTGTGTGGTTTGGTGAATTTTTCCCTTTTTAGTAGAAATACGCAAATTATTATACTCAGAATTTTGAAACGGTTGAAAGATTTTTCGTTATACGCGTTGCCCATATTTGGAATCAATTGCCTTAGAACTTATCATTCTAATAACTCCTTTAGAGTAAAATGTTATATTGTTTTGGCTAGTCTGATACGAGTATAGTATATAAGTATAATAATCTGACGCATAGGTAAACTATTAGACGCATCTACGAGTATTAGTTAATGTTAACATTTTAATTGTTTTTCTTTTTATTTTATTTTGTTGCTAACTTGGACTATTTTTGATGTTGTTTAATGTAATTACGGCTGGGGAGCCAACCATGAAATTTGTTTAGTTTTAAAAAGACTCCATTGGCATCTTTTCGACATAGTCGAGGGGGAGGTCACCCTTGTGTGGGCCTGACGTTTATTGAAGGTCTATGCTATAGGGCAAAGTTCTTGATTGGTTGAACATGGAGGATGAGTTTTATTGGCTTCCTCTTAAGTCGTCTAACAGAGCTCCACGTGGTATTTTCTGGGCAAAGTTATTTTGAGATCCGTCAAAGTAACGCTAAACATGTAAGCGATGAAACTTTTCGCAGGTTTAAAATGTTAAAAGTAATACTTTCGCTCACTCCTGAAAACCCCATTTCAATGTTAAGTACAATAACTACTATACAATGAAGTCAGAGTATAGATTTTCACGAAAATTAATTACTATAAGGATCCGCCGACAGCCGGTTCCATGCACCGGACATGCACCTACAACAACAAAAACTACAAGGAGTGTTGATCGAGTTAAGGTACGGTTGAAGAAAATGATGCATAAGAAAAAAAACTTTTTCGGTGCTCCCGACTAAAATAATGTTTTATACGGATAGTTTTTATTTTAGAACAATTGAACCACGCTGCTGTACCAGCTAGTACGCTCTTGTTGAGATAAACATGTTTGCTGCTGTAAAAAATATCTTAATCTTAAAATTGAATTATCATATTCACGGCCCTTTAGTACAGTTGCCGTTTTTTGTGTCCCATGGTTACATTAGATAGACACCAACCAGTCTTAGTTAAATCCTGAGAAAATCCAAATTTGGATTTGTACCAAAATTTGCCTTACTTAAAGTACGCATAAGTCAACATTTGGAATTGGTTGCTAGATTTGACAGTTTTTATCCCCCAAGAATCGAGAAGATCGATTGCCCAGTGTTAGTTTAATCCAAGAAACAAGTGAAAATTTCGACGGAAAAGTTCGGCCTATATAACCTCTACCATGGCTTCCCTATTAAAATAGGAAAATTAACAATTGTTGTATTTTAAGTCCGTAATTTAGGGGTCCATGGTTACAAGCCATGCATTCCGCCAAATCTTAAGAATAATACCATTTTTAGATTCGTAACGAAATTTCTTTTGATACGAGTACCTTTACTTTCAAGATCGTAAGTTTCTCAACATTCGACAGCGGAATAGTAGTATGCTTACCTCAGATCCAAAAGCTGTTCACGATAGAAACGTTTTTGCATGACTTAAATAGAATACTGCCTTTCTTGTAAAGAGGCCGGCATTTACGGGGTGAAAACCGGCCGCTGAAAAATATTTAGATGTTCTTACTGGAGTTAAAGTCTGGTTTTACTTTACCATCACACCACGACGGACCACTGATTACCTAGTGGTCGCTTCTTTTGGAGGTTTTTGTACCGGTTAGGCTCATGAGTCCGATTAAAGCCACAACTTAATAATTCTATATTTGGATAGTCGGGAAATTTGCTCTAATTTAAGTACACGAATGATAATATGGGCAGTTTGTTCTGGGCCCCTGAAGTCTACAGATTTTAAAATGCATGCATAGGTATATTGAATTTTAATGAAATTTAATAAATTTAATGATAGTAAACATTTCTAGGGACCGTTTGTTGAGCTACCTTGTCCGTTTTTAGAGATATGAAGTGCGTTTTAAATAACATTTCTATTTAAGACAGAATCTGTCCACAAACAAATATGATAGATTGATCAGATTTCAGTATTTGATGAACCTATCAAATACACTCTATTTAATGGTGGAGAATATAACAAGAAAAAGAAAACTGCGTTATGGTCGGCCGGGACGATTCCCGTAAAACCTGCAACATTGATTCCTTATTAAAATGGGAGAAATGACAATTAATCGTATCGTATAGACCCTATGAACCGTGAGTCCCAGCTTTAATATCAACAAAATCTTCTCATATCTCCATATGTGACGCGCAAAATAGAAAGGGACCTTAGGGTAAAAACCAGTTTTGTTCAGGAGAGCCATTTTAAAGATTTAAATACGAGTATCTTTGGTGTACCATCACTTTCATAAAACGCGCATATCTCTGGGAGGGAACACTTTTGGGGCATGGGATCGGTCTCATTCGATGCTCAGATGTTATCCACATTAAAAAAAAAGTGAAAATTGATTTTTTTTATCCCCTTTCTCTCCCTTTCTCTATGCGCTGCCACATATATACTATTGGTGGCATATTTTGGCTATAAGGGACGTATTTTAGGAGCCCAGAGTCCAAGACCTATTCGTAGCTAAATCTAAATAAATCCATAATTGGATTGGAAACATTTTAATTAATATTGGTATTATGACCAAATTTTTTATTGTTCATTATTTGACCAAAAGGGTAATGGTTAGTGTGCACGAATATCCTATGTACTCGTATAAGCACTGGTTCAAACCGGGATGGAACATCTACATTTTTTTCAGCGAAGTGTTTCCATTTGTGAATGCTGCTGACTTTAAGATCCAAGCCAGTACCAGACTAAGTTCATATAAAAAACACTAAACTCACTTAAAAAGCGTTTAAAAATGCAACTTTGACTTATGTTCTTTCTGTGAAATAATAGACAAGTATATTATTTCACCGGGAAGTGTTTAAAAAATTTTAAATTTTGAGCTATGCGGCATTTATAAATAAAAAAAAAATTCCCTGCAATTTCACACAGCATTTTGAATCAATTAACATGAAAAAGGGAACTTAACTATAGAAGAGCTTCTCTTTAAAATGCATTAGCCATTCGGAGCTGGTATTAAACAGTAGGCTCGGGTCAGTGAGTACAACAATTACATCAAATACTGCTCACTTATTTGACCGAAGTTCCCCGTTTGCTTTTCAATGGGATGTTGAGGAAATGTGTAAGAGCCATGATTCAATTTTAGACAGAATATAAAAAAAAATATTCGAAGTGACATTTTCTGTAATAATCCACTGATTGCTCCTTTTGCCTATGAGGGACGTTTTTTCGGCTATGAGGGTTAATGAGTCTGCAACTCTCAACTTTGTTAACTCTGAAAATGTAAAAACGTCCCTACTATAAAAAAAAATCGAAAAAAGTAAAAAGTACTCTACAATTTACAATGGAGATGGAACAGGATGGAAAATTGCGATATTTAGACTATGTTTTTTTTTTTTAATAACCAACACTCAGGGGATGCCCCCTATACATGCAGTGCATTGCGTTGGCGAGTGGAAATTAATGGATCGGAGGGGGGGAAGAGGGAGTAATGTTTGTTGACGCTTGCCTTGAACTTCTGGATGTCGCAATTAGTGGGAAATACATTTGCCGGAAGTCGATTCCACATACGGACTGTACGAGCGAAAAACGAATTTGATCTGTAGTGTACTCGAATAGTGCGGTCAACTGGCCAATCGATAACAAACGGGTGTGAATTCCTAGAAAGCCGCGTATCCCTGCCGAACATCCTCACGTCGGGAATAAGGCGACGGATGTCTGATGAACACACACCATGAAAGTAACGATAGAACAGCGTCACGCAACCCACATTCCGACGATGCTTAAGGGAAACAATAGAGTTGGAAACCCTACTGTCACCTATCAGCACCATCGCTCTCCTTTGAACACGGTCAAGTAGCTCCAAGGATGATTTTGGAGCACCTGCCCATATATGGGAGTTGTATTCCATCTTTTGTTTGTCGGTTTCATAAACATTATTTAGTAAAAATTAGAACAATTTGAAGGCAAAATGACTTCCCACCCAAAACAATTACAGACCTACTGAACAAATCCAATTCTTCAGCTGACATCGCAGAATCTGCAAGGAAATATATAAAAACCAACAGAAAGGCTTAGCCATTGCAACCTATACAACAAAGACAAATATCAGCTTGCATTAAATACACACAGTACTGTAAACAGTTTATTTAGCAAGACAAAGTCTAAAATAAATAACGAAGATAAGTCAGACGTTGTACACCAAATAAAGTGCAATGGTGACAAGTTCAACTAAAGTTCTAAAACTAAACTTAAGACAAGAATTTTGCCCTACAAATCTGACCTTAAAGCTGTAAATAGGCCCAAAGAACTAAAGACCGCACTTGCGGCCCACCGTACATTGACTGGATATAAGCCTGAGTTCAACGGCGTAAAAATTGTAGCGCAAAAGAAATATTATAGAAGAAGATATACTCTTGATATGCTTAAAAAAATGGCGTTGCTAATGAGAGGAGAATTAATTACAAAACGGACACAGTTGGGATCGCTCACATATATAGAAATGTGGTGCATAAGCACAGAAGTAAGCTAGGAATCAGTTGACAGCGATAATCAGACGGACGACAGTATTTTCTTAATGTAACGATTGTTCAAATATTGTGTAAATGTTTTGTTTATTTAATGTAATCCTGTTTTGCATTTTATTAGTGACAACCCCTGAAGATGATCGACAAAGTTAATCGAAATATTGGGAAAAATAAAAATTTAACCAAAAACACAACATCAAGTTTAAATACATGACCTAAAGCGGAAAATCATTTTAAAAGATAATAGCACCAAAGATCAACTATTCACTTACAAAGTACTCTATAATTTAGATAAGCAGAACAATTTGATTTAATTTAAGTGCCCAAGTGTCCATATTGCTCATGACCAATTACAATTCAAATAGCTTATGACCATAGCCATCACCATGCACAATTTCAGGATCCTAGGTTGATTCGTTTGGCCTGTAGCGTGCTTGTAACAGACAAACGGAAAGATGGGCATTGCTTGATCGTCTTAGAACATTACGACGATCAATAATATTAATTTTTTAAAGGGTCTCAGAGCAAAATTTCGTTGCGTTGCAAACGGAATGACAAATTTATTAAATTGACCGTTTTTGGGGCCGGTTATTCGTCCACAATTTTAGCCAAAACCAAAATTACTTTATAATTGGATTGGTAGCAAAATTTGCTTTAGTTTGAGTGTCCCTATTGACTACTAATCGCCCGTTTTGATCATACAGGACTTTTTTGGACCGCATAGCCAAAAAGTCCAGTAGCTAGCTATCCCCTTTATGAGGTATTCAGAGTGTTCCAAATAATAGTGCCAATTTAAACCGTTGTCCGTCCACAAAAAATTATAATTTGTAAAGCAAATACTCAAAAAAAGTATACTATTGGCCGAGGTACCTTTAGCGCCTTAAAAAGATACCTTCCCCCCTGGGCCAATTTCTAACATTTAGTCCCAAAAAGCTATAAGACATCATCATGCATAACTTTGGGATCCTAGTTTGATATTTTTGGCAGACACACGGATCCTCTTAGAATTTTACGACGATCAACAAAATATATTTTCAATCGATCAATATTTCGTGGTGTTGCAAACAGAATGACAAATTAAGTGCACCAACCACTCTTCGGTGGAGGGTTTAATAAGGGAAATACACTTATTATTGTATTCTCCACCATTTGGTAAAAGGGATACAAATACTCGTATGTGTTTACTCATTTTCTTCATTAAAATACTAATGGGTTATCCATCTTGAAGTATTTTTTCAGAACAAAAAATATATATAAAAAATTCAAATCAAGTGTGGAATATTTATTGGTTATTTGAAAGGACATTTTATGGCATTTGTTTTTTGAAAATAATTGTCTTCAAATGTTGGCAACTGTATTATGGAAATGAGCGTTCGGTAAGAAACGGGAAGATCCGCCGTTTTCGACCAAAATGTTGTTCAGTGATGAGGCCCATTTCTGGCTCAAAGGCAAAGTCAATAAACAAAATTGCCGCATTTGGGCTGAAGAGCAACAAGAAGAGGTTCAAGAAGTGCCATAAAACCAGGTTTGGAGCGGTTTATAAGCTGGCTTTTTTCAAAAATGATGATGGCTGGAACGTAACCGTGATTGGTCCTCGCTATCGCGCCATGATATCGATCTTATGCTACCTGAAATTGAAGCCCGTAATCTTGACGACACTTGGTTTCAACAGAACGGTGCCAGTTGCCATACAGCTGCTCTAACAATGGATCTATTGTGCGGCCAACATTTGAAGGAAATTATATTAAAAAAATGCCATGAAATGTCCTTTCAAATTACCAATAAAGATTCTACACTTAATTTGAATTTTTATATTTTTTTGTTCTGAAAAAATACCTCTTGATGGATCACCCTACATCAATATGATAAGAATCATATTTTTTTGAATGTAAATGACGAGACACATAAAACTCTCCGCTTTTTTATATCGAATGTGGGTCTCTGCATGTTTAAAGGGTTAGGACCATTTACATGTCCAATTTGTGTGGCCAGAAAAGCTACGACTCTATTTTGGGCCTAATCTTTAGTTTTCCTACTTTTCCATAAAAAAAAACTTCGAAATAAATATTTAATATGTTTTTTTTTTTTCTATTAATTAGGACAAACTTACTTTGCAATGTCCACAATTTGTGGCCCCTCAGCTGTCTTTGAAATATCTGCAGCTGCTGGCGGCACTCGGCATCATGTACCTGATAGGGATTGACAATAAAATTCGGCAGACTATGCAACAAATTATCGAAACGTTCTTGGCTCATAGGCTCTTCGGAGCCATCGTTCGCTTTAGAAACATCACTGCTGGGTTTTTTCGCTACCTTTGGCATTTTAATAGGTTTGGGAGGTTTGCCAATGGGAAAAAGGCTATTAAAGGGCCAGCGATTGAAGTAACCCATCCATGATTCACCGCTACTATCGTCCCCTGCTGCAGCGGATGTATCTTCAGTAGAATCGGTTGAAGGTCTCATGCGACCCGAACGTTCGCCCAACCAAAGAATCCAATCAATGATTCCATTGGATTTTGGCGTTACAACTTCAGCGGATTCCCGTTGTGCCTCGGCTGATTTATCTTTACTTCCGCCGTCGCCTCCAAAGAGACTGGAAAACCAGGATTGCGTATTCTCTTGACTTTCTTTGTTGTCATCGGCGGCGCTGCTACTTTTTTTTGTGGATCTTGAGGGCTTTTCCGCTTTGCGCGCTCTTTCAAATTGAAATTCTTCTTCTTCGTCGTCATTGTTGGCACTGTTCATAGAAGCAGCACGATCAATTTTTGAAGCTTTCTCCTCGTCCTCTCTTTCTTTGGTCATATCGTCGGCTTCGTCCATCTCCTCACCAGCATGATTATTATCAACGACTCCATTGTCATTGGCGTCCCCCTCCTCCGGCTCTTCTTCATCATCGTCTGATATAATGCGTTCGATTTTGTGAAACTTGTGTTTTTTCTCCACAATAACACTGCGTTTTAACGCCTTGCGAGCTTCTCGACCGGAGGAGGTGTCTAGTGCTTCCTTGGTATCATCTCCACCACCCCAACCGAATGAAAATTCCTGTGAAGGTGGCAAAAATGTCAGCAATATCAAGAGCACCACAATAAAGAGGCTACACTTCCTATATTTCTCTGATCCCCGGGGCATTTTGGTTGGGTTTCTAAAATAAATTCACTTTCATTTGGCTTGTGGAAACGTTCAATATTCTCAACACTCAATTGATGTTAGTTATTTGGGAACACTGTTATTGGAATCAAATTGTTATTTTATTGAATTATGTAAATATTTTAGGATTCTCATTATTTTTGCACTGCGAAATTTCTTAAAAATATTTTTTATTATATGAATTTTCCTTTTTTCGAATATTTTCAGCAAAGAAAATCTAAAAATATGCACTCGTTTCGTTTTAAAATTAAAGTGATGTCCGTCCTGTTGTGCACTTGATGCGCGTGCTTTGTGGGTTTGGGTGTGCGTCGTGAGTTGCTTCTTTATGAGATGTGTCCGATTCACCGACCGACCGTTCAATTCGAAAATATCGCTGCTACTGAAAAGTGGTTTGTCTAATGATTTTGCACTCAAAATCATTATGTGCAGATAATTACAAACACACACACACACACATATATATATTTTTGCAATTTATGCGACTTTTCAAAACGTAATTGTCAAATTTTGCTATGTTTGAAAATTTCGAATTTTCAAATGTATTCGCTGTGTGTTCTCTCTCAAAGCGGCGAATTTAAAATTTGTTTTAAAACTATAAAATTTAGATTTTCGCTGTTTTCATCTGTTTCGTTGTAAAAGTGGTGTATACCCGTAATAACGACATGTTTTTGGCGCTTTTAAAGAAAGATTTAGCGTCATTTCGATGTCCTTTAAAAGGATATTTTTCCCAGAATTTGAAATTAAAAACAATTAAGCTGAATAGTACAGATAAGTGGTGTTTTTGGTTAAGCCGCGATAACTACATAATACTGATTAGTAAAATTGCAAATAAGTTATTTGTTAACAAAAAGTGTCAATTTTGTGCGTACCAAAAGAAAAAGTCGAGACTCCTCAAAAAAATGAATACATTAGTAAACAATTTTTTGAGGTTGAGTACTAAAACAGATATAATATACAGTGGATAAAAGCCAAACTCGTACATCAAGTAAATTTTTTTCTTTACGTAAATATCTGCTGACTATGAAATGGTACAAAAATGTTTCCCCCCCATATTTGGTAGCTTCTTCACTACTTTAATGAAGCCCCGCTTATAAATATTGATTTAATGTGTATTGGTAAATTTGAGTTAGATTAAACAAAAAAGAGTCGAAAATTACAGAAAAAGCCAAACTCGTACACACAGACTTTCTTCAAATAATCTTTTTATTAATCCTAGCAAAATTTGATTTAAATGTAAGATTTGTTGTCATTCCACTTCGTAATCAGTGACAAACAGTCGTGGAAAAGATTTTCAACAAAATTTGTCGCCATGAGCCGACAAAATGGGCAAACAAGTGTTGAATGCAGAAAACTTGCAATAAAGCTTTCCGCGGAGGGGAAATCCATTCGAAAATATTTCCAAAATATTGGACAGAAGTCCGTCTACAATTTAATATATTCTAAAACGCTATAAAAGTTCAAATCAAATAGAAATTAAGGTCAAAACTGCACATAACAAAATATTTTCTGCAGCTGAAGATCGATATATTGCCAGATATTCGAAAGAAAAAACGTTCCTCAGTGCCCCTAAACTGACTCAATTGGACACCAAGTCAGCCTACAAACAGTCAGAAATGTTCTCCACAGAGCAGATTTGAATGGTAGACGAGCTAGGAAGATGCCATTGATAACGGACAAAAACAATAAAGTGAGTTTAGATTTCGCAAAAGCCCACAAAGACAAGGATTTTGCGTTTTGGAAGGATGTGCTTTTCACGGACGAAAGCAAATTCAATATTTTTAAATCGGATGGGAAACCTTTTGTATGGAGAAAACCAAACGGTGAGCACGTTCAACCAACTGTGAAACATGGTGGGGGTCCGTGATGGTTTGGGGGTCCTTTTCCGCAGCTGGACCCGGATCTATATATTTAATCGAAGGAATAATGGATCAGAAAGCATATTTAGAAATTTTGAAAGCCAATTTGCCAATATCGAAGGAGAAGTTGCGTCTTACCAATAACTACCAATTTTACCAGGACAACGATCCTAAGCACAAAGCTCACAGTGTAAGGTCATGGTTGTTATACAACTGCTCACATGTAATGGAAACACCTCCCCAGAGCCCGGATTTGAATCCTATCAAGAATCTTTGGAATTATCTGGATAATAAAGTAAGGCAACATCACATTTCCTCCAAATCTGAGTTGAAGCGCATTCTTTTAGAGGAATGGGAACAGATTGAACCTAGCTTTTGCCAAAAGCTAGTGGAAAGTATCCCTAGGAGATTAGAGTTGGTAGTACAAGCTAAAGGTTTGCATACAAAATACTAAATAGTATTAAATAGTATTAATATATATGAACTCACTAACTGTACGAGTTTGATTTTTACATGCCTTTTTTACTTAAACCCTTGTTTTAACTTACTGAAGCTAAATATTTTAATTTTGACTTTTATTTTTAATAAAGGCTTAAATAAGCTAAATATTTCCCAAAAAGACTTTGAATAAATAATTGATAGATTACCCCAAATATTGAGATATTTGTAAAATTTCTTGGTGATGAGTTTCGCTTTTACCTACTGTATTATTTTTTAAATACTTCTTCTATATATATTAGGCCGGCCCAAAATTTAATATGTTATAAAGAATTTGGGAAAAGTATCTTTTTATAGCACTAATTTCACAGTGCAACAACCAAAATGCGAATGGGTCGGAACCAATTGCAAATGAAAGTTGGCATTATCCATAACAGAACCATCAAGGGTTTTTTTAGTTCAGTGCGAATTTTTTTTACACGCATTTGAAGTTGGTGATTTTGAAACGCTGTCTAACAAGAAAAAATCATTGAAAATTTGATAAGATGATGCTTATTTATTTTTATTATCCTGGAAAGTTGTGGTATCTTACTGTTTTTGACAGCAAATTGACAGTGATAGTGATGATGATTAAGCGGATCCAAATAAGATATAATACTTTTAAATAAAAAAAAGTTGTTTTTGTAATAAAAAAAAACAAATTTTTTCCAATAAAGAACACAATTTTTTCCATAAAAATTGCATTTCATTAGAAATATGTTTTACATGGAAGCCAACATCAAAAATTGATTTTCAGCCTAAAAAAAGTAAATACACCGTTTTTTCTATGAAAACCTACAAGATATAGCACCGATTGTATGACAGCACCATCTAGCGTGAGTTTAAAAAAAATAAAAATAAATAAAATAATAATATTAATATTAATAATAAATAAATAAAAAATAAAAAAAAACTAATTTTTTCCAATACAACACAAATTTTTCCATAAAAACTGCATTTCATTAGATATATCGTATGTTTTACATGGAAGCCAACATCAAAAATTGATTTTCACTTAAAAAAGGAAATACACCGTTTTTTCTATGAAAACCTACAAATAATAAAAAAAATAAAAATAAATAAAATAATAATAATAAATAAATAATAAAAAAAAAATATTTTTTTCCAATAACAATAAATTTTTTCCATAAAAATTGTATTTCATTAGAAATATGTTTTACATGGAAGCCAACATCAAAAATTGATTTTCAGCCTAAAAAAAATAAACACCGTTTTTTCTATGAAAATCTACAAGATATAGCACCGATTGTATGACAGCACCATCTAGCGTGAATTTTAGGTAAAAATAAATTCCTCGACCCCAAAAACAGTAAGATACCACAACTTTCCAGGATAATAAAAAACACAAGCATTAATCGTATTATATCAAATTTTTAAGATATTTTCTTGCGAGGCGAAAAACAATATATGAACTAACGATTAACTCTTAAATCGATAACAACCACACTCTTATGAAAGTTGTGAGCAAGGCAACTGGAGGGCTGTTTTTTATGCTCCAACTGAAAGGCGAAACGGTTATCATGTTACGAAATACGAACCCACCATTTCTTTGTGCTGGCATTTGGCTTGGCAAATGAACCGAAGCAACAATACTTTAAGGGAGGTACAAAGGAAAAGATGTTTTGATAACGCAAATCCCAATAGCTGCGACTGACTTGCCATTCGATATTCAACGCTTGTATAGGGTGATCCATCTAGAGGTATTGTTTCAGAACAAAAAAAAATTAAAAATTCAAATCAAGAGTGACATCTTTATTGGTAATTTGAAAGGACATTTTATGGCATTTATTTTTTGAATATAACTTACTTCAAATGTTGGCCTCAGGGTTTCCATTCTGAGGGTCCAATTTTATATGACTCGGTCGAGCATTTCGACCTGTATGGCTTTAATGACACGCGTAATGTTGGCTTCCAAAACCTGAATCGTAGCTGGTTTGTCAGCATAGACTTTGGACTTTACGTAAACCCAAAGAAAAAAAATGTCTAAAGGTGTGATATCACTCGATCTAGGCGGCCAACTCACCTGTCAAAAACGTGAAATTAGCTGCTTTTCGAAATGACATCTCAATAGATCCATTGTTTGAGCAGCTGTATGGCAAGTGGCACCGTCTTGTTGAAACCAAGTGTTGTCAAGATTACGGGCTTCAATTTTAGTTAGCATAAAGATCGATATCATGGCGCGATAGCGAGCACCATTCACAGTTACGTTCCGTCCATCATCATTTTTGAAAAACCAGCTTATAAACCGCACCAAACCGGGGTTTTCTCTGGGTATAATGACACTTCTTCTTGTTGCTCTTTAGCCCAAATGCGGCAATTTTGTTTATAGACTTTCCCGTTGAGCCAGAAATGGGCCTCATCACTGAACAACCTTTTGTTCGAAAACAGCGGATCTTCCCGTTTCTCACCGAACGCTCATTTCCATAATACAGTTGCCATTATTTTTAAAAAATAAATGCCATAAAATGTCCTTTCAAATTACCAATAAAGATTCCACACTTGATTTGAATTTTTATATTTTTTTTTTATTCTGAAAAATTACCTCTAGATGGATCACCCTATATAATGTTATCTTTAAATATACTTATAATGTTGGGTATACGGGCGCCTTAAACTCCAGAACCGCTTCATCACCTGGAACCAGACGACAGCCGGTTCTATAAGTATAGACCCGAAGAGCAATTCTTCAGCCAAGGCTTTTACCCCGGCACACAGTTACCGCTAAGACAACAACAACGGTCTGTGGGAAGGTTTCTCCCAAGTTATGTCCCGTGGGTTGCGCTCCCTTCTTGACATTTACACTTTGCGTCTATATGGTATGATTTGGATCAGATTTACAAATTTAATTCCTTCAGATAAAAAAAATGAATTTGCTGATGAAATTTGCACCCGCTCAGACTTGTAAAATTTATGTATGTGGAGAACAATTGGCTAACCGAATTTGGAGATTATCAAGATAGAAAGAAATACTACTGGTGAAAGGATATTTCAATACAGTCAAGTTTTAAATTTTCTACAAAGTTGGCATTTAAAATTTACATGTGCAGAGAACAATTGGCTAAACGAATTTGGTTGTTGTGCTAGGGTGACAGCCCTTGGCCGAAGAATTGCTGTTTCGGGTCAATCCGGTGCATAGAACCGGCTGTCGTGGAATCTTAACGAATTTGGTGATTGTGCCCAGAGAATTTATGGTGATGCTGAAGCTAGAAAGTCAAAGATGAGTGTAAATAAAGTACTGATGGTAAGTTAAGCCAATACAAAGTCGAATTTTCGATTTTTCAAAATGATGGCGGAGGAAGTGTTGGGTTTGAGATTTCGAAACAGTTTTGAATTTTTAGAATGTGGAAAGGAGGCGTTATAAATTTGACTTATGAAGCCGAAAATAGAATAGTTGTTTTAACGGAATACATATACAAAATTTTGTACTGTGAGCGGAGGAGGCGAGGCATTAAAACCGTATATTTCATATCACGGAACAGATCCATATAGTGTCGGAGTTTGTATGTCGGTGGGGTGTCCTATATAGCTACACATATTGCACTGTAATGGTACAAATGCTCCAGTCATCTGTTTCTATTACTGAAAACAACTAAAAAATACTGTGGTTCATAAGTTCGTGCGATAATCGCTAATAAAATCTGAATACAACCTATAACATTACAAAAGCTTGAAGTTTGGTATTTGTTTTGCTTGACTTACAAGACGTCAGCTTTTTAGTAAAGAACAAACAGTAACTATGAGTTTCATGATCGGAGTAATCCAGAGCGTCAAAACGTATAGGGCGTGCAAGTCGGATGAAAAAGCCTATCGATCCGGCGCTTCATACATTTCTTTTAATAAGAAAGAGTTCTAGACGTCCATAGATAATTTGTGTTTTATGTTGTCGTTTGAGTTGTTGCAAGCATTAGGCGAATGTTAGCAGCGAATCGGATATATTCGCATTTAATCGTGAGTTGGACTAATACGGCAATATGATCAGTGTACAAAACGCAGAGTACAAAGTCAGAAATTACATTTCATTGGTGCTCCTAATGGAACAGGCAAAATCTTTATATCATTGATTTTGAATTTGGTTCGTGCACGATGGATGATGATAAATTGATGATGAACCGACAAATCATTACGACAAATTAAACGAGCGTTGACTCTCAAGACATTAACGATCATGTTTATAGGTGTAGATGTTCCGATTCCAACTGACTGCCTGTACTAATTCTAGCTGTTCGAATTTGCAGTCGATTGATGATTCAATAAATACCTGCAGGTAGATCTGTTTTTGGATTCGGTCCAGTCCGGCGCTTTATAAACAACATGCAATCAATATTGTTGTGGACCCGGGGTTTTTAATGAATTTTCACGTTCACAGCATAACAAACTAATATCATTCTTAATTCCACTTTAAATATACCCTCAGGAATCCTTTATCAATCGGGCGCCCTTGGCAAGTGCCTAGTTTGTCTACAGTCGACCCTGTAAATTCTAAAATTACATATTGACCATTTTCTTCGTTACAAACATACCTGGCTGGAATATTTTTTTTTTTTATTTTAATACGTCGGTAATCTTCACTTATGCCATAGTCCGACAAGTTTGAGTAAAAAATTGCAATAAACAATAAAGTACGTGTGACATATGAACAAAATTATACTAACGGCAAAACTA
Organism: Hydrotaea diabolus; assembly: GCA_963513945.1. Classification (NCBI taxonomy): domain Eukaryota; kingdom Metazoa; phylum Arthropoda; class Insecta; order Diptera; family Muscidae; genus Hydrotaea; species Hydrotaea diabolus. The sequence goes on from OY740718.1 coordinate 90,897,041, forward strand.
GGTTCTCTTATTTCTTTTTTACGAACTAGTGATTGATTAATCGTTATTGTTGAAAATCGATTTTTGAATTAAATAAAAGATATTTTAATCGGTGTTCTCTGGCTGGTGGGAAACAAAGAGATCAAAAGTAGATAAACGAAATGCTTCTTCTTTGCAATATTGTACAACAACACTCAGTAACGCACAAATTTTAGGATTACATATTTGTCCACTTTCGGATTCTAAGATTATTTGTCCACTTTCGTTTGTACACAATCTCAAGAACGAAAAGTCAAAATTGCAACGCAGAAAACACTAAATTCACTCACTTTAAACCAAAGAGTAAAAATTGTACAAGATGGGAGATATGCACAAATTTTCGGTTTATTTATACACTTTCATTTGACAAGAACTTAAAAAGTCAAAATTGAAACCCCAAAAACACAGAAAACACTTAATTGGCACACATTAAATGCAAAAAGCTGCAGCTCTCCCCTTGTCTTGTCTTTCTCAAGTTCTCAAAGAAGAAGCATATCATCGATCTAGAACAATTTATCGTCTTAGCTTTAATCACACAAAAAAGCTTATGCAAAATGTTTGTGTTTTTAAAATTGTGAATTTTTAAAGTCAAATATTTGAATAGCGAACCAAATAATGGCATCTCTGTTTTTGTTATTCCAAAACAAGGCATTTGTGTTGGTAGAGTTGCTGTTAAAAGTTACCTCAAGAAAATCTATTTTAACTTTCAGCTTGATATATTCAAGTAAAGTAGAAAACCTGTAATATAACAAGGACGTATTTTATTAATGCTTTGCTGACGGCCACTGCTCAACATAAAATAAGAACTGGGGGCGGCACGTTTGACAACATTTGGTCACTTGAATACGCATAGCAAAAAGACAATTTTATTTACCTTATCAAAATATATTCAACCAATTATACCAATGACTCAAAGAGTTTAAACCGCGTATGTCGCATGTCTAAAAGTTGATCGAAATCGACTTTTGATTTCATTTTTCGTTTATTTTTATCAACGGTCAAAATAAATACTTGTTATATTATGTTTTACATAGTCGTACGAAAAGTAATAATCATCAATACCGAAATAATATTTTTAAAATCTGTATAATCATCATTCTGCTAGTCCTAGAGAGGTTTTTGCAGTTAAATTGATAAACAACATTAATATAATCGAAACGATGTCGAGCATATGTATTACATTGTATACATTTGCTCGAGATTATGAAAACTATGTTATTTATATAAAAAAAGAAAACAAGGAGCCGATGTTTAAGCCGTCACAGCCGATCAAAACCACCAGCGCCGCTGCCGGTTGTGGCTTTATTTCTGAAAAGCCGACATAAATATTCGATAGGCTCTAGTATAAATAAAATAACAAATGGCATTTTTTGTAAAAGAATGAAGAGAGGTGGCTGTAGCATTCCATTAAACTTCTATAAATAAAAGCGCGGGGAAAAAGAAATAGTACAATTAATTAAATATGAATTAAAAAAATAATTTTCACAATTTCTATATTCCAGCGAAGTTGTAAATATTGGAGACTCTTGCTGACAATTTGGATTTTTTTTTTATTCTACAATGATCGCAACAAAATTTTTTGTAATGTTAGAGGTGAGTATTGTGCACTTCATATGTATGTAGTTTAAAACTTGTAATAGACGTGTTTTATTTAACAAGCGAAAACATCCGCTTAATAGCCAGCAAGGCGATAATTTTAAATCAAAATACCTAAAAGAATGGATTGAAAATATGTTGGTATACCCATTAGAAATGGTTTGCTTTTAAAAATGTCAGTTTAAAGAAAAACAAATTATTGAAGATCAGGCGTTCAGCGGACTACGACGGAATTAAGCAGACTTACACAGTACAACATTTTTCAGGTAATTGATTGGGGACTCAATTCTAATAATTGTTTGTGAAAGTAGCCCCAAAAAAGAACTTCTGCATCATTCGTTTGGTCAAGGTACATCAAATAATAATTTAATAATTAATATGAAGTTAGTAAGTATCGTATAGGGGAATTTGTCACGTTTTAGGCTCTTTTGTTTGTCATAACTCAAGAACCACTAGTCCGAATAAGCTGAAACAAATTAAAAAAAAATAAAAATTGCAATTTTATCTGTTCATACAACGTTTCGCTACATAAGCAACAGTTTTGCAGTTAGAATTAAATGTATGAAGAAAAAAATATTTTTTGCCTTTAAAAATTAAAGTTTTTTTTCAAGTCATAAAAATACAAAACGGTAAAAAGTGTCAAGTCCTATTACTTTCAGAAGAGGAATATGAACAACCTACGAACAAAATGAGGTCACCAGAACCACAAGCGTCAACTTTAACGAGGATGGATAGTGACAATAATTGAAAATGTTCTAAATATTGTTTCCATGCATAGATAACATATAAAAATGTCATATTTTCCGTGTAAGAATAGCTGTAATATGAATCGGAATGTTTATTTTCATGAAAAATAAAGAATCAATAAAAAAGTCATCAATGTTTTTTCCAAAGAATTTTGTGCATATATCGAGCAAATTTTTGAAATTCATACCTTCACTTAATTGTGCATAAAAGCGAAACGCGTAAATCGATTTTCATGATCTGTCTCATTTTGTTCATAGGTTAAGTGGCTTTACGCGAAAGTAATAGAACTTGACACTTTTTACCGTTTTGTATTTTTTAGGCAAAAAATATTTTTTTCTTCATACATTTATTTATAACTGCGAAACTGTTGCTTATGTAGCGAAACGTTGTATGAAAAGATTAAAGGAATTGTAATTTTTTTTTTTTTTTTGAATTTGTTTCAGCTTATTCGGACTAGTGGTTCTCGAGTTATGACAAACAAAAGAGCCTAAAACGAGACAAATTCCCCTATACGATACTTACTTACTTTAAATTAATTATTTAATTATTATTTGATGTACCTTGCCCAAACGAATGATGCAGAAGTTCTTCTTTTTGGGGCTACTTTCACAACAATTATCAGAATTGAGTCCCAAAATCATGTGTTGTACTGTGTTATGCAACAAATCACAACATTTTAAAACAATCGATTTTTGACGGGTATATTAAAATATTTTGAGTAAATAAAAATGTTTTAGGATATTTTTCCTTTGATAAATAAAACACGCATATTATTGATAGTTTTAAACAAAATTTAAGACGGCATGTCTGTTCATTAATATTTAACAGTGTCTAATATTAACATCACCTCCTTAAGCCTAGTATTCACCTTAAGTGACATTTTCGCTTAGGAGTTTTACATTTATCACCACATGGAAAAATTGGCGTGTAGAGCAGTGTAGTGTTTTAATTTTCAAATAAACTATTTTATTTATATTTATTTGAACAAGCCTAGTATTATATAGAATATTTACAGTAAATACTTTGGGAGATTTTAATAAAAGTCGACCGTTTTGGATTTTCAGCATTAATTAAAGGTACCCAAAATAAAGATAGCGACATTGAAATAGATGCAGTCGATTCTGCAGCCAGTAGCTCAATCGCCTCCTATAAACAAGTGTTGCTCTGATACGTCAAGTTTGCAGCCGTTTACGGCTATTTATTTCCTCTAATTCTCTTACAGGTTATATTGATCAACTTAAAACTAATACTTATTTCTAGTATGCCATAGCATCTATCAAGAATTTACAACGCTTATTTTTTTTTTAATAAATGCCCTGAGGCCAGCCCATTTAACATTTAAATTGTATTTTTGAACTTAGTTCGCAATTAAGGTATGTTTCCTGATACGTCATTTATATTTATTTATTTATATAATTTATAGAAGACGACGATAACATGCTGTACGATTTGTTTATGCAAAATGTGGATCAACAACGACTTCAGAAACAGCGAACGGACTGAACGGAACCCTAACCACAGAGAGGAGAGTTTAAAAAAAGGAGCTGTTTTCGATTTGGAATTTTCAGCTTTCAGGTATTTCATAGTTGTAACGAAAGTATCCAAAATAGCGATAGCGACATTGAAATAGATGCAGTCGATTCTGCAGCCAGTAGCTCAGTCGCTTCCTATAAACAAGTGTTGCTCTGATACGTCATTTATATTTATTTATATAATTTATAGAAGACGACGATAACATGCTGTACGATTTGTTTATGCAAAATGTGGATCAACAACGGCTGCAAAAACAGCAAGCGGGCCGGAAACAGATACAGTTTCAAATGGAATCCAATCCACAGAGAGGAGTTTAAGAAAAATTGACTGTTTTCGATTTGGAATTTTCAGCTTTTAAGTATTTTATAGTTTTAACGAAGGCATCTAAAATAGAGATAGCGACATTGAAATAGTTGCAGTCGATTCTGCCGCCATTAGCTTAGTCTCCACCCATAAACAAGTATTGTCCTAATTTATATTAATTTATTTCTACTATTTATAGAAGACGACGATGACATGTTGTATGAATTGTTTATGCAAAATGTTGATCAACAACGGCTACAGAAACAGTAAATGGACTGCAAATGGATCCTTAACTCAGCATAAGCCAGAACATACGCCACCATAATGGACTGATGAGTGTGAAGGAATTGATTCTATGGTAATTAAAGTTTGACCCTCAAGAGAAAGCACACCAGCTTCCTCCCAATGCACTTCTGCCACACCAGTGCCACTAGCACCGGGAACTTTGGATAGTTGGGGACATCGCTATGTAGTCATTACACCACCTTGATCATAGCGATGAAGATCCGGCGGACAATCCTAAGAACTTCTTTGCCCACTAAGAACATCAAACACCACTTTTAAATTGTTCTTCAAATGTTGTGGTAGCATCGGCAAAATTTCAAACAGGCACGGCACAATATAAACAATTAACGTTGACTTCTGTTAAAAGTTATAATGCCAACACAACAACGACGAGTGAGATACATGACACATTATCGCCGAGTTGAAAATACATAGAAAACGACGCCTTCTAAAAAAGCAAAAACATGTTTATGACATGCGTAAAAGTTGCTAGTTTTAGATTGGTCTCCAGTAATATCTAAGGACCAGCTTAAAAGTCAACAAATGTTGACGGACAACGAAAGACTATCTCGTGAACGCATACATGAAGGTTAATACTTGGAATGTCATTTCGGAATGCCATGCGGTACAAACATTGTGCAAATAATGGTAACTTTTTGACAGAAAAGTCGATTGCGACTTAAGTAGAGACATCCTTCTTCCTTATATGCTAAGTACGAGTATTTAACGGGAAATCATGGTAGATGCTAAGGTGTGTTCTGAAATAGTTTACCACAATACGTAGTTAATTCAATGGTTTTCAATGTAAATTGAAATATGAAAGAGAATATATTTTGGAATTTAAATTGATCAAAAATAATGGATTGATAATGATGGTTTAAATTGGTAGCCTAAAATAAGTAAGTCAAGGAACGAAATAGTTTGCATACTCTGGTGATGTCTACTAAATTTAGTAAATTTAGGTTTTAAAGAAAGGAATAGGTATCACAACTGCAAAGTGAAATATTAAGTGGAACTACCAAAAATTTGGTTAAAGTCAATTCGGAAAAACTGTTTCGAATAAGTATTGTATTTTTGCAAATTTTTTTGTGTTTTTTCAAGAATTTTTTTTTGGAATAATTTATTTAATTTTTTATTTGTACCTACTTAGAAGGGACATAAATACTGTTACAACATTGAACACACCCATTTCAATAGTAAAACTGAACATACCCCGTTAATGTCATATGGGTTTTGAAAGCTAACCTCAACAGCGTTAGTCTGTAACGGCATTTTAAAATTGTTTCAACTTTCATCATGGAGAGGTCAGATAATGAGAACCGTATCGCTATAATAGCGCTTTTCAAGTGTGAAATAAAAAAAGCGATATTTTCAAAACGCTCCGGCCACTAGGGATTAGCCGCATGTTCGTCTACCGATGCATAAATTGTTTGAGGACACTGGAGATGTAAAAGACCGTCACCGGTCGGGCCGCCCACGATCTGAAAAATGCAAACGTCTTTTGGTGAAGCACGCTGATAGCTTGCACAGAAAAATTTTGTTCACCGATGAAAAAATTTTTACCGTTCAGGAAAAATTTAACAAGCTAAATGATAGTGTATCCGCGGTATCCTAAGGAAGCATCTAAACTGATCCCAAGGGTGGAAAAGGGGCATCACCCAGCTTCAGTCATGGTTTGGTGGGATGTCTCCTACGATGAGGTCACTGACCTGCATTTCTGCGAACAAGGAGTCAAAACATCGGCCAAAGTTTACCAAGAAACCGTTTTGGAAGCTGTTGTGAAACCTCTTAACAATTCCCTGCTCCAAAACCAGCCATGGACTTTCCAGCAGGATTTTGCGCCGGCCCATAAGGCTAAAACGTCCCAGGCCTGGCTTCGAAATAATTTGCCAGCGTTCATTTCCTCTGAAGAATGGCCCTCAGGCAGTTCAGATTTGAACCCATTGGATTGCAAATTGTGGACGGTTTTAGAGGACAAGGTTTGTCACAAAAGGTACTCCAACATTGGATCTCTTAAGACTGCTTTGGCTCGAGCTGTGGCCAATTTTCCAATGGACGAGGTTCGTGCAGCTATTGACGATTGGCCAGTGCGACTTAAGGCGTGTGTAAAGGCAAGAGGCGGACATTTCGAATAAGTAGATTCTTTTTGGATACAATATACACCAATCTTTACTTTCAGTACTTTTTATTTGACAACATAAAACGTGTGTAACAGTATTTATGTCCCTACTTAGTACTTTCATACAATTTATCTTTCTCTATAAATGAACGTTTCAAATAAATTCAGGCATTTACTTAAATTTAACACTAATTAAAATTTAATTTACTTGAGTTTTGGGGAAGGGTCGTCATAACTTATCTTCGATTTTATAATAGTCTTAAAGTGTTTTGGCCTTTAAACTTTTGATTTACTATGGTTTGGGTGGAATAGGTACTTATCTTGGATTTATTATGTATTTTGTTTTCTCAATTGTACAGTAACTTTAGTGTTTTTAAATAATTTTGAACATGTTATTTGTTATTATTTTTTATTTTTTCAAGATTTTGAATTTCTTTTTGTACTTTGTTTGGATTTCTTTGTTCATACATTCAAATCATTTATTTTGAATGTGGACAGTTGACTTTTAGTTTTATTATATTTAAAAAAATATATGTTTGGGCTTGAGGTTAATTTTATTGTCGAATATTTTGATTGACTTCGTCAACTATCTTCAGGGGTATTACAATATTGGCACAGGTGGGTTGACAAGACTGGCACAGGTGGGAAATGTGGTGCATAAACATAGATATAAGCTTAGAACAAACACCATTTCAGAGTGAGTAATCAGGTGGATTCCTGTTAATGTAATTATTGCAAAAATATTGTGTTAATGCTTTATTTATTTCATTTAAAAAAAATATTGTGTTTTTCCTAGTGACACCTTAGACGAATTCAATCGAAATATTGGGGCAAATAAAATTAACAAAAAAATATAACATTTAAGAAATGACCTCAAGCCAAAACATATTTTTTTTCTCCACAATTGTTTCTATTTTATACTCGAGGTTGTGAAAGGCGGTGTGACCATTTTTACTTCAGTATTATGTTTTAGTTCGAAATTAATGATTTTTTTAGAAATAATAATTTGTTCTTTTTTTTAAGAAATTGGTAAGTACTCGTCGCCTTTGCCACTTCTTTATGCCGACAAACAGACAGGTACTGTACATCCAGTTCACTTTGCATACCGAACACATTAACTATTTGATGACACAGTACATATGAATCGAAATGTTTATTTTCATGCAAAATAAAGAATCAATAAAAAAGTCATCAATGTTTTTTCCAAAGAACTTTGTGCATATCTCGAGCAAATTTTTGAAATTCATACCTTCACTTTATTGTGCATAAAAGCGAAACGCGTAAATTGATTTTCATGATCTATGTCTCATTTTGTTCATAGGTTATGTGACTTTACGTAAAAGTAAGAGGACTTGATACTTTTTACGTTTTGTATTCTTTATGAATTAAAAAAAAAATAATTTTTTAGGCAAAAAATATTTTTTCTTCATACATTTATTTATAACTGCGAAACTAAAGAAATTGTACTTTTTTTTAAATTTGTTTCAGCTTATTCGGACTATTGGTTCTCGAGTTATAACAAACAAAAAATGACTCTTAGGACACTTGGTACGTTAACCTTAACGTAACTGCTTGTCATCAAAACATTAACGTTTTATCTTTTTTAGGTGGCGTTGTGTCATGTTCAAGATCCACTCGACAAGCTCTTCATCATCATCTTCGATGTGACATGCAGCACTCATCGATATCGTCTTAGCATCACTACTTTTTAAGAATTCTTTATCGCCGCGATCGAGATCATTAATATCTAGAATATAATTCTTGCATACCGAGCACATAAACTGATTAAATATGCAATCCTTTAAATTTGTCTTCAGGATGCTTACTTATTACATGTCCCTTATGAACTCTTTTAATCTTTTTAGATGCGTCAACATAGTTTACCTCTCAAAAAGTTACCATTATACATATCCGAAATGACTCTCTGGACCCTTGATACTTTCAGATACGATATAAGTTTAAACTTAACGTAACTGCTTGTCATCAAAACTCGTACGCTTTTTCTTTTTTTGGTGGAGTTGTGCCCGGTTTATGTTTCACTCGACGAAAATGGAGCTCTTCACCGTCACCTTCAGTGTGACATGGAAAACTCATCGATGTCCCTGAATAGCAACAATGTCAGGTGTTCGCTTTGGTCCTGGCACTGACGTGGCAATTGTGCATATCGCGGGAGCTGGTGTACTTATACTTTCTCTTGATGTTAAAACTTATAGATCTTACTATATAATTTTTGCCCATTAAGACCAGCACACACAGTGCAAACGTAACAGCTCTCGGCTAAAGAAATGCTGCTTCGGAACATTCTGGTGCTTTGTTGTGTTCACACCGGTGGTTAAGAATCCGTTTGGCACTGTATCTGTGTGAGCGGCTTAATTTTTTGTCCCTGTGTCCGTTGTAGCTTAACTTTTGCTTAAACATATCTTAAAGCATCCTCTACTAAAAGTGGCGTATCTAGACAACAACAACTTATGTGTGGCGACTTAGCTATTTTGTCTCTATCTCTACTTTGGGTAGCTTCGTCTACATGAAATATCCTTGCATATGTTGCCCAAAGTAAGTGCTTTTGCTATGCCTTCCGACGTAAGTTTTCCGGGTCAGCAGTATTCGTTGTGTTGGTCCTGGCACTGACTTGGTAATTGTGCATATCGAGGGAGCTGGTGTACTTTCTCTTGAGATTAAAACTTAAGAAATCTTAGCATACGTTCTTATTGCCACCAGTTAGCTGAAAATATGCTGCTTAAGGTCATTCCGGTGCTTTGTTGTGTTACCACCGTTTGACGCTGTATTTACACTGGCGGCGCTGCTTGTTGTCCTTGTATCCGTTGTGGAGTAACTTTTGCCTCAACGTATCGTAAAGCATATCATTATCGTCTACTAAAAGTGGTGTCTCTGGACACGAATTGCTTATGGGTGGCGATTAAGCTATTTTATTTCGTTATCGCCATTGCTTCTTTGGATAGTTTCGTCTTAATGAATCCTTCGATTCATTGCACAGTCTCTAAGTAAAGTGAATTCACAAGGCATAGATATATTAAAAACTATTAAAAAAAACTAAACTAAAAAAAATATAATATAAGTAAACAATTTACACACTTGCGATGGTTTCTTTTTGTTCTTTCTTTGCTTTGGATAGGATTTGAAAGAATTTAAAGGATTTTTTTGGTTCTGATTTTACCCCAAATTAAATTGTACTTTTTTTCATTAACATTTAGTTTAAATTGTTGAGACATTTTTTGCCACCATTATATTTATATTTTCGAAATAAGCTAGAGTAGTCTACCTTAACAGATATATGTATGTCTTATAGTTGTAAATCGACTGATGTTGGAGATGGACCAAATAGGGAAAAGTGCCCCCTGAAGAGTTAAATTTTTTTTTAGAAAAATACATTAATTCGATAAAATTACGTGTGGTCTTTTGAAGATACGAAAATACAAGTGAATATACGAAAATACTTCGCCTCACTGTATTATATAGAGAAAAATTATTTTCAATATATGTGACAGCGCATAGAGAAAGGGACCTAAGGGTAAAAAAAACCAATTTTCATTTTTTTCTTTTTTGATGTGGACAAAAGTGTTCCCTCCCAGAGATATGCGCGTTTTATGAAAGTGAAACCGACGATTCTAAGCGCAAATAGAAAGGGACCTTATCTTTAAAATGGCTCTCCTGAACAAAACTGGTTTTTAACCTTAGGGTTACTTTCTATTTTGCGCGTCACATATAATACTTTAATTCAGAATTTTCGACAACAGACGAAGCACGACATACTTGTAAATTATACAAACAAGTGATACTTAAACGACGCGCACGTGACATTAAAATGTCATTAATAAGAAATGGAAATCCTATGTTAATCGGTCATTGTGTTTCTTGCTGACTCTTTATTAAAGTTATTTAATTGTGTAAATTATTTTCCGTGGGATAAAAGAGGAAAATAGAAAGTTCACATAAAAATTGCAAAAACACAATATAAAGTTGCCATGAGAGAAAAAAAGCAATTTCAGATTTGAAGTCAGTTTTATCGTCGTAACAAAAGAATAAAGCTGGTAAAACTTAAAAAGAAATACATATAGGGTGGACCAAAAGTTACAATAGGGTGTACAAATTTAATAACTTTTTCGTTTATATATTTTTTTTTCAGATGTAAAGAACACATGGAGAATAAATATTGGAGGGATTCAGAACTGAACAAAGAACCAGAATAATAGAATTTTATTATTTAAATCAGCGATCAATTATTTTAACACAGTGATGAGCGAAGCTGATTTTCATATAAATGGCTTTGTTAATGAGCACAACTTTAGGTTCGGGGGTTCTGAAAATCCAAGAGCCGTTCATCAACGCCAATTTAACCCCATTAGGTGTACAGCATGGTGTGGGATCACATCTGCAAATCTGGAGAGCGGTATCGGTTTTTGACAGAAAAATTTGTACGTCCTGCTCTTGAAAACAGACCTGAGATGTGGTTTCAGCAGGACGGAGCCACTGCCTGAGACACAATGGCAATTTTAAGTCAAATTTTTAGAGCGAACATTTTTCCAGAAATTTGCAAATTGGCCAGCGCGATCGCCAGATTTGTCAGCACTCGATTATTTTCTTTGGGGTTATTTGAAGAAGCGAGTATATGTGAACAAGCCCGAGACAATCCTTCAACTCAAGGCCAACATTGTTGCAAAAATTCGAACGCTATAGCCACATATTTCTAAAACGAGCCCATCATTGCGAAGCTGAAACGGGGTCATTTAAATGCCTTTTACAGACTTAGTGTAAAAAAATATCCATATGTAACGCGCAAAATAGAAAGGGACCTAAGGGTAAAAACCAGTTTTGCTCATGAGAGCCACTTTAAAGATTTAAATATGTGTATCTTTGGTGTTCCATCACTTTCATAAAACGCGCATATCTCTGGGAGGGAACACTTTTGGGGCATGGGATCGGTCTCATTCGATGCTCAGATGTTGTCCACATCAAAAAAAAAAGTGAAAATTGTTTTTTTTACCTTTAGGTCCCTTTCTTTATGCGCTGTCACATATCGAGCCATAAGCGCTAACCTATCGTAAGTGAAAAAATGCAAATTTTACAGGAGACGGTTTTTATTATTTATTTCAAACAACTTTATTAAAAATGCAAATGTTTTAATGCAAAAATTTAAGATTTCTACCTACTCATATAACTGTATCAAAAAACAAAAAAAAAAATCTGAACACATTTGCGATTGCTGCAGCAATTTGATGTGTGACTTACGATAAAATTGCTACACAATAAAATTTAAACAATCATTTACGATAAAATGCAAAAGCTTTTTTTTTGATGTTTTACTAACAATTTTGTCATTTTAAAAATACAAAACGATGAGGCTTGTCCTAACGATTATTTTTCAGCAATAAATTTTTTTTTCCAAAAATTTGACTTACGATAGGTTAGCGCTTATGGCTCGATATGTTGAAAAATACTTCATTTGAAATTCAACAACGGCTGCTCCTGAACTGCTCCTGGTGAATTGTCCGTGTAGAGTTAAATGTGCAAGCGAAAACTTCGTTTGAGGTTATTACCAGACTTAAAATGGTTCGGGGGTTCTGAAAATCCAAGAGCCGTTCATCAACGCCAATTTAACCCCATTAGGTGTACAGCATGGTGTGGGATCACATCTGCAAATCTGGAGAGCGGTATCGGTTTTTGACAGAAAAATTTGTACGTCCTGCTCTTGAAAACAGACCTGAGATGTGGTTTCAGCAGGACGGAGCCACTGCCTGAGACACAATGGCAATTTTAAGTCAAATTTTTAGAGCGAACATTTTTCCAGAAATTTGCAAATTGGCCAGCGCGATCGCCAGATTTGTCAGCACTCGATTATTTTCTTTGGGGTTATTTGAAGAAGCGAGTATATGTGAACAAGCCCGAGACAATCCTTCAACTCAAGGCCAACATTGTTGCAAAAATTCGAACGCTATAGCCACATATTTCTAAAACGAGCCCATCATTGCGAAGCTGAAACGGGGTCATTTAAATGCCTTTTACAGACTTAGTGTAAAAAAATATCCATATGTAACGCGCAAAATAGAAAGGGACCTAAGGGTAAAAACCAGTTTTGCTCATGAGAGCCACTTTAAAGATTTAAATATGTGTATCTTTGGTGTTCCATCACTTTCATAAAACGCGCATATCTCTGGGAGGGAACACTTTTGGGGCATGGGATCGGTCTCATTCGATGCTCAGATGTTGTCCACATCAAAAAAAAAAGTGAAAATTGTTTTTTTTACCTTTAGGTCCCTTTCTTTATGCGCTGTCACATATCGAGCCATAAGCGCTAACCTATCGTAAGTGAAAAAATGCAAATTTTACAGGAGACGGTTTTTATTATTTATTTCAAACAACTTTATTAAAAATGCAAATGTTTTAATGCAAAAATTTAAGATTTCTACCTACTCATATAACTGTATCAAAAAACAAAAAAAAAAATCTGAACACATTTGCGATTGCTGCAGCAATTTGATGTGTGACTTACGATAAAATTGCTACACAATAAAATTTAAACAATCATTTACGATAAAATGCAAAAGCTTTTTTTTTGATGTTTTACTAACAATTTTGTCATTTTAAAAATACAAAACGATGAGGCTTGTCCTAACGATTATTTTTCAGCAATAAATTTTTTTTTCCAAAAATTTGACTTACGATAGGTTAGCGCTTATGGCTCGATATGTTGAAAAATACTTCATTTGAAATTCAACAACGGCTGCTCCTGAACTGCTCCTGGTGAATTGTCCGTGTAGAGTTAAATGTGCAAGCGAAAACTTCGTTTGAGGTTATTACCAGACTTAAAATGGTTCGGGGGTTCTGAAAATCCAAGAGCCGTTCATCAACGCCAATTTAACCCCATTAGGTGTACAGCATGGTGTGGGATCACATCTGCAAATCTGGAGAGCGGTATCGGTTTTTGACAGAAAAATTTGTACGTCCTGCTCTTGAAAACAGACCTGAGATGTGGTTTCAGCAGGACGGAGCCACTGCCTGAGACACAATGGCAATTTTAAGTCAAATTTTTAGAGCGAACATTTTTCCAGAAATTTGCAAATTGGCCAGCGCGATCGCCAGATTTGTCAGCACTCGATTATTTTCTTTGGGGTTATTTGAAGAAGCGAGTATATGTGAACAAGCCCGAGACAATCCTTCAACTCAAGGCCAACATTGTTGCAAAAATTCGAACGCTATAGCCACATATTTCTAAAACGAGCCCATCATTGCGAAGCTGAAACGGGGTCATTTAAATGCCTTTTACAGACTTAGTGTAAAAAAATATCCATATGTAACGCGCAAAATAGAAAGGGACCTAAGGGTAAAAACCAGTTTTGCTCATGAGAGCCACTTTAAAGATTTAAATATGTGTATCTTTGGTGTTCCATCACTTTCATAAAACGCGCATATCTCTGGGAGGGAACACTTTTGGGGCATGGGATCGGTCTCATTCGATGCTCAGATGTTGTCCACATCAAAAAAAAAAGTGAAAATTGTTTTTTTTACCTTTAGGTCCCTTTCTTTATGCGCTGTCACATATCGAGCCATAAGCGCTAACCTATCGTAAGTGAAAAAATGCAAATTTTACAGGAGACGGTTTTTATTATTTATTTCAAACAACTTTATTAAAAATGCAAATGTTTTAATGCAAAAATTTAAGATTTCTACCTACTCATATAACTGTATCAAAAAACAAAAAAAAAAATCTGAACACATTTGCGATTGCTGCAGCAATTTGATGTGTGACTTACGATAAAATTGCTACACAATAAAATTTAAACAATCATTTACGATAAAATGCAAAAGCTTTTTTTTTTGATGTTTTACTAACAATTTTGTCATTTTAAAAATACAAAACGATGAGGCTTGTCCTAACGATTATTTTTCAGCAATAAATTTTTTTTTCCAAAAATTTGACTTACGATAGGTTAGCGCTTATGGCTCGATATGTTGAAAAATACTTCATTTGAAATTCAACAACGGCTGCTCCTGAACTGCTCCTGGTGAATTGTCCGTGTAGAGTTAAATGTGCAAGCGAAAACTTCGTTTGAGGTTATTACCAGACTTAAAATGTTTTTTCTATACAGTATCTAAATAATTAATTGTGCAGCAAAAATATTTTTTAAATCTATGGTTTGTACTGTGTATCAAAAATATTTTTTTCGAAAATAATTTCGACGCACGAATATCAAATATATTTTTGTTATGTCGCACGGTAAAGAGAAATATGCTATAATGGAAAGCAAAAACGAACAGTTACTTGTAGTTGCATTGTTTCTTTTTCATTCCTTTTTGATTCTTCGTACCCTACGAAAGATCTTAGAGAGGAATAGACAATGCAAAATGTCTCTCTAAGAAGTTTAATCAAAACAAAGTGGGCGATAGAAATTTGCAAATGATGAAAGTTGCGCTTATACTAGGGTTCTATAAGTCGATTTTGACTAATCGATTAATCGACTTTTGGGTTTAAAAAAGTCTTAAGTCGGTAAGTCTACTTTATGTTTTGAGAATAGTGTAAAAGTCTTTTCATGTCGACTTTTTTATTTTAACTTCAAATATTTTTAATTGTCATCCGAATAATGCGTATTGCTTAAATTTATTACGCCCTTTCTTTTATTTTTCGCCAATTGAAAAATGCATAAAAGATTTATTTACTCGTAAACCACATTTTTTCAAAATGGTACTGTCAATGGTCAAAAAATATTAAATACTATTGTATTTAAAGTTTCCTTAGATATATTTTATTTAGTTTTTGGGGAAGTTTGGGACATGAATGAGACCACATATATTAGGTGATCCATCTAGAGGTTATTTTTTCAGAACAAAAAATATATAAAAATTCAAATCAAGTGTAGAATCTTTATCGGTAATTTAAAAGGACATTTTATGGCATTTATTTTTTGAAAATAATTACCTTCAAATGTTGGCAACTGTATTATGGAAATGAGCGTTTGGTGAGAAACGGAAAGATCCGCTGTTTTCGACCAAAGTTTTGTTCAGTGTTGAGGCCCATTTCTGGCTCAACGGCAAAGTCAATAAACAAAATTGCCGCATTAGGGCTGAAGAACCAAGAATAGGTTCAAGAGGTGCGATTATACCCAGAGAAAAACACGGTTTGGTGCGGTTTATAAGCTGGTGGAATCATCGGTTCATATTTTCTCAAAAATGATGATGACCGGAACGTAACCGTGAAAGGTGTTCGCTATCGCGCCTTGATATCGGACTTTGTGCTACCTGAAATTGAAGCCCGTAATCTTGACGACACTTGGTTTCAACAGGACGGTGCCACTTGCCATACAGCTGCTCAAACAATGGATATATTAAGAGGTCATTTCGAAATGCAGCTAATTTCACGTTTTGGACAGGTGAGTTGGCCTCCTAGATCGAGTGATATCATCGAGAGATGACCCCTTTTTGGGGTTACGTAAAGTCCAAAAGTCTAGGCTGACAAACCAGCTACCATTCAGGTTTTGGAAGCCAGCATTACGCGTGTCATTAAAGCCATACCGGTCGAAATGCTCGAACGAGTTAGCCAAAATTGGACCCTCAGAATGGAAACCCTGAGGCGCAGTTGCAGCCAACATATGAAGGAAATTTTATTCAAAAAATAAATGCCATAAAATGTCCTTTCAAATAACCAATAAAGATTTCAGACTTGATTAGAATAATTCTATTTTTTGTTCTGAAAAAATACCTCTAGATGGATTAGCCTATAATTTAAGTATCGATTCATTTACAACTTCTTTAGAAATTATCTCTTCTATGATATTTTTTACAAATAGTCATAAATCAACAAAACCTATTTGTATTAATCCATAGTAAGCACAAATTTGCCATTTAATGGAAAATAAAACTCCAATTCAAATGATTTACAATATCTACTCGTAGTTTAAAACTCACTTAATTGTATGATCTTCCATTAAGTTTTTTTTTAAGTAAATCGCCTTTATAACATTTTTATAATTTCCCGGGACTACGGAAGAAAATTCCCGGCAAATCGGGGAAGGTAAATAATTGTAAAATTATTCTCGAAAAACCCCACAGCATGACTTTTAAAATATGTTTATTTCCCAAAGGTGTTTAATCGATTTACGACGATTTACACATTTTTCGTTCCGTTTCATGGTAGACAATTTTTGACAAGATTTCGTGCGGGAATATCACATGATTTAAAAAGAACTTTCTCTAATCAACCGATGAATTAAGTTCTGATTTTCAATCTTATAATAAAAACGAAATTTTCGATCCCATAAGAAAAAATTCACATATCAAATGCGGTCTTGCTCAAGCTTGACCATATTGGTCTAACTTTTAATATAGAACACCACAAATTACATTTACAATTTGAAGTCCTTCCGCTTTACAGAAAATGTTTTAAATCTTACATAAATGAAGCAGAGCGTCCATTGCGACCTATAATAATTCCATATCGCTATATTTTTTCATATAGCTCCAACGAAACATGTCCCTCCCGCTTTAAAAATATAAAGTCCGACCTTACATAAACCCCAGACAGAGGCTCGAATCTTCTGAATAACAGCGTCGGCCCCGTAAGACTTTTGATTGAATATAAAGGGTGTTTTTCTTAGACTTGTTGTTTTCAATCTGGCCACACTTTTTTTCGGAGTTGCGCTTTTGACAGCTGTCACTGATTTATGCTCAATTTGGTTTGCAATTTCAAAATAAATGGACTTACTTCGGAACAACGTGTGCAAATCGTGGCAAATGGGCCCAAAACGAGATGGCCACCGATCCTGATTCATAGTGCATTATTGAGGATGTAACGGCTTGTGGATCTACATTACTCCAAATGCGACTAATTTGGTTATTAATTTACCCATTTAACCAAAAGCTTCATCGCTAAACAAAATGTGTTGCATTTGGAGTAATGAAAATTCACAATCCGTTACATCCTCAAAAATTCAGTTTGGGTTGCTCTATGGTAATCATTGGTCCAAAAATGAAGTCGGCCATAATGTTACAGTCAATGGGAAACGCCATAGAGCCATGATTAATAACTTTTTCGTGCCTGAATTGGAGGATGTTGGACGAATTTTGGTTTCAAGCAGACGAAGCCACGTGTCACACAGTCAACGGAACCAGTTATTTTACACACTGTTTTTAAAAATCGAATGATCAGCCGAAATTGTGATGTCATTTGGCCGCCTTGGAGCTGTTTTTGACTTTGGTTAAATTGTGGCGGAGAGTTTATCCAGAGTATGTATATCGAAGGCTGCCCAAGCCTTATTCATTCTTTCAAAATCACAAGGTTATGTTAATATGTTAAATATTTTAATACAGTTACAGAAACTTTGGTACCAACGAAACAAAAATTCGTTGAGCCTAGCGTGGTAACGCTCGCCGTTGACGGTAACGAAGGCTCCTTGCTCATTTTCAAAGAAAAATGGCCCAATGATGCCGCCAGCCCAAGATCCACACCAATCAATGACTTGCTGTGGATGTATTGGCTTCTCAATAGTCACGTGTGCGTTCTCCAAACTCCATATGCAGCAATTTTGCTTATTGACATAGCCACCGAGATGAAAATGAGCTTCATCTAAAAACACAATTTTTCGGTAAAATTCTTTATCTTCTGCCAAACAATCAACAGCCGATTGGGCGAAGCGAATACGCATCGGATAGTGTTCCATTATTAGACAAAGTTTAACCTTTCCAATAAAACCAGAACCTTTTCAATAAAGCCAAATAAGACCAGCTGATATGAAACACAAATAACTTTTTTATTTTATAACGTAATCTATTTTTTCTTTTTGCAGATAATGACTGAACTCTTGGAAATTTTAAATGATTACGTACAGTCCACAACAACGCATTAAAATTATTGATTTTTATTATTCTTCTCAACGATCAATTGTTCTGACGCAGCGAAATTATCGCAGTTTTTTTAATGTAAGATCAGCGCCCACATCTTTTATGATTACAAGTTTAGTTCGCCGTTTTGAGGAACTGGCTTCAGTTGCCGACCGTCCAGGAAGAGGTGCTCATCGAAATATTCGTACTGAAGAGAACGTGAATGCTGTGCACCAGCTTGGCTCTAAAAAGAGCCAATGCCTGTATCGAGCAAAATGATGGTCATTTGTCTGATGTCATATTTCACACATAGTCACGTTAAATTTCCATAAAATGTATTTATGATATAAAAATAAATCATTAAAAAACCCGTTATTACAAGAGTTATACGTGTTTAACATCACTAGGTCTCATTTGGGCCACCCTGTATGAAAAATCAGTCCTTTTTACATCCGATTTAAATGACCCACCCTTTACAAGAAAGCTTACCTTTTAATCCAGGATTCAAATTCTCGTATATATCCGTGAGTATACAAGCACGAAACTATCATCTAAGTCATGTAGAAGTTTCTTTATAAAATGCTATAGCCGTTCGGAGACGGCATTTAAGTAGGCCCCTTACGGTGAGTAAAAGAGTTATATCGTGCACAGCTCGCTGATTTGAGAGAAAGAGGTTACCGTTTATTCCTTTATTGAATGTTGAGGGAAACAAATATGAGCACTTCCGCAGGAAGGTCAACAGCTGTGAAAAAATCAAAAGTGCTTAAAAAAAATCTTTTTTGATATTTTTACAAAAATACTGTTTAATAAAAAATGCACTACTCACTGCTTTTTAATGAATGTAATACTAATCTTTGCTTTTGTGACTAGTAATCCTACTTTCGATTTATAGATTATTTTCGCTATTTTAGTAACGATTACAACTTTTATTCAGTTAAATATAAGTAATCTTTGCGTTTGTGACTAGAAATCCTGCTTTCAATTTTTAATAGAATATTTGTTTCGCTATTTTTTTTTTGTTATTTAAGTATTTTTAATATATGGCCAATATGCTTAGCTACTCTTTAATGTATGATGTACAATTTGTTAACACTTTATCTGTTTTCACAAAATGGCGGCAAATTTACATTACCGGTCTCCTACAATATCAAAGCAACATCATATTTTTAACGTTTTTATAATTCTGTACAACTTGATTCGTTATGGTAGGAAAAAATTCATGTAGTTATTTAAAATATGTTACGTATTTGTTGTTTACTATAATTTTTTTCTCAATTTAACAAATGAATTGCACTTTGGTTTCTAACGAACGGTAATTTCTTTTAATTTTCTTTCTATCCGACATGTTATATTCTCTCAAACTGTGACTATTTGTTTGTTTACTCAAAATGAAACATCTGCTAGCAATAAGAGTTGCCATGAGTTGTTTAAAATGAGAAAGGAATTTTTGAATTTGTTATAAATGTAGAAACTGTAGCGACTTTTCGCATAATGTGTTTTCTAATTTGCTCGACATAAAAAAGTTCGTTATATCCATGAGTTTCGTATAGCCATAGTAATTTTTATGACAAGTCGAGACAAAATTCTTGGGACCGCACAAAATCGTTCGCTAAAAGCGTAGTTCAATATAACCGGCTTTCGTCATCCTTTTAAAATTGACGACCCGTTCGCGAAAGTTACAGACGGTTTTCAAATACGTACAATAACAAAACAATAACTTTACCAGGGAATCTTTATAAGTCCATTATTGTCAAAACAAGTAAAAACGGCTTAAAGTTAGGTTAGGCCGAACGTAATATCCCCTTCACCGTAGGGTTATATAACAGGTGGACCATTCCACTAGAAAGGTGGAATAACATTCATTTTTATTATCAGGTTTATGTTTGACATTTGCAGAAATGCTCGAACAAAATTGGGAAATATTGAAACCTATTTTCAAAGAAGTAACGCAAACTGTAAGAAATTTATCAACCCGAGTACGTTCTCGTCCAGTGCTTTCAATCAAAAACATAGCTGTTGGGGCTGAGAATTTCTAAGAGCATCCATAAACGCGTCATCGTTCTCAGGAAGTGAACATTTCTCGCACTTCTTTGAGAAGAATTTGGCATAAAGACCTCGGTACGAAGGCTCACAAAGTTCAATTGGTCCAAGAACTGAAGCCTCAAGACCATCCGATGCGTTTTTGCTTCTCCCAATGGATGATTGTTTGGCAGGAGATGACGAATTTTACCGAAACAATCGTGTTTTAAGATGAAGCTCATTTTCATCGTGATGACTATGTCAATAAGCAAAATAACTACATTTGGGGTTCAGAAACCCACACGTGACTATTGGGAAGCCAATGCATCCGCAATAAATCACTCAACGTCATCGGTGAGCGTTAACTCGTCATGATCACCGAATTATTGTTTCCAAGAATTCAAGAGAATGACATGGACGAAATTTGGTTTCAACAGCACGGGGCCACATGTCTCACACCCAACGCAACCATCGATATTTAGAAAGTTGATGTCATCTTCTTTATCTTACTGGACATTAAAAATCGTATAAATCGATTCTAGGCTTATAGGCTTTTATGTCAAAAATTGGTGAAAAAATTAAGTCTTTTGAATTAACAACAGTCGAGTTTATCGTATTTCTAGTATCGTTTTTTTGCTTTAACGGCTACAACTAACTCCGTTTTTGTTGCCTCATTAATTTTGGGTGCTACCGAAAATTGAGACCTTTAATTTCGAAGTCCTCCAGAACGCTTTTGCTCAGGAAAGATGACAAATGAAACACGCATTTGTAGCCCTAAAGGCCGGCAGAAGTCGACTTAGTTTTTGTCACCATTTTTTTTTTAGCCAAAAATCGATTTATACGACTCTACTCCGCCGTCCCTACGCTACTAAATAGCAAATAAAATGGTCATTTGGGCTCCCTCTCTTATCTCAGACAAAACGTCAAAATGACTATATTTGGTTTGGTAGCAAATTTTCTTTAATTTGAGTACCTATATGTTAATATTGACCATTACTCGCTGGATAGATCATGCGGAATGTTTTTGGGCTTTATGAGCCAAAACTAATAAATAGAAGTCGTACATTGCTTTTTTTGAGGTATTTAGGCGTCCCAACCAACCGTGTCATTTCACCCATTGTCAACAAAAACTTATGATCTCTGAAGCAAATATTCAAAAAGTGTACTTTTTACCGAGGTACCTTTAGCCCCTTAAAGGGAAACTTTTTTCTCCCTGTGACGAGTTTGCCCATTTACAATCCCAAACAGCTTATCATGCAAAATTCAGGATCTTGGGTTGATTCCTTTGACCGCTACCGTGCATTCTGACAGACAGACAAATGGACGGACATTACTAGATCGTCTTAGAATTTTATAACGATCAGAAATATATGTACTTTATAGGGTCTCCGATCAATATTTTGCGGTGTTGCAAACGGAATGACAAATTTAGTAATATAACTCTCAAAAAATGTAATAAAATTCGCTGGTTTTAAAAATTTTCCACATGCCGGCAAATATGACTTCGAGTTTTTGTCCTGCTCATGATCTCATGTTTATTTAATCTAGAGGCATTTTTTCAGAGATTACGCGTGAGTTGTGTTAAACTTAATTTTTTTTTCTTTCAGTATTGTTTGTCATTTCAATATGGAAAGACCTGCACCGCGAAAACCACGGCTTGGTGCGGTTTACGGGCTAGTGAAATCATCGGTCCATATTTTTCAAATTTGTAACGGGTAATCTATCCAGTTTTTTTCAATAGGGGTTTTTTAAAAGATTACGCGTGAGCTGTGTTAAACTCAATTTTTTTTCTTTTCAGTATTGTTTGCCATTTCATTATGGAAAGACCTACACTGCGAAAACGGTTTGGTGCTGGTGGAATCATCGGTCCATATTTTTCATAAATTATCATGGACGGAACGTAACCGTGATATCTCGCCATGATATCGGACTTTTAACTACCTAAAATTGTAGTTCGTAATCTTGACGACATTTGGTTTCAACAGGACGTTGCCACATGCCATACAGCTGCTCAAACAATGGATCTATTGAGAGGTCATTTCGAAAAGCAGCTAATTTCACGTTTTGGACAGGTGTGTTGGCAGCCTAGACTTTTTTCTTTGCGGCTATAAAGATTTCACACTTGATTTGAATTTTTGTATTTTTTGTATCCGTTACAATGGGCAATGCAATTAAGCCTTTATAAAAAGCATACCAATTTTTTTATGTTTTCATATTTTTAGTTTAACCTTAAAGCGTACGAGTTTTTCGGTTGCAATCCTGGAAATGCCCACATGCAATAAAATTGCATGTTCCATTTGCGATTATAAAAATGCTATTTTACAACAAAAAAAAATTTGTGTACTAAAAAAAACAGCCCATTCGACTTCAAATTGTATTTAAAAATATTGCGTTCAATAAAGGCGAGCATATGATTAAATCCGAAATGCACTCATTCGACTGGTTTTAACTACTGAATCGAATTACATATATGTAGTTACTGCCCTGTTTCTAAGAAGTCCATTCTCGAGGTGACAATTCTTGAATTATCACTTAAGAGCTTACATTGTTCCGCTTCTGGCAACTTTGCAGAGTATTTTAATATAAAATCCAAATTTATTCGTGAATTTTGGGTTAAAAAAGAAGTAATGACGAATCTATAAAGAAATAAGAATTACTTTGTACTTATAACTTAAGATATATTCGATGATATGCCATACACATTAAAATACTTAAAAAAACTGCCTTACTTAAACCAAATGACCTTCACACTAGGTACAAACTGTTGGATGTAAGCATGATTTTTTTACTATAAAATATGTACAAAAGAACTAAAGTCAATAATTTGATCTTGATCTCTTACAAATAAAGGCAAGTTCTAAGAGGTAAACTTATAAATTAACTAACAACATCAGTTTCTCAATATTCCGATAATATTAAATGTATGTATAAGAGGCAGAAGAGAACATATGAAATGATTACTTAAAAACTATCACAGATCGATCGTTAGCGTCCCCACCTAAGCTACTTGTTCCTCTGACGTTGACGGTGTCACATCTATAGCCGAACTGTTGCTGTTCGTTTTACTCCCAGATTTGCTCTGAAATGAACGCATTAAAATGCGCTCCAGCGCATGAACGGGAGATTCGAAAATTAAGCACAATATGAAGCCCAAGGCAAAAGTATCGACCGTATGATACATGGTAGCATTAGCCTGAAAAGGGAATACACAAACCGAATCTATCAAAAGACAATCCCTTCGTCGTTGGCATCAATTTCATCAGTACAACTTACTATTTGTATGTAGGTTACAGGCTCGTTAGATCTTATACTGGCAATATGATACGATTCCACGATGCCGTTGCACAGATATGCACAGTATGTGAGACGTGAAAACGGAACGAAAAACCTGTTGCTTAAGAAACGTTGCACCCAGCCGCCGTGTCCCGTCGTTACGGCTAAAACCAGCCAGGCATTGGCCAGATTCCAACCAAGCTTATGAAATGCGGCATACAGGGAACTTTCGAGGTTTGTAAATGGGGCCGCATAGAAGCGACCCAACGAAAACATAGAAGCAATGCCAAAGATGCATCCAAGTGTCCACATGGTTCGTACCAGAGTTTTTGGCAGCTTTATACTAGAAGTGATAGAGAAATTAAAAACATATTAAAGATAAAATTGGGATAGAAAAATGTAATACAATATGTAAAGGATATAAGAACATTTCTTAAAAGAGAAAACCGCATATAAGAAATTTTTGCAAAACATCGTGTTATTAATTATATTTTTTTATAATTGTGTACAAGATGGAAACTTGTGGCATTTCTTGACATTCTTACATCCTTCATCTACTGTAGAACGAGTAGCATCCTAACCGATTACTTTTTCATAGACACGGAAATACTTTGAATCAAGATAAACGTTATCGAACTCCAATTGTACGAAGTTGATTTCAAAGCATGTGAGTAGATTTAAGTCGGTGGATTCGGCATTAATATAGACCGTTTATTTATAAAAATTGTCTGGTCTAAGAAAATTACAAATGGTTTTTGATTTCCATCTTTTAGTTTATCTTTCAGTAATATTCATAACGGCTCATTATGTCCGCCAGCGATGCATGTAGAGTATACCAAATTTGTCATTCCGTTTGCAGCACCACGAAATATTAATGGGAGACCCTATGACGTATTTATATAGGGTGATCCATCTAGAGGTATTTTTTCAGAACAAAAAAAATATAAAAATTCAAATCAAGCGTGGAATCTTTATTTGTAATTTGAATGTTCATTTTATGGCATTTATTTTTTGAATATAATTTCCAAATGTTGGCCACAACAACTATATTCTTGACCGTTGTAAAATTCTAAGGCGATGTAACCAGGTCCGTCCATGTGTCTGTTGAAAGCCCGACAGCGGATGACGATGGCTTCTGCCCATACGCTGTTTGCGATTGTAAATGGGCGAAATCGACCCAGGGTAAAAAAGTTTTCCCTTAAGGAGCCTACGGTACCTCGGGAATAAAACAAATTTTTGAGAATTTTCTTAACTAATCATTTTATTAGTGGCTCAACAATAATTAAAACTGGTACTATTAGTTGAAACCCACTAAATACTAAAAAAAACAGGTCATAGTTCCTGGAAGTTACTGGTCATGTGGCTCAAAAAACTTTCCATATGGTCAAAACACGCGATCAATAGTCAATCTTAATACAAAATAACTCAAATAAAAGTAGATTTTCGGTACAAATCTGAATATGAATTTTTATGCCGCAGGGGTCAAAAACACGGTCCACTTCTCTTGTTACTTTTCAAAAGAGTCACGATGGTACGATATATAAGTTTCGGCCTGGTCGAACTTAGATTTTCATTACTACTGCCTGACACTTACTGATTTGACTAAAATCTCGTTAGAAGGGTCGTCTGGGTCGTCGGGTCACTTAATTTTATACTCGTATGTTGCTGTGAAGTCGGAGTTTTTAAAATTTGGCCAGAGTCAAAGCGACTCTTGCTCCGATTCTCGCCAATGTGCTCGACTTTGAATTCGGAAATAAAAAAATGTTCTGCAGAAATTATTTGGCTTTATTTCTAGTTTAAGTACAATGCTCGGATCCACTTCACATTTCTACCATCAATAAAACTTTATATTTGGAACAAAAAATTCAATTTGAGGAGCAATCCAAATTTGTTAAGTTACGGGTCCCTAAAATAAATATCTTTGTTGTTGTTTTATTTCTCTCAATAATTATCGGATAAGGACAATATGGGTATCATTGAAAAGTGTTTAAGAATAGGTAGCCAGCTACATATCGATTTTTATACCTTTTTTTTTTGAAAAAATAACTCACTGTGACTGTTTACACAAAATAGAAAAAAAAATATTGTTTAGCTCGTTTGTTATATTTCGGTCTGTTGCTTTTACACATTGAACAGGGATTAACCGGCTCAAGACCTCTTGCTTCTACATTTAAATAGAAGACAAGTTTTTAACAAAATGGCAAAGTGGCATTGTTGAAAGTAAAACCGAACTCTATAAGGCCAGGCTCTCCCAAAACGAATGAGAACTACTGTCGGGTTTACTTTCAACAATTGCAGCAAAGCTTTCTATAGAGGGTTGTCACGGACCCGAAATCATGATAAAAGCAGTGTGCAGCCACGAAAATCAATGCCACTTTGCCATTTTATTAAAAACTTGTCTTCTATTTAAATATAGAAGCAAGAGGTCTTGAGCCGGTTAATCCCGGTTCAAAAAAAATATTTTCAAAAAATCGCTCAATGTTGTAGACAGTAAAACTCCCCATATCATCACAACAGTTATATTTTTATTTTTGACACCTTTTTACAAAAACTCCATTATTAAATTATTAAATACACCATCGAGACGCAATCGATCGTTAAACTTGTATTCCGTTTAAAAGGCATTAAGCTTGACAAAGTAGGAAAAGATATTCAAAATAAGGCTTAAATATCCATTTTAATAGGTTAAAACGTCAAAAGCTTGATAATTTAATGTCCTTAATTCTCAAAAATAACTGATTATTTTTCTTGCTGCTGCTCTTTATTAAAAATGCGTTTATTTTATTCAAACAACATTTGTAAAATTGTTTATTCAGTTTAGACTATTTTCTGATTTTTAGTTTTCCCTTAATTATTCTGAAAAAATTATAAAACATAATGTAGGAAAATACTAAATTTTGAAATTTTGTATATTAAAATTGCAAAAACAACTTTAGGAATTTTACTTTTATTTTTTGAACAGTTTTTTATATTGACATACCCTTTCGATATGTGAACCAAAATCCCTGACCCACTATGTCAAACTTCGCGTGGCCTGCCCTATTTTAAGATAAGTGTTCCGTTTTATGAGAAACTTAGAGTATATTAAATTGCATATACTTGTAATTTAATGTTAAAAACACATTGGAAAGGTATTCAGAAGATATACAAGATATGCTAAGATGGACACAACTTTTTGTAACGTCCGCAACGAAAAACAAGGTCTTTTAAATTTAACTGCTTAATTTTTTCTATTTTCTTTAATCGAACTATGTTCGTAAACAGGGATAAAAGTGCGCTAAAAATATATATTTCTATAAGTACATGTATATAAATATGTGTGTATGTAGCACTATGAACAATAAAAGGGATGTCGTTTATGTGAGGCGTGACAATCATTTTTGTCTTATGCGTATATTAAGGTGAAATAAATATAGCGAAATGCACGCATAAGGTTTAAAGTTAAGTGGGTTCCAATACACGCTCGGGTGTGAGGTACACGAAGGGGCGTGATTATGAAACCAATTTCTCGTCAGCTTGTGTACTTTATAATCGACTTTTAATTACTATTTTCCGCATAATCGTATCAAAAGTATTTAAAACATTATGCTGGTACAAAAAAGGGCGGAATGATGCATTTAGAGGAGATACGAAAATGGGTCGTGTCTGCCACTTTTTTCGTACGCGAGTACGTGAATGTTATTTAAATATTTCGGGTTAAAATTTAAGCGATTGCAAAGCATCAGGCACAGGGCCATTTGTACCAAAAGGGGCGTGACCAATAATCAATTTGTTTACCACCTGAATTGTTAATGAAAGGACATTTGAAGTAAATAAGTATTGTTGTTTTAATTACTTTTATAAGCAGTGGAAAAAGGTGTAACGTGCGCAATAGACGAATTTTAAATTATTGGACGAACCAAGAAATTTTTGAATATCATTAGAGCTATTGTAATATCCTTAAATATTCCTTCTATGTATTTTGTTTATTTTTTTGATTACTACTCAAAATTTGCTAAAAAAAAGATCTAAATACGGGTTGACGTCCAAAACTACTTTCATTTTTTGTAACGTCCAGCAACTATGCTCTTTTCGTAAATACGTCCCAACTAACAGGGAAAACTTAAACCCTTGTCGTCCATTTACAATCTCAAATAGCTGATGACCGTAAGTCATCATCATGCAACTTTCAGCATTGTAGAATAATTCGTTTGGTCGATATCGTTTCAACAGACACGTGGATGGACGGATCGACATGTCTAGATCGTATTACCTTTAGCCTTTATTAAACAAACTTTCAGTATTGTAGGATAATTCGTTTGGCCGATATCGTGCTTTAAACATACACATGGAAGAACGGACCGACATGTCTAGATCGTCTAAGAATCTTGCGACGATTATTAATAATGGGTGATTCAAGTAGAGATACTTTTTTCAATAGCCTTTTTCTGACAGATCACGTGTGAGTCGTGTCATGCTGTCATTTTATTTTTCTTTAGTATTGTTTGGTATTTCATCGTGGAAAGACTTACGCCTGAACAACGTTTACAAATTGTTCAACTTTATTACGAAAATTCACGTTCTGTGAGGAATGTGTTTCGTGCACTTCGTTCAACTTATGGTCAACATAATCGGCCAACATTTCTGGCTCAATGGGTATGTAAACAAGCAAAATTGCCGCATTTGGGACGAAGAGCAACCAGAATAGGTTTAAGAGCTGCCACTTCATCCAGAAAAAACAACGGTTTGGTGTGGTTTGTGGGCCGGTGGAATCATCGCTCCACATTTCTTCAAAAATGATGCCGGTGAGAACGTAACCGTCAATGGCGAACGTTTTCGTGCCATGATAACCGACTTTTTGATGTAGGAAATTGAAGCTCGTGATCTCGGCGACATTTGGGTTCAACAAGACGGCGCCACTTCCCACACATCGCACCAATCAATGGATTTATTGAGAGAACACTTCGGTGAGCAGATAATTTCACTTTTGGGCCGGTCGATTAGCCACCAAGATCATGTGGTATCACACTGATAGACTTTTTCCTGTGGGGATATGTAAAGTCTAAAGTTTATGCGGACAAACCCGCTTTGTTCAGGCCTTGGAGCAAAACATCACGCGTGTCATTCACCTGTTACCAGTCGAAATGCTCAAACGAGTCATCGAAAATTGGACTCAACGGATGGACCATCTAAGACGTAGCCGCGGCCAACATTTGATAGACATAATCTTCAAAAAAAAAAATGCCAAATAATGTTCTTTCAAATGATAATAAACATTCCCCATTCAATTTGAATTTTCTGTTTTTTTTTCTTTAAAAACGTAGGGAACCTCAAAATGGAACAAGCGTTACATATGTATACTTTATAGCATCTCCGAACATTATTTCGTGTTCGGAATTTGTCATATAATATAATTAGCCCTTCGGTGGAGGGTATAAAAAAGAATTTGTCAATCGAATCCAGAAATCTGAAAGCTTCGACTTGAATAAAGATTAAGGAATGTTCAGATTTGTAAGACAGTGGCTTACAAAAAGCCGAAATGAATAATATTACGATCTAGAGAAAGCAGGCACTGTAGAGGGTTGTTTTGTCCCGGCCTATGAGAAATCATACCGTGCACAGCTCACTGATTTAGATAAGTCCCCCGTCTAATATTTAATAGGATTTCGAGAGAAGTAAGTTAGAAGATTTTAAATTAAAGTCAGTAGTGTTTGTCAGTGATCTAGAGAAAACAGGCACTGTAGAGGGTTGTTTGGTCGCGGCCAGTGAGTAATCATATCGTGCACAGCACACTAAATTAAGATAAGTCCCCCGCCTAATATTTAATAGGATTTTGAGGGAAGTAAGTTAGAAGATTTTAAATTGAAGTCAGTAGTGTTTGTATTTTTCGTTTAATCTTATTCAATTAAATTTGCAACATCTTCAATCCACTTGTACTTCTAGGCCAAAAGGAATACAAAATTGGGAGCTGTAAAGGTTGTTTTGAATATTTTGCTAAGATTCATTTCTTATTCAATCAAATTTGCAACGTCAACGTCTTCAAACCCCTAGTACTTCTAGACCACAAGGTATACTAAATTAAGGATTTAAAGGCTGTTCTGAATCTTTTGCCTTGATCGTCAATAAACCGTCAGTGATTTTTGCATGGAAGCTATTCCAAATCTTGGACCGATCAAGACTAATTTTACTAGCGTAAGTTTTTTATCCCACTCGATTAATGATGTAGAATTTCGGTTTAGATAAATTAAATCGTGCAGGTCCTTTGTGGATTCATGTCAAATTATATCGTCCAGTTCGTCCGTTTCGGTTATTTGAAAGTGGATTGTGCCTGATCGTATAATGACCGCACCTCACAAATATTGTCTGACAGCGACTGTGCCGCTTTACCTTTTACTTTGCATCTGATGAGCCAAATACCCGGTCAGTAATCCAATGAAATACGCCGATGCCCTCATGTGAGTTTTAATGTACGTCCCATGGTAATATTCACTCGCTACTATATCAGCAGCCTCCCTAAAAATAAAAACAAATTACAATTATTCAAAAAAAAAATTCAAATCAACTTATTCCAACTGCGATTACATACTTGTGTCCCACCATAAAAGTGGGTTGTAACATGCGGACGTACGTAACCACAAAGGGAACCACCGCTGTGATCACCGTTAGAGTTGTCAATAAACCCACACCGTATTTACGTGATTTATAGATCAAGAACATAAATGCCGGTGCCACAACGAATAGTTGAGTATCGGCCGAAAGATACCACGATTGGAACATGCACTGAAATGGGATAAGAGGAAGAATAGTGTGAAACTTTTTGGAGGCAATTGAAAGCGAAAAACTTACCAATTTATCTGAGCCAATATAGTTGTTAATGTACAATATATTAAGCCACCAAGAGGAACGACAGCGGTTCTGCTCCTTCAAAATGAGCTCCTGCCAAATGGGACCATTGCCAACATGAGCGAAAAATGTCATATAGAACCCGATCACTACCATATATGCCGGTGTCAGGCGTATATAACGTCCAAAATATAAAATCAAAGGATTCAGTTTACCCTTACGTCTTTCTAATTCGGCAAACAGTACGCGAAAGAACAGGTAGCCGCTCAGCAGTAGATAGATGTCGACAAAGAGCAAGGAATTTGTGATGTAACCAAATATAGGTACTTTCATACTCTGAAAATAAAAAATCCAAAAACATAATTAGACTTAATCATATCCATACATTGTCAGTCTCACTGTGCCCATTAGACTGATTACAATAGTAGACAATGGAAAACAAAAGTATTGATATAGGCTAGGTCATGTAAAATTTTAAATTTGAATAGGCTGTAAAGAATAATTTCTAATAATTTTTTAAAGTTTCTCGTTTTATTGGAAAGGTTCAACTGGCTCGGCAGTACCTCATCCGATCAACCCAGTTTTGTGGTTTATTTCGATTGTTTCGGGTCGAATCTCTTTAATGGCAACTTCGACTTCATGTTTCAACGTTTCAATTGTCTCTGGATACATTGCGTAACATTTATCCTCAATGGTTCCCCACAAAAAATAGTCCAAAGGCCTCAAATCAAAACTTTTATTTACTATTTAACAGGCGGATAGCATAGCTGATGAACGAATTTTTCGAGACAATCTAATCAAATACGATCTAGTCTGGTTAAGAGAGTTAGGCTACTTATCTTAGCGGAGAGCATACCATTAAAATACATATGGATTCCGCCGATGCAGTTTGAAAACAAAAAAATTGCTATTCCGATAATCTCGAGAGGAAATACCGTAGACAGTAGGGAAGGTCAATTTGTAGGGAGGCCAAAAAAATTTGACTTTTGAAATTTTAAAAAATCCCACTTTGACCCATTTGGAGTGCCCCAATCGAGCCCAAAAGAAGTTTTTCTTTGAAACAAAGAAATTTTGTCTTTGGAGCCATTTCAAAGATACCATCCATTTTTGTTTTACGAGGGTTGCTGTATATATTTAGGTAACAGTAGAACCTTAATACGCTGTATATATTTAGGTATATATTTAGTAGGCAACACTAAGTGTTGCCTGGCGCTATCTGACATTTCCATTGGAACGTTTGACATTTTTTAGCATAAACGTACTCAGAACGTTTTGAAGTACGACCATCATTTGTTTTGTTTGAAAAAAATCAATTTGGCAAAAAAATGGAATTATAAGTATATAAACTTAAATCTTTGTCTGGCGATGAAGCACCATCCTATAGCACTTAGAAAAGCCGGTTTACTGAATTCAATCGTGGCCGACGCTCGCTCAAAGACGAACGTCGTGAAGGTCGTCACAAACGGCCGTTGTGCCAAAGAACATTGATGCCGTGCGTGAACTGCTAATGCAAGATCGTCATGTGACATACCTTGGGCATTTCTTTCACCAGCATACATTCGATATTGCATGAACACCTGGTCGTAAAAAGGGTTTGTTCTCGTTGGATCTTGCACAATTTGGCAATCGCTCAAAAAAAAAGGTTCGTTTCGATTGGTGCAAAAAATAAATTTTTAAAAAAATACGATCGTGGTGCTTCAGAAGACGTTTATAAGATCGTCACAGGTGACGAATCATGGATCTATGCGTATGATCCCGAAACAAAACAGCAATCGACCGTGTGGGTCTTCGAAGACGAGCCAAATCTAACGAAAGTGGTTCGCGGAAGAAGCACTTCCTTCGGCAAAACTGGTCATGTGGCGACTGTTCCGCTTGAGCAACGTATGAAGGTCAATTCTGAGTGGTACACCACAATTTTTTTTGCCTGAAGTCTTCTAATTTGTTTGCCTAAAGTCTTCGAAAAACGAACAAGAGAAGACGAATCATTGTGCACCATGACAATGCGAACTCTCACACATCGGATCAAACCAGCGCCTTTTTGACCGGCTAAAAGGTCGAATTGATGGGTCATCTGCCGTACTGCCCTGACTTGGCACCCAATGACTTATTTTTATTCCCGCATATCAAAAAAAAAAAGCTTGTTCAACGATTTTCGTCGCCAGAAGATGCTGTTGAAGCGTACAAAAACCATATTTTGGAGGTGTCTCAATCGGAATGGAAAAAATGCTTCGACAATTGGTTTGAGCGCATGCAAAATTGTATAAATCATGCTGGAGAATACTTTGAAAAATAACAAAACCATTTTTGATGATAAATATTCCATTTCATTATAAGGCCAGAAATATATATAGCAGCCCTAGTAACACGGTATTTTTGTGTGTGTGTATGCTTGATATTGTTGCTACTGTTTCTTGGATTGTTTTGTTATCAGAGTTTAAAAAAAAATGATTTTTCCCGATTTCTTAATATTTTCTTTAGTTTACAATGAATCCACCATCCTCTACACCGCAAGATGAAGCGACAACAACATCAAGTACTGTCGAATAACCAATGAGTCAAAGTGGGATTTTACAAAATTTGACCAAAAGTCGGGACATCAGTATTCGTTTTAGAAGTATGGTTCCTCGGTTAAAATTTCTTATTTTGATGCCTTAAATACGGGTTTCCTTGTCACTTGGATGTTTAAATCGATCCGCCCTCATAAACAGTGTTGTCAGTTTATTATTTTTATTGACGGACAATGGTTAAAACAGGTACTGTCTTAAAAAGAACATAATTGCAGAACGTTTTGGCTCATGTGGCCAAAATACCTCCCGAATGGTCAAAACGAAGTTTAAAGTTTTAGTAGAGATTAGCGATGGGCGCATAGACCGAAATAGTTAAAGAAGTCACCTTTTTGTGGAGGGCATAAAAGATTTGACCTGGACGAACTTAATAATGTTTTTACATCTTCGATAATAAATGTTTTTAAAGATCTGTTTTCAATTTGGAATCGAACGCATGGAATCAAGCGGCACAAATTAAGGGCGTTATAATTTAGGTTTAAATAAAAGTTAATTTTAATACGATGGAAATACATAAGCATATCTTTTTTGATTCAACAGAGATTGTTGACTCGATTCAGAAAAAAACGCCAGGCCTGTGAAAAAAGACGCCCAATTGTAAATAAGGATATTTGGATACTTAAAATGTTTTATCGTTTTTTATGGTGTGTGTTCGGTCATCAATCCGACGTCTTTTTCCTGACGTAAGTAATGGGTGATCCAAGTAGAGATACTTTTTTCAATTGTCTTTTTTTGACAGATCACGTGTGAGTCGTGTCATGCTGTCATGTTATTTTAGTTTAGTATTGTTTGGCATTTCATCCTGGAAAGATTTACGCCTGAACAACGTTTACAAATCGTTCAACTTTATTACGAAAGTTCACGTTCTTTGAGGAATGTGTTTCGTGCACTTCGTTCAACTTATGGTCAACATAATAAGGTGTGGTTTGTGGGATCGGTCCATATTTCTTCAAAAATGATGCAGGTGAGAACGTAACCGTTGAACTAAGTGACACACGTCATTCAGGTTTAAGTATTTGTAAGATACTAAATTTTATTTATACAAAAAGTGATATCAAATGTTGAAAATATTTTAAGTCATCTAGTTGTTGGACGAACAAAAAACATATATTGTTGAGGTGACTGCCCCTGGCCGAAGAGTTTCGGGTCAATCCGGTACATAGAACCGGCAGTCGCGGGGTCATCTAGTAAAACCTCCTGCTGAGATTACAAATCAAAGCGGATGCCAAATATTCAATACAAAATATACAATTACATACAATTTTTAATAACATCCTAAGTACTCGAAAAGTGTCACATTTCTTGTGTGTGCGGGCTGTTCCTACCACTGGCCATTATTACCATGTGGAAAAGTACGATCATGAGCGAGCGTACAAATATTATCTAATGTATACAGTTAACAATTTTATGGGCTGCACTTAAGAATGCAACATTACCCAACACACAATTTAAAACATGTTCAACTTTGTACATTCTGCCAGCGGAAAAAGTTCTTAAGGTTTTCTTTATTATTCTTTTCTTGAAACGTGTTCAACTTTGAACAACCGTCAATAGCGACCGTTATCGTGCCATGATAACCGACTATTTGATGCCTGAAATTGAAGCTCGTGATCTCGGCGATATTTGTTTTCAACAAGACGGCGCCACTTCCCACACATTGCATCAATCAATGGATTTATTGAGAGAACACTTCGGTGAGCAGATAATTTCACGTTATGAGCCGGTCGATTGTCCACCAAGATCGTGTGATATTACACCGCTAGATTGTTTCCTGTGGGGATATGTAAAGTCTGAAGTTTATGCGGAAAACCCCGCTTCGATTCAGCCCTTGGAGCAAAACAACACGCGAGTCAATCGCCAGTTATCGGTCGAAATGCTCGAACGAGTCATCGAAAATTGGACTCAACGGATGGACCATCTGAGACGTGCCGCGGCATATCTTAAAAAAAAAGACATAATCTTCAAAAAATAAATGCCAAAAAATGTTCATTCAAATGATAATAAACATTCCCCATTCAATTTGAATTTTCGGTTTTTTTTTCTTAAAAAAGTAGGGAACCTCGAAATGTATCACGCATTATATTCGGCAGGGATACGCGTCGTTCAAGATTTCCCACCCGTTTGGTTGTTGTGTGTTCACACACAGAGGGTTGTCACGGACCCGAAATCATGATAAAAGCAGTGTGCAGCCACCAAAATCAATGTCACTTTGCCATTTTGTTAAAAACTTGTCTTCTATTTAATAATAGATGCAAGAGGTCTTGAGCTGGTTAATCCCTGTTCAATGTGACACAGAGATAACTTCAGTTGAAATCAGTCCGAACTACAGAATTTCAGTTGGACGAAAAGTCTTTCAGTTCTAATCACCAAATCTTAAGTCATGATGAAATTTCGGTAGGAAGTACAATAAGATGATTACCATGACAATGTTATGGTGCAGACACCTCACTATTCGGTCACATAAACCAACTAAAGTTACATATATTGGTTGCCAAAAACGCCTGTTCAATGTAAGCAAGAATTGGTAATAACAAACTATTTCCCATTTATTTAAAAATATAAATTATTTCCATTCGAGGTTGACTGTGAAAAAGAAGTGGTAGCTTCAACACATGATGGCGCTTCAGAATCTCAGCTTTGTCAAAATCATGCGATTCACTTGTGTGTTGTGGATACCATATATGCAAAGAAAGATTCAACAGTTGGTAATGATAACGATGAAGGTGACAGTTTTTCTGAAGGTACTGAAAGCTAAGCGGACTTTATGGAAATAGATTCTAGTTTGGAATTAAATGTTAATATGAGTCATTCCATGCCAAACGGTACGATTTTGGGCAAAAATTTAACGCAATGATTCCGATTTTTATGAAAATTTGCAGATTTGGTCCTCTAGCAATTCTATTTAATCCGCGATTAGAAAAAAAAAATATAATTTTTTTTTTCAAAAGTTATGACCAATTGAACTTTGGTAAAATGGAGATTTTATCAAGGAGGTGTGTTCATTCAGTCGCATGTAACTCCGGAAATACTTGACCGATTTTACTCTGCTATACCTTATTTTGAAGGTAATTTTAAGCACTTCTAAAATAACGAAACGGTATGGCATAACGCCATAGAATTTTTTAAGTTTGTATCATTTTAATCCTTTTATTTCGATTTTGAAAATGATTACATCTTTTTTTATTTTTGAAATTTTGCAGGCGTATTCTTACAGGTCTGTTTTACCGACTGTGTAAGTTTTAAAGTGGTGAAATAATGCGTACTATTTTTAAAAATTTTTTTTTACCTTATACCTTTTTCACTTCCATGAATATAGAAAATATAATATAGAAAAAAAAAATACTTTTTAATAGTTTATTGACACAAGATATAACAACAACAAAAAAACAAAGAAAAAAAGAAATAAAAACATGATACAATAGCCGTGCACGTATTCCAGGAGGGGCTTGTAAATTTTTTAAAGAAAACCTTAGGACCTGTAAGTAAAATATTTTACTTTTCTGATGGCGCAAGCGCACAATACAAAAACAAGAAAAACTTTTTAAATCTGACGTTCCACGTAGAAGATTTTGGAATACCAGCGGAATGGCATTTTTTTGCAACGTCTCATGGCAAATGGCCCTGCGATGGTCTGGGAGGAACAGTCAAAAGACTAGCAGCACGTGCAAGCTTGTCCAGCCTCATAAATCCCATTAATAGTGCCGTCAAATTTTATGATTGGGTGAATAAAAACGTGAAGAATATTCATACAGAATTCTTCAATAACTATCAATATCAAGATAGGGCGAAACACCTGAAGGAGCGTTTTGAAAAAGCGAAAACAATTTCTGGAA
This sequence comes from Hydrotaea diabolus, assembly GCA_963513945.1. Lineage (NCBI taxonomy): Eukaryota > Metazoa > Arthropoda > Insecta > Diptera > Muscidae > Hydrotaea > Hydrotaea diabolus. The sequence goes on from OY740718.1 coordinate 90,933,982, forward strand.
CTCTTGGCTACCATGCATTCATTCCACAACCCGATAAAATAATGAAAGTCCAGACAACATCATCTTCTGAGCAGTACTGTATGAAGATGGTATACAAGGCATAACATTTATTTCATTACTCATTTTTTTATTTCTTTTTTTCTTTGTTTTTTTGTTGTTGTTATATCTTGTGTCAATAAACTATTAAAAAGTATTTTTTTTTCTATATTATATTTTCTATATTCATGGAAGTGAAAAAGGTATAAGGTAAAAAAAAATTTTTAAAAATAGAACGCATTATTTCACCACTTTAAAACTTACACAGTCGGTAAAACAGACCTGTAAGAATACGCCTGCAAAATTTCAAAAATAAAAAAAGATGTAATCATTTTCAAAATCGAAATAAAAGGATTAAAATGATACAAACTTAAAAAATTCTATGGCGTTATGCCATACCGTTTCGTTATTTTAGAAGTGCTTAAAATTACCTTCAAAATAAGGTATAGCAGAGTAAAATCGGTCAAGTATTTCCGGAGTTACATGCGACTGAATGAACACACCTCTTTGATAAAATCTTCATTTCACCAAAGTTCAATTGGTCATAACATTTAAAAAAAAATTTTAAATTTTTTTTCTTGAAACATGTATATAATATTTTTAAGAGAAGAATGCATACACAAACTAGTTAAGCAATCCAAGCTTGTGATGTAAAAAATGCGTACCGTTTGGCATGGAATGACTCATATGCATGATGTAATGAGCAAACTTAGAAGATACGAGTTAGAGTTAAGTTAAGCAAAATAAGCTACAATCGTATGTTCAAAAGCAAGAAGGTAAAGAGCTGCGACTTGTCTCTGATGTTTGAAGTAGATGGAATTCAATGTCAGACATGTGAGACAAGTTCCTTCACATACATAAATGCGTTAATCATGCATTGTTGGACTTTCAACTGATTCCATTTACGCCCAACAAAATAGAACAGTAAGCGTCATTAAGTCTGATCTTAATGCCACTTGTAATTGCCACAAAGGAATTGTCTAAGGACTGTGCAACGCTCATAGAAGCTGAGGCAACACAGAAGTTTTTATTCAACAATTTGAAAAAAAATGATCACACATATGCACAGGATTCGTGTGAACGGCTGATGCAAAGATTTGAGGACAGAAGAGTAAAAATTATGAATACTTTAGTGGTTTACTTAAATTCCAGGAAGATCCATTAAATGATAACGGCCTAAAATATTCATCTAGAACTGAAACAATGCACAACGCTAACGATTTATACAATCGACTCTTCCCGCAGTGTTCTTTCTATTGAACACGAATCAGATAGCTGCTCTTGCTCTGATTTGGATATGAGCTACGATATTGGCAGTTCCAGTAGTTTATATTTTGATTTGAATCAAACTATTAATAGTTTACAAAATCCAAAGAAAAATCTTACAAAGGAAACAAATACATTATAGGATGATTTTGCATTTTTCGACAAAACAGGCAAGAAAACTGAAAAGTTAACTTACGAGTATATCATGCTTTGATGACTGTAAGTCCAACATCAACCTTTAGTGAACGAGGAGTATTTTCGACTTCAACTTTTATCAAAAATAAACATGAAACTCGCCTTAAGAATAATCATTTGAACTGTATTCTGTTCTTAAGATATTCTATAAAAAAACTTGCCTTAAATGAATTTCTGTAAATTATATCAAACGAAATCATATTTTAATTTTTAAATGATCTCAATTCAAGAAACCCTTAGTTCTTCATATGTATTAAATATCTCTATTGCTATGGACTGGATAATTTTGTAAACATGTTTGCTCCTGTTTTTTTTAATAAAATGTTTAAAAAAATGCTTTAACTTTAATTTGTTTATATGTTTTTCAATATAGATTTCAATACAACCTTTTCCGATGCAGTTTTGGTTTCCTTTCAATGCTGAAGAAATAATATCTTTTAGAATTTACTTAGGTCGTGTCCAATATTTAGATACAACATTCACAAGTAAAAACATCGTTAGGTTCAGCAAGGACGAACGAAAACAAATTCGGCCCAGGGGAAAACTTTTTCCCCCTGGCCTGGTTTCACCTATTTACAATCCCCAACAGCTTAAGCCAGCCATAAGCCATCATCATGCGAAATTTCTGGATCCTAGGTTGATTTGTTTCATCGCTATCATGCTAGATCGCCTTAAAATTGTACTTAACATTACCCTCCCAGTCAGAGTATGTTGAACTTAAAGATGAGATAAGTCATTAATCTGGTATCGCGAGTCGTCAGAAGCCCTTAGAAGTGTTGCTCTAACCTGTTTAACTGGAAACAATCCTTGACGTGGAGTTCCACATCAACCGGGTGCTATGACCCATAAAGCTGCAGAGGCCTAAGATGATCCTTAATCCCTTCAAAAGGGGAAATATTCAAAACTCGGCGTATAATCATGTTTACCAGTAATAATGTCTTCAGGTCTACTCGATCAGCTGTCTTTCTGTTTGTACACTTCCAATTATCACAGATACGATCGTTACCTTTACAGAAACCAGAAATGTAAATACTTTAAATATGCATGTAGCTTTTTGAAACGTATAAACATTGATGTATATTAGGGCGGGTCGATTTGCTTGAAAGAAACAACATTCCGACTAACGCAATTTCACTACGGCAGTCGGGTCGCTAATCTGGCGCCTTTGAATGTTTTATACGGGGGCTGCTATATATATTTCTGGCCTAATACTGAAAATGCGAATATTCTCCAGCATGATTTATACACTTTTGCATTTTTATACACATTGTCAAAGCACTTTTTCCACTTCGATTGAGACACCTCCAAAATATGGTTTTTGAACGCTTCAACAGCATCTTCTGTATTTTTTTTCGTGATGTCCGGGAAGAAAAAGAAGTCATTGGGTGCCAAGTCAGGGCTTTACGGCGGATGACCATCAATTCGACGTTTTGGCCAGTCAAAAGGCGCTGGTTTGAGCCGATGTGTGAGAGCTCGCATTGTCATGGTGCACAATGATTCGTCTTCTTTTGTTCGTTTTTTGAATTTTTCCGAAGACTTCAGGCAAACAAATTGTGGTGTACCACTTTGAATTGACCGTCCTACGTTGCTCAAGCGGAACTGTCGCCACATGAGCAGTTTTGCCGAAGAAGCAGGCGACGACCATTTGCTTCGAAGTGCTGCTTCTGCGAACAACTTTCGTTGGTTTCGGTCGATTGCTGTTTTGTTTCGGGCTCATATGCATAGATCCATGATTCGTCACTTGTGACGATCGTATAAAAGTCTTTTGAAGCACCGCGTTCGTTTTTTTTCTTCAAAATTTCTTTGCACCAATCGACATGAGCCTTTTTTTTTTGAGCAAATGTCATATTGTGCGGGATCCAACGAGAACAAACCTTTTCTACGTCCAGGTGTTCATGCAATATCAAATGTATGCTGGTGGAAGAAATGCCCAAGGATGTCTCTGTCACGGTATGTCACATGACGATCTTGCATTATCAGTTCACGCACGACATCAATGATCTCTGGCACAACGGCCGTTTTTGGACGACCTTCGTCTTTGAGCGAGCGTCGGACGATTGAATGCATTAAACCAGTTTTTCACAGTGCTATAGGATAGTGTTTCATCGCAATAAAAAAAATTAAGTTCATCGATGCACTCTTGTCGTGATAATCCACGTCGAAAGTTGCGAAAAATGATCGCGCGAACATGTTCACAAGTTAATTCCATTTTTTTTGTCAAATTGATTTTTTCAAGTCACTGTAAACAACACAAATGATGGTCGTACGTCAAAACGTTCTGAGTACGTTTATGCTAAAAAATACAAGCTTTCCAATGGAAATGTCAGAAGGCGCCAGGTAACACTTAGTGTTCAATGACCTTTTTTATAACCTAAAAAAAGCGCATAGTTGCTTGACATTATGTGGCCCAAAAACATCAGCATTATCAAAGCGTGCGATAAATAGCCATGGGTACTTCAATTAAAGCAAATTTTGCTTCGAATGCAAGTATATGTGACAGAGAAAGGGACCTAATGGTAAACAAATCAATTTTCACTTATTTTTTTTGATGTGGACAACATCTGAGCATCGAATGAGACCGATCGAATGAGACCGAGCCCCAAAAGTGTTCCCTTCCAGAGATATGCTCGTTTTATGAAAGTGATGGTACACCAAAGATATACGTGTTTAAGTCTTTAAAATAGCTTTCCTGAACAAAACTAGTTTTTACCCTTAAGTCCCTTTCTATATTGCGCGTCTTATATAGTAATTTTGAGGATTTGGCTGAGTTTAGGGGAGAGAGCATGGATTGAAAAATCCAACAAATTTCATATTTGCGCTTTAGTAGCGTGTGGACAGTATTTAAGCTTCGGCCAGACCAAACTTAACGACGTTTTTATTGGTTTTTCTTTTAAAACGCTGCTGGAAACGTCATTTTATTCAACGGCATTCGAGATAGAAGACATGGACTTGGACGATCTTTGGTAGCAGCAAGCCAAAATCGATATTTTGCGTGCCACGTTCGGTAATTGTGTAGTCAGCCGTCTCAGTGCTGCCAATTGCCAAGCTCAGAACTGCGATTTGATGCCATTTTTGTGGGGTATGCATCGTGATAGAGCGATGATATAAGAACAATTCAGGCTCTTTCAGCGGATATCGAGCAAGCCATTCGTGAGATAAAGTTAGAAACAGTAACCAATGTATTTTTTATTGTAGTGCTATGATCGCTAATGCGAAGCCAGCCGAGGTAGCCACATGCAGGCACCAATAATACAATACACCAATAATATGTAGACGAAAATATAAACTTTTGCTAATACTTTTAAATATACTCGGATTTGAATTTCCCGTTAAAGGTATAGTTGATTTAGGCTTAAACACAAACTTTCAAAAATGTCAAAATCGCTAGATAAAACTTGTTTGACTTGACTCTGTAGAGTCACTTCGGCTCATAATTAGCGTCAACATATTTAAAACCGTCCTAAAAATATTTTTTGACTGAATGGTTTATAAAACGCATCTGTATAATCGTTTAAATTGCTGGTATACATTTTTTTTGAGGGTTGAAAATTTAAAAAGGCAAAAAAAATATTTTTGGTCTTTTTTAAAAATTTTGCTGTTCTGAAACGGATTGACTGTTTTGCACTAAATTTGAGTCATATAAAAGTTAACATTACGATCTATGTAGTAAAATCCAAATATATAATTTTCATGTTTTAAATTTTTTTTATTTTTTAATTTTGATTTTTTTTTAAATGTTCATAGTCACCGATTTTTTTTAATTCTTACCAAATTTGCGAGTATTTCTAATAAATTCAAAACAGTAATTATATTTTTGAAAACGATATAAATATTAAAGTTGTGTGCAAAACCTTGACGTTAATCGGTACCTGATGCCCCTTTTTAAGTGTGTTTTCATAATTGCTTCCCCCAAAAACACATGCACAACGCGCATTAATCAAACTCTTCGTAAAAATGAGCATCGGTTACTGATCAACTCTAGTGTTTTGCGACTAAGAACATTTAAAAACATTTTTTTTAATAAAAATACGATGGTAGCTATATATATTTCTGGTCAGGCATAAACGTACTCAGAACTTATTGACGTACGACCATCATTTGTGTTGTTTACAGTGATTTGAAAAAATAAATTTTGCAAAAAAATGGAATTAACTCGTGAACACTTTCGTGCGATCATTTTTCACAACTTTCGACGTGGATTGTCACGACACGAGTGAATCGATAAACTTAAATCTTTGTATGGCGATTAATTCAATGATGAATTCAATCGTGACCGACGCTCGCTCAAAGATGAATGTCGTCCAAAAACGGCCCTCGTGCCAGAGAACATTGATGCCGTGCATGAACTGATAATGCAAGATCGTCATGTGACATACCGTGAGATAGAGACATCCTTGGACATTTCTCCACCACCATACATTCGATATTGCATGAACACCTGGTTTGTTCTCGTTGATCCCGCACAATTTGACAATCGCTTTAAAAAAAGGCTCGTGGCGATTGGTGCAAAGAAATGTTGAAAAAATACGATCGCGGTGCTTCAAAAGACTTTTATAAGATCGTCGCAGGTGACGAATCATGGATCTATGCGTATGAGTCCGAAACAAAAAGGTAATCGACCTTGTGGGTCTTCGAAGACGAGCGAAATCCAACGAAAGTTGTTCGTGGAAGAAGCACTTCGAAGCAAATGGTCTCCATATTCTCAAATTGGCCTAACTAGGGAAATATAAAGCTGTTTCGTAGTATATGGATCAGTAAACTCTTTTGCCCAGCGTTCGGCAAAACTGGTTAAATAGCGACTGTTCCGCTTGAGCAACGTAGGACGTTCAATTCTGAATGGTACACCACAATTTGTTTGCCTGAAGTCTTCGGGGAAATTCGAAAAACGAACAAGAGAAGACGAATCATTGTGCACCTTGACAATGCGAACTCTCACACATCGGCTCAAACCAGCGCCTTTTTGACCGACCAAAACGTCGAATTGATGGGTCATCCGCCGTTCTGCCATGACTTGGCACCCAATGAGTTTCGCATCAAGAAAAAATGCGTGGTCAACGATTTTCGTCGCCAGAAGATGCTGTTGAAGCGTTCAAAAACCATGTTTTGGAGGTGTCTCAATCGGAGTGAACAAAATAAAATTGCCGCATTAAACATATCGCCGCATTTGGGCTGAAGATCAGCCAAAAGAGGTGCCATTATACCCAGAAAAAAACAAAAAACCGAGCCATCCAAAATTTGACCCTCAGAATGGACACCCAGAGGCGTAGTTGCGGCCAAGATTTGAAGAAAATTATATTAAAAAAAATAAATGGCAGAAAATGTCGTTTCGAATGAACAATAAAGATTTGAATTTTTGGATTTTTTTTTATTTTGAAAATGATACTTCTAGTTTTTCACTTATTGAATTAAACTTGCATCGTCTTAAACCCACTAGTACTTCTGGACCCGATGGCATTCTGAATGTTTTATTGAAAGGCTGCTCGGAATCCCTGGTCTTACCCTATTATTTAATTCATCATTACAATTGGGGCACTTTCCTGATTTATGGAAACGGCCTTACTTGTTTCCACTTCACAAATCTGGTAGTCTGTTGGATGTATCGAACTATAGAGGGATTGCCAAATTAAGCGCTAAAGTTATTTGAATAAATTGTAACAGATTTTGTTTCACATAATGTGGCGCCCATACTCCATCCATGCCAACATGGATTTCGTAAGGGTCACTCTATTACTCTATTACAAATCTACTTCAGTTTTCCTCTGAAGTTATAGATGCATTTATTCGTCGCAAGCAAACTGACGTTATATATGTATACTGATTTTAGTAAGGCATTTGATAAAGTAAATCACAGTCTATTACTATTAAAGTTAAACAAAATTGGGTTTAGTAATAATTTCATAAATTGGCTTTCCTCCTATCTAATTGGGAGGGAACAAGTAGTTTTATTTGAAAAACGTCTTTCCAGATCAATTCGTATTTCCAAGTAGTTTTATTTGAAAAAAGTCTTTCCAGATCAATTCGTATTTCCTCTGGTGTCCCACAGGGCAGCCACCTTGGACCTATTCTATTTTTACTATTCATTAACGACTTGCCCGACTCTATTATCAACTCTAATTTACTAATGTTTGCAGACGACGTTAAATTATTTTCCTCTTATGCTAGCTTTGCGGAGAGTCACATACTGCAGGGTGATATGGACAGATTTAGTACTTGGTGTGAATTTAATTTTATGGAATTAAACCTTAACAAGTGTAAGCATATGTGCTTTTCTAGGCGTAGTTTGTTGGCTACTAAATTTAATTTATGTGGCTCTGAATTGGCATCGGTTGATTCATTTATTGATCTCGGTTTTATGATGGACAGAAAGTTGAATTTTAATAACCATATCATTACTATGGTAAATAAAGCGTATGGTGTCTTTTATTTTGTGAAACGCTGGGCAAAAGAGTTTACTGATCCATATACTACGAAACAGCTTTATATTTCCCTAGTTAGGCCAATTTGAGAATATGGATCTGTGGTTTGGGATCCCCAATATGATTACTACGAGTATGTTAACAAAATTGAGTCCGTGCAGAAAAAATTTTTAATATTCTGCTTAAGAGGTCTTCACTGGAATACTGGTTATGAACTTCCTTCTTATAATAGCAGGTTAAATCTTATTAAATTCCCCTCGTTGAAGAGTAGGCGAACTATGATGAATACGATGATGGTATATAAAATTATATGTGGGGTTGTGGCTTCTAAATACTTAATATCAAAAATTTCTATTAGCGTGCCATTTAGACCTACTAGATACTATCAGTTCTTACACTTGGATTTTCAAAGGCACAATTATGCATGTGGTGACCCATTTCGTAGAATGTGTGCTGATTTAAATTCGTTATATCATTTAATTGATTTCTCCTTAGGTTTTGATTCATTAAAAACTGTAATAATTTTTTATTTAAACTCATTACACCAAGGCTCACTGTCTTCATAACAATTTAGGCTGCTATAAACAAATTTAGTAATTGTTATTATTCGTTAATACTTATGTATAATATGCTTTATATTATTTTTATTAGATTTTAATATTTTAATAAAGAAAGGTGGTGGTTATATTTTGATTTTGTATTGCATGCTTCTAGTCCTTCTAATACTTTGATTGGATTGTATTATTGTATTAAATTAAGGTGGTGGTTATATTATAAAGTATTAATTTGGTGTTTATATTTTCTAGTGATTATTAATTTTTTTTTTGTACCGATTGGCTGTTGATAAATATCTGTAGCTAATTTACATGGATGACGTTTCTTGTCATCTCCATTATGGATCGGTTCATAATGTGTACGTTGTCCCTACGTCATGGGGACGTGGCCTCCTCGGTCGGCAGGGGCGGGTGTGAGTGGCGTGGGAACGTTCGTTCAAAAAAAAAAGATTGATCACCCGATATAGATCGTAGAGTTCTCTGATCAAAAATGTATTTTTTGACCATATAAGATTTTTCACTCCAACAAAAAGACATTTATACCATTTATACGACAAAAAAAGAAGCTTTCGAGCAAAAATAATCATTTAAGGGTAATATGTAAAGGGTGGGTAAATTTTAAGGGCCGATGCAGATTTGTGGCGCAAAAGAGCCATTGTTTCGTTAGCTGTGTGACAAGTGGCACCGTCCTGTTGAAACCACATATCGTCCACATCCACATCTTCCACTTCGGGTCATAAAAAGTTCGTTATCATCTCACGATAGCGAACACCTTTCACAGTAACTGCCTGACCGGCCTCATTTTGGAAAAAAAATCGGCTCGATGATGCCTCCAGCACCAAACAGTCACTCTTTGTGGGTACATCGTTTTTTCGACAATCACTCTTGGATTATCATTCGTCCAAATGTGGCAATTCTGCTTATTGACGAATTCACTGAGATGAAAATGTGGCTCATCGTTGAAGATGATTTTCTTCGAAAATAGATCATACACTGTTGTCATTTCTTGCCACCATTCTAACCATTGATGACGTTTGTGACGCTTGTGTATCTTTCCATGGTTCAAATTCAGTTAGCCTGAAATTGAGAAATATCAAATGAAATGCAGGAAAAAACTTAACGTTTAGGCGTGGTTCACATTGAACATCGGCCCTTAAAATTTAACCAAACTTTTTTAAATATTCTGACCTAACACAAGGTTTCAGTTTAGATGCGAATAACAGCAACTTTATTTCTAACCCACCCTAATAAACACAATTATGTAAATACGCCTAGATATTTTACAAGTGTCTACATTATTGTGAAACAATCTTAGTCGCATACTAACCAGCAACCAACAATCACTCGTAAATAGTCTAAAAAAGGCAAGAAACAAGTTTAGTCTGTGAACACTTATAGAGTGAGTTAAGTAGTGGTTTTCGATTGTAAAAGATTGGAGATTTCTTGGTCTTGGTCAGTCAGCCGTTTGGACGAATGTTTATCAGATGTTGCAATAGCACTTGGTGTGCTCTTAACAAACAGATGTATGTACATATCAACTTACCTTATTAATATAGTCTTCATTGTAGATGGGACTGCCGTAGATAAATGTTGCCGCATGACCGAACAATATGAACATCATAGCCAGCGCCTTAATGCCGTTTATGGGATTCAAGCCGTTTTGATCTCTACTGGGCTGGAAGATTTTTTTTATGTTCTCTGCAAAACAAAATAAAAATTGCACTGTTATTTCTGATAATCGGTAGTAGGACATTTTCAGCAGAAAAAAAACATTATAAATTATACAGGAACATGATTTTTGAAAGATGTGTTGAAAACCTGTTGATTATTAGCAAGTAATAAGGAAGGAAGCTTTAACTTGTTTTCGGCTGTAATTGGAGGCTTCGCAACTTTTAGAAGGCATCATAAATGAGCCCTTTATGGCGAAACATTAAAACAAAGGTTACGTAAAAAATGCGGATAATCAGCCGATCGTTTTCAAAAAAATAAAATAATAAAAATATATTTTTTTTTTTGAAATACTCGTATATATGTTAAATGAAGAATTGAAAACATGTTCAATAATAACGAGCATTAATTGAACAAGCAGCCCACTATTTTGTTTTTCATTGTTTTCGAAGACTACAACTTATTATAGCAAACACAAAGAAACCCTTTAAACAGAGGTTGGATTATAAAAGATTACAGTTTGACAGGACTGACTCTTTGGTAATCTACACCACTCTGTTTTTAAGCAGAATCGGATTTAATATGGACAATTTAAAGCGGAAAGTCATTAAACGGAAAGAACCTTTGTGTGATACTCGAATTTACGAGGGTTGCTTTTTTATATTTCGGGTCCGGCAATAAAAACACAATAATTTATCATTGGAAATGGTTTTATTGTTTTTCAAAATATTCTCCTTTAAGATCAATACACTTTTGCATGCGCACAAATACATTTTCGTAGCACTTTTTCCACTCCGATTGAGACACCTCCAAAACATGGAGGTAAAAAACGTTGACCATGCATTTTGTTCTTAATGCTAGGGAATAAGAAGTCATGGGGTGCCAAATCAGGGCTGTACGGTGGATGGCCCATCAATTCCATATCTTGAGTGGTCAAATAGCTCATCGTTTCAGCTAATGTGTGAGAGCTCGCATTGTCGTGATGCAAAATGATCCGTCTTCTCTTAATATCTTTCCTCATTTCTTCGAACACTGTTGGCAAAGAGATGGTTGTATGCCACTCAGAATTGACCGTCCTGTGATCCACTAAAGGCACAGTGGCAACATGGCCGGTTATACAGTAAAAACGCAATCATTTGCTTCGATGTACTTCTTCCACGAACAATTTTTGTTAGATTTGGCTCATCATAAAAGACCCACACGGTCGATTGCTGTTTTGCTTCGGGTTCATATGCATAGATCCATGATTCGTCACCTGTGACACTATACACTGCCTTTAAGCTACTGCAGTTATACTTTTTCAACATCTCTTTGCACCAATTTATACGAGCCTTTTTTTTGAGCATTCGTCAAATTATGTGGGATCCAACAAGCACAATTTTTTTCACGGCCAAATAAACATGCAACATCTTACTGATGCTTGCCATACTAATGCCCAAGGATGTCTCAATCTCACGCTATGTCACATGTCGGTCTTGCTTAATCAGTTTACGCAAAGCATCGATGGTTTTTGGCAAAGTGACCGAAGTTGGACGTCCTTCACGAAATTCATCCTGGAGCGAACGGCGTCCGAGACTGAACTCTTGGTACCAGCGATTAACAGTGGTTTTTGATGGTGGAAAAATCGTAAAAAACGAAAATGTTCGTGGTATAATTCCATTTTTTGACTGAGATGATTTTTTCAACGCACTGTAAACAAAACAATTCGCCCTCAAATGACAAAACGTTCTGAGCGAAGTTATGCTAAAAAATGTCAAAATGGAAGTTCCAGTTTGCATCTGGGAACACTAGCATTATCAGGACCCGAAATATAAATAGCAACCCTCGTATTAGGCATTTATCCATCGCAATAAGTGTTTTCGTAGGATTTTTATAGTCAACCCTATTTCCATTGTCATGGTTTTTGAGTCGACTTCTCCTCGTATCGTTGTTGACGTCAGATTAACACCAATTCGGTGTTCCGTAATGACGACGCATCGACGAGGACTTTTTATCGAAAATGTTAGAAGCAAAAAACCAAAGACGATAAATTTTACAAGAGGAAGAACACACTTCAGTAACGCACAAATTCTCGGGGTTTATTTTTCTAACATCGGCGATATGAGATTTATCGAGCAATCGAAAAACAGAGATTAAAAGTAAGCGAATTTAGTGTTTTCTGTGTTTTTGTATATTAATGTTGACATTCTAGCGATCTTGTGCGCAAACAAATGTGTAACAATATACCAAGAAGCACATTGTCCATCACGCAATTAGTAGAGACATAAATACTGTTACAACATTGAACACACCCATTTCAATAGCAGAACTGAACATACCCCGTTAATGTCATATGGGTTTTGAAAGCTAACCTCAATAGCGTTAGTCTGCAACGGGATTTGAAAATTGTTTCAACTTCCATCATGGAGTGATCAGATAATGAGAACCGTATCGTTGTAATAGCGCTTTTCAAGTGTGAAATGAAAAAAAAGCTATATTTTCAAAACGATCCGGCCACTAGGGATTAGCCACATGTTCGTCTACCGATGCATAGAACTGTTTAAGGAGACTGGAGATGTAAAAGACCGCCACCGGTCGGGCCGGCCACGCTCTGTTCAAACACCGCTTGTCATCAAAGCCGTTAAATCAAGAATTCACAGAAATCCGCTCCGAAAACAGAAAATCATCGCTCGTTAGATGAATATCACGCAAAAGTCCATGAGTCGAATCATTAAAAAAGACTTGGGACTTGAGGCTTTCAAACGACGTGCCGGACATTTATTGACTGCAGCTTTAAAAAAATAGGATTAAAAAATGCAAACGTCCTTTGGTGAAGCACGCTGATAACTTGCACAGAAAAATTTTGTTCAAAGATGAAAAAATTTTTAGCGTTCAGGAAAAATTTAACAAGCAATATGATAGTGCATGCGCGGCCATCTAAGGAAGCATCTGAACTGATCCCAAGGGTGGAAAAGGGTCATCACCCAGCTTCAGTCATGGTTTGGTGGGGACATTTCGAATAACAAAAGTCGGACATTTCGAATGAGTAGATTCTTTTTAGATACAATATACATCAATAAATATTTTAAAAAGTATTTGGTCCAAAAACATTCAGTTCTTTTTATTTTACAGCATAAAACGTAGGAAACTGTATTAATGTCCCTACTAAGTACACTATCCATCTTAAGATGGAGGCTAGAACAAGTAAACCCAGTTTATATAAAGTTTTGCAGTAAAAGGAAATCTTAACTACTATCAATTCGTACAAGACCTTACTCCTCGTACAATGATGTTGCAAAGTTTGGGAAAAAGCTCCGTTTTAACGGATAGCTAACATTCCACAAATTCCACAAACTTTATTTAGTATTTTGAGTCTGCCTTTTAACTTATAAAACGTCTTTTTTTTAGCCTACGTATTTTTTATATCTTACCAATAATTGAAAAGGACAATAAAGCTATATTCAGGATTTCGTTATGTTTCATAGTCTTTTCAATCGTTTCCTCCTTTCGTCGGCAACATATCAGATGCATGTGATACCCCGTACTCAGAACTGCCAGAAATAAAAAGAATAAAATAACGCAACTGAAAAGAAAAAAAATACATTAATGATCTTATAAATGTCAAAAATTTAAAAAAAAAAACCCTACATGAGGTTTATTGGAAAAAGTGAGTCACATTAGTTGTTGGTAATTTGAGCATATGGAAAACGAAGTCAAAATTCAAGAATATACTAATATCCCGGTTTGCATCGCTTCGATCTACGTCGACGATTCGCACCTGCGTGTTTTTTTTTAAATTTTCTGTGACTTGTAATTTGAAAATGATGTACCTGGCAAACATAAATAGAAAAACGGGATTTCCTATTGTGGTATAATTTAGTATGCGAAGGTCGTGTGGTATTCACTAGTTTACGATTGTTTAGTTTCGAATTACATTTGATGGTGCAAAGTTTAACCATTGAGTTATAAAAAATGAATAAAAAAAGAACAAAAACTTGACATTTTCAAAGATTAAAATCGAGGGAGAATGCCGTTGAGATTAAAAGAAACCTTGTACTAGCCCAATCAACTGTAAAATCCATTTGTTGCTGATAAAATTAAAAAAAAACCTGAAACAACCACATTACAGCATAAACAAGTTTAAAAATGAGAAGTGCTGTAATAAAAAATGGAGTCACTTCTTAAAGTTGTGATAGGTCAAAATCAACGAAGAATGTCATTAAGCCAAATGGTTATTCAGAAGAATGCTTGTTCTATTTAGCGATGTTAAAAAAAAAATATCCATTATCAAGTGCCTAAAGCCAAGTAAAATTTAAAGCAAGCAGAGGAAGGTTTGATCTTTCTAAAAATCAAGCATTGCATTAATAGTAACTTTAAACTTTGAAGAAAGTGTAAATGGTGGTTAAATTTTAAAGTCCGATGTTGATTTTGATTAAAACACAAATTATTTAGGAAATTATTGTCATTTTTTTCATTGTGATAATAATGGTATGGTTCAATTATGTATGGAACAAAATATCGGCCAAATGGCGGCCGCGATCCTCCATCCGATGGTCCAAATTATCGACGACGCTGAGGCATAATTGAGGTTCTATGCCGTTAATGTGTCAAATTATCTCATCCTTTAGCTGTTGAATTGTTGCTGGCTTGTCGACGTACACCTTTTCTTTCAAATAAACCTAAAAAAAGAACACCAACGGTGTCAAACCATATGATCTTGGCAGCCAATTAACCCTCGAACTAACACATGGTTCTGGCCAGACATATTTCATTTTCATGCTTCAATTTAGCATACTTCTATTTTAGGTACATGGCTGTAATTTCAGGTAACCTCCCAAAATATTGTTGGCTTTCGATGTATATATTAATAATTGAAAAAAAGTCCTTGGAACAGGACAAAAAGCCAGGACAAAAAGCCAATAATCAGCACATTGTGGCTCAACCAACAACTCGTATAGCATTTGAAGCGTACTTTGGGATACCTCTCAATATAGCAAACCTTAATGTGGCTGCACGCAGTGGTCCAGACACATTAGCTGCCAAAAAAGATTGCAGAATTTGCCTGCAGCAAGGTGACAAAATACGCCGTAAGACACGCTTTTTTTTTTGCTGCAAATGCAACAATCCTGTTTGTCAGCAACATTCAAAAGTAGATTATTTATGTTTTTGTTGCCTTCCGCAAAATTCTGAATAAAAAATGTATTCTTCATAATAATTTTCTATTTTGTCATAAAAATTTATTACTTTACCCATAATAAAGAGAAATATATATAGAACAAAAAAAATTGTTGCCCTTTTCATTGCAAAGATTTTTTCAGGTCTATTTTTTCTTCCTCAGGTAGCTAATAACATAGTAAAAAAATAGAAACACAAAATATAACAAATATTTTCCTATCTTAGTAAAAAATTTAACGGCAAACAGCCCTTGTTTCCATACAAATGCATGTAAATGTATAGGGGTCTGGCCAGACCCGTGTGCCAGAACAAAGGGCTCAAAATATGTGCCTGACGAAGGGTTAACATCGCCACGACGCGAGATAACAAATTCATTGAATTTGTTGCGCAAAAGAGCCATTGCTCTATTGATTTTAACGTTCTTTTTATTATTGGAAAATGTACCAAGCCACCCGTTTTTGCCGAATGATAGTTCCGAAAATATAAAACTTGCTTTTATTGCCCCAAATATTATATCACTTATACAACCAATGGGTGAGGTGTAATATCCAACTTCAGGTCCTATTCTCTGAAAATAACTTTTAGCCAACTTCTTAAAGCAACTGATAGAGATGAAATACCCTCAATGAAAATTTTTTGGAAGGATTTTAATACCAGGAATGGAAACCAATTTTGAAAAACCGTAAAGGAATCGTGCATAAACGGAACTTCCCGCCAATTATGGCCCGAATGTATTGCCAAAGATATAGAAGGTATTAAGAAGGCGACGACGAACATTTATAAAGAAATCGCAGAATCATTGAGAAATGCATAATTTAAAGGAATTGAAGAAGCAGGCATTAGTGAGCTTCTGTTATACGACGAAGAGTTAAATAATGAAAGTTTGATAGCAATTGACGCTTGAAGGCGAACCAGAAAAATGTTTACTACTGCTAAGATCTCTAAAGCGATGCAATAATAAAAAAGCTCTAACAATCCAACAAACTTTAGACAATCACATAAGTAAATCAGCAAGATTGCAAAATCAAACAGTGGAAATGGATTAATAATCAGATGGGTCAAGCTCACAGTAAAAAATTAAAATGAATTCCTCATTTTTAGTTTGTAAGGGCTGCCATATATATGTCTGGCCTTATATGAAAATGCGAATATTTATCATCAAAAATGGTTTTATTGTTTTTCAAAGTATTCTCCAGGATGATTTATACACTTTTGCATGCGCTCAAATCAATTGTCGAGGCACTTTTTCCACTCCGATTGAGACACCTTCAAAACATGGTTTTTGAAAGCTTCAACAGCATCTTCTGGCGACGAAAATCGTTGACCACGCATTTGTTCCTTGATGTGCGGGAATAAAAATAAGTCATTGGGTGCCAAGTCAGGGCTGTACAGCGGATGACCCATCAATTCGACTTTTTGGCCGGTCAAAAGGGCGCTGGTTTGAGCGGATGTGTCATGGTGCACAATGATTCGTCTTCACTTGTTCGTTTTTCGAATTTCTCCGAAGACTTCAGGCAAACAAATTGTGGTGTACCATTCAGAACTGAACGTCCTACGTTGCTCAAGCGGAACAGTCGCCACATGAACAGTTTTGCCGAAGAAACAGGCGACCATTTGCTTTGAAGTGCTTCTTCCACGAAAAATTTTCGTTGGCATGGTGCACAATGATTCGTCTTCTCTTGTTCGTTTTTCGAATTTATCTGAAGACTTCAGGCAAACAATTTGTGGTGTACGATTCAGAACTGAACGTCCTACGTTGCTCAAGCGGAACAGTCGCCACATGAACAGTTTTGCCGAAGAAACAGGCGACCATTTGCCTTGAAGTGCTTCTTCCACGAACAATTTTCGTTGGATTGACGCGTCTTCGAAGACCCACACGGTCGATTGCTGTTTTGTTTCGAGCTCATACGCATAAATCCATGATTCGTCACCTGTGTCGATCTTATAAATGTCTGTTGAAGCACCGCTATCGTATTTTTTCAAAATTTGTTTGCACCAATCGACACGAGCTTTTTTATGAGCAATTGTCAAATTGTGCGGAATCCAACGAGAACAAACCTGTTTACGGCTAGGTGTTCGATCGAATGTATGCAGGTGGAAGAAATGCCCAAGGATGCCTCTATCGCATGACGATCTTGCATTATAAGTTCACGCACGGCATCAATGTTCTCTAGCACAACGGACGTTTTTAGACGACCTTTGTCTTTGAGCGAGCGTCTGCACGATTGAATTCATTAAACCAATTTTTCACAGTTCTATAGGATGGTGCTTCATCGCCATACAAAGATTTAAGTTCATCGATGCACTCTTGTCGTGATAATCCACGTCGAAAGTTGTAAAAAATTATCGCACGAAAATGTTCACGAGTTAATTCCTTTTTATTGCCAAATTGATCTGAGGAAGGTAAACCATTGTTTGTAGACGCAAATTGGAGACATGACGAATCATGGATCTATGCGTATGCCCGAAACAAAACAGCAATCGACCGTGTGGGTCTTCGAAGACGAGCGAAATCCAACGAAAGTTGTTCGTGGCAGAAACACTTCGAAGCAAATGGTCGCCTGTTCTTCGGCAAAACTGGTCATGTGGCGACTGTCCCGCTTGAGCAACATAGGGCGGTCAATTCTGAGTGGTACACCACAATTTGTTTGCCCGAAGTCTTCGGATAAAATTCGAAAAACGAACAAAAGAAGACGAATCATTGTGTACCATGACAATGCGAGCTCTCACACATCGGCTCAAACCAGCGCCTTTTTGACCGGCCAAAACGTCGAATTGATGGGTCATCCGCCGTACAGCTCTGACTTGGCACCTAATGACTTCTTTTTATTCCCGCACATTAAGAAAAAAATGCGTGTTCAACGATTTTCGTCGCCAGAAGATGCTGTTGAAGCGTTTAAAAACCATGTTTTGAAGGTGTCTCAATCGGAGTGGAAAAAGTGCTTCGACAATTGGTTTGAGCGCATGCATGAGAATACTTTAAAAAACAACAAAACCATTTTTGTTGATAAATATTAGCATTTTCATTTTTTGGCCAGAAATATATATAGCAACCCTCGTAGCGAACACACTTCCAGTAACTGTTTTGTCTACCTCATTTTCAAACAGGTACGCCAGAATGAACAGGACGAAATGCATTTTGATTTAAACGCCCATTTTCGTAAAAGGCTTCGACAATCCCAATGCGCTGCTCTATTGTGCATCTCTCCATGGATGAATTTGCCAAACACTGAAACAAAGAAATGTCAACTTAAGTTGGCAAAAAAAACTTGACGTTAAAACTTGACTTATAATTAACATCGTGCATTATGGTTGAACCATCCCTTATTATACCAAGTCCACGAACTTTTTGGTTAGTCATCTAAGACTGGAAAGCAAAACTACAATAGTTAAGTCATTCGCGAACAAAAAGTGAAAGTGTTGTTCATGACTACAGGGAATGACTCTTCGAAACATAATTTGTTTTAACCGTTTTAGTAATAAGACTGAATAGAGGCTTATGCTTAGTAGTTAAATATAAAATTATTTTTTGTGTCTTTTATTTTTTAAAGAGTCGAATAAAGCAAAATTGGCCAGAAATATATAGCAGCCCTTGTATAAACGAAAAAAATGTCTCTAAGAATTTAACACTTGAAATAAGCATGGATTTATTTTGAAGTTTTGGTTGAGATTGCGATTGGACTCATGGGGCAAAGAGGCCCAAAACGGTCTTAATGATCAAAGGAAGGAACTATCGCCAAATATGGTCATATAGAAACTCAGCAAATTTTGTTAGAATCCAAATATGGATTAATTTTTAAGATTTGGCCTACTTCCTAGGGTGGCGAAAAATAGATCCTTTCGAACATGGACATATGGGTACCCACAAATTTTCGAATTTTCTAAAGTATCTGAATAAGACATTTATTTTACGATTTGGCTGAATTGGAGACGTTGACCAATGGGCTTAGTTTATGGGTCCTAGGGCCCAAAAATCGTGCACTAATGTTCGGAGTCATATGGGTATCCAGAAACAGTGAAATTCCTAGATTTAAGATTTGCACCTATTTAGGATTCGGACTTGCCGATAGGGGTCCAAAAGTCAGCCTTATTCAACTGTATATGTGACAGCGCATAGAGAAAGGGACCTAAGGGTAAAAAAGTAAATTTTCATTTTTTTTCTTTTTTGATGTGAACAACATCTGAGCATCGAATGAGACCGATCCCATGCCCCAAAAGTGTTCCCTCCCAGAGATACGCGCGTTTTATGAAAGTGATGGTACACCAAAGATACACGTATTTAAATCTTTAAAATGGCTCTCCTGAACAAAACTGGTTTTTACCCTTAGGTCGCTTTCTATTTTGCGCGTCACATATAAGTATTGCAAAACAAAAAAAAATCTTAACGAATCCGAAGATAACATTAATTCTACAATTCGACTATATTTGAGGACTTGGCCCAAGTTGAAAGTTCCCTAGAGTGTCAAAAATGAGGATCCTTCGAACATCGACATGTGATTACTTATAAATAGTGGAAGTTCCTCACAAATCTTAATATGCTTTAACTTATATTTGTCCAATTTTAAGCCAAGAATCAACAAGCTTCCAGGACCCCCCTCAAAAATGTAAAACAATGAAATTTACGAATGGGAACAGGACAACGGCTCATAGGGCCCCAATACTCTCCATGCCATACTATAACGCAATCCATGGTGGAAAGTATAAAAGCTGCATTTGTATACCCTACACCGCACTGCGGTACAGGGAATGAAGTTAGCCCCTATGTATACCGATCAACTTAGAACCACTATCGGAATCTCTTGAGCTACGTCCGTCCGCTCGTATGTCCATCTATCGTTGTAATCAAAGTACAGGTCGCAATTATGAAGCGATTTCGCTACAACTTTATACATTCTTCAAGTTTGGGCCCAAGACGAACCATATAGAAATTAGTCAACAAGGGTCAATATTTTGATATCATATATAGGGGTTTCCCGATTTCAGAACCAACATACGATATCCGATTTTGACCAAACTTCGCAAAGAGCATTTCGAGTGATAAATAACCATCACTGGTGAAATTTGTCCATATCAGTCCAAGTTTTCGAAAAGCTCGCACACAAACGACCCTCCGAACTTGAGGTCCTGCCTATAGCTGCAGGACCTCAAGCCACAAATTACACCCGATCACGCCCAACTTTTGCATTGTACTTATAAGCGACCATTTATTAACTGTGGTGAAACCGAACACATTGGTCAATTTTTTCGTATAGCCCCCATACAAAGGTTCTTCCCATTTTCAGAACCTACGAGGGCGACCGCAAAACTAACTGGCCTGGCACATTTTCTGTTTTACTAGCAACTTTTTTTTTGTTTTTTAAAAGCAATCTTTTATAAGCCATCTGTCAAAATTTCCGAAATATTTAATGATTATATTCATTGTTACAGGTGATTGAAGTAAACAAGTTTTATAATTTTTGAAAAATGGAAAATAAAGAAAATAAAGAGTTTCGTGCGGTAATTAAACACTTTTATATGAAAGGTTATACGCCACAATTAATCAAAGATGAATTGGATTCTGTTCATGGTGATAATGCACCGTTAAATCCTGGGTTCAACAATTTAAAATGGGTCGTTCAAGTACGGAAGATGAAAAACGCTCTGGAAGACCGAAAACTGCTACTACTATTGAAAACATTAGAAAAATATTTAATGAAGTGACTAAAGATAGACGAATAAAGCTCAGAGAACTTGCTGATATTGTTAAAATACACGAAAAATAAGTGGAGTATTTTACATGATGAACTCCACATCCGCAAGGTGGTTGCCGCGTTTGTTGACTTTGCCCCAAAAAATCGTCCGTTGGACTAATTCCGAAGAGCTTTTAGCGATTTATCAGCGTAATCCAATAGAGTTCTTGCGCCGATTCATAACTGTTGATGAAACATGGATCCATCACTACATCCCAGAATGCAAAGAACAGTCAAAACAATGCACATTAGGTCAAATGACAGCTTTTTCTGTGCTAAATTGATAAAAATCAAAGTGCCGTTTTCCTATTGTTGTTGTGGTTTTTTAATTGGAAATGCTTTAAAACAAACACGTGTGAGTTTTTTTTTGCGTTAAAAAAAAGCACTGTTACACATTTGTACGTCAAAGTCAATCAATGCAATTTTTTCTTCAAACGTGCTAGAATGTTCAATAGTGCAAGGTCAACTTTAAGTTTGTATTTCTCGATTTGTGTTTATTATAATTTATTAATTTAAATGGAAAATAAAGAGACAGGTAAGTACTACTGTTTTTAATTACAACTGCTTTATATTTATGTCGATAAACTTAAAAAGAACTCATAAGACAACATTACCTTAAAAGGGTTAATTTTTTTTTAAACTTTTACATTCCGTAAGAGTTTAAAAAAGTTGACCCCATCTGACCTCTTTCAAATCGAAAAAAGTGGATTAAATATAATGTAATGAGTTATTTTGCTTTGTGACAAATTGCGATTATTTGCGCTTTATGAGTTATGCCTGTTCTTGTAGGTAACCTCTGTATCAAAAAAACCGATCTGTTTGAAATATGGCGAAGAGAATGCAATAAGAAAGACAAATTTGATGCAGTTTTCAGACACGTTGTTGACAAAATCGAACCTGATACTATTTCGGATGAAATGGATAAACATATAAAGCAAACAATACATTTTTTTTGCGTAAAATTGGCTCAAAAGTGGGAAAAATGTCACAGAAAGATAAATGTCTTTAAGGATCAAAATCATACGTGGCTAAATTCTGAATTACATTTTGAGGTAAGTGATATGTCAAAAAAATCTACTTCAATCGGTGTTGGACGTCCAGCTATCCCATTCAGCGCAAAATCAGAATTTGGAAAAAGAACAGAAGCAGCAAATCTTTCAACTGAGAAAGCAGATACTAACCTTCTCGTTCGTGCAGCAGCAACATCGGCTCGTAAACAAGGAAATTCCGATTTGGCTGCAGTCCTGAAAGAAAGTATGAAAAGCCCGACAAGGCCATCAAAAATGCGGAAAATGTGTAATCAAGATACAAAAAAAACAATTCCACTTTCTGCGGATGAGGCCTTAGCTTTCCTTCTTGAATACAATTTTTCAAAAGAACAATATAACGCAATACGCCACGAAAGCAAATCAAGAAACTGCGACATTTATCCACACTATAATAAAATTACAACCTCAAAATTAAAATGCCGACCTCATGGTATAACAGCAAATGAGACCCTTGCTAAAGTTTCGTTGCAATCTTGTTTACTTCATACAGCTGAAAGAATTTTTGAAATGCAAAAAGAAGTAGTTCAAACTGTAATGGAAGCGGAGGGGACAGATTTTTTAAGTTCCGAATTAACATTAAGCTACGGGTTTGATAGTAGCACTGGTCAAGCTCAATTCAAGCAAGCATTTAATGAGCCAAGTTCGTCAAAAAACTGCGATGCCTCCCTTTTAGCTACTTCACTTATTCCCTTACGTCTAATGTCCTTATCGGGAAAGCCAATTTGGAACAACAGAACACCGCAATCTATAAGATTTTGTCGTCCCATTAAACTGCAGTATGTAAAGGAGACAAAAGATGTCGTTCTTAAAGAAGAACAGGACTTAAAAAATGAAATAGACGCTTTGACTAACGTTCGGATATCAATTGGTGAGGGGAAATTCGTTGAAGTTTCATTTCATTTATTTTTAACACTAATTGATGGAAAAGTTTTGAACATTATAACTGGAACGAAATCAACCCAGGCTTGTCCCATTTGTGCTGCTACACCTAAGGACTTCATGAACACATTTGATTATAAAAGTGAAGTATTCTGTGCAAAAGAGGAAAACTTAAAGTTTGGACTAAGCCCCCTTCATTGCTGGATAAGATTTTTTGAATTTGTATTACATTTAGGCTATAAATGCAAATTACAAAAGTGGCAGATACGAGGAGATGATAAAGTAACTGTCTTAAAAAGAAAAGAAAAAATACAAAACGATTTTTGGAGAAAGCTTGGACTTCGCGTGGACATGCCCAGAGTAGGTGGTTTTGGTTCCACAAATGACGGAAACACTGCTCGACGAGCTTTTACTGAGCATGATATTTTTTCTGAAATAACTGAGGTTGACAAAGATATAATATTTCGATTCAAAATCATTTTGATTTGCTTATCCTGCCAGTTCAAAATAGATTCACATAAATTTGAAATATATTGCTTTGAAACAGCAAAACTTTTTCAGGATCTATATCCCTGGTTGCCAATGACTGCCACGGTCCATAAAGTGCTCATACACTCAAAACAAATAATAGAAAACAGCGCACTACCAATAGGCCTTCTTGGAGAAGAAGCTTCTGAATCGAGACACAAAATATACAAAGCCGATCGGTTGCATCACGCCCGCAAAAACAGCCGCACCAATAATCTGTTAGATGTATTTAATAGGGCTGTCGATACTTCAGATCCATTAATTTCCACAACATTTTTAACCAGACGCTTACAAAAGCGTAAACGTTCTTCACTTCCACCTGAAGTTATTGAGCTATTATGTTGCAGTGAATCCATAGAAGAATTTCAGCTTAGCAACCAAGACGAAGAAATTGATGAAAGTGAAGAAGCTGTTTTTGATTTAAATTTACAAAATGAATTAGATTTAAGCAATTTCTAAATGTTATAATATAATAAAAAAAAAATCAATTAAATGTATTATGTTTGTTTAATGGTTGGAAAAGGGTTAATTATTGGTCGCTAATGGGTTAAATTCTATTTTTTTTAAATAGGGTTAAGCTTACTTATGGAATTGTTACAGGTTTTGGTTTGAATACCATGTTTTTGTAGTAGTTATTAATTTCGCACAGAAAAATTTGCATTTGACCTATAGTGCAATGGATAGAAGCTGGTAAAAGTGGTCCCAAGAAGGCGAAAACTGTTAAGTCAGCAGGAAAAGTAATGGCCACAGTATTTTGGGATGCAAGGGGTATAATATTTATTGATTATCTTGAGAAAGGAAAAACTATAAATATTATTGTGCATTATGAATATTATTGTGCATTATTGGATCGGTTGAGTGAAGAAATCAAGATAAAACGACCGCATTTAGAAAAAAAGTTCTTTTTCATCAAGATAATGCTCCTGCATTTTTAACTCAACAAACCTGGCCGAATTACGATTTGAAATTGCTCCGCATCCACCATATAGTCCAGATTTAGCTCCTTCTGATTATTTCTTGTTTCCAAATTTAAAAAAAAAATCTCGGTGGCAAACAATTTTCGTCCAATAGCGAGGTTATTGCTGAAACTGAGTCATATTTTGAAGGTCTTGGCAAGAGTGAGTTGTATTTTCGTGGGCAATTGTGTGAAGAAAACTTGAAAAGTAAGGTTTACAACAGTAGTTCTCATTCGTTTGTGGAGAGCCTGGCCTTATAGAGTTCGGTTTTACTTTCAACAATTGCAGCAAGGCTTTCTGAAGAGGGTTGTCACGGACCCGAAATCATGATAAAAGTAGTGTGCAGTCACGAAAATCAATGTCACTTTGCCATTTTATTAAAAACTTGTCTTCTATTTAAATATAGAAGCAAGAGGTCTTGAGCCGGTTTAATGCCTGTTCAATGTGTAAAAGCAACAGACCGAACAAAAACAAACGATCTAAACGGTCTTGAAAAATCTTATTTTTCGGATGGAATTAAAAAACTTGAAAAACGTTTGATGAAGTGTATTGAGTTGGAAGGAGATTATGTTGAAAAATAAATAATAATAATTCGGTTCTTTTTATGTTAGGCCAGTTACTTTTGCGGTCGCCCTCGTACAGTGTAAATATAAATGTCCCACACTGTTTGCTGCTTAAGAAGTCACATTTTACATCCGATTCCTACCAAATTTCAAATAGAGCGTCATTGGACCATATCGGTCCATGTTTAGCAGACAAAGTTGCCTCCCGATATCATTTTCAGCAGTACACAAATTTTTCCCTATCACGCTCATATGTTGTATGGTACGTTATGAGTGATAAAAAAGTTGCTCCTGCTCAAACTCCAGACGGAGCGGCTTAATCCTCTGAATAGCAAATGGGTGTATAGTATATCAAAGTCGGCCAAGCCTAAGTTTATCTTTTTGTAATTGATTTGTTTTTGTAATTAGATTTAGCTAGACTTATAATCATATTTCAACGCAAACTTCCTCATCTCTAAATAACCTCTTACGACAAACAAAGTATACAAAAAAAAATAAAAGTTTAAGAGAATGACGTAGTGTATCACGCTTGTTTATTATTACACAATTGCAAATTCCAAAAACAAACACACGTACACCCAAATAAATACGATACTTACGCATAAATGATCATTCCGCCTGGTATAGACCGCTGCTGTTCCGATCGTCTTAATTGACACATATCGCCGTTGACCGTCACATTGCGTTGCAAAGTGTGTTGCAAATAAATTGCAACATCATCGCCACTGCACGCGGCCGGTACACATTCGCCCCAACGAGAAATCAATGTCTGTGACGAACGAAAATAAAAAGGCAACAAACAAAATTAAAAACATTGAAAATGAATGCTAAATCAGTTGAATTTGTAACGAACGTTTGGGTATCGTTCAATGAAGTAGCCAACTGAGTATCGGATTTAATTTCACAATTACAATGCTCGACGCATTCGCGCTGGTAAAGATGCAGACCAAACGACTACTACTGCTAGCCAAGAAACAACAGCAAAGTCGACAAAACTAACAACGACAGCAATAGCACTAGAACAGCAACAACAGCGAGATTAATTGCAATTTCAATGCATTTTGCTAAACAGTGGCAACTTTGTTTGCCAATATGTAAAAAAAGGTAAGTTAATATGTTGTGTATATTTATTTATTTAAGTATAAGCTACTGCTGCTGTTGTTTACATGTGAATGCAGTGTGTAAATATGCGGGGGCTGCTTTATATATTTCTGGCCTAATAATGAAAGTGCGAATATTTATCATCAAAAATGGTTTTAATATTTTCAAATTATTCTCCAGCATGATTTATACACTTTTGCATGCGCTCAAACCAATTGTAGAAGCACATTTTCCAATCGGATTAAGACACCTCCAAAACATGTTCACGCTTCATAAGCATCTTCTGGCAACGAAAATCGTTGGCCACGCCTTTTTTCCTTAATGTGCGGGAGTAAAAAGAAGTCATTGGGTGCCAAGTTAGGGTTTTACGGCGGATGACCCATCAATTCGACGTTTTGGACGGTCAAAAAGGCGCTGGTTTAAGCTAATGTCTGAGAGCTCGTTATGTCATGGTGCACAATGATTCGTCTTCTCTTGTACGGTTTTTGAATTTCTCCGAAGACTTCAGGAAAACAAATTGTGGTGTACCACTCAGAATTGACCGTCCTACGTTGCTCAAGCGGAACAGTCGCCACATGACACGTTTTGCCGAAGAAACAGGCGACCATTTGCTTCGAAGTGCTTCTTAAACGAACAACTTTTGTTGGATTTGGCTCGTCTTCGAAGACCCACACGGTCGATTGCTGTTTTATTTCGGGCTTATACGCATAGATCCATGATTCGTCGCCTGTAACGATCTTATGAACGTCTTCGGAAACACCGCGATCGTATTTTATCAAAATTTCTTTGCCGACACGAGCCTTTTTTGAGCGATTGTCAAATTGTGGGAGATCCAACGAGAACAGACCTTTTTTACGGCCAGGTATTCATGCAATATCGAATGAATGCTGGTGGAAGAAATGCCCAAGGATGCCTTTATCGCACGGTATGTCACATGACGATCTTGCATTGTCAGTTCAAGTATGGCATTAATGTTCTCTGGCACAACGGCCGATTTTGGACGACATTCACGACCTTCGTCTTTCAGCGAGCGTCGGCCACGATTAAATTCATTAACCAGTTTTTCACAGTGCTATAGGATGGAGCTTCATGGCCAGACAAAGATTTAAGTTCAAAGTTGTGAAAAATGATCGCATGAAAATGTTCACGAGTTAATTCCATTTTTTGCCAAATTGATTTTACAAGTCACCCAATTAATTTTCACGATGTTCTAAAAGCCAAACGTGATGTGGCAAGATTATTATTTACATTAAATCGTATTTATGCAACTATGTTAATGTTGCTGATATGTATTCGTTGTTCATTTTTAATTTTTCTAGTCAAATGACGTTTAGGTCTTTTAAAGCGTCGTCAAAAATATTAGATCGGCTCCAGATTGTAATGATGCGCCATGTAAAAAAACAAGTGGTATACACATAGCATATTTTGTGAAAATGTTCAGAAAAGTCTCTGTGGTTGTAAGGATCATACTTCAGGTGTATGAGAAACATACTATGGTTGTGAGAATCATAATATGGTTGTGGGATCATAGTATGGTTGAGTGTATGGTATGGTTGTGTGAATTATTCCGATAATTCCACTACACTACGAGTATTACATAAAAAATAGATTATGGATTACGGCACAAACGGCTTCCAAAAAACATTGCATTTGTTTTGTTAACATTTCTTGACAACCAGCCCATATTTTGAGGTTGTGAAATCAAGGGGCGTGTTTTTTGTTGCTCGATTATTTAGCGAAAAAATGGTCGCTAAAGCGATAACTTTAAAACTTTGAAAACAAAAATGTAGAAATAGACCCGAAAAACTTTGTGTCATAAAGCATTTAAAACAAAAGCTTATAAATGAAGATTATTCAACAAATACAGGACGTATTCTATTGACAACTCGCTTAGGAGATCGCTAACGCGACAACTGAACACCATCTTTGAATATTGTACTATGTTTAATAATATGCTTAATAATTCTTACTTTCCAGTTGCGTGGAAAGTTTCAAAGGTGGTAATTTTACCTAAAAAAGAAAAAGATTGCAGCAATCTAAAAAATCTCCGTGCCATAAGCTTACTGCCGAACATCAGTAAAGTATTTGAGATGTGCGTTAATAATATTATAACCAAATTTTGCGAGAGGGAGAAACTAGTTAGCAATAGGCAATTTGGCTTCAAAACTAGACATTCAACAATCCATGCGATACAGTTGCTTGTCTCTGATATTAACTGGAACCACAACAAATCTTGTTATACAGGGGCCTGCTTAATAGACTTTGAAAAAGCCTTCGATAATATCTGGATCCCAGGACTAATTTATAAGCTAGTAAACTACAATATCCCTATACATTTCACAATATGTTAAATAACAAAACGTTTATTGTTTGTAACAAGACCCAAACAAGTTCGAAGATATTTACCATTGTAAACGGTTTGCAACAGGGTACAGTGAATTCACCAATCCTTTTCAATTTATATATATACGATTTATTGAATCAATTTGACAAAATCATCGGTTTCGCTGATGACATTATCGTCTACCATGCTGATGATAGAGTGGATAAAATTAATGTGAAATTACAGCATTATTTTGATACAGTAGCTAAATATGCAGAAGACTGGAAAATGAAAATTAATACTAACAAATGCGAAACAATACTTTTTCGTCCTTCTGTTGTAAGATGTAATCATAATATTAGAACCAAATGGAAAGAATTTGGCATCAAATCACATGAAAACATCAGCATCCCAAATAAGGAAATCGTTAAATATCTAGGTATTAATCTAGACAAATTTTTATATTTCAATAGTCATATTAAAATGAAACTTATAAAAGCTAGAAATGCATTCTTCATGTATCGAAACCTGTTTTATTCTAAATACATTAATACTAGGGTTAAAATTATGTTGTACCAAACTTTAATACGTCCTATCCTAACATATGGTTGCCAAATATGGTTCAATATTTCCCCTGCATATATGGAGAAACTAAGAATTTTTGAAAGAAAATGTCACGTCACTTTATAGAAGTCCAAATAGCGATTTCAAGAAATATATATCGAACAGTAAATTATATAACGTAGCGAAGGTCAACAGAATCGACAATTTTATTATACACCTCATTAGAAACCACATTTTGAGAAGCTTTGAATGCAAGGAAAACGATTTAATATTGGCTCCGTATTACGTCAATGAAGAATACATTTCTAGTACACTACAAAATGGGTACATTCCACCAGAGGCCTTCTTATATCTTGCCTAAAAATGCCTAAAAATGGCTATATACAAGACGAGAACGGTATCCCTATATTTTACCATATATATAGGAGAGCCAATAATAAAACTATATCTTGCAGACAAATAACCATGGACAACCAAAGGTTTGACAGGAACATTTATGAGAAAGATAGAAACACACCTCCGAATTTAAATATTAAAAAGTATTGGTGGCTCACTGAATAACCCTTTCATACTTTTTTTTTACCTCTTTGACTGTTGTTTTTGACCTATTCTTATACAAAAATTAAGGTTTTTGAAAATTTTCCTTGCATACAATTATACTTATCAATGTATTTTCCGTATACAATTAGAATATGAAATTGTAAATTATGAATTAAGAGTATACTAAATTTACTTGAGAACCCGATTATGGGGCAGTGTATTTTGATTTATTTATTATACTATTGGTTTATTTATAGTCTAAGCATACAGTAATGTGTTCAACTAAACGTAAAAAAAACACCATTGCACAAGAATATAAAAATGATTTTGTTTAAAGAAAACTATAGACAATTTGCATTAAATCCCGTTTGTTTTTAAAAATTAAAATTTTTAGGAAGAATGATATTCAAAAAAGAAAAAACCTTTAGCGAGTTTTTGTATATAAAGAAATTTAAAAAATGTCTCGTTAAGTTTTTAAGTTTTCGCCTTGACGACCACTTACTCGTTTAATAAACAAGTACCAATAGAACACGTCTACTTTAAGTAAGTAAAAACCAAGCTCGCTAAAGGAATTATTGAATAACTTTTTTCCAACAAACTTAAAATTTTCAAAACTATCTGTTTATGATGCAAATTGTTAATAGTTTTTTGTAAACAATTTTTTTTGCAATGGCGTAAAGTATCGCATTAGCAACTTCTTAATCGCTTTAAAACCAAACAATTAAAGAACACGCCTAATGTAGTTTTGTAGCACACCAAAAAAATCTGTAATATTATTACCTTTAAAAACAGTGGCACAAATAAGGCATAGAAATTATTTCTAGAGATATTGGACCATTTCTCTGTATCTTGTTATGTTGAATAGGTGATCCACATTCTGATATCCGGTTTATTTGAATTTTTTAGATCGAAGATATTTCACTTCTGCTATCGCAACTTCATTCTTTAATTTTGCTTTGAAGAATTGCTTGTAGTAGTTGAAATTTTTGAATTCTCATAAAATATCGTAAATACGCGGGTGGCGCAAAACTAGAGTTGTGGTTTGAATGTTTATTAGCTTTTTAAATTTATTTACATTTCACAATTTTGTGAAGCAAACTTGGGATTTTGAAATGGAACACTACACAGCGGCTTGATTATGCCATTTTATTCCGACAAAAAGCAAAAAAAAATCCCGATTTTATTAACAATTTGATAATGAGCGATGAAGCCCATTTCCAATTAAATGGTTTCGTAAACAAACAAAATTGCAGGATATGGGCTACGGAGAATGCAAGAACAGTTCATCAGCAACAGTTACACCCACTTAAGTGTACTGTTTGGTGAGGTGTGGTGTATCGTCTAAAAGGATCATTAGTCTATACGATATTTCTTTGAAAATGCACATGGCGCCTCAATTACGGTTAATGGCGCTGAATATCGAACGATGCTGAACATTTTTTTCAGACCAGCTGTAGAAAACCATCCACAGTTATGGTTCCAACAAGATGGAGCCACAGCCCACACTGCAAGGGACGCAATGGCCTTAACATTCAAACCACAACGGTAGTTTTGCACCACCCTGTATTTGTCTTATGTGCTTTCGAGTGCTATTAGTGCTCTTCGGATAATCCACAATACAAATGTCTCTAGTCTTTTGACGTCTTCCACTGCAAACAACAGTACTGACCATATAATGAGTGGGCCATTTAAAATTGTAAGTTTGAAGTACCGATTACTTTTTCTTTGAAATGTAGAATAACATTCATTTTTATTGTTAATGTTTGACATTTGAAAAATGGCAAATGTTTTACGCTAGGACAAAGTTGGGAAAAATATCAAACTTACTTCCAAAGTAGTGAGTCTTTAACGCAAACTGTAAGAAATTTACGTGGAAATTTTCGAGATGAGATTTGTCCTTCAGCTCAGCGTTCAATCGAAAACATTGCTGCTGTGTCGGAGTATGTCCAAGAGCATCCATCAATCTCAACTAGTCATCGTTGTCAGGAAATGAACATTTCTTGCACTTCTTTGAGAAAAATTTTGCATAAAGACCTCGGTATGAAGGCTTACAAAGTTCAATTGGCCCAAGAACTGAAGCCTCATGACCATCCGATGCGTTTTTACTTCGCCCAATGGGCGGAGGCAGGAGATGAAAATTTGACCGAAAATTCGTGTTTGAAGATAAAGCTCATTTTTATCGCGGTGGCTATGTCAATAAGCACAATTGCCGCACATGGGCTTCAGAGAACCAAACGTGACTATTGAGAAGCCAATGCATCCACAACGAGTCACAGTTTGGTGTGGATTTTGGCTGGCAGCATCATTGGAAAATTTTTCTTCGGAGATGAGCAAGGTGCTGCCGTTACCGTCGACGGCGAGAGTTAACGCGCCAAGCTTAATGAATTTTTGGAAACAAGAATGACATGAATATTTGGATTCAACAAAACAGGGCCACATGTCACACAACGATATTTTACACAATGTTTTTGAAAAATCGAAGAATCAATCGAAATTGTGATGTCAATTGGCCGCCTCGGAGCTGTGATTTGAGGCCTTTTGATTATTGTCTGTTTGGAGCTATTACGGATAAATAATACGCAAAGCATTCACAGACAAGTGAAGCGTTAAAAAATGATATAGAATTAGTCATTGAAGAGATTCGACCCGAAACAATCGAAAATGTACACACAAATTGAGTTGATCGGATGAGTTTCTGCCGAACCAGTTGTGGTAGTCATATGAATGATATTGTGTAAATGACAATGTTCAGACTTTTCAATAAAATCAGAAATTCGAAATAATTATCAGCACTTTTTTGTTAACAGACGATTCAAATTAAAAATGTTAAATCTCCCACCCTGTACTATAGGTCTTGTGAATTTTGACTAGGTTTCAATGTTTTATTCAGTACCACAACAAATATACTGTGGCTAAGACGTTTCAAGACGAGAACAAAAATAATGCTATTGCAATGAAATTTTCATAGTTAGAACTGGTTTCAGCTCATCATGCCCCCCTGCTCGATGAAACGCAAGTTGGATTCAATCGAGGGCAAAATTAATTTTGAATACTCCATATGACTTCTGGTATACATAAAATGATTATTGCACTTTAGAACAGTGAATGTTGAAAATCACGCAGTAAGTCTAAATATCAATTGGCATTGTAACAATTTTACTATATTTAAATAATCGTTATTTAAGAAGCCAGTTTCTATTTCATATTTTGAAAATTTTGTTTTTATTCTTGAAAAAAAAAGTATACAATCCAATGTAGCTAACTGCACCATTTTTTTTACTTATTTACTTTGCGAGCCGTTTCTTTTTTACCTTGATAAAAATGATTTGTTAGTTTTTTTCGGTTTTAAATAAATGTTCATTCTCATTTTACTTGCCAAATTTGAAATGCCGTTAAATGTTAGTGATAATGACCTTATAACCTTATTTTCATGTTTGTTTCTATATTGGCGGTCAAAATCCCTTCGTTTTACTTGAAATAAGAAAAATATTAAAAACTGAATGCAGTTGCATCGCGATGGATTTTTTCAGACGCAATGCTAAACCCTGTTATCCAGTAGGGAAACCGTGTTATTTTTTCAAAAAAAGTTTTCACAACGGTTTGTCCCACGAAAGTTTTTTGCATTCGCTCCATAAATAAATTGTGACTGCATTTCCTTCAAACTATTTTAATTTCCTCCAAATAATTTCTCAGGTCTTTGACTGCGAAATAAAATATATGTCTAAAAATAGATAGTCCAATGACCTGTACGACAAGTTGACTTATCATACTTGCTTACCCACCTACGGACGACCGACGATACAAATGTGGGCAAAATATTCAAATATCATGACCGAAAGCGAAATCATAGATTAAGTAAATTAAAACCACGCAGCGTTAAAATATCGACCATATTTAAAAATATTTCATTCATAATTTTAACAATTTAATGCGTTTTTCTCCCATAACTGGTTTACTGGCCAATGCATAATCTATTACTTGATTGATTAGCAGTGGCGTTGCTGTTCCTCACTCTCGTTCAAGATAAAAAACTCGTTTTTAACGTCAATTCTTGGCGCGTTGTGTGTGCTTACCATCGCCGGCGTTGAAATGCTAGTAGCTACCAAAGAGTTCATTGATTGCTAAGTGGCTATGACTAAAATGTGCGCCTACGTTCGTTCATAGATTAGTTAATGTACATTCGTATTGCAATACGACGACGTTCTTTCGCCTTGTATGGCTAAACTGGTTTTTCAACCGGCCTCTAGTTTTAAACAAATCCATAAACAATTTTCCGTACTATTCTAGAAAGCCAACTTTACTGCTTTAATAAATATTTCCACACTATTTGCAATGCAACAATTGTTGAATACTTTCCGCATTCTGTTGGCAGTAGATTTGAATCGAATTAATTAAAAATGAATATGAATAATATTGTTATATATTAAAGTACTTACTGGGTAATGTTTAATGTATCAGATTTATTAATGCTTTTGTTGCACATCATTTTTTTACATTACTATATTTACTTATTTCCCTCAATATTCCTTTAGAAAAACTTCTTCAGTGAGCGACACACAATGTAATTCTTTGGCCAATGGCTAAAACCAAAGGTTTATAGTCTGTTTATGGTTATCGTTTGAAAACCGAAACGAACGAAAGCCAGTCACTCACTTTCGAGTAGAATTTGGTTTATGGAAGTCACTCGGCTGAGGGTGTTACGAGGGCGGTTCAGAAAGTTCTTAGCCTATCAATGAAAGAGAATAGTTAGTTTTTCAAAAATATTTTTATTTTTCAATATAATCTCCTGAAACTTCAATACACTTAGTCCAACGCTTATCTAGCAATTCTATCCCTTGATTAAAATCATTTTCCTCAAGGTCTTCAAAATAGTGGTTTACAACTGTAATTGCATCTTCATTTGAGGTAAAACGCTTGCCAGCAAGAAATTTTTTTAGATTTGGGATCAGGTAAAAGTCACTGGGAGCTAAATCAGGAGAATAAGGTGGGTGGTCAAGCAACTCGTACTTTAATTCGTTGATTTTAGCCATTGTTAAAACACTCTAGTGCGCTGGTGCGTTGTCTTGATGAAAAATTATTTTTTTGTGTTGTAAGCCAGGACGTTTTTCTCGAATTTGTACATTTAATTGATCTAAAAGGTTGCAATAGTACTCTGAATTTATTGTTTTACCCTTTTGCAGATAGTCAATCAATAAAATACCTTTGAAGTCCGAAAAAACCGTTGCCATAACCTTACCAGCCGATTGAATTGTTTTTGCCTTCTTTGGGGCACTTCCTCCAGCTTCAGTCCATTGTTTGAATTGTTCTTTTGTCTCTTGAGTATAGTGGTGGATCCATGTCTCATCAACAGTTATTTAACGACGCTTAAAATCCATTCAAGCTTGAGAAATGTTCATTCTTATGCGTTTTTGGTCGACTGTTAACAAGTGCGCACCCATCTTGCAGAAAGCTTTTTCATCTGTAGTTCTTCATGCAAAATTAAATGGATTCGATCATTCGAGATGCCCATGATATTAGCTATTTCACGCACTTTTATTCGTCAATCATTTAATACCATATCATGCACTTTGGCTACAATTTCTGTTGTTGTTGCTGTTTTTGGACGTCCACTACGTGGTTCATCTTCAATGCTTTAAATTCAGCAACCCAATTTTTTACTGTTGCATATGAAGGAGCACTTTCACCTAACACATTCACCATATCATTATGATTTTCTTGTCCCGATAAACCTTTTTTATGTAAATATTTAATGACACCACGCATTTCTAATTTTTCGATTGTAAAAAAAATCGCGGATGCGTCTTTTGTGAACACCTGTTTCTATATGAAGGAGTTGCCAGATCGAAACAAAATTTAACATGTGTTCATAGCAGGGGAGGAAGTTTCCAAAACAGAAGAAGTTTCCGAACCGCCCTCGTATGTTACGTGTTGCAGCAACGTGTTTTGTTCTACAGGCCGACTTATTTTTGACTAATCGATTAATTGACTTTTGGGTTTAAAAAATTATAGTCGGTAAGTCGAGTTTTTGTTTTTAAAAAAGTCTAAATGTCGACTTTTTATTTTAACTTCAAATATTATTAATTGTCATCGAAACAATTCGTATTGCTTAAATTAACGATGCTCTTTTATTTATTTTTGCCGACTGAGAAAAATATAGAAGTTTTATTTTATTGTAGAGGCAACGTAGGTTAAAAACGTATGCCTTCAAAAGTTCTAGATTCATTCAGAGCAATTAATAAAGTCGGTTAGTACTCGTATACTAACACCGAAAATATATTTAGCTATTAAAACAAGTTTATTTTAATTATTTCTTAGGGCGAGCTAACAAAACACCGAAATCAGAAAATCTCGAATAACTAATGATACCCATTACCTAATGTTGATGTAACCAAAGAGAGTGTGGGTTCCAAGGCCAAGAAAGAGGATTGCATAGGGAGTGCCTTGGCAAGAGTGTAAGCACTTGGAGCGAAAAATACCATAATGATGGCAATTGTGTTCCAATACAATTACGAGGGTTGCTATATATATATTTCTGGCCTAGGCAACACTAAGTATTGTCTGGCGCCATCTGACATTTCCATTGGAAAATTTGAAATTTTTTAGCATAACGTTTTGACGTACGATTATCATGTATTGTTTACGGTGACATGAAAAAATAAATTTGGCAAAAAAAATGAAATTAACTCGTGAACATTTTCGGTGATCATTTTTCACAACTTTCGACGTGGATAATCACGATAAGAGTGCATCGATGAACTTAAATCTTTGTATGGCGATGAAACACCATCCTTTAGCACTGTGAAAAACTGGTTTAATGAATTCAATCGTGGCCGAAGCTCGCTCAAAGGCGAAAGTCGTCTAAAAATGGCCGTTGTGCCAGAGAACATTGATGCCGTCCGTGAACTGATAATGCAAGATCGTCATGTGATATACCGTGAAAAAGAGGCATCCTTGGGCATTTCTTCCACCAGCATACATTCGATATTGCATAAACACCTGGCAGTTGGATCCCGCACAATTTGACAATCGCTCAGAAAAAGGCTCGTGTCGATTGGTGCAAAGAAATTTTGAAAAAATACAATCGCGGTGCTTCAGAAGACGTTCATAAGATAGTCACAGGTCACGAATCATGCTTCTATGCGTATGAGCTCGAAATAAAACAGCAATCAAACGTGTGGGTCTTCGAAGACGAGCCAAATCCAACGAAAGTTGTTGGTGAAAGAAGAAGAAAAAAATGGTCGCCTGTTTCTTCGGCAAAACTGGTCATGTGGCGACTGTTCCGCTTGAGTAACGTAGGAGGTCAATTCTGAGTGCTAAACCACAATTTTTTTGCCTGAAGTCTTCGGAGAAATTCGAAAAACGAACAAGAGAAGAAGAATCATTGTGCACCATGAAAATGCGAGCGCTCTCGCACATCGGCTCAAACCAGCGCCTTTTTGACCGGCCAAAACGTCGAATTGATGGGTCATCCGTCGTGCAGCCCTGACTTAGCACCCAATGACTTCTTTTTATTCCCGCACATCAAGAAAAAAATGCATGGTCAACGATTTTCGTCGCCAGAAGATGCTGTTGAAGCGTTCAAAAACCATGTTTTGGAGGTGTCTCAATCGGGGTGAAAAAGGTGCTTCGACAATTGGTTTGAGCGCATGCAAAAGTGTATAAATCAGGCTGGAGAATACTTTGAAAAACAATAAAACCATTTATGATGATACACAATTGCATTTTCATTATTAGAATGAAGATAGTTGGGCAGGAGATGGAGAATTTTACCGAAAAATCATGTTTTTTAAATGAAGCTCATTATCATCTCGGTGGCTAGGTCAATAAGCAAAATTGCCGCATATGGGCTTCATAAATGCCACAAGTGACTATTGCGAAGCCATTGCATCCACAACGAGTCACTGTTTGATATGGATCTGCGGCTGGAGGCATCATTGGGTCATTTTTCTTCCAAAATGAGCAAGAAGCCGCCGTTACCGTCGACTGTGAGCGTTACCGCGCCTTGCTCAATAAATGTTTAGTTTCTAAAATTCAAGAGAATGACATAGATTTTTTTTTAACGCAGTGTTTTTAAAAAACGAATAATCAGCCGAAATTGTGATGTGAATGGGCCGCCTCGGAGCTGCACTTTGAATTATTTTCTGTGGGGAGCCATTAAGGATAAATGTTACGCAAAGCATCCAGGGACAATTGAAGCGTTAAAACATAAATTCGAAGTTGCCATTAAGAGATTCGACCCGATCAATCGAAAATGTACTGAAAAAATGGGTTGATCAGTTGAGGTATTGCCGAGCCAGTTTGGGTAGTCATATGAATGATATTGTGTTTTACTTTTAAATGACAATTTTCAACCTTTCCAATAAAACTAGAAAATTTAAAAATGATCACTACTTTTTTTACAGCCAATTTAAATTTAAAATTTTAAATCGCTCACCCTTTATCAAGTCCCCGGCGATATGGTTTTAAAGTATTCATCTTGCATACACTCAGAGAACAGTTTTGTTTTGCCACAACCGAATTTTTTGCCAACCGAGTGTTGGTGGTTGCAAGTACTATCCATGTGTTCCATCGTTACAACCGAATGTTGATTGGGTAGACAGCAGTTTTCAGTAAAGGAAACTGACACTTTCGGCTGAGGAAAACAAGTATCAGGAATCCTCACAGACTAGAATGATTATTGAAACTAAATTTGTACATGTGTTGGTCGTTGTTATAGATTGTTGGTTTTAAGTACTTTTTGAAAAAAAATAATATTTTACCGCCTTACAGCCCCAATCTGAGAAGAATTAATTAAGGTAGAATATTTATTGTCAAGCTTTGAGTGGCCGTAACTCGGGAAAAATGGGTCGCCACAAAAAAACTTGGTTGGTGTTTTAAAAAAAGGAGTCTACCTATGGCGAAAATTCTGATCAAGTCTGAGTTATGTCGCTAAATTGCAGTTAAGCCTTTTAATTATAGTTCGTAAATTTTTATGATCAGTATCGTTTGGAAGAATTTACCGTCTAACACAAGAAACTTAAACTGTCTGACTAATTTTTTCGCTTTTATAAATTTTCTGCGGATTTCAATATATGTTTTCGTCGAAAACAAAGGTTTTGTTGTAACTTGAACCGATAACATTTTATAGGGTCTATTTTTTGATGTTTGTATAACCAATATTATGTTACATCAGCCAAATAAACAGGGTTTGGTTAGTACAAAGATCTAATATTTTCTCCCCACCAATTATTGATAAAAGTAACATGTACATCATAATTGGTTGGTTGCCAAAACCGCCAGTTGTCGCAACCAATAGTAAAAGTGAATTCGGTATGTATAACCGTGTTGTTGGGTGTGAATACAGTGATATGGTTGTAGCAACCATCATATGAAATCTAGAACCGTGTTACCATCATAACTATGGAATGTGGGTTATTGGAACAGAAATTCGGTTATTCAACCGAATTTTTGTAGTTCGGACCGATTTCTAACTGATTTTTTTTCTGTGTGTACATTTGAAACAGCTTCACAAACCGTAAAGTTTAAATTTAAAAGGAATGTGAAGACATCCAATTTTGCTCAAGTTGTTGAGGAAGGAACACCTTAAAACCTCTTTAACGTACGTACATAATAAAAACATTTGAAATTATTTCAACTTACCTCTGTTGCATTTGAATCCATTAATGTTATTCCATGCATCGTCACATCGACCAAACAATACTGGGCCTGCACCGGTGGCGGCGAATCTATCCATTCCATGGACGACGACGTCTGCGGTGTTGCAAGGCTTGTTTGCATGCACTGATCAAAATGTCCGAACTGATGTAGAACTTTGGTCTGGGTGCCAACAGCATTTCTGACCGAGGCATCGTACACTGAAAGATAAAACATTCTATTTAATTCAAATACTGGGAATATATTAAAACAGTAATCGTGAACGTTTGAGTAATCATAACACATTGAACGAGATGATAGTTAAGGTAGGTAGTTGGGCAAAGCATTCATGCGTGAAATTTAAACATTCATAAAAAAAAATTAGTGACGTTTGTTGTAAACATGTTTTCCTACATCCAATCAACCGGGAATTGTCTAACGTAGTTTTCAAATAATTAGTCATTCATTTACTCGTCTATGTTTATTTGATTTGTAATGGAATTTTTAAAGCGCCCATAGACATATTTCGCCGCTAACAATGCATTTACATTAATAAGGCATTAACAAAACCAGAACTTGTGTTTACAATTGCTTAAATTGTTCCAGATATATTTGTTAATGAACCAACAAATTAAAGCAATACTCTCGTACGGCCACTTTCGACAGCCTGATTTGTCATTAAGGATATAAATTGTGCATAATTAGTCATTTTGTTTATAGCAGTGGAACTATTTAAAACTTGTAAATATTTCCTAGTTTTTTATTTTTTTGATGCGAAACGTCACTCTGAATGCGAGATGAATGTATTCTGGCATTAAGCCACACGGTCGCATCAGCCATCAGGAGATATAACGTCAATAGGAAACCGACAGTGAAGAATACAGTCTGAAGGCTATATTAATTTCTACAGAATTGTATCAGTCTGAGTTAAGTGACAGCTTGGCAGTGGTTGACTTAAGTAGTAAAGAGTGATTAAATTAAAACTGTTTTTAATTTTAAAGAAAACAATTAAAAACGTCTTTATGTTCGGCCAGGCCGAACCGTGCGTCCCTACACGCAGAAAAAAAGTATGGTTGTGGTGACCATATTCGAAGAGGATTATACTATTGCTGGGTATATGATTGTGGCACAACAATATTACGAGTATGATCCTCACGATAATAGTATGATTCACGCACAACCATAGTACGATCTCCACAACCATATTATTAGTCACACTCAACCATACGATTATCCCCAAAACCATATTATAATCCTCACAAACATACTATCTTTCACATAGAACCATAGTATGATCCTAACCACCATAGTATGATTCACACACAACCATGTTATGATCCCCAAATTTGTTTTTTGGGATTGGGTTATGTTGAGAAGATGCTGTTAAGCGTTCAAAAGCATAAGATTTTTTTTTAAAATTAGTTTTTTACTATTTGTTACATTTCAACAATATTAATATTGCCGCAATCATAATGTTGTCAAAATCAAATTCAGAAAACAATACTATTGTTGTGACGAACATGCTTTTATTGTAGAGAACATATTATTGTTGGCGTGACCATACAGTAACCATATCTGTTCTACGCTACTAAAGCCAAAAAATGGTTCGTTTTTGGGCCCATGCGCCCGACCATAATTTCAATAAAAACTTCAAAATTACTCTATATTTATATTGGTACTACACATATTAATTAGAATTTTATTTGCAATAAATTTTACAGTAATACGAGGGCTGCTATATATATTTCTGGCCTAATAATAAAAATGCGAATATGTATCATCAAAAATGGTTATTGTTTTTCAAAGTATTCTCCAGCTTGATTTATACACTATTGCATGCGCTCAAACCAATTGTTTAAGCACTTTTTCCACTCCGATTGAGACACCTCCAAAACAAGGCTTTTATACGCCTAACAGCATCTTCTGGCGACGCAAATCGTTAACCACACATTTTTTTTATTGATGTGCGGGAATAAAAAGAAGTCAAGTCAGGGCTGTACAGCGGTTGACCCATCAACTCGTCGTTTGGGTCGGTCAAAAAGGCGCTGGTTTGAGCCGATGTGTGAGAGCTCGCACTGTCATGGTGCACAATGATTCGTCTTTTCTTGTTTATTTTTCGAATTTCTCCGAAGACTTCAGACAAACAAATTGTGGTGTACCACTCAAAATTGACCGTTCTACGTTGCTCAAGCGGAACAGTCGCCACATGACCAGTTTTGTCGAAGGAAGTGCGTCTTCCACGAACAACTTTCGTTGCATTTGGCTCGTCTTCGAAGACCCACACGGTTGATTGCTGTTTTGTTTCGGGCTTGTGCGCATAGATCCATTATTCGTCACCTGTGACGATCTTATAAACGTTTTTTGAAGCACCGCGAACGTTTTTTTCAAATTTTCTTTGCACCAATAGACACGAGCCTTTTTTTGAGCGATTGTCAAATTGTGCGGTTTCCAACGAGAACAAACCTTTTTTACGGCCAGGTGTTCATGCAATATCGAATGTATACTGGTGAAAGAAATGCCCAAGGATGCCTCTATCTCACGGTATGTCACATGACGATCTTGCATTATCAGTTCACGCGCGGCATCAATGTTCTCTGGCACAACGGCCGTTTTTGGACGACCTTCACGACATTCGTCTTTGAGCGAGCGTCGGCTACGATTGCATTCTTTAAACCAGTTTTTCACAGTGCTATAGGATGGTGCTTTATCGCCATACAAAGATTTAAGTTCATCGATGCACTCTTGTTGTGATAATCCACGTCGAAAGTTGTGAAAATGATCGAACGAAAACGTTCACGAGTTAATTCCATTTTTTTGCCAAATTGATTTTTTCAAGTCACTGTAAACAACACAAATGATGGTCGTACGTCAAAACGTTCTGAGTACGTTTATGCTAAAAAATGTCAAACTTTACAATGGAAATGTCAGCTGGCAGCAGGCAACACTTAGTGTTGCCTAGGCCTGAAATATATATAGCAACCCTCGTAATTAACTCTATAACTATTAACTAATTAACTCTATACCTCAGGATGATGTACATATAGTATTAATAACAAGTTAATTATAATTGTGTGCGGTTGAAACTCATGGAGTCCTTTGAACCTTTCAAGATTTAATTTGTATTTGTTTTTCGAATATTCGGCTAAATTTTAGTTTTTTTCGTCTAAATTTCAGTAACAAATGAAAATTTTGACACACGAAGCCGTCACTTAACAAACCTGGCAATTGCAAACTGTGGAACTTGAACGAAAGAAAATATTCTTTTGGAATATATATGTTACTTTGTTTTCAGATCAAAGAAGTAGACCGTCAAAGTTCCGAGTCCGTAGATAAAGCCTCTTATGCTTTAACACCGACCGAAAGCCTCTCACAAATTTTGGAATATAAATCGTAAACAATAATTTTTTTAAAGAGTGAAATACTTCACAAGTTTAGGGGAGGAAAAAGATAGTCAGGAAGTTAAAGCAAACAAAACATCTTTTGGTAGACACACGTTTCGCCGTTTTGTCATTCAAAAAATAATAGCAATAAATGGTAACAAATCAAAAAACTCAAAGACAGAAATTTTTTAATGCAGTATTTGCATTCATTATTAAAATCCACCGGATTTCACTTTTCAGAGAAAATGTAATAGAGTTCGGAACGATATTTGACAATTAAAAACAAATTGACAATTAACATTATTGACAATTAAAAACAAAAAATATTAAAAGCGGGGTTTTCTCCTTTTAATGCTTTATATTTTATGTTCAAAATATCTGCAATTTTTTCTTAAAATTTCTAAGGTCTTTGAAGAAGGTCAGACATATCTTTTTTATTATACGAGTATTCTGTTTTGCTTTCAATCATTTTTAATTTATATTTATCTTTTAAACTTAGTATAATAAACAAATTTATAATCGTAGAAGCAAGTACACTAATACTAATCAAATATGTCGGTATTTATTTATTTGCATCGATTTTGTGTTGAGAGTATTTGTTGTTTAGCAAAGGTAATCGGTAGTGTTTGCGTAACATTTAAATAAAATATTTATGTAAATTACAGTCGAAAGCCTTCGACTAGATAACGATTGTTATTAACACTTTCATATAATAAAAAAAACAAGTTAAATGGTATTGTTTCGTATAGTAAGATCGATTGAAGGTGTAATTGGATCAAATTATCGATTAATTTGTATTCGATGCGATTTACTGTATCCGCACGTAGACCATAAAATGTAATTTTTGAACAGTCGATAACATTGTATCTTATAAAATCGACTATATTCTAGTTTTATGAATTACTTATATAATCTTAATCAATTGCATTGAATTATATGTAATTGGATTTAATTAGATCGAATTATATCTATTAAAAAAATAATAATTTTATCTGGGCAGATAAATATATCTATAAAACTGTAACAAATCTAGGTTATTAAAATGGCCCATGATGTCCTATTGTATTTTAAAGCGTCTAACTTGTTTTTAATCAACATTATAAGAACAGATTTTATAACTACTCGTATATGCATGAAAGAAAGAAAAAATTGTGTCCTTATAATTTATACCAATCAAGTTATTTTAATGCTTAATTTTGTATTACTGGATCTGTTCCATAGGAGCCTAATATTAAGTATACGAATCTTAAAGTAAAATTCTATAGTGAATCCTAACATGGATTTCTGTGATATGCGGTTATCTGCGACTTTTTGGCAGGATTTGCATTAATTTGTTCACAGTGCTATGATAACTGTATTAGTTGCTGTATATATTTCTGACTAAGGCAACACTAAGTGTTGCCTGGCGCCATCTGACATTTCCATTAGATAGTTTGACATTTTTAGCATAAACGTACTCAGAACGTTTTGATGTACGAC
This sequence comes from Hydrotaea diabolus, assembly GCA_963513945.1. NCBI lineage: Eukaryota > Metazoa > Arthropoda > Insecta > Diptera > Muscidae > Hydrotaea > Hydrotaea diabolus. The sequence continues at coordinate 90,977,995 of OY740718.1, forward strand.
CATCATTTGTGTTGTTTACAGTGACTTGAAAAAATCAATTTGGCAAAAAAATTAAATTAACTCGTGGACATTTTCGTGCGATCATTGTTCACAACTTCCGACGTGGATTATCACGACAAGAGTGCATCGATGAACTTAAATCTTTGTATGGCGATGAAGCACCATCCTATAGCAATGTGAAAAACTGGTTTAATGAATTCAAACGTGACCGACGCTCGCTCAAAGACAAATTTTGAAAAAATACGATCGCGGTGCTTCAAAAGTCGTTTATAAGATCGTCGCTGGTGTGCGTATGAGCCCGAAACAAAACAGCAATCGACCGTGTGGGTCTTCGAAGACGAGCCAAATCCAACGAAAGTTGTTCGTGGAAGAAGCATTTCGTAGTAAATGGTCGCCTGTTTCTTCGGCAAAAACAGTCATGTGGCGACTGTTCCGCTTGAGCAACGTAGGACGGTCAATTCTGAGTGGTACCCCGCAATTTGTTTGTCTGAAGTCTTCGGAGAAATTCGAAAAACGAACAAGAGAAGACGAATCATTGTGTATCATGACAATGCGAGCTCTTACACATCGGCTCAAACCAGCAAAACTGGTCATGTGGCGACTGTCCCGCTTGAGCAACATAGGGCGGTCAATTCTGAGTGGTACACCACAATTTGTTTGCCCGAAGTCTTCGGATAAAATTCGAAAAACGAACAAAAGAAGACGAATCATTGTGTATCATGACAATGCGAGCTCTTACACATCGGCTCAAACCAGCTCCTTTTTGACCGGCCACAACGTCGAATTGATGGGTCATCCGCCGTACAGCCCTGACTCGGCACCCAATGACTTCTTTTTATTCCCGCACATCAAGGTGAAGAAAATGTGTGGTCAACGATTTTCGCAGCCAGAAGATGCTGTTGAAGCGTTCAAAAACCATGTTTTGGAGGTGTCTCAATCGGAGTGGAAAAAGTGCTTCGACAATTGGTTGGAGCGCATGCAAAAGTGCATAAATTATGCTGGAGAATATTTTGTAAAACAATAAAACCATTTTTGATGATAAATATTCGCATTTTCATTATTAGGCCAGAAATATATATGCAGCCCTCGTATTTTAGTATTTTGGGAGTGGGTTTGTGAAGTTAAAATTACCTAAAACTCAAGTATTTTACCAAATCTGTGAACAATTCAGATCGGACTTAAAAAATTGTATCTTCGTCTTCAGAAATACTTGATTAGTTCAAAAAAATAACGAATAAGGGCTCTCATGTCCAAGGGGCCCTTAAGGCCTTGAAAGTTATACCCCCACTTTTATATAAGTGTGGAGCTGTTGGAATTTTTGGAGTCGAGCTTTCGAAAATTTTCACTAAGACGGAGTCAGAAGTCAACAAAATGTGCTCCGGACTCCAGATAAAGGTGGAATTTTTATCAAACGAAAAACTTAAGTTTTGAAGAATTTTTTTAGGCATAATGTTAAGTACAAATTAATTTATCCTAGGTTAGGTTAAATTGAAAATCTGTACGAGCAGACTCACTTAGTCTCAACAGTCCAATCTAAACAACAGAAACTAGCCAAAATTATCAAATTAGGTCGCTTCAAAGTATTTTCTCTTAACTTAAAGAAAAAAAGAGAATATGATTAATAACAAAGTATTAATTTCTTCATGTTCTGTATAAATTTCTTAATATGGACAATTCCGATACTTGCAAGGTCAGCCAGCTTCCCGTTTGTTCGGTTTTTCGATTGTTTCGGATAGAATCTCTTCAATGGGAAATTAGATTTCATGTTTTTAACGCTTTAATTTTCTCTGGGTGCTTTTCATACCATTTTCCCTTAATGGCTTCCCACAGAAAATAATTCAAAAGTCTCAAATCACAGCTCCAAGGTGGCCAACTTACAGCACAATTTCGGCTACAGTGCATAAAATATCGTTGATTGCGACGGGCGTTGGTTGTGGCCCCGTCTTATTAAAACCAAATGTCTTTCATGTCATTCTCTTGAAATTCGTCGATCATAGGGCGGTAACTCTCACCGTTGACGGCAACGGCGGCTCATTTTCGTCGAAGAAAAATGGCGCAATGATGACGTAAGCCCGAAATCCACTCCAAACAGTGACTCGTTGTAGATGCATTGGCTTCTCAATAGTCACGTGTGGTTTTTCTGAACCCCACATGCGGCAATTTTGCTTATTGACATAGCCACCGAGAAGTAAATGAGCTTCATCTGAAAACACTATTTTTGGTAAAATTCTTCATCTCCGGCAAAACAATCTTAGGAACATTGGTCAAAGCGAAAACGCATCGGAAAGTTGTTCGTGGAAGAAGCACTTCGAAGCAAATGGTCACCTGTTCCGCTTGACGGTCAATTCTGAGTGGTACACCGCAATTTGTTTGCCTGAAGTCTTCGGAGAAATTCGAAAAACGAACAAGAGAAGACGAATTATTGTACACCATGACAATGCGAGCTTAAACCAGCGCCTTTTTGACCGGCCAAAACGTCGAATTGATGGGTCATCCGCCGTACAGCCTTGACTTGGCACCCAATGACTTCTTTTATTCCCGCACATGAAGAAAAAAATGCGTGAATGCGTAATGAGCTTCATCTGAAAACACGATTTTTCGGTAAAATACTTCATCTCCTGCAATCCCACGACAGTCGGTTCTATGCACCGGATTGATCCGAAGCAGCAATTCTTCGGCCAAGGGCTGTCACCTAGGCACTGTGTGTGCCGCTACAACAACAACAACATCTCCTGCAAAACAATCTTAGGCCCATTGGGCGAAGCGAAAACGCATCGGAAATTTATAATTTTAAATGGCCCGCCCTATATTTATTCCCCCTATAGTAAGCACAAGCATGTCAATACTTTTCTATTACACAGAATAACACCTTCATAAACATTAGCCCTACATGTAGTGCAGATCGTTGGAATAGCCTTAGAATCTACGTTTCTGTTATGTTATGAACCGCCTGTGCTAAGTCAACATGCAACATGCGTCCTGGTGCCAAGAGTTCGCCAGAAAAATGCGGTTGGTGTATGGTCAAGAATTAAGTTATTTACCTTTATCAGACTTGTTTTTCAGACTATGTTCTTTTCTCACTGATCTTTTATGATAGTAGGGGCATTATCGTTGCGGTTCTTATTCTTTAGTTTCCTTTTAAACAAATAAATATACTTTATCGGAGGCTGGAGTCGTTCCAAGACCTGACATCCGGAGTCGTCATTCTCACACCCGTTGTCGAAGCGGCATCGTTCGATTTTTTGAAAACTCCACAGCCCTGGGTTAATGTAAAGAAATGACATTATGCGACCCGAAGTCCCAAAACTGTATATCATGAGACTTTAGGACCACAAAAACAATGGCACACGAAAATAAATCGGAATTATAAAAGATTTTCAAGAACGAAAAATAGCGGGGAGTCGCCCACTTTATGAAATGAAAAAGAAAATACATAAAATTATTTTCCGAAAAAGACTTTTATATTAATTCCAGTGACAGTGAACAAATTCAATTTTAAGGAACTTTCTGGGACCCGTCCTTCAATATATTTCTAACATATTTTGCATTCTGACGAGTGCCCACACAAGTTTTAAATTGTGAGCGGTCATTAAAGTTTCCAGGGGGAGGGTGGCCAAACAAATGGCTGACTCGTCTGTTGAGTGTTTCTTCACCACTATAAAAAGAAACGAGAAATAAATGCTAAAGATGGACCACTTTTCGAACGCCTGAAACCTGATCCATTGCTTAAATACATGAAACCAAATGTTATATTTGGACGGACATACAGCATCCTTATAAAACAATCAACATATTTATGGCACTTAATATAGAGTTAAAGTGAAAACTCTCATCCCAAAAAAAATCTCAGTTCACTTACCTTTCCCTGGCACAGCAAGGAGTGGTCAAAAGATCAGCTTTACAGCAAATTTAATCTTGGAAACCGCAAAAAGGATATTATCCTACGCTTAGCATAACTATGCGTACGAATGCCACGAAATTTAAAGGATTAATTTTTCCAGAATCATAATTAACGATAATACTTGGATTTTGCTGCAATTTGTCTTTTTTATGTCGATTTGTCTTTTTCCAATGCAAGGGATGCCAACAGAATAATTTATTTAAAACTGGGATTTAAAAAGTACGATTGGCGTCATAGTTTAAAGCGGCATTGGCTCCAATCGGCGGCGCGCCGATTATGTTTGTTGTGCCACAATTATGTTTAATGTGCCAGATATTCGCCAAAAAAAAAATTCTACTACTATAGGGTGATCATTCTAGAGGTTTTTTTTCAGAACAAAAAAATATAAAAATTCAAACCTAGTGTGGAATCTTTATTGGTAATTTGAAAGACATTTTTTGACATTTATTTTTTGAATATAATTTCCTTCAAATGTTGGCCGCAATTACGCCTCAGGGTTTTCATTCTGAGGGTCCAATTTTTGATGATTCGTTCGAGCATTTCGACCGGTATGGCTTTAATGACACGCGTAATGTTGGTTTCCAAAACCTGAATCGTAGCTGGTTTGTCAGCATAGACTTTGGACTTTACGTAACCCCAAAGTAAAATGTCTAAAGGTGTGATATCACTTGATCTAGGAGGCCAATTCACCTGTCCAAAACGTGAAATTAGCTGCTTTTCGAAATTACCTCTCAATTAATCCATTGTTTGAACAACTGTATGGCAAGTGGCACCTTCCTGTTGAAACCAAGTGTCGTCAAGATTACGTGCTTCAATTTCAGGTAGCATAGGTTAATTCCGGCCATCATCGTTTTTGAAAAAATATGCACCGATAATTCCACCAGCTGTTAAACTATTTTTGTTCCTCAAATTTGACGATTTTCTTAAAAATTTACCTGGCAGCACTGACTGCCGTCATAAGAAGAAGAAACCTTATTTTGCCGTTATAATTTATTCCCTGTTTTTGCATAAACATTTCTCATTTGTGGAATCTGTGAACACGGCTTCTCCGGTTAAGATGACGTTAAGAAAGAAATAACCAACCCTGCCACAGTAAAAGTTAAAGATATATGTCGTCCTGATTGTATTAAGCAGCAGAGTGTGCTTCAATTAAAACAAAGTAACATTTTTCCCTGTTGAGTGTTACCATTCAACAAAAACATGTGACTTTTTGTTGGTAAACAAAAAAATTTTGTGAAATCGTAGAGTTAATGCAAACGTGGAAAACAGCAGTAAAACTAATCGACTTCGATCATCCGAATCCTAGGATAGCAGTAAAACTAATTACCTTCGATCACGTCAATGCCACGATAGCCGGTTCTATGTACCGAATTGGCCCGAAGCAGCAATATTCGGCCAAGGGCTGTTATCCCGGCACTACGTGTGCCGCTACAACAACAACTTCGATCACATGGTATCCAAAAGCTGTGCAAAGAAGAATGTCTCAGTTTTAGTCAGCGTACAGTCCAAAGCGTTTTTCCACAGAAGACTTTGTGGCAGTCATACCATCTTACACGACGGATTTGTGTCACTTTTTATATGAGGGCTGTCACCCCGGCACTACGTGTGCCACTACAACAACAACTTCGATCACACGATATCCAAAAGCTGTGCGAAGAAGAATGTCTCAGTTTTAGTCAGCGTACGGTCCAAAGCGTTCTTCCACATCAGACTGTGTGACAGTCATACCATCTAACACGACGGAGTTGTGTAACTTCTTATATGAGCTTGTGGGACAGCAGGAGCTCGGTCGGCAAGCTGCCTGATTCTGCTGACCGCGAAGAAGAAACTGTTTATTGCAGGTACGTCTTACTAAATATTGGTTGAAATAATAAATTTGAATATAATATATAATCCTTAGAATAACTCAGACACACAAGAATCAATATTGAATGTAGGTCTGATATTTCAGGGTTCTTTGCGCAATTTGTTCAACAAGTTCAAGAAAGTTTCCACACGAGCCAAGTACGTGTTTACATCCGCTAGGCCTTTTTAGTAGAATGACCCAGATTGTTATCCACCCAAAGATATCCACCAGAAGTCTCCCTTTTTAACAAAGAAATTAGGAATTGCATAAAAATTGTTAATGTTGAAGTTAAGACGGCGTTTAGCTCAACCAGTTCGAAACGTATGACCCTTCATCACGGATTGCAATCCATGGCATCGTAGTTGGACCACTTTCTAAGCCGCCTGTCAATGCGTCATTTAAAAGTCAAAAAGACACGTCCTTCAAGAATTGCTAACCATTACACGTTAAAAACGATCGATTTGTTATTTTTTCCAATCGTCTTGGTACTTTCCTTAATTCTAGTACATACCAGCACATAAGAATAAATATCACATTGAACAGGGATTTACCGGCTCGAGATCTCTTGCATCTACATTTGATTAGAAGAAAAGTTTGTGAACAAATGGCAAAGTGACATTGATTTTTGTGGCTACTTACTGCTTTTATCGCGATTTCGGGTCCGTGACGACCTTCATCAGAATGCTTGGCAGCAATTGTTGAAATGAAAACTGAAACTTTTCTTTTATTAAAATGTAGATGCAAGAGGTCTCGAGCCGGTTAATCCATGTTCAATGTGTTAAAACATAAGACCGAAATAAAACAAACTAGCTAAAAATATATATCACCTTCATATCATTAATATACGTGTAGTAACGGGTGATCCAAGTAGAGATAATTATTTCAATAGCCTTTTTTGACAGATCACATGTGAGTCATCTTTTTTTTGTTTAGTATTGTTTGGCATTTCATCAAGGAAAGACTTACGCCTGAATCGTTCATCTTTATTACGAAAATTCACGTTCTGTGAGGAATGTGTTTCGTGCACTTCGTTATGATCAACATAATCGGCCTACTGAGCGTACTATTCGCAACACCATCACCCATCTTGAGACCCAGCATTCATTATTGGATAATATTCGACCGAATAGACCACATCCAGCACGCAGTGAAGAAAATGTAGCGGCCGTAGCTGAAAGTGTACACCAAGACCGTGGAGAGTCGATTCGGCGCCGTTCGCAGCAACTCGAACTAAGGTATGGAACGACTTGGTGCATTTCACTTCGAGATCTTAAATTGAAAGCGTACAAAATACAGCTTGTGCAAGAACTGTAGCCGCCCAATGTTCTATGGGCTCTTGAAAAGTTCCAAGAACATCCGACGTTTTCTAGCCAAATTTTGTTCAGCGATGGGGCCCATTTCTCGCTCAATGGGTATGTAAGTAAGCAAAATTGCCGCATTTGGGACGAAGAGCAACCAGAAGAGGTTCAAGCTGCAACTTCATCCAGAAAAACATCGGTTTGGTGTGGTTTGTGGGCCGGTGGAATCATCGGTCCATATATCTTCAAAAATGATGCCGTTATCGTGCCATGATAACCGACTATCTGATGCCTGAAATTGAAGCTCGTGTTCTTGGCGACATTTGTTTTCAACAAGGCGGCGCCACTTCCCACACATTTCATCAATCAATGGATTTATTGAGAGAACACTTTGGTGAGTACTCGTATATAATTTCACGTTTTGGACCGCTCGATTGGCCACCAAGATCGTGTGATATCACACCGTTAGACTATTTCCCTGTGGGGATATGTAAAGTCTAAAGTTTATGCGGACAAACCCGCTTCGATTCAGGCCTTGGAGCAAAACATCATGCGTGTCATTCACCAGTTACCAGTCGAAATGCTCGAACGATTCATCGAAAATTGGACTCAATGGATGGACCATCTGAGACGTAGCCGCGGCCAACATTTGATAGACATAATCTTCAAAAAATAAATGCCAAAGAATGTTCTTTCGAATTATAATAAACATTTCTCATACAATTTGAATTTGCTTTAAAAAAAACTAGGGAACCTCGAAATGGATCATGCGTTATATGATGCGGTCGTTTAAAATTTTGAGTGACCTTTTGTTTAGTTTCAGCATAATCTAGTCTATGGGAATTTTACGGTAAATAATTTCATGCTGTTTAAATTTGATGAACAATCGGTTCATTATTTTACACCTTATAATATTCTTAGAATGGGCGAGGCACAGCCGAAATTACTATTAGGGATAGTTTCGCCACCAACATCGTTGTGTCTGCAGTTATTCTTGAGATCTGGTCTGTTTAAGTAAAGAGTTCAATGGAAATTTCACAACGATATGAAAATTTCAAAAAGATCTGCGTTGATAGCGATACTAAAGAGTGGTCCAACTAAAACTCACAATATTAATCGCAGCTAAAACAAAATATGATTTGAACAGTTTTCATTTTGGTTCGAGACTTTCTTGTTGCTTGTTGTTTCAGAATCAACGCAAAAAATTGGCGAAATGTATTGGCTACGGTTGCCAGGCACACTGTACAGCTGTTTCTAAACCCAACTAGGGTTTTCTTCAGCAGTCTTAGGCAAGGATAACTTCGGCAACGAATCAAGTGACTTATATGTTCAAGTCATAATAATGATAAAAGGCCGAATAAATATAAACAAAAAGAAAAAATTAAAACAAAATATTTTCAGAGAATTATCTTAATATTTTTTATTACTATAGAAGGATTTATGACAATTATGTGTGAAAAAATATCGGAAATATCGTGGAAAGCCACGACTTCGGTGGCTTTCCACTCTCCAATGGTCCACCTTTTTAATAACTGAGACATATTGGAGGTACAATGTCCTTAATATGCCGAATTATCTCAGCTTTTAGCTCTTGAATTGTTCTTGGCCTAATGACGTACACCTATTCTTTTATGTACCCCAAGAAATACGTCCAACGGTGTCAAATCACATTATCGTCGCGATCAATTAACATCGCCACGGTGTAAGATAACACGGCCATAGAATTTCACGCACAAAAGAGCCATTTTTTCGTTGGCTGTGTGGAAAGTGGCACCAACCTGTTGGAACAACATATCGTTCAGACCCATATACCAAATTTCTGGCCACAAGAAGTCGGTTATCATCTCGCGATAGCGCATACTATTCACGAGTCGAGGTTGGCGGCTCTTCTGCCACACTATCGCGAACAACTTTAATGTTGTCCGCTGAACGAACTGAGAATGCACAGGTGTTTCATATTTCGTATAGACCAGGTTTGCTGAAATTTTCGCACAAATCTTTCGATGGTGAATACATTTAGTCGATTATGCTGACCAAAAAAATCACCAAGTGCACAAAATGCATTTGGATTCTAACTCTCAGTTTCTTAAAAGGTTTTAACAATTTTAACCCGCTGCTGAATTGTGTATCTCTCTGGAACAGAGAAATGTCAAATTAAGTTGGCCAAAATATTTGACGTTAAGGGGTGACTTGCAATTAACATCGTGCATTCTGGTTGGGACATCCTTTATGTACATATAAGTATGTACATATTAGGTGAACACTACAATTAATAGTAGAACTTTTTTTGTTAAACCCTGATACCAAAGACTGTATAGCAAAACCGCATTAGTTCAGTGATTTGTTATCAAAAATATTTGCTTTATTCGACTCTTTAAAAAATAAAAGACACAAAAAATATTTTAATCTTAAACTATTAAGTATAAGCCTCTATTCAGTCTAATTACTAAAACGAATTATGTTTTGAGGAGTCATTCCCTGTATGTTTTGAGGAGTCACTCCCTGTAGTCATGGACAACACTTTCAGTTTTTGTTAGCGAGTGACTTAACTATTGTGGTTTTGCTTTCCAGTCTTAGGTGACGAACCACAAAGTTCGCGGACTTGCCGGACTTTGTATAATAAAGGGTTGTCCAACTATAATGCACTATGTTAATTGTAAGTCAAACCTTAACATCAAGTGTTTTGCCCAACTTAAGTTGACATTTCTTTTTTTCAGTGTTTGACAAATTCATCCATGGAGAGGTACACAGTAGAGCAGCGCGTTAAGATTGTTGAAGACTTTTAAGAAAATGGGCGTTTAAATCAAAATGCATTTGTGTTTTTTTTAGTAAGCATAAATGCGTCCAAAATCGGGAGAATTGTGAGCAAACCGGGCCTTTAGGAAGTGAAAACACCTGTGCATGCTCGTCCAGTTTATTCTGCCATTGTTCTGTCGCACTTGTTCGAAAACGAGGTCAACAAAGCAGTTACTGGAAGTGTGTTCGCTATCTCAAGATGAAAGCGGACTTTTTGTGGCAATTGAGGATATGTACCTGGACGATATGTGGTTCCAACAGGATGGTGGCACTTGCCACACAGCCAACAAAACAATGGCTCTTTTGTGCGGGAAATTTAATGGCCGTGTTATCTCACGTCGTGGCGATGTTAATTGGCCGTCACGATCATGTGATTTGACACCGTTGGACTTCTTTCTTTGGGGTTATTTTAAAGAATAAGTGTACGCCATCTTAGAGCTAAATGATGTAATAATTCGGCACATTAACGACATTGAACCTCCATTATGTCTCAGGGTCATTAAAAATATAGACCATCGGAAGGAGGTATACCACCGAAGCCGTGGCGAGCATTTGACCGACATTTGTTTCACACATAATTCTCGTTCCTTTCATAATAATTAAAAATATTAATATAATTTCCTGAGAACTTTTTGCTTTATTTACAATTAATATCGGTATGTTTTAATTGGAACACCCTTTATGTAATATAGTGAGATAAAACTGCAAATTCTATTCAATTTTTTAATGAATTATTTATTTAATTAATTGTTTTTGCCAATACAAAGTGTAAAAAAAAATATTTTTATTCTATTTAGGAATTTTATTGATTTCTTTGTGTGTCATTTGGTATGTAAAGAATTGAAAAGGCTTTTAAAGAGCGATAACTCAAAATGTTGCAATGTTCAGTAGATCAAAACAACATATATTATTTAATTGCAGTCTTTTTGTTTCTCATTAGAATTGTTAAGTATTGGTTCACTTTTTTTCCTAATTCATTACTTACTTACCTTATTTCCACAACATTCCATTATGGAACAAGGGGAAACTTCTCAAATCCGTAAGAAGTTCACGATATAATCCTTATACTCACTGAGCGGGACCTAATGTTTAACGCCGCTTCAGAACGGCTAATGTTTTTTGTAGATACATTTTTACATTGCTAAGAAATAAAACTCTTACTTGTAAAGTCGCCATCATTATCGAGGTAGAAATCCGCCACTGCGGTCAACTCCTAATTCATTAATTTATCTTACGTTCACGCAGGGAAAAGATATGGTTACTATATGGTCACGACAACAATAGTATGTATTATGGTTGTGTGGATCATAGTATGGTTAAATGTGAATAATAATATGGTTGTGTGTGAATAATTGTATTGTTGTGAGGACCATAATATTGTTATGGGGATCAAAGTATGGTTGTGTGTGAACCATACTATTGTTGCGATGATCATAATATTGTCGTGCCACAACCATATAACCAACAATAGTATGATGCTCTTCAAATATTGTTACCCCAACCATACTTTTTTTCTGCGTGTTCGCAATTTAATTTTTTTTTGTAAACGTCTAAGATGCAGATTGTTGTCACGCCCCTACAGGTACCTTGGTAACAATTGATCCTTATATGATTTTATTAATAATCATGTTAATACTTTTTGAAAGCTCAAAATCGTATCGAATTTGTTAGTACCCTATATTATGGATACATCTATGCATGTACATACAAAATAAGATTTTCGGATATGATGTATAAAAAGCCTAAATACTGAGAAACTTATAATTTACCTTGATCGATTTTTAATGAATGAAGTGTGAATGATGATTAACACATTCTGATAGGCACAGTAGGCCTACTTTTTAAATACAATTCATTTGATTTAATTGAATTAGCCATTTTTGACAAGGTCATTTCTAAATCTGCACATACCACGATGACAACTTTAAATTTCTTGCTTTTTAATCTGTCCAGGTGTATGTATAGCCGAGTTGTTTGTGCTAAATATGCTTATAGTAGTTTTCACACTTATCGTTATTTATTTATTTTTGTAATTTATCACTTGATCATTTTTACTGCTGATGATCGAATCGGGTGTATATTATTAGACATTGCCTCCCCGAAACTGTGAACTACTTAAGTTGTTATTATGGGAAATTTGTTTAATACGAGGGTTGCTAAATTTATTTCAGGGCTAGGCAACACTAAGTGTTGCCTGGCGCCATCTGATATTTTCTTTGAAAAGTTTGACATTTTTTTAGCACAAACGTACTCAGAACGTTTTGACGTGCGACCATCATTTGTGTTATTTGCAGTGACTTGAAAAAATCAATTTGGACAAAAATGGAATTAACTCGTAAACATTTTCGTGCGATCATTTTTCACAACTTTCGACGTGGATTATTACGACAAGAGTGCGATCCCACGACAGCCGGTTCTATGCCCCGGATCGACCCAAAGGAGGAATTCTTCGGCCAAGGGCTGTCACCCCGGTACTATGTGCCGCTACAACAACAACAACAACGACAAGAGTGCATCGATGAACTTAAATCTTTGTATGGCGATGAAGCACCATCCTATAGCACTGTGAAAAACTGGTTTTATGAATTCAATCGGTCGTCCAAAAATAGTTGTTGTGCCAGAGAGTATTGATGATGTGACATACAGTGAGATAGAGGCATCCTTGCATGAACACCTGGCCGTAAAAAAGGTATGTTCTCGTTGACAATCGCTCAAAAAAGGCTCGTGTCGATTGGTGCAAAGAAATTTTGAAAAAATACAGTCGCGGTGTTTCAAAAGAAGTTTATACGATCGTCACAGGTGATGAATTATGGACCTATGCGTATGAGCCCGAAACAAAACAGCAATCGACCTGTGTGGGTCTTCGAAGACGAGCCAAATCCAACGAAAGTTGTTCGAGGAAGAAGCACTTCAAAGCAAATGGTCGCCTGTTTCTTCGGCAAAACTGGTCATGTGGCGACTGTTCCGCTTGAACAACGTAGGACAATCAATTCTGAGTGGTACACCTCAATTTGTTTGCCTGAAGTCTTCGGAGAAATTGGAAAAACGAACAAGAGAAGTCGAATCATTGTGCACCTCTTCGAATTGATGGGTCATTCGCCGTACAGCCCTGACTTGGCACCCAATGACTTCTTTTTATTCACGCACATCAAGAAAAAATGCATGGTCAACGATTTTCGTCGCCAGAAGATGCTGTTGAAGAGTTCAAAAACCATGTTTTGGAGACGTCTCATTCGGAATGAAAAAAGTGATTCGACAATTGTTTGGAGCGCATGCAAAAGTGTATAAATCATGCTGGAGAATACTTTGAAAAACTAAAAACCATTTTTGATGATAAATATTCGCATTTTCATTATTAGGCTAGAAATATATTAAGCAGACTTCATATTAGTTTTATTTTTCATTTTGCTTGTGTACGAGGGCGGTTCGGAAAGTTCTTAGCCTATCAATGAAAGAGAATAGTTAGTTTTTCTAAAATATTATTATTTTCAATATAATCTCCTGAAACTTCAATACACTTAGTCCAACGCTTAACTAGCAATTCTATCCCTTGATTAAAATAGTTTTCCTCAAGGTCTTCAAAATAGTGGTTTACAACTGTAATTGCATCTTCATTTTAGGTAAAACGCTTGCCAGCAAGGAATTTTTTTAGATTTGGGAACAGGTAAAAGTCACTGGGAGCTAAATCAGGAGAATAAGGTGGGTGGTCAAGCAACTCGTACTTTAATTCGTTGATTTTAGCCATTGTTAAAACACTCTTGTGCGCTGGTGCGTTGTCTTGATGAAAAATTATTTTTTTGTGTTGTAAGCCAGGACGTTTTTCTTGAACTTGTACATTTAATTGATATAAAAGGTTGCAATAGTACTCTGAATTTTTTGTTTTACTCTTTTGCAGATAGTCAATCAATAAAATACCTTTGAAGTCCCAAAAAACCGTTGCCATAACCTTACCAGCCGATTGAATTGTTTTTGCCTTCTTTGGGGCACTTCCTCCAGCTTCAGTCCATTGTTTGGATTGTTCTTTTGTCTATGGAGTATAGTGGTGGATCCATGTCTCATCAACAGTTATGAAACGACGTTTAAAATCCATTTTATTTCGCTGAAAACGATCCAAACAAGCTTGAGAAATGTTCATTCTTATGCGTTTTGGTCGACTGTTAACAAGTCCGGCACCCATCTTGCAGAAAGCTTTTTCATCTGTAGTTCTTCATGCAAAATTAAATGAACTCGATCATTTGAGATGCCCATGATATTAGCTATTTCACGCACTTTTATTCGTCAATCATTTAATACCATATCATGCACTTTGGCTACAATTTCTGTTGTTGTTGCTGTTTTTGGACGTCCACTACGTGGTTCATCTTCAATGCTTTAAATTCAGCAACCCAATTTTTTACTGTTGCATATGAAGGAGCACTTTCACCTAACACATTCACCATATCATTATGAATTTCTTGTCCCGATTAACCTTTTTTATGTAAATATTTAATGACACCGCGTATTTCTAATTTTTCCATGGTAAAAAAATCGCGGATGCGTCTTTTGTGAACACCTGTTTCTATATGAAGGAGTTACCAGATCGAAACAAAATTTAACATGTGTTCATAGCAGAGATGGAAGTTTCCAAAACACTTAACTTTTTTCTTTTTATACCGCGCTTTTTGTGCTAGGCTAAGAAGTTTCCGAACCGCCCTCGTATTCAGGGATGTAAACCAAAACCAAAAAAGTGTTTCGGTTCAAAATCAATACTTCGAGAGTTTTTTTACATCAATACGCATCTATGTGCATGTTATGGATAATTTTATAAATGTACCTTAAGTTTTTTTAGTTCTTAGTTACGAGTACATACATAATAACTATTTGTTTGAGTTACATATTTTGTTTTTAATGAAAATAAATTACATGAACAAATACGTTTGTTCCTTTGATTTGTAAACCAATTTTGAATCATTGAATCAACCAAAATAATTTTTAAAATCGAAGCAGTGGTTCAGAGCAGCTCCCGACCAACTCGAATTGGCTTCTTTTATAATGTTACTTTAATAATGTTTTTGTTTTGTTCAAAAGCGCACAGCTAAAATAAATCGTTAAATTATTTTTAACTAAATTGAAGTTAAAATTAAAATTAGTTTGAATTAAAATCTGATAACTCCTTTTATAAAGTTGTAAAATTGCTTTTACATTAAAGTTTCTATGCATCAAAGATTTGGATTTTTAAATTGCTCTAAATAAAGAGCGGTCCAACTAACACGAACGATGATCAACTTTTCAACATTCACTCGTGGTTTTGCATTTGTCCAAATGCGGCAATTCTCCTTGTTAACGAATCAACTGAGGTGAAAGTGTGTGACCAAAAAATCATGAAATGCATTTTGAGTGAAATGCCCATTTTCGTAAAAGTCTTTAACAATATTAACGCGCTGTGTACCTCTCCATGGTAATTTGTCAAACACTGAAGAACATAAATTTCAAATTAAGTTAGACAAGAATCTTAACGTTAAGTTGTGACTCATAATTAACATCGTGCATTATGGTTGGACCACCTTTTATTTTCATTTCTGTGTGTAAAATTTAAAATAAAATACTCGTAGAAAATCTCAAAATCTAACATGGAAATATGCTTTCTCAAGTCGATTTTTCAAATATGTTGAAACAATATTGGTAGTCTGACCACTAGTCGAATAAATAAAACTTTTGTACCAGATGAAAAAACTTTTGTACCAATTTCAAATTTTTAAACTGTAGTATTTTAATGACATATTTTACGAGGGCGGTTCGGAAACTTCTTAGCCTAGCACAAAAAGCGCGGTATAAACAGAAAAAAGTTAAGTGCTTTGGAAACTTCCATCTCTGCTATGAACACATGTTAAATTTTATTTCGATCTGGCAACTCCTTCATATAGAAACAGGTGTTCACAAAAGACGCATCCGCGATTTTTTTTTACAATGGAAAAATTAGAAATGCGTGGTGTCATTAAATATTTACATAAAAAAGGTTTATCGGGACAAGAAAATCATAATGATATGGTGAATGTGTTAGGTGAAAGTGCTCCTTCATATGCAACAGTAAAAAAATGGGTTGCTGAATTTAAACGTGGTCGTACAAGCATTGAAGATGAACCACGTAGTGGACGTCCAAAAACAGCAACAACAACAGAAATTGTAGCCAAAGTGCATGATATGGTATTAAATGATCGACGAATAAAAGTGCGTGAAATAGCTAATATCATGGGCATCTCAAATGATCGAGTCCATTTAATTTTGCATGAAGAACTACAGATGAAAAAGCTTTCTGCGAGATGGGTGCCGGACTTGTTAACAGTCGACCAAAAACGCATAAGAATGAACATTTCTCAAGCTTGTTTGGATCGTTTTCAGCGAAATAAAATGGATTTTAAGCGTCGTTTCATAACTGTTGATGAGACATGGATCCACCACTATACTCCAGAGACAAAAGAACAATCCAAACAATGGACTGAAGCTGGAGGAAGTGCCCCAAAGAAGGCAAAAACAATTCAATCGGCTGGTAAGGTTATGGCAAAGGTTTTTTGGGACTTCAAATGTATTTAATTGATTGACTATCCGCAAAAGGGTAAAACAATAAATTCAGAGTACTATTGCAACCTTTTAGATCAATTAAATGTACAAATTCGAGAAAAACGTCCTGGCTTACAACACAAAAAAATAATTTGTCATCAAGACAACGCACCAGCGCACAAGAGTGTTTTAACAATGGCTAAAATCAACGAATTAAAGTACGAGTTGCTTGACCACCCACCTTATTCTCCTGATTTAGCTCCCAGTGACTTTTACCTGATCCCAAATCTAAAAAAATTTCTTGCTGGCAAGCGTTTTACCTCAAATGAAGATGCAATTACAGTTGTAAACCACATTTTTGAAGACCTTGAGGAAAACTATTTTAATCAAGGGATAGAATTGATAGATAAGCGTTGGACTAAGTGTATTGAAGTTTCAGGAGATTATATTGAAAAATAAAAATATTTTTGAAAAACTAACTATTCTCTTTCATTGAAAGGCTAAGAACTTTCCGAACCGCCCTCGTATATCAAAAAGCAAATCATCAAAGTGAAATGTGAAACACGTTTTGAGAGAAAGAAAATATTTTTTTCGACAACAGATAACTTATGTTTGGAGTCGTTTTTTTCTAAGTCCTCGTTAAATCGGTCCAATTAGTTGACATAATATTCGCCGTTTATTGTTTTTTTTCCTTTTGAAGGTAATCGATGTGGATTATCCCGCGTGCATCCCAAAAAACTGTTGTCATCACCTTATTGGCCGACAAAGTCACCTTGGCCTTCTTCGGAGCCGGTTCACCCGGAGAAACCCATTGTTTCGACTGCTGCTTAGTCTCCGGACAGTTCTAATAAATCCATGTTTTATCCTTAGTTACAAAATACCGCAAAAACTCATTCGAATTGCGGTTAAACAACTTCAAACAATCCTTTAAAGTTGTCCCACGATTACGTCACGATTAAGGTCAATTGCGAGCAAACGCGGCACCAATCTTGCAGACTGATTTCTTAAACCCAACTGATCATGTGAAATCGAAATCACACTGCCATATGAAATGCGTTTGGCATCAACAATGTCACGCACTTTTACTCTTCGATCGGCCAACACCATATCGTGGACTTCTTCGTTATTTTCGGGTGAATTGATCTCAATTGGCCGTCCAGAAGGTTCAGCGCCATTTGTAATTGTGCGACCACAACGAAAGTCAGTAAACCACTTCTTCACCATAGAAATCGATGTTGCAAAGTCCCCTTAGTATTTAGCAAGCTTTTCCTTGGCTTGATTGACGGCTCTTTTTGCAGAAAATAATGTTTAATGATCACTCGAAATTCACTTTTTCCATTTTTAACAAAATCCACGAGGTTGTATGTTTTGAACAGCTGTTCAACACAGACTAAATGACGGAAATCTCTCAAAATTTGACAATAGTCTATTAACAGATGGTGCTTGATGGGAGCTGTGTTGCATTTCATAAACATACGAGGGTAGTTGAAAACTCACGGAATTATTGATGTGCCCTCGTAATACTTTTTTTAGAGTTTGCCCGAATACATTTTTAATGATAATCCTTTTCTAAATCGACAAAATGTAAATAACTACAACGGATTTAGACGTTCAAAATAGGAAAACTTGATTTTGTTAATTTTGAAAAATAAAAAAAAATTATATGAATTAGTTGTCCAGCACCGTAGTATAGAGTATTATAATTTAATTTGTAAGCTTGTAACACCTTAACCCCATGGTTATTGTACCGATTTAGAATCACTATCTGATTTCATTTAGCGATACCCGTCTGTTCACATATCGTTGAAATCAAAGTACAAGGCGTTAATATGAACCCCTTTCGATTTTGACTTTATAATCTTTTGTTTGATTAACCTCCCTGATCTTAGCTTGCGTTGCTCTGTATATTGCTTCTTACCCGCTACACTTAAAGGACATGGCAAACTCATGACATTGCCTCGACATTTTATTTGATTAAAAACAAGATCTAAAGAAGAATTTAAAAAAATATTGAAAAAACTTATGTCATTGGTAGATTAAAAAAAACTTTATTCGTGTTCTTTAGAAAAGCAATAACAAAGACACACAATTGATAGGTCAGACTAGTCTTAACCATCCGCTACACTTAAAGGACATGGCAAACTCATGACATTGCCTCGACATTTTATTTGATTAAAAACAAGATCTAAAGAAGAATTTAAAAAATATTGAAAAAAACTTATTAAGTTATGGCATTGGTAGATTAAAAAAAACTTTATTCGTGTTCTTTAGAAAAGCAATAACAAAGACACACAATTGATTGGTCAGACTAGACTAAACCATCCGATTGAGTGCGAACTGCGTCAGTTGGAAGAGTTTCAAGTGCACTTTAACTGAAATGATCACTTAAGCACTTCAAGTGAATTTAGAAGAGTTACTTAGCGATTTGTTCGCAAAAAAATACCAAAATGCAATTATTCATCAAAGGTACAGAGACTGCAAGGAACATCACCGTCATCTTCATCGTCGTTTTTGGTAAAGCTAAAAAAGAGCATTTGTTTATTGCAATTTGTGTTGTTTTGTAGTGGAAGTGAATTGCATATTTATTTAACAGATTAGGTTTCCCGTAAAACGTGTTTAAGATGCTGTTGTCACTCAACTTTGCTACGAGTTAATGTATTTCCGTAAATAATACCAACAATGCAATATTTCGTTAATTGAAATGCATACTTTTTGAAAATATCTGAAAAAAGTACCCGGAATTGTTCAAAATAAAACAAATTTTAAATTTATTTTGTCACCCTGAAGTTAGAGAACCCATTTAAATTGGATGTGACTTACTCGTACATACTTTCTTCAGCACATTTTAAAAGACTGGGAACTTTTTTTCGAATCAATGAGCTGTGCACGGTATAATTCCTATACTTTGAAGTAGGCTTCGACTGACAAAATGCATTTAAAAGACTCAGATTAATCTTTTATTCGCAAAGTCGCCAGCATTTCAGATATTAAATCCGACGCTGAAAAAATTGCACATCTTCCTAATCGGCTTTAAGCTTGTTTTACTTATGTTAAAGTCGCGCATATATCATATCGGAGGCCCACTAACATTCCATTAAACTTAAGAAGTTGGTGAGCAATACCTGTAGGCTTTTGATTCGGAATCTTTTATTTGATGTCAGATTCGAGTAGGTAATAAATAGACAGGTTCTAGATTGATGATGTACTACTTGCCTTAATTGAACAAAGACCCTTAAAGTGTATATATTATTGATTGCATTAAAATTCCAAGATGACGTAGCCCGTCCTCCTGTCTGTGTGTCAGAATGAGCCAAGGTCCTACAATTTTGCACGATGATGTTTGTCATTGTAAATGGGTAAAATCAGCCAAGAAGGAAAATAGTTTCACTTTAGGGAACTCAAAGAACCTCGGAATCTCCATTTTTTGTTCGCGAACTATGGTTCGTTAGTGGAGACGTAATGAATACTCGTACATTGTTCAAACAAACATTTCAATTCGGGCTGGGATACAAAAAAATTGCTACAAGGGGCAAAAGAACTTGCAAATTGTAAATATGTGTGCCAATATTAAATCAAATTCCACTACAAATTAAAAAACTTAATTATTAAAAAATGTTAAAAGAGACTAAGTCCCCATTTACACGAGGCAACTTCACTTGCCGCAACTTTCAGTTTGTGGAAGAGAGTAAGGGGAATGGAAAGGTTAAAAACTTGCCCTTTTGTGTTTTTCGTAGTGTTAAGTTGGCCGCAGTTTACTTGAGTATTTTTTCACACAAAAATCAGAACGAATAATACCACAGAATGTCAGAAGAGGCAATAATGAAAACGAGAGAAAAAATTGAAAATAAGAGATACACTTTAGAAAGTTTAAGAATTCAACAGAGAATATCAAAATCAATAAACACCAAAGAAGACAAAGACAACACAAAGCTCCAATACTCCGCTGCAATAAGTTGAACTAAACAGAAGTGCGTTACTGTGATATTAGTGTTAAGTTTTGCTGTGATTTTTACATTTATTTATTTTTTATTATTTTATTATTAAATTGTTTCGTGATGTCCAGTTTTTTAATAGTAATAACAAATTATGACGAATGAAATGTAAAACTAATTGTAAGTAAAACTAACATATCATAAGAAATTATAAATAACAACACTTTTTGTCGACAGGATTTTCAAATAAACCCCTGAAGAAGTTAGAAAAAAGCTAACGAAACGTTGGGAAAACATGAAATAAATTAGTTTTATTTAATTCATGAAGGAAGACTGACCAATCAGCCCAGTCAAAAACGACATAAACAAATAAAATAAATACCCATTTGGTCAAAGAAGAAGAATTGAAAACTAAAATTGCCTTAACAAAATTGCTTTGGGTAAACTCAAGAGGCAAGTTCAAAAGGGAATCATAAACTAAACTGACGCAAGTAATTTTGCCTCGTGTAAATGGGCACTAAGATCAGTTCATGCAACCATTAAGACCTAAAATGCCTTTTTAGTAAAACATGCGACAAATCCAAATGAAGATTTTATTTTAAATTTTACAAAGACATGTCTGTCTCATAGTTATCATTTTAATTTAATTGTTATTAAAATATTTTAAATATCATTTAGAAATTAAAAATTCTCAATTTCAATAGAAATTAAAGAAAAAAAACCCAATTTACACCATTTCAACTACAATTTTTCAATTTAAAATAGAAATGTTTTATACGAGGGTTGCTATATAAAGTGTTGCTTGGCGCCATCTGACATTTACATTGGAAAGTTTGACATTTTTTTAGCATAAACGTACTCAGAACGTTTTGACGTACGACCATCATTTGTGTTGTTGTCCAGTTACTTGAACAAATCAATTTGGCAAAAAACTGAAATTAACCCGTGAACATTCTCGTGCGATCATTTTTCACAACTTTCGACACGGATTATCAAGACAAGAGTGCATCGATGAACTTAAATCTTTGTATGGCGATGTAGCACCAGCCTATAGCACTGTTAAAAACTAGTTTTATGAATTCAAGCGTGGCCGACGCTCGCTCAAAGGCGAAGATCGTAAAGGTCGTCCATAAACGGCCGTGGTGCCAGATAATATTGATGACGTACGTGTACTGATAATGCAAGATTGTCATGTGACATACCGTGAGGTAGAGGCATCCTTGGGCATTTCTTCCACCAGCATACATTCGATATTGCCTGAACACCTGGCCGTAAAAAAAGGTTTGTTCTCGTTTGATCCCGCATAATTTGCCAATCGCTCAAAACAAGGCTCGTGTCGATTGGTGCAAAGAAATTTTGAAAAAAAAACGATCGCGGTACTTCAAAAGACGTTTATAAGATCGTCACAGGTGACGAATCGTGGATCTATG
Source organism: Hydrotaea diabolus (assembly GCA_963513945.1). Classification (NCBI taxonomy): domain Eukaryota; kingdom Metazoa; phylum Arthropoda; class Insecta; order Diptera; family Muscidae; genus Hydrotaea; species Hydrotaea diabolus. The sequence continues at coordinate 90,999,735 of OY740718.1, forward strand.
CGTACGAGCCCGAAACAAAACAGTAATCGACCGTGTTGGTCATCGAAGACGAGCGAAATCCAACGAAAGTTGTTCGTTTGAGAGCAACTTCGAAGCAAATGGTCGCCTGTTTCTTAGGCAAAACTGGTCACTGGCACTGGCGAATGTTCCGCTTGAGCAACGTATGAGGTCAATTCTGAAAGGTACACCACAATTTGTTTGGCTAAAGTCTTCGGAGAAATTCGAAAAACGAACAAGAGAAGACGAATCATTGTGCACCATGACAATGCGAGCTCTCCCCCATCGGCTCAAACCAGCGCCTTTTTGACCGGCCAAAACGTCGGATTGATGGGTCACCGCCGTACATCCCTTACTTGGCACCCAATGACTTCATTTTATTTCCGCACAACAAGAAAAAAATGCGTGTTCAACGATTTTCGTCGCCAGAAGATGCTGTTGAAGCATTCAAAAACCATGTTTTGGAGGTGTCTCAATCGGAGTGGTAAAAGTGCTTCGACAATTGGTTTGAGCGCATGCAAAAGTGCATATGGAGAATACTTTGAAAAATAAAACCTTTTTTGCTGATAAATATTCTCATTTTCATTATTAGGCCAGAAATATATATAACAGCCCTCGTATCTCAAGCTTGTAATCACTACACGTCACAAATGGTATCCACTCTTAATGAAATTAGGCATCGGCAATAATTTCAGACAAGGACATTTAAAATATTAACCGATTTCAGATCCTGCCGCTCTAGAAAGTTCACTGTGACGTCTTTTATTTAATAACTTAAAATCCCGCTTCGTCAATAAAGCTAGGGTACAGCCATTTTTTCCATGGGAAATTATTTCTTTTTTCTGGTGTATTTTGGCTAACTTGTTTCAAAAAATATTATGAATTAATTTTTTAAAAAAATATGTTGTTCACAATTGCCGTATAACGAAATATATCGCTCCAGTTGTACTGTTTGTTGTGGTGTTACGGCTGAAGAAGTATTGGTCCATATTTATTTAAAAAAGAGGGTTAACCTGAAACCAATATCGGGCCTCTGTATAGGACTATGATTGAACATTTTTTGCGTCCGCAAGTTGAGAATAATCCTAACATATAATCTGGCATGATGGAATCACTTCGCATACAGCAGAGCCACAATGGAACTGAAAAAATTTATTAAATTGGTTCTTTGATATTTTTGTACTGTATTAAAAATTGTATATTTTCGGTATGCCAGGCCAGTTACCTTTTCCCTTACAGTCAGATTATATAAATGACATTTTTTGTTGATAACTTATTGTAAATCGACGTTTTAAAGAGATAAGCAAAAGCTGGATTCATTAAAAATCGCAGTTCATTTGCCGATGGGACATAACTTCTACTTTTAGTTATAGATATCCTTTAATTTGTTTTCTTGCTTGGGTGCTATCTATTCGAATATGAAATTAAAATTTTGGAATTCTAGATTTGTTTTTAAATAGATAGACTTTCTTTAACTAGATATAATTTTTTATTTATTTTGAATTTTACATTTACAGTTTACATTTTCCCAATTTTTTAAGATTTTTTTGTGACAAATTAACATGATTTGTTTTCAAAATATTTTATATTTTCCAACTGCTATTTAACAATTTGTTTTATAAAAATATGTTTACAATATTTATTCATATAAAGGTATTTTTTCAGAACAAAAAAAATATAAAAATTCAAATCAAGCGTGGAATCTTTATTGGTTATGTGAAAGGACATTTTATAGCATTTATTTTTTGAAAATAATTTCCTTCGAATGTTGGCAACTGTATTATGGAAATGAGCGTTCGGTAAGAAACGGGAAGATCCGCTGTTTTCGACCAAAATTTTGTTCAGTGATGAGGCCCATTTCTGGCTCAACGGCAAAGTCAATAAACAAAATTGCCGCATTTGGGCTGAAGAGCAACAAGGAAAGGTTTAAGAGGTGACATTATACCCAGAGAAAACCATGGTTTGATGCGGTTTCTAAGCTGGTGGAATCATCGGTGCATATTTTATCAAAAATGATGATGGCCGGATCGTAACAGTGAATGGTGCTTGCTTTCGCGCCATGATATCGATCTTTATGCTACCAAAAATTGAAGACCGTAATCTTGACGACACTTGGTTTCCACAGGACGGTGCCATACAGCTGCTCAAACAATGGGGCTAGAGAGGTCATTTCGAAAAACAGCTAATTTCACGTTTTGGACAGGTGAATTGGCCGCCTAGATCGAGTGATATCACACCTTTAGACATTTTTCTTTGGGGTTACGTCCAAAGTCTATGCTGACAAACCAGCTACGATTCAGGTTTTGGAAACCAACATTACGAGTATCATGAAAGCCATACCGGTCGAAATGCTCGAACGAGTCATCCAAAATTGGACCCTCAGAATGGAAACCCTGAGGCGTAGTTGCGACCAACATTTGAAGGAAATTATATTCAAAAAATAAATGCCATAAAATGTCATTTCAAATTACCAGTGAAGATTGCACACTTCATTTGAATTTTTATATTTTTTTTGTTCTGAAAATAAATCCTAGATGGATCACCCTATATAACATAAGCTTACGAAATTGCTTTACATTTTATTTTTTAATATTTTAACATTTTATTTGAATCGGCTGTAAAAAGTACTGATATTTTTTTCAAACTTCTGGGTTAATTGAAAAAGTTGAACTTTTTATTTAATAAGGGAACGCCATCCGCTGTGTTTTCGCTTCGCCCAATATGCTGAAGATTGTTTGGGAGAAGATGAAGAATTTTACCGAAAAATCGTGCTTCAGATAAAGCTCATTTTCATCTCGGTGGCTATGTCATGACTCGTGACTATTGAGAAGCTGATGCATCTGCAACGAGTCACTGTATGGTGTGGATTATTGCTGGCGGCATCATTTGGCGATTTTTCTTCGAAAATGAGCAAGGAGCCGCCGTTAGAATGTCATGTCACGTTTGGTTTCAACAAGACGGGGACACATGTCACACAGCAACCATCGTTATTTTACGCACTGTTTTTGAAAATCGAATAATCAGCCGAAATTGTGATGTCAATTCGTCGCCTTGAAGCTGTGGTTTAAGCCCTTTGGATTATTTTCTGTGGGAAGCCATTAAGAGACAATTGAGGCATTGAAACATGAAATCGAAGTTTCCATTAAAAAATTCGACCCGAAACAATCAATAATGTAAAGAATAATTGGGTTTATGGGGTACTGCGCAGCTATTGTGTTCCATTATTAAATGACAAAGTTCAACCTTTTCAATAAAATTAGAAATTTATACAAATTACCAGTACTTTTTTCACAGCCGATTAAAATTTACAATGTTAAATCTCCCGGGAATGATTTCAAATATCTTAGAACCAAAAAAAAAACTTGCAATGTCTACTTATCCAAAGTTCAACCTTTCCAATAAAATCAGAAATTTAAACAAATTATCAGTACTTTTTTACAGCCGATTAAAATTTAAAATGTTAATTCTCTCCGGAATGATTTCAAAAATCTTGAAACCAAAAAAACTTGCAATTTCTACATATCCATTTCAAAAATGTTTGTATCGACTAGTGCTTGGAAATACTTTACGTTTTTATTTGAATAAAAGCATTTTGGATACACAAATCAAAAACCGCACTTACTTTCCCGGAATTAATAAAAAAATCTGGGAAGCAAAGAAAAAGTAATAACTTCAACATTTCCATTCCAAAAATTTTTACATCGACTAGGAGGCCCAGACCTACAAGAGGTTGCGGAGCCAACTTATGTAAATTGGATGAAATCAATTCTCGTCAATTTAAGGTAACGTTTTTCCTAAATCGTACTCTACCAATGGCACGTCCAAGTGCTCTCTGTAAAGAAGACTATACCAAAATTCGCCCCGCCAAACTGAATGACTTTTTTACCGGCGAATTGTCCACACGTTTTTTGTTTACTTAAGTTTAGCGTTTTTTCTCTCATTTTTTTTGCAAAACAAATCTTTACTGTCTTAAACAAACAGCACATTTTTGTGTGCTTAAGAGACGGTACACAACAAGACAAATATTAATTTATTATAAAATGTAGATACATAATCCAGAGGGGGTTTTTCGTTAAATGGATGAATGATTCTGCGTTGTTAGTTTGTTTCCACTTTGATTGAAAATGGATCAAGTGTAAATTAAGCACAAGACCAATTTAACTTACTTGTCACGGCCCATTGTGCATTGTTTAAAAGTCCCCAAAGCGTTGCATTCAATTCCCGGCGACAATTGTCATCCTTTATGAATTCTAAACTATTACGAAATAGAGTCAATTCATTTGGTGTCAAATAGGTTTCATAATTGAGTAGCTGCAGCTCTTCATTTCCAACAACTGACAACGAAAGTGTTGGAATTACGATTGAAGTTACGAAAAGTGCGTAAAAGCATGTTACGGTACGGTTACGAAATCTTGACATTTTCAAAGGATTTATAACGAACGATTAAACGGAACTGATTTTCGTTAGGTTGTAGGTGTAATGGTATTATATGCACTGAAATTTGACATACACCTCGGGGCCTATCACACAGCTGAGTTAGCGCCACTGATTGTGTAGTCCAATCAAACACATTCACAGATATGCTTTTAAAATTATTTCGTTTCACTTAATATGTCTTCATTAATATTTTTTATATTTATTCGATATATTTATTTCAAATTATTTTATTTTGATTTTTTAGTGCTAAAACTAATTTTCTTTTTGTTTTAATCCGTTTCCGCCAATCCGTACCCGTTGATATTTAAAATTCAACTGTTGGTAACATTAAGCGCCAACCAACTTCTCAGTGTGTTCTGTTGTTGAGTGGGATTTTTCTAAAACCTGTTGACATTCTCTATGTTGCCGGTTTTGCATGATCTAACATCAGCAGCTTGACACGACGTTCGAACACGTTAAACATTCGTTGCTGTGATGGATGATAAACATGTATAGAAGTGTAAACAAAGTAAATTGTGTGTGTGTGTGTTGTTTGTGTTTGGATCGAACATGTGTTTTGGCTCGAAATAAATGACCTTCACTGCACTGGTTTGTAGCAACAATAAACTACCGTTGTTGCAGTTCTAGTCGACTTAATATGAAACATGTTGCCGCAACATTTATTGCTAGTATAAATACAACAGCACAGTGCTGCCAGATATTCTTTTTACTCGGATTTGCAAATTGGGGTTTGCTATGCCAAAACAAGTGGTGTTTTTTGACGGAGAAGACTGGATAAGAAAAAGTCTCGTATTACACTCATGGCTTTTCCCCATGCTTTTATAGAATTCTCTTTTGAAAACCCTGCGTAAGCCATCATGCTATTACACTATGACTTTTAGTGTGCGTCAATAGTTGGGGTGTTATGACGTTTTATCAGTTGTTTCTCTTTCTTTACATCCGTAATAAGTAATTTTGTTACAAAAGATGTTCATGCTCCTGTTATTTAATAATTACCATCTCCACTAATTCTTCTGTCCATACCACTTTTTCCATTTTTAAACTTTTTTTTTACTTTTTTTCACTTTTGTGTTGCCCGAAGTGTTCCTTTTGAAAACAGAAACTATATGAAGCAACATAGCGCAAATGCGAATGACACGAAAGAGACGCGTCAAAAATACCCTCGAGCACCTTCACTCCTCTCGCCTAAAAAACTAAGAGAGGGATGTACGAGAGCCATGGGAAAAGTCATAATCTACTCAAAATAGGTCTCTAACGCAGTATATAAAACACAGTTTTATGTCTTTGGCTGTTATACAGGGTGGCCCAAATAGGTCTATAGGGTTAAAAATAATAATATAACATTTTTGTTTATAATTTTTTTTTCTTTTTTGCGAATTATAATTTTTTTATGGAAATATATCAGGCCTTCAATCTTAGGTATTTTTTTTTAAATTTAAAAAAAATACAAAAATTGAAATCCAGTGTGGAATCTTTATTATTCATTCGAAAGCACATTTTATGCCATTATAATTACCTTCAAAGGGTGGCCGCAACTACGCCTAAGGGGGTCCATTTTAAGAGTCCTATTTTGGACGGAGTATGGCGTTAATGACACGTAGCTGTTTTGTCAGCATAGACTTTAGACTCTTTACGTAACCCCAAAGAAAAAAGTCTAAAGGTGTGATATCACCGGATCCAAGCGGCCAACTCACCGGTCCAAAACGTGAAATTAGCTGCTCTTCGAAATGGCCTTTCAAATAGATCCATTGTTTGAGCAGCTGTTTGGCAAGTGGCACCGTCCTGTTGAAACCAAATGTCGTCAAGATTGCGGGCTTTAATTTCAGGTAGCAAAAAGTCCGATATCACGACGCGATAGCGAACACTGTTCCGGTCATCATCATTATTGAACAAATATGGACCAATGATTCCACCTGCCCATAAACCGCACCAAACCGTGGCTTTCTCTGGGTATAATAGCACCTCTTGAACATCTTCTGGTCAAAATGCCCAAATGCAGCAGTTTTGTTTATTGGCGTTGTCGTTGAGCCAAAAATGGGCCTCATCACTGAACAAAATTTTGGTCGAAAGTGGTGGATCTTCTTCGAGCTTTTCGAAGACGTTGTTGCGGTGTAAGTCTTTCCACGATGAAATGCAAACAATACTGAAAAGAAAAAATTATGTTTAACACAACTCAGTATGTGAATAAAAACCCTATTGAAAAAATACCTCTAGATTGAACACCCGTTATTATGACTACATATGTTTATAGCAACGCGTCAAAATTGTTAAATTTCAACTCAACGCAAATATCGTGGTCGTTTTAATTTCAAAACAGCACCCAGTAACAACATGATTAGGAACTTATTATCCCGTTTTGAGGAACAGAGATCAGTGTCAAAATCCGAAGGTATTACTTATACATCAGCGTCAATCATACCACTCTAGATGTACAGGATGGGCCATACACCACTTTTAATTTGAATCGGCTGCAAAATAAAAATACCGATAATTTTCTCAAATTTCTGGTTTTATTGCAAAGTTAGATCTTTGTCGTTTAATAATGGAGCTCTCTATATCATTCATATGACTACCAAAACTGGCTCGGCAGTACCTCATTCGATCAACCCAATTTTTCAGTACATTTTCGATTGTTTCGGGTCGAATCTCTTCAATGGCCACTTCGATTTCATGTTTCAACGCTTCAATTGTCTCTGGATGCTCTGCGCGATATATTTCTTAATTACTACCCACAGAAAATTATCCAAAGGGATCAATTTACAGCTCTGAGGCGGTTAATTGACATCATAATTTCCGCTGTTTATACGATTTTCAAAAACAGTGCCTAAAATATCGATGGTCGATGGACTATATCTGCCGATACAACAACAAAATACAAATCATCGGCCTCAGAATGATACAGCGGCTCGCTGTAGCCCTTATCCAAAGATGTTACTGTGGCTGTATACATTCCTTATAAGGCCAATTTTTGCCAACGGAGGGCTGATATGGTAGACTGCGCTTAGTGGTCCATAATGAAATTCCATCGGCCAAAAATCGAGAAATCATTCTTGTGTTCTGTAAAATAGGACGACTGTAGCCAAGGATTCAATTGTAGCGCTCGATAAAGCTTGCAGTACCTTTCTAAATTGGAACTGATAATTCTTAAAACGTTTCTGAAAGAAAACAAATTTGTGTTGGCCCAATTTATACGAGGGCTGCGATATATATATTTCTGGCCTAGGCAACATTAGTATCATGGCCCGTGAGATGAATATCACGCAAAAGTCCATGAGTCGAATCATTAAAAAAGACATGGGACTTGGGGCTGTCAAACGACGTACCAGACATTTATTGACTGCAGCTTTAAAAACAAATAGGATTGAAAAATGCAAACGTCTTTTGGTGAAGCACGATGATAACTTGCAAAGAAAAATTTTGTTCACCGATGTTAACCGTTCAGGAAAAAAACAAGCAAAATAATAGTGTGTATGCGCGGTGATCTAAGGAAGCATCTGAACTGATCCGAAGGGTGGAAAAAGGTCATCACCCAGCTGCAGTCATGGTTTGGTGGGGTGTCTCTTACGATGGGGTCACTGACCTGCATTTCTGCGAACAAGGAGTCAAAACATCGGCCAAAGTTTACCAAGAAACCGCTTTGGAAGCTATTGTGAAGCCTCTTAACAATTCCCTGTTCCAAAACCAGCCATGGACTTTCCAGTAGGATTCTGCGCCGGCCCATAAGGCTAAAACGTCCCAGGCCTGGCTTCGAAACAATTTGCCAGCGTTCATTTCCTCTGAAGAATGGCCCTCAGGCAGTCCAGATTTGAACCCATTTGATTACAAATTGTGGACGGTTTTAGAGGACAAGGTTTGTCACAAAAGATACCCCAACATTGGATCTCTTAAGACTGCTTTGGTTCGAGCTGTGGCCAATTTTCAATGGGCGAGGTTCGTGCAGCTATTGACGATTGGCCAGTGCGACTTAAGGCCTGTGTAAAGGCAAAAGGCGGACATTTCGAATAAGTAGATTCTTTTTGGATACAATATACATCAATAAATATATTAAAAAATATTTGGTCCAAAAACATTCAGTACTTTTTATTTTACAGCATAAAACGTGTGTAACAGTATTTATGTCCCTACTAAGAATATATCTAACCTAATAATGAAAATGCGATTGTTTATGATCATAAATGGTTTTTATTGTTTTTCAAAGTATTCTTCAGCATGATTTATACACTTTTGCATGCGCTCAAACCAATTGTCGAAGCACTTTTTTCACTCCGATTTAGACACCTCCAAAACATGGTTCTTGAACGCTTCAACAGCATCTTTCTGGCGACGAAAATCGTTGACCACGCATTTTTTTTCTTGATGTGCGGGAATAAAAAGAAGTCATTGGGTGCCAAGTCAGAGCTGTACTGCGGATGACCCATCAATTCGACGTTTTGGCTGGTCAAAAAGGCGCTGGTTTGAGCCGATGTGTGAGAGCTCGTATTGTCATGGTGTACAATGATTTGTCGTCTCTTGTTTGAATTTCTCCGAAGACTTAAGGCAAACAAATTGTGATGTACCACTCAGAATTGACCTCCTACGCTGCTCAAGCGGAACAGTCGCCACATGACCATCTTTCGTTGGATTTGGCTCGTCTTCAAAGACCCACACGGTCGATTGCTGTTTTGTTTCGGGCTCATACGCATAGATCCATGATTCGTCACCTGTGACGATCTTATAAACTTCTTTTGAAGCACCGCGATCTATTTTTTCAAAATTTCTTTGCACCAATCGACAAGAGCCTTTTTTTGAGCGATTTCAAATTGTGCGGGATCCAACGAGAACAGACCTTTTTTACGGCCAGGTGTTCATGCAATATCGAATGTATGCTGGTGGAAGAAATGCCCAAGGATGCCTCTATCTCACGGTATGTCACATGACGATCTTGCATTATCAGTTCACGCATGGCATCAATGTTCTCTGGCACAACGGCCGTTTTTGGACGAACTTCGAGTGTCATTCATTAAACCAGCCGTGATTGGATTCATTAAACCAGTTTTTCACAGTGCCATAGGATGGTGCTTCATCGCCATACAAAGATTTAAGTTCATCGATGCACTGTTGTCGTGATAATCCACGTCGAAAGTTGTGAAGAATGATCGCACGAAAATGTTCACGAGTTAGTTCCATTTTTTTTTGCCAAATTTGATTTTTTCAAGCCACTGTAAAAACAACACAATTGATGGTCGTACGTCAAAACTTTCTGAGTACGTTTATGCTAAAAAAAATGTCAAACTTTCCAATGGAAATGTCAGATGGCGTCAGACAACACTTAGTGTTACCTAGGCCAGAAATATATATATAGCAACCCTAGTATCTTTTTCGCGTTTAGGGCTCGATTTACTTAAAAAATAATATAAGTAAAACTTAAATTTACAATCAATACATATATATGCAGTGAGCGAACCCTTTTTAACACGAGACTCACATTGTATGGTTATTTAGTACTTCAATTATATATCCATGTATCCACTTTAATTAATATATTCACTTTATAGGTAAATTTTGAAATTTCTTACATATTAACAAAGGAAAAGTTTTCAAATTTCTCACATATTATCGAAGGAAATTTCTTATAATGTAAATCTATAGATTTTTACGCCAATGTAAAATGTTAATTTAAATTCTATTTGTATCAAGCTAGTTATTCGAAAGCACATAATTCAGAGATCACTAAATCCATCTTTTCTGATAAAGAATCAGTCCAGCATTCAAGTTCCATATACGAGACAATGTATGAAATAATTCAATTTCTAAAAATTAATTTCAAACAAGTATTTCCAAAACAAACAAACTATTTCGAGTTCATTGCACTATTTGGCGTGGTATGTTTAAAAAGAAGTAGCTCTATGTATGTCTGCTCAATTTAACTTTACGGGTTTATCAAAAACTCAAGGTTTTAGTTGATGACAGAATGAATTTATCTTTTATGTTTTTCTATGGCAATCAAAGTTTGGTGGAGGCGACAGTTTTAAAGGTGTGTACGATAGAGGGATGTTAGTTAGGTATCATCGTCAGAATAAGTCACTGAACTGGTCAGTGTTCAGCGTAAAAACTACAATTTACTTGCTTATCACAAGTGAAATTAGTTAGTTGTTTTCAAGTCGAAGAAATGAATTTAAATTATTAAAGCGTAACGTAGGCCTGATTGAATCGTACTTATAGTCTTTTCACAGTGGCTTGCTTTCTTTTGCAACAACAAATTATGTTTTAACGTTTTTCTTTTCTGATAGTAAAATTTTGTTTCAAGTTTCTATAGGGTGGGCGATTTAAAAATTGGATCGGCTTTTAAAAAAAATATTGATAACTTTTTAAAAATTTCTGGTTTTATTGAAAATGTTGAACTTTGTCATTTAATAATTAAAAAGGCCTAATGTACTGAAGATTGTTTGGCAGGAGATAAAGTGTTTTATCGAAAAATTGTGTTTTCAGTTAAAGATTATTTTCATCTCGGTGGCTATGCCAATAAGCGAAATTGCCGCATATGGGGTTCAAACCAAGAGTCACTGTTTGGTGGGGATTTTGGGCTGGGCAATTTTTCTTCGAAAATGAGCAAGGAACCGCCGTTACCGTCAACGGTGAGCGTTACAGCGCCATGATCGACAAATTTTCGTTTCCAAAAATGACATGGACGACATTTGGTTTCAACAAGACGGAGCCACATGTCACACAGCCAACATAACCGTCGATATTTTACGCAATGTTTTTAAAAATCGAATAACTTGCAGAAATTGTAATGTCAATTGGCCGCCTCGGAGCTGTGAATTGAGCCCTATGGATTATTTTCTGTGGGGAGCCATTAGGAATAAATTTTACGTAAGTATCCAGAGCATGAGGAGGTTCGACCGAAAACAATCGAAAATCGCATGAGTTGGTCAATATTTTCAATGACATCATGCAGTGTACTTATAAGTAGTTGGGACACCCTTTACTTCTACCTAGGCCCAGGGCGGATGGCATTGACATTAAAGATAACGGGTACAGATTTAGCTACAGTTTATAGGCAGGAACTCTTTAATCATTTATCGGGTGATCAATCTAAAGGTATTTTTTCAAAATAAAAAAAATCAAATAAAATGTGGAATATTTGCGGTTCTGTCGAAAGGACATATTATGTATTTATTTTTTGAATATAATTTCCTCAAAATGTTGGCCGCAACTACGCTTCAGGGTGTCCATTCTGTGGGTCCAATTTTGGATGAATTGTTGGACCATTTCGATCGGTATGGCTTTAATGACACGCGTAATGTTGGCTTCCAATGATGGACTTTGCGTAGCCCCAAAGAAAAAAGTCCACGAGGGCGTTTCGGAAAGTTCTTAGCCTATCAATGAAAGAGAATAGTTAGTTTTTCAAAAATATTTTTATTTTTCAATATAATCTCCTGAAACTTCAATACACTTAGTCCAACGCTTATCTAGCAATTCTATCCCTTGATTAAAATAGTTTTCCTCAAGGTCTTCAAAATAGTGGTTTACAACTGTAATTGCATATTAATTTGAGGTAAAACGCTTGCCAGCAAGGAATTTTTTTAGATTTGGGAACAGGTAAAAGTCACTGGGAGCTAAATCAGGAGAATAAGGTGGGTGGTCAAGCAACTCGTACTTTAATTCGTTGATTTTAGTCATTGCTAAAACATTCTTGTGCGCTGGTGCGTTGTCTTGATGAAAAATTATTTTTTTGTGTTGTAAGCCAGGACGTTTTTCTCGAATTTTTACATTTAATTGATCTAAAAGGTTGCAATAGTACTCTGAATTTATTGTTTTACCCTTTTGCAGATAGCCAATCAATAAAATACCTTTGAAGTCCCAAAAAACCGTTGCCATAACCTTACCAGCCGATTGAATTGTTTTTGCCTTCTTTGGGGCACTTCCTCCAGCTTCAGTCCATTGTTTGGAGTATAGTGGTGGATCCATGTCTCATCAACTGCTATGAAACGACGCTTAAAATCCATTTTATTTCGCTGAAAACGATCCAAACAAGCTTGAGAAATGTTCATTCTTATGCGTTTTTGGTCGACCCCGGCACCCATCTTGCAGAAAGCTTTTTCATCTGTAGTTCTTCATGCAAAATTAAATGGACTCGATCATTTGAGATGCCCATGATATTAGCTATTTCACGCACTTTTATTCGTCGATCATTTAATACCATATCATGCACTTTGGCTACAATTTCTGTTGTTGTTGCTGTTTTTGGACGTCCACTACGTGGTTCATCTTCAATGCTTGTACGACCACGTTTAAATTCAGCAACCCAATTTTTTACTGTTGCATATCAAGGAGCACTTTCACCTAACACATTCACCATATCATTATGAATTTCTTGTCCCGATAAACCTTTTTTATGTAAATATTTAATGACACCACGCATTTCTAATTTTTCCATTGTAAAAAAATCGCGGATGCGTCTTTTGCGAACACCTGTTTCTATATGAAGGAGTTGCCAGATCGAAACAAAATTTAACATGTGTTCATGGCAGAGATGGAAGTTTCCAAAACACTTAACTTTTTTCTGTTTATACCGCGCTTTTTGTGCTAGTCTAAGAAGTTTCCGAACCGCCCTCGTATAGCTGTGATATTACACGATCTAGGCGGCCAACTCAGCGGTCCAAAACGTAAAATTGGCTGCTCTTCGTAATGACTTCATTGCTTGAGCAGCTGTATGGTAAGTGGAGTCGTACTATTAAATCCAAATGTCGTCAAGATTACAGGCTTCAATTTTAGGAGCAAAAAGTCCGATATCAAGGCGCGCCAGCGAGCTCCATTAACGGTTACGTTCCGACCATCATCATTTTAACAAAAAAATATGGACCGATTATTCCATCTGCCCAAAAACCGCACCAGACCGTGGGTATAATGGGACCTCTTGAACCTTCTATGGTTGCTCTTCAGCCAAAATGTGGCAATTATGTTTATTGACGTTGCCGTTGAGCCATAAAATGGGCCTCATTACTGAACAAAACTTTGGTCAAAAAACGTTTCTCGTCAAACGCTTCTTTCCATAATGCAGTTGCACAATTTTGAGACGTTGTTTCGGTGTAAGTCTTTCCATGATGAAATGGCAAACAATACTGAAAAGAAAAAAAATAAAGTTGAACACAACATACGCGAAATCTGTGAAAAAGGCTATTGAAAAAAAAAATACCTCAAGATGGATCACCTTATGGGTATAAAAAAAACAAATTTCCACTATTCAAGTATGTTGATACTTCAATGATTTGGAAAAATATGGGATAGGGCCCTAGTGGTTTTATTATTGCCTTCTGGATTTCACAAAATTTGATGCTCGGTCAACATCTGGGGCTTAATAATCTATTATCTTTAAATAGATTTAGACAAACAACTAAATAGTTTTGGTACATGGTAAACATTTAATTTGAAAACATCCTTCTATTCGTTTTAACTTTCAAATCGAACGACAAAGTAGGGGTGTTAAAGTAATTACAGAATATCTCTTCACCTAAACGTTTTCCAAAATTCCCTTATCACACTCATGCATAGAAAAACAAAGATGAATATTTAATATTAGAATATGCTAAACATTTCTTGTATGTATTTATTATTTTTATTGTTATTTATATTATTTTTTGTTTTGTTTTATAATTTCCATTTTTTGTAGCTTTTTATTTCTGCTTATTTACTAAAAATATATTTATATTATTTTATCATAGTTATGTATAATTTTTGTATTAACACATGTTCTGAGGGAGATGAATTTTCCGTTTCACTTGTTATTTCTTATTTAATTTAATTTTTGTTTCTTCTTTTTTTGTTTATTATTATTAATTGTTTTTAATTTCAAATACATATTAGCTATTTAAAATAACAAACAAAACTACAAAATAATATACATACATATTAAAATGATAATATACAAAAACATAATTTCAATTTAGTAATGTAAATTTAAAAAACAAAACTCAGTTATTTAAGTTGGCTATTGTCTTAAAAGCAAGTTTATACAAAATTTTTCAAGCTGTCTGAGAAATAAAGTATTTTGAAAATCTTTAAGAATATTTTTAGCTTGAAAGTGTGATAAAATCATAAACTTATTGTGTGTTCAGTAAGAAATTACAAAATATTCTATTTTGAAATCATTTGTATATCTTGAGTTTGGCATTTATTTGCAAATTTCCTTTTAAATACTGTGACTTGCTGGAATGCGAGTAAATTGTATTTTCATTTCAATTTAATATGCAAATTGTTAGGTTTTGACTTTAGACACCGTTGTTTAACTGGAATCAAGAATTATAATTACATATATATAATTATATAAAAATTATATTAATTTCATAACAAAAACAATTTTATAGAAAAAAGTACTGAACAAAATATTGAAAATCGATATGTTTATGTCTGAGTGTAGATTGCAAGTGTGGCTATTGATACATACAAAGAACAAATTTATTGTCACAATCGATTTTTTTTGCCTACCAAATGTTTGTGGTTGCATACGATCCAAGCATTCCGGCAGTACAACTAAATGTCCTAGTGCCATGTAATTTTTTAGTAAAAGTTGAATGACAAGTCGGTGGTAGAGAGAAAGAGTATCGGTACCTTTAAATAATAATATACTATTATCATCTCGTCAATGCCGGCGACATTATGAGTACGAGATTAATCTCTAAGCCATGTAAAAACTTCTTTTTAAAATGCTAACCGTTTGGAGCCGGAATTAAACACTAGGTCTCGGCTAGTGAAAATTAAATCGTGCAGAGCTCACTAACTTGAGAGAAGTTTACCGTTTGTTCCACAATGGTATATTGAGGGGAATATGTTGGCATTTTGTATGAGAACATCAGGGAGCCCATGTAAAAAGATTCCTTTCGAGGGCTCCCCACAGAAAATAATCCAAAGGTCTCAAACCACAGCGGCCAATTGACATCACATTTTCGACTAATTATTCGATTTTAAAAAACAGTGCGTCAAATACGAGGGTTGCTATATATATTTCTGGCCTAAGCAACACTAAGTGTTGCCTGGCGACATCTGACATTTCCATTGGGAAGTGACGTACGACCATCATTTGTGTTTTTACAGTGACTTGAAAAAATCAATTTGGCAAAAAATGGAATTAACTCATTTCATCGATTATTTTTCGACGTGAATTATCACGACAAAAGTGCATCGAAAAACTTAAATCTTTGTATGGCGATTAAGCAACATCCTATAGCACTGTGAAAAACTGGTTTAATGAATTCAATCGTGGCCGACGCACGCTCATAGACGAAGGTCGTGAAGGTAGTCCAACATCGGACGTTGTGCCAGAGAACATTGATCCCGTGCGTGAACTGATAATACAAGGTCGTCATGTGACATACCGTGCGATAGATGCATCCTTGGGCATTTCTTGCACCAGCATACATTCGATATTGCATGAACACCTGGCCGTAAAAAGGTTTTGTTCTCGTTGGTTCCCGCACAATTTGACAATCGCTCAAACAAAAGGCTCGTGTCGATTAGTGCAAAGAAATTTTGAAAACATATGATCGCGGTGCTTTAAAAGACGTTTATAAGATCGTCACAGGTGACGAATCATGGATCTATGCGTATGCGCCAAAAACAAAACAGCAATCGACCATGTGGGTCTTCGAAGACGAGCCAAATCCAACGAAAGTTGTTCGTGGAAGAAGCACTTTGAAGCAAATGGTCGCCTGTTTTTTCGGCAAAACTGGTCATGTGGCGACTGTTTCGCAGGAACAACGTATGACGGTCAATTCTGAGCAGTACACCACAATTTGTTTGCCTGAAGTGTTAGGAGAAATTCGAAAAACGAACAAGAGAAGACGAATCATTGTGCACCATGACAATGCGAGCTTTCACACATCGGCTCAAACCAGCGCCTTTTGGTCACCCGCCGTACAGCCCTGACTAGGCACCCAATGACTTCTTTTTATTCCCGCAAAATGCGTGGTCAACGATTTTCGTCGCCAGAAGATGCTGTTGAAGCGTTCAAAAACCATGTTTTGGAGGTGACTCAATCGGAGTGCAAAAAGTGCTTCGACAATTGGTTTGAGCGCATGCAAAAAAAAGTGTATAAATCATCCTGGAGAATACTTTGAAAAACAATAAAACCATTTTTGATGATTTATTTTCGCATTTTCATTATTAGGCCAGAAATGTATACTTATATAGCAGCCCTCGTATAGCGTCCCAAACCCAAACCTCAAAATAAAAATTAATGTTATTCTACCTTTCAAAGTCAAAGTAATCGGTAGTTCAAATTCCAAATTTTAAATGTCCCAACCTTTAAAATAGCATGAGTCTCAGTTTTTCGGACGCTAATGGCAATGTGGACTCTACAGGTCGATTGCGCTTACCATTTTTCACAGAACGCTGATTTTCATACTACTTCATAATAAAAAAAACTCTAAATGAAACAGAATTTACAAACGACAACAGCCGGATGAACTTAGCAAAGTGTAAACTTGTACAGTCATGCATTGTTCAAGTGTTCATAAAACACAAATCTATCTAATTCTGAATTTATTTTAGCCCCAATTAAATTAAGCCACACTGCGAAAAACAATTTTCAATTCTTTTCTTCTAAATCTTTGCCTTAGGTTTTTCTCTATCGCAAATCAAGTGAACAAATCTTAAAAAAACGACGAAAATGTCGACAATTTAAATATAAGTACAGTAGGGTAATTTGATTCGTGACATATGATTTCTTTCAAAATCCTATGTTTATTGTTTACCAACTTGCAAGTAAAAATAATAAAATTTAGAATAAAAAAGGTGTGGTTTTGCATAAAATAAAAGAAGTTT
Organism: Hydrotaea diabolus; assembly: GCA_963513945.1. NCBI lineage: Eukaryota > Metazoa > Arthropoda > Insecta > Diptera > Muscidae > Hydrotaea > Hydrotaea diabolus. Next base: position 91,016,970 of record OY740718.1, read on the forward strand.
TCTTTAACTTACAATTTTGTTTAACTAACTTAAAAAGCTTTTTAAGGAAATTAATAAATATTTTATTTAATTTTTTTTTAAAGAAAACAATTTTAGTTTATCGATTTGTAATAGACACACCCTCTTCTTATTTTTTACATTATTTGCAACGTTTTTTTAGTTTATGTTATTTTTTCGGTTTTAAATAGGGCAGTTTCATATTTATAATAATTATTTTGATACCAATCATTTGTTGGGTTATTTTTTTTTGGCATGGCTTGTTATTTGAAGTGCCATTTTAATTTTAAGAAGAAAAATTAAGAAAATTAAATTATGATGATTCGGATTACAAAACTTTTTTAAAAATAGTTCGTAATGGGTAGTGTTTTTCACAAAGGGTTTTCCTTTTTTTGTTGTTGTTGTATCTTTTTTCCATGTGAAAACCGTGACTATTTCGTGTTTGCATATGTTTTGATAAATTTTCGGATTTCGGTTTTGTTTTTTTTTATTTTATTTGTTAATATGTATATTTAAGTATATTTAAGATATTTGTTTGGTTTTGTTTCTTTCAAAGTGGTGGGTTGATAGTTGAAGATAATTTATGTAAATGACGGTTGAATTATGCATGGATAAGCGCTGAAATTTCGATTGAAAAATAAATTAATCGTTGAGAAAAGAACACATTTGGTATAGAAATAAAATATTTCACTTTATTTTTAGAACATATCTCGTGTTGTAATTTTATAATTTTCAAATATGTGACCCGGGCTATGAAAAGGTGGCTTGTGACTCAAAAAAATAATTTTCCACTTTTTTTTTGGTTTCATTAGTTTTTGAGACGGTGAAAACTAGAAAGTCCTAACTTGCTTAGAAGTGTACTAAAAATGTAGAGAAAGAAGAGCACAAATAAGAGAAAAACAGAATTTTATTGAAAATACAGTACAAGATAATAAATGAAATTGAAAAATTTAAGAACAGGATTGAACGCTGCCACCTTTTCATAGGCCGGGTCACATAAACATAAATTAAAAATAGTAGTTTTATAAAACCAAACGAAATACACAGTCCGACCAAAAAAACTATTTAAGTTCCATTAGCTCGCCTAAGGTAAATAACTACGAGGTGGTTCTTCAGAAACCTCGTATGTTTTGACGACGTTATTAAAAGAAAATAAATTTGTCAGTTTTTTAGTGTTGGTCCATTTTTAATAAAGTGTCCATAAGGTTTTCTAGGTTCAAATCCCCTTAAGAACTATAATTTCAAAAAAAGAATCGTCGTATAAACATAGATAAAACAAGTAAAACTTCGTTAGTTTAGACCAAGCCGAATCTTATATACAATCCATTGTGGTTTTGCTACTTAAGTGGCAGAAATAATATTTACTAGAAGTATTTTAGGGTCAATGCGTCCGAGCCCAACCTTTGTCAAATACATATACAGTCGAACCTGGATAAGTGGTATCGCGAGGGACCGCCTGTTTATTCCCACTTAAAGAGGTTTTTCACTTATGCAAATAATTTGTTTTTTATCCCACTTAAAGAGCATGCTTATATTTTTCTTTTAGAAAAAGGCTGTTTGTGAGATTTATGCTTAAATTCTGTGTTTGGAAATAACAACAATAATTCAAGTTGTATTTTTTTACAGAGCGTTCGCAACATCGTACCAGGATTGTTAATTTTTTTTTTGCCTCTGTCGATGCAAATTGTTGGTCAAAATTACCAAAAAAAAAAGAATCGCGAAACTATAACCGCAGTAATACTGGGTGGGCCAAAAGTTACCCTGAGGTTTAAAAATTTAATAACTTTTTCGTTTACTCCTTTATATTTTATTTCAGTTTATACAAATAACACTTGGAGAATAAACAATGGAGAGTTTCACGATAGAATAGAATTTTATAATATTATTATAAATTAGCGATGAATTATTTTAACGCAAACGCATGAGTAATGAAGCTCATTTTCATTTGAATGGCTTTGTTAATAAGCAGAACTGTAGGGGTTCTGACAATCCAAGAGCCATTCGTCAACGCCAATTGCACCCCATTAGGTGTACAGTATGGTGTGGGAACACATCTGCAAATATCATTGGGCCTTACTTCTTCGAGAATGACGATGGAAGAGCTGTAACCGTAAATGGAGAGCCGTATCGGTTTATGATAGTACATTTTTAACGTCCTGCTTTTGAAAACAGCCCACTCTGCCCGATACACAATGACACTTTTAAGTCAAATTTTTGGAGAGCGAATAATTTCCGGAAATTCAGAAATTACTTGGCCAGCGCGATCGCCAGCACTCGACTATTTTCTTTGGGGTTATTTGAATCTTCAACTCAAGGCCAACATTGTTGCAGAAATTCAAACACTACAGCCACAAATTTTAAAAGATGTTATGGAAAGTGCTCTAAGAAAACCCCCATCATTGCGAAGCTGAAAACAGGGTCATTTAAGTGATATTATTTTTTACACTTAGTGTAAAAAAATTCCATTTTGTTTTTTTATATAAGTTGTATGAGGGTTGCTATTTATATTTCGAGTCCGGCAATAAAAACCCAATAATTTATAATTGGAAATGGTTTTATTGTTTTTCAAAATGTTCTCCTTTGAGATCAAAAAACTTTTGCATGCACACAAACCAATTTTCGAAGCACTTTTTCCACTACGATTGAGACATCTCCAAAACATGATTTTTTAAGGCTTCAACAGCTGTTCTGGGAAATGAAAAACATTGACCACGCCTTTTTTCTCGATGCTAGGGAATAAGAAGAAGTCATTGGGTGCCAAATCAGGGCTGTACGTTGGATGGCCCATCAATTCGACATCTTGAGTGGTCAAATAGCTCATCGTTTCAGCTGATGTGTGAGAGCTCGCATTGACGTAATGCAAAATGAACCGTCTTCTCTTTTTATCTTTCCTCATTTCTTCGAACACTGTTAACAAACAGATGGTTGTTTACCACTTAGAATTGACCGTCCTACGTTCCACTAAAGGCACTGTGGCAACATGGCCGGTTATACCGAAAAAACGCAATCATTTGCTTCGATGTACTTCTTCTACGAACAACTTTTGTTGGATTTGGCTCGTCTTGAAGACCCATACGGTCGATTGTTGTTTTGTTTCGGGTTCATATGCATAGATCCATGATTCGTCACCTTGACAATATTATACACTACCTTTGAGCTTCCGCAGTTATTCTTGTTCAACATCTCTTTGCACCAATCCTTACGAGCTTTTTTTTTGAGCATTCGTCAAATTATGTGGGATTCAACGAGAACAAATTTTTTTTACGGCCAAATGAACATGCAATATCTTATTGATGCTTGTCATACTAATGCCCAGTCTCGTGATATGTCACATGTCGGCCTTGCTTAACCAGTTCACGCACAGCATCGTTTCTGGCAAAGTGACCGAAGTTGTACGTCCTTCACGAAATTCATCCTAGAGCGAAAGCGTCCGAGACTGAACTCCTGGTACCAGCGATTAACAGTGGTTTTTAATGGTGCTTCATCATCGCCAAAAGTCGAAACAAGTTGATTTAAACACTATTGCCTCGATAACCCACGCCGAAAATAGTAAAAAATCAACGCACAATTCGCCTTCAAATGACAAAACGTTCTGAGTGAAGTTATGCTTAAAAACGTCAAAGTTTCCAATGGAAGTTCCACCTGGGAACACAAGTATTGTCAGGACCCGAAATATAAATAGCAACCCTCGTAATAAAATTTGATTAACCTTGAATCACAATATCGCGCTCATGGTACCATAAAGAAAGTAGAGTTAAAACAGCAGCTGATTTAAAATTTTTCCAATTTTAAAATTTGACAATGTCATTTGTTGAAGTTTGTAAAGGAAAAATTCTTTATCCAACATTCACAATTATCATCAAACATTCACAAAAATGTATTTTTGGCATTCTCTTTCACCTGACTTTGACATTCCACCTTGTTTATTGTACCATGTTTATGAATTGGAATTACTCTAAAATATTGAGTTTTATATGTCGTTTTTTTGTCGCATAGATGCATGATTCGTCACCTGCGACTTTTTTTCTTTAAAATATCTTTGCACCAATCGACACGAGCCTTTTTTGAGCGATTGTCAAATTGTGCGGAATCCAACGAGAACAAACCTTTTTTACGGCCATATGTTCATGCAATATTGAATGTATGCTGGTGGAAGAAATGCCCAAGGATGCCTCTATCTCACGGTATGTCACACGACGTTCTTGCATTATCAGTTCACGCACGGCATCAATGTTCTCTGCATCAATGGTCTTCACGACCTTCGTCTTTGAGCGAGCGTCGGCCACGATTGAATTCATTAAACCAGTTTTTCACAGTACTAAAGGATGGTGCTTCATCGCCATACAAAGATTTAAGTTCATCGATGCACTCTTGTCGTGATAATCCACGTCGAAAGTTGTGAAAAATTATCGCACGAAAATGTTCACGAGTTAATTCCATTTTTTTGCCAAATTGATTTTTTCAAGTCACTGTAAACAACTCAAATGAAGGTCGTACGTCAAAACGTTCTCAGTACGTTTATGCTAAAAAAAATGTCAAACTTTCCAATGGAAATGTCAGACAGAATTATATATAGCAACCCTCGTAGGTATTGATAAGCCTTTCACCAGGACAAACAAGCCGTTCACCGCCGTCGAACGGAAGAAGTAGATATAGACCTTGCTCTAAGCGGTAAGGAAGCCAAGTCCATGTACAGCATGGCTTTAGACCGTAACATCTATATGTAGTCACTTCTGTCTGCCTCGGCCCCTTACCAAGGGGGAAGTTGTGTTTAAGTAGCACGCTTCGAATTGGAACCGGCAGTATTGGCCTTAAGGAGTGCTGACCGACGCTTGGTAATGGTTCCTGTTGCGATGACGCACCATGGTTGAAGCTATCACAGCGAGAATCATGTAATATTGTGCATGTTGCGAACAACGTGGCTGAGGATTAAGTCAGGATATTAGTAAGGTTGGCACTCAACATATAAGAACTGTCATCATCAATGGGGCCCGACGCCGACGTGTTCTATTGGTCGCGAATGTAACAACTTTACACATTTGTGCAAGAATATTAAAAAGATTTGCTTCACAAAATTTACTATTTACAAAATTTACTATTGACAATTTGCGTTAAAACTCGTTTGTTATAAATAATTTAAATCTTTGAGAGCAAATTTATTTTATAATCAGGGCTGTCCTAGAAACCATGTCGTTTTTGCAAACCAATGTTGGTTTCATTTGGTGTCACGAAACCAAGTTGGTTTTGTCCATTTCGAATGTAAATAAAACCAATGTTCGAGTCAGCTGTTTCTGATAAAACCGATAACATTGGTTTTCATGACACCAAAGCATTTTTTCTTATCGTATTCAAAACCAACAGCCCTGAATAACTTTACCGAGTTGAAGCGAGCTCGGTCATTACTCAATTATAGTATTTCTTGAATAACATTTTTTCTACAAATTACGAATTTTTAAATTAAACGGTTTATGTTGCAGAAAGACAATCATTTTTTTATATAAAGAAATTTCGAAAAATTCTCGTAAAGGTTTGAAGTTATCGCCTTAGCGACCACTTACTTGTTTCATAAGAGAGTACCAATAGAACATGCACTATTACGAGTAGTACACCTCCCTGGTAGGTAGAATTGGTTTGTAGGTTGGTTTGTTTGTATGGGCCTATTCTTAGACACGATCCTATAAGGACTTATTTTAATAGGGTTCATGAAAATCATTTTATTAAAATGACCAGTACTTTGAATTAAAATTATAGATCATCATCAATAATCTCGATTTCATTTTAGATGTTACAAACCACATCACTAAATTAATTATTTTTAATATGTTTTCTTTATTATTTTTTGTTTACAGAAAAAAAGCCTGCTTATAAGAGAATCTCAATTTGAAGTTATTGTAAATTTCATGACTGCATTCAACTTTAGCAAAACAGAATTTAAAAACCACTAAGGGGCGGCATCTCAAAACTTATGATATCGTGAAGGAACAGCTCTAAACAAAATTAGGACCACAGCTAACTGGAAGAAGGTAAGTAAGATATTAATACAAACTTGGGTCTGTTTTTATGCTGATAGATGCTTTTCATACGCCTTAAAATCAAACAAACCTATGCCCTTGAATATTTGACTCGCTTAAGAGTCACTAGATGATAACTATACATGCTGTTAAAAAATATGTCCAGAAAATTTTATGTTTTTAAAAAAATATATTCCAAAAAAACCTTTAGCGCTTATAGTATTTCTTTACTAACTTTTTTGCTATTAAAAGCAAATATCCAAATCCAGCGGATAATACTGCAATGAATCGATCAATTTTTGTCTGCTTAGAAATGTCTAGAGGTTTTTGCAACGATTGGAAGTTATCGCCTTAGCGATGTGGTCTCTTAATTATTGAGTATCAATCAAACAAACCAAATATGCACTAGTTTTAAGTATAATTAAATTTAAACCATAATTTAATTTAACAAATAAATCCAAAATAGGATTCGTCTACAAAGTATCCATATACAAATATTATATTGGTCGGCTGTTTTGATCAGGTCGCGTTTTTGTGTCCCTAGGGTTAAATCTTTTTCGGGGAAGTGAGAAAAATTTTAATTTCCCGGAGATCGAGACTGAGAAAAATATTGAATGTTAATTTGCTGAAGATAAACCAATTTTAATAAGAAAAAAAAATACTTTCCTTTTATATTATTACTAGAAACTGTTCAGAGCCCTCAAATTCTAAGTATATTTTTAAATAGGCATCATCGAAAGAAATCGATTGGCCTCGAATTGCGTCGTTAAAGTTTTGCTTGCGTCGTGGATTTCAATTGCGTCGTTATGGCTTCGTTTCACTTTGTCTACAAGGGGATTCCCATTTTATTTGCCTTTGGTCAAATTGACAACAACGGGATTCCACGTTTTGAAACCTTTAGTCATTGAGTGTCAGTTTACTAAAAGTTTTTAGGGGATATAGTGGTAAAAGAAATGCTACGTAAAAAAGTAATAAAATAAGTCAAAATCGAAAGCAAATTTCAATGAAACAAAAACAAATTTATTCAAAAAATTCAAAACCCTGATGTGGCAACTATTTAGGAGTTACAAATATTATTAAAAAAATTATTAATACCTAAATAAATATGCAATTTTTAAGTTTTAAAAAATTTGTTTACTAAAGTAAGCCCATATAAATCTGAGGGAAAAAATTATCGGACTTGTGTTGTTTCGCATTGCGTCCCGTTTTGTCGGTCCCAATTAACGACGCAAATCGGCGAATTTGTGTACTGTCGTTTGCTAAAGAGCGATTCCGGCAGACTTCAAAACGCAACTCGATTTTTTTAATTAGTAAAAAACAATTTTAGTAAAAATAATCGCGCATTTCTTAATGTTTCTTAACAAATTGCGTTCGTTTTTTGTAAAGTTTTCGTTTTCTCTTTTTTAGGGGGAACATTCTGACGAAACTTGAAAAAGAAAGTAAAACCACAGAAATTGTCTTTTTTTTTAAAAAAAAAAAAGGTCAAAACCGTTTTTATAAATATAAATCATCGTCATAAAATTGTCGCATACAAGGACGGCTATGTCTACATTAGTAAATTAATCACGATTTCAATTTCTGCCTAAACATTACCTAAGCTTTTATGCAGTCCAATCGATTTCATCTTTTATCAGTTTCAACAGTCGTTTTGTCTGACGAAGAAGATTCTCTGTATTTTTCGTCGAAGTAAATGAGACTGGTGCAATTACTTCAGTGCAATTAAAATACAAGATTTGAACAACAACCAACTAATTATCTTAAATTTTTTTCCATCTTAGCCTTTTTATTTTTGCTTCAATTAATACAAAACATAATCAACTACCAATAAATTACTTAGAATTTTTCAATGTCGAACTTAAAAACGATACAAATATACATATCCTCCTTTATCCTTTTTTATGCGCAAATTCTTTAAGGTGGACAAAGCACGCATTGTGGACCGATCCATAATGGAGAGATGACAGAAACGCCATATATTTAAGTTAGATGATGATAATTATCAAAAGCTATATGCTTCAAAAAATTTAAACAATCACTAGAAAATATACACAAACTTAATACAGGGGCTTCAATAGTCTCTGGAGCCTTTGCGTAATATTTATCCTTAATGACTCTCCCTTGAAAATAATCCAAAGGGCTCCGAGGCGGCCAAATGACATTACAAATTCGGGTGATTATTCGATTTTAAAAAACAGTGCGTTAAATGTCGATGTTTGCGTTGGCTGTGTGACATGTGGCCCCGTCTTGTTAAAACCAAATGTCGTCCATGTCATTCTCTTGAATTTGTTGAGCATGGCGCAGTAACGCTTACCGTTGACGGTAACAGTTCATTTTCGAAGAAACACCCATCCCAAAATCCACACCAAACAGTGACTCGTTGTGGATGCATTGACTTCTCAATAGTCACGTGTGGGTTCCCTGCATCCCATATGCGGAAATTTTGCTTAGATGAAAATGAACTTCATCTGAAAACACGATTTTTCGGTAAAATTCGTTATCTCCTGCCAAACAATCTTCAACCCATTGGGTGAAGCGAAAGCGCATCGGAGGCTTCAGTTCATGGACCAATTGAACTTTGTAAGCCTTCATACCGAGGTCTTTACGCTTAATTCTTATCAAAGTAGTGCGAGAAATGTTAACTTCCTGAGAACGATCACGAGTTAATGTTAATGGATGCTCTTGGAGATTCTCCGCCACATCAGCAATCTTTTCGATTAAACGCACCGGACGAGAACATACTCGGGTTGGTTTGTCAAATAACGATGCATTTTCATGAACTCTCTTCACAAATTGACGCACAAACAGAGCTGAAGGCCAATCTTTTCTCGAAAATTTTCCTCAAATAAGTTTTTAATGTTTCCCAATTTTGCTCGAGCGTACAGCGCCCCTATTTGCAAATGGCAAACATAAACCTGAGAATAAAATTAAAAATGAATGTTATTCTACCTTTTAATTTTAATGTAATCGGTAGTTCAAATTTAAAATTTTTAATCGCCCACTTTTAATATACACGCAGAAATAGATTTGTTAAATTTTAAATGACCCACCCCATATAAAGAGATTTGAATATAGAAGCAGAATTGTTTGTAAGAATGGATTTGTCAATTGACCGGGAATTACCAGAAAGTGCAGAAAAATGCGGAAGCTACATTCAGCATCTAACACCCGTATGCTGTTCTTTTAGGAAAGGAAGCTCTTTTCCTTTAAAACAGAAAATAGGTTTACACTGGTTTGAACGCTACAAAATCATTTTTCCAAGAATTAATTTGGTATTATTTCTTTCAGCATTAGTTTTAAATCAGATCCACTTATTTCTAAGGTCAAAGGTTTTAGAAAGTATTTAGCTGTGTCAGCCCAACATAAAGTTGTATCCGAAACTCGGCTGGCACTATCTCTGGACAACAAGTTGAATGTTGCAGGCAATTTAATTGCTTACGAAACGATTGCTGATCAGACATCTAACTTGCGTAAAGGGATTTGTAAAAAGTCAAAATTACTTTTAAAACTTTTGTAAAAGTAAAATTACTTTTAAACCTTTTGTAAACCTGACTCCTGTCTGAGTAGTGTGATTTGGTGTCTCATTTCAGCACTTGTGCAGAATTTGCAGTAAAAATTAAATCATTTCTCCTCAAAAAGACCAAAATCAATGAATCAGCTGATTCAAGTGACAGGCGACAGCGTTAATGTGCAGTAGCAGACTTAATGCAAATTAACTCGTGGATTATCTTCTTCCAAACTGCATTAACTCTGACGTAAATGCACCCAATTAAACTTAATTTATACAGCATTTAGTTATTACAATCTGTTAACAATCGGACATGTGATGAGAATCGGACGACTTAAAAATCACATGCGATTTGAATATCGCACGACTTATTTAGCCACGCGTTTTACTTAAGATTCGATTTTGTCCGATTTCAAAATTTAACATTTGTTTTTATTGACAAGTACAACCAAAAAAGAATACAAGAAAGAAAGAATACAATGACAAATCCGAACGTCTGGGACCACCCAATTTTTGATTTTTGTGTTGTATTATATCCCCAGTGCATGAGGAGTCATGTCAGAAGTATTGTTAATACAATTTTGAACTTATTTATTGTATAAAAAATGTTTGTAAACAATTTGAGTTTTTATCAGAAATGAAAACTAACATGTTCGCACGATACCTCGACAGCCGGTTCTATGCACGGGATTGACCCGAAGCAGCAATTCTTCGGCCAAGGGCTGTCACCCCCGTACTATGTATGCCGCTACAACACCAGCATGTTACATTTTATTTTTGCATCATTGAGGTACCTCTTTGTCGCTCCGTTTAAGTAAAAAATACCAGTTAATCTCAGTGTGTGTTTGCAATTGCAAGTCACTAGATTTTTAACGGTTGCGTACTCAATCACAACTAATATGCGATTTGAAGCCGTAATCGCAAATTTCATGCGAAATGCGATTACCAGCACATGGGCGAATGTCACAATTTAACAAAAAAAATCGCTATACTCTCAATCAGCGGCTGTTATCAAATCAGAAATCTATTACTATTTTACCAACGGTATAAGCTACCAACAATCCTATATTCCGCTGACGATCCAAATACGAAAAATGCTATTGCCACACTCTGCTCGAGTAAAATACAAAAACTCATATTGGTGTCCAACCTCTCAATGCTTTCGCACACTTTTTGTAAGGCCTTTCTGTCAAGCGGGAAGTTTTCCTTAAATCTGTTATCGTCCATCGTAAGCACGTCGCGGTCCTTTAAAAAAATTTCTCTATTTGAGTTATATCCTTCATTAAAATATACCCACAAATATTAACATTTGGCATGCTCTTATTTCAGAGTGTCCTTTTCCGATTCCAACTTGTAGCATCTCCTTCAGATTTATGGTTGGTAGTGCATGTACAATTTTAACATTGTGGGCCGATTTTAGCAAAAGTAATTTCTTCTTTCTTTTAAATAAATTGTAATTTTTTCGCCAACAGCGCATAGCAGCTATTAGTAGTTTTTTTCTTTTATCGATTTTATATCGAAGTAAATGCCAAAAAAATAGATGACAAACAGTTGTTTACAATTAAACAGCTGTTAACTAAATGCAGATACTAGGTCTGTCTGCGTACACATATTTTGCATCATTTTGTGCAAAAAGTTGTCTGCGTACTCCAAATCTCTTGCAGCGAGAGAGCCAAAATGAGAATTTTTTGACAGTTGGAATTAGAGAAAATAGAGAATTTGTAAAATGTTGCTGAAGAAATTTCTGCTTGCAAGATTTTGCAACTAGTTTGAACAGCTGTTTTTATTTACTGTTTGAATGAAATAATTTTTGTGAATTGAAAATAAAAATTGAAATTTAACAATGGCAGAGGTAAGTAGTTAGAATTGTGTTGATTTTTAACATTTATAATAAATTGAAATAAACAAAACATTTTACTTCATGCTAGAAACGTGCAAATATACAGTGCGACCATGATGCAAGTGGACTGGAGATGGCAGAACCGTTTACACACCGATCAGCTGTTTCTTCCAGGATTTCACTGGGTACTGTCTGCGTACTTTTTGAGATATTTTCAACCGACAGAGTAAAATTGTTCTTACTCTAGTATGAGTATTTGCTACTGGAAAAGTACGCAGACAGACCTACTGTCTGTCGACTGTCTACGCTACAAGAGATGTGGTTTTGTTTTATTGCATTTATCGATAAACAGTCGATACGGAATATCAAGATAGGGCTGATTTAAATTTTTCTTTTTCATCGGTAGATAGCTAATGTCTAACTTTGTTAAAAATTCGGCTGAAAATGTTGGTCTTTCATTAAGTTCGAGTTGTTTTTTTTTGTTGGTCACTGTCTGAGATAGAAATGAAAAAAATGAAATAATAAAATTTGTTGTTTAAGTATGTGTGTTTTGGGTTTTACAATATTTGTTCGTTTTCATTCAAAGGCTTTATTTATAATTATATTTTCGTTTTAAGGTTTATTATTTCTGTTTTTCTTGCTTAATAATTTTGTAAATTATAACATTTCTTTTTTATTTTACTTATTTTATTATATTTAAATTTATATAACTTTTTTTGTAGTTTTTTTTCGATTTTTTTTTCATTTTATAAGAGTGTGTAATTCAAAACGCATTTTTTAAAGGAGTGGGCAAATTTTTTGTTCATTTCATTTGTTTTTGTTTTTTAATTTACAACTAAAATTGTTATTTTGAGTTCTCGTTTTGTTTAAATTTAAATACAATAAAAATATTTGCTAACAACGTTTTTCGTTATTTGTTTTCCATTTTTTATCAATCAATATATAAATTACTAAAATCTAAAATCGAATGAAAATTAAAATATTTTAAACAACATTATAAACTATTTTTTTGTTTTTAAATATTTATAGAGCAGAAAAAGTGTGGGACAGAGTGGGGCGATAGAAGTATGGAGTAGAAGTGACAAAGGGACAGAAACGGGGGAAATGGGCACAGAAACGTTTTCATTTGTGTGTGTGTTTCTTGTATTGTTTTGTTGTATTCAGCATCGATAAATGTTTTTATGAATAATATCCATATATTTATATATGAATATATTTAATTTATCTTTTTACAAAAACGATAAGTAGTAATGAAAAGGAGGATCTGCATTAGAAGAAAGTGACAAATTAAAAGGACAAAAACGTTATATTCTCTTCGGTTTCTTCCCTTGTAGATTAAGTGATTTTTGTTGTTGTTGTTGTTGAGCGCGTGTTCTTTATTTTAGCTGAGAATATTTTTGAATTTAAAGGGGGGATAGAGATAGTTTAGTTAAGTAGTAAGTGATAGTGTTGGGTTGTGGTGTTTGTTGTTGGTTGATTGGTGGTAGTGGTTTAGGTCTTTTTTCTTTTTAATTGTTAAGGATTTTACGTGAAGATATTTTGGTTTTTTGTTTCTTGTTGTTGTTGTGTTTGTTGTTGGTAGGTTGTGCTTTTTGTCAAAAAGGCATGCTAAAATAAAGGCCCTCATCGGGGGCCACACGCAAACTCTATAAGAAACGTGGTGGTCCTGTATTGTACGTCCCAGGTGGTGGATGCTGTTGTGGCGCAGGTGCTGGTGAATGTTGTCCTTGGCGTAACACATCAAATGGCGAATTCGAACGTTGCATAAAATGATGATAATTACTAGGAGGTATTTGATGCTGCAATAAAAATAATAAAAGCAAAAGCTAACATTATATAATATTTATATTGAAAGATTTGCAAAGAAGACAAATTGAAAAAAAAAACATTATGGAAAATCCTTGCGATCCCTAAAAGGATACGAAAATTTTATGTCAAATCAATTTCAAAGGAACTGGGCTGGGTGACACTGCTTTACATTTAATAATATTTTAACATGCTTCGTGAACAAAATTTAATTTAACTAAAGACGTTTGAAATTTGCTCAGCATGTAAAAATTGATGCTTCCTAAATATTAAGACTTGTGTAAACTGATTAGGATTAATGGCTTGTTGAAAGTCATTTCTTGAGTATTTATACCATACAGGGAATGCTAATGTTTGTAACACTTAAGAGGGAAAAAGAAATACCCCATGTCAATTCTTTGAAAGAACTTAGAGATCCTAAGGGATGCCATTGAGCGATTTTTCGACGAACCTTGGTACATTTTTGGTTCGAGACAAGAACGAAAACCTTTTGAAGCACATGTGGGTTTGTTATTGTCCAAAAGCACATATTTTGTTTGTTGACAAAACCACTCAGCCAGGAATGTGCCTCATCGCTGAAGATGACGAAAATTGGAGTAAGCGCTCTTAAAGTTGCGACCAACGACTCAGAATTTCGGTAGTTATTTTTAATGATGCTTGTAAGTGAACTTTACCATGAAAAAAATTTTGATTTAGGCTAACGTTTTGACACTAAAAGATCATTTAAAATGATGTTTGACTGTTGGGCCTAAAAATGATCGTTTCGATGCTTTCTACTTTGCAGTTGCTGATTATGTTAACTCTATCGGTCAACAATATCTTCTTCTGTGTAGACAGTAAAGCAGCATTAAAAGCAATACAGTTATACCTGATATAATCCAGACTCAATAATTGTAAGAACATTTTCAGCGCCCCGTGTCATACTAGAATTCCGGATGCGTTGCTGTGGAAGCAAAAATTGTGACAGGTGAACAGATGGACATGTCTTGGCTCTTTAATGGTGTCAGTTGACCTGACTATTGTGCAAACCCTTATCGATGCCCTTAATAAGCTTCTGGAGATATGAATAAATGACAATTCCCTGCATATACTCCATGGACTTGACTAGACATTATTAGAGACAATTTTGAGATGGATAATACTAAGCATGGCATATCAACGATTTAGTAGGTGTTTTGACTAATCAATGGCAAGTGGGAATAATGGAATATTGCTGTATCATGCGTTTGCTGTAAAACAGTAGGTCATCTGTGGGCCGATGTCCATCTATCTGGGTGATACGTATAGGTGGGTTACGTTATCTATTAAGCCGTTTTGTTGTTAAGAGAACAGACACAAATTTAAAAAGTAACATGCGTACAACTTCCAACTTCTTGTGTAAAGCTTTACAACCTATTTCGGGGGTTGTCGTTGTCTAAATATGACAATCGTGATCAGGGCGAGTGATATTCTTCAATGTTTTCACAAAATAAAAAGGGCTTACTCTGATGTTCTTCTGCTAAAATAGTTATTAACTCAACACCACTCACCTGCAGTCCCCGCAATCCTCCCATTGGTCCCGCTGCGGCTCCTGGTCCTGCACCCATCAGATGGCTTGATCCATCTCCCAAATCCAATTGTAACGATTCGGGCATGTCATTAGTACTACTTGCCGAACTGCTGGCATTCGCCAAATGCAGCTGACCCAGCGAAGCGGTCGCCATGGCAACGTCAGGCATCATATCCGATAGATGTCCGGCATTTGCACCATCCGCACAGCCCATCGCACCACTCTCAGCACCGCCCATATCCAAGCCAATGGCACTGCCATGAGCGAATCCTCGAAAATCACCTTCGGTTATAAGCGCTGGCAAATCGTTGCGATGATGTGCTGACGCAGAAAGACGTGCGAAATTTGGAGGCATGCCAGAGCCCATACCCAAACCCAGTAAACCGGCCGCATGCTGTCGGGGGAATGTTAAATTTCTTGTATAACAAGAGGGTATTGAATCTCCAACTGCTGCGGCGGCGCCACTACATGATGTCGCTGCAGACGATGTGGAGAGATAACTTGCTGCCATGGCGGACGCATGCCTGGGCACTGAACCCGACGATGCCGCCGCTGGAGAGGGAGGTGGACTTTGATCGTCATCCTCTAGCAGACAACAGTCGTCCACCGATTGGACAGTTGTTGTGGAATCGGCCATATTTTGTACTTCTTCTTGCACATTGCGGGGATTACCAAGTAACGAAGTCTCCAGTAAATCCGAAACAGCATCCGGTAAATTGAACTCCCTAACTACACGCAGACGTATCTGTCTGTCGATTTCATGTTTGGACGAAAGAGGCAGATGAAATGCCCGCTGACACAGCTGTGATTGCCTCAACTTATGTTCTCTCTTTAACATGGCAGCTAAGGTCTGAGTATCTGGCGGTGGAAT
This sequence comes from Hydrotaea diabolus, assembly GCA_963513945.1. NCBI lineage: Eukaryota > Metazoa > Arthropoda > Insecta > Diptera > Muscidae > Hydrotaea > Hydrotaea diabolus. Next base: position 91,032,549 of record OY740718.1, read on the forward strand.
AGCAGCGGCGGCGGCCAATATATCTACAGTGTCGGTTCCTGACCCCACACCGGCATTACCAACACCGCTGTTGGAGGCAGCATTCATACGAGAAACCATGTATAATGTATCCGGTATGTCGGGCATTTGGCGAGAACGACGCATTCTCATCAGCTCGGCTTGGTGGTGTGACGAGGTCATGCGATCTTCCAGCAATGCCTTGATTTCCTCAAAGTATGGCATAAACAGGCGTGGCCTAACAAATAGACCCTGATTTTTGCCACCTCTTATCCAGGCGTTTACCCGAAGATTTTCCCGCTCATCGCCGATCATATGTGATGGTGGCGTGCTGACCAAACCCCGGCGAATGGCTTGGGCCAAAACCTCGCTATTGGGCGGCAGAACATGGTCCATACGCACCAACGGCAATAGGTCGGAGAGTATTTCCCTTAGTTCGACATCACTTAAGTCACGTTTTTTAACACCTTTGCGTGTCACCGAATGGGCAGTGTGTGAGAGTAGGTTGGGTTCGCGATCCTCCATGCGTCGTATAAGCTCTTGTTCGCCCCACTTGAGCACGGCTTGGAGCACTTCCAATTCGGAAGCTTGCAAGAAATTCGATTGTAAAACATGTATGAGTTGGGATTTGTCGAGTTGATGTAGAACGGGTGATGAGATGACGGCCGAAAATTCTTCACGTAAATATTGGCAAGCTTGGCGGAATACCCACGCCGAACCATGGGGCTGAAATGGCAAATTCGAAGGCAAAGATTAGTTTAAACTACATTTTGATAAGAAAACTATGTCTTACCTGGCTGCCCCATTTGAGCACCGTTGGCAACGTATCCAATGTCAGCCACTCCAATATGAGATCTTCGCAACCTTGAGCCAATATGTCCAGTTCTAAGAATCTGCCTATCTGATATAACTCCATGGCCTCTTCCAAAGGCGTCGGCCGTGTGCGGCCCGCCGTCAGCGCATGTACTTCACCCAGCGAACCAGCCGCTGTTGTACCCGAATTGGCACCTCTTAAAATTAATGTTAAATCTACGGTATCCAAATAAATGGCATGTAAAAGAACACGAGCATAACGTTTTGGTATCACGGTCTCATCCAGTACAATCCGTGTGGGCACATGCAGCGCCCGTTCGGCATATTCCGCATCCATGTTGCGTGTTCGTCTAGCTATGAGATTACGAAAGAACGGCGATCTGGCGCTAAGTATCGCTTTGTGGCAGGGCAATTCCAGTTTGGGACGAAAGCCATACTCTGAGTTGCCCGAATCGGGTCGATTGAATACATCACTGCCACCCAGGACCCCGGAAACACCGAGCGATGTACCAAGGCCACCTCCACCGCCGCCACCACCCATCATTCCACCGCCGCCACAATTTTCGGAGGTGAAGACCAAAGCAGCATCGGCATAATCGCCCGTCTCAAGCAAGTAGCGCAGATCATGTTCCAATGGATTTGGCGTACCGAAATCATCGCCCAGCTGACGCAGCAGACCTATGTCGATGCTAGAGTCGTGGGGGCAAAGATCACCGGTGTAGAGATATCGCAGCAGTGAGGCAAACATTTGAACATCTATGGGCGAGGCGGGTAACTCGAGACATATGCGAGCTCCAAAGCCGGGGCAACCGGCTAAAAGATCACGAAAATATGTGCAGCGCGACGAGAGTATGCAGCGATGCACTGGGAATATGGCGCCACGGAAGACGAGATCACAGTCTGTACAAGTCTTCGTTTCAAAAAGAGCAGCAAGATCTTGTTTGTATGTGGTAGCAGGTGGACGGGCCAGTTCGGCTTGCATCTGTAAAACAAAATTGGAAGGTGAGAGGTTAACAATCAAGTTTTCATGGCATATAAAGGAGGTCAAAGGTGGTAGTGAATCCGACGATAGTAATGACGATTTAAAAAAAAAATATTTCTAATTTCAACAAGTCATACCTTTCTGAAACTGTGAATGTATCCACATATTGATCTTCTACTACCTTTTGGTTCCAATGTGTAATGCCAACTTACCGATAAATCACGCAGTGCCGCCAACGACTCATATTCTTCACACAATGCAGCCAACTCCAGTGGCGTCCAGTCTGAAACAAAATCTCTCAAAACTCTGGCATGATCACAGGCTTTTGATGAACGCCGTCGTCGTATGAATTTACGCTTTAAGGTCGCAAAACCAGTAACACGTTTCCGTCGATGCTCCCGAAAATGCGGGCCACCACTGCTGCCACCTAGCCCACCCATTGAGGCGGACAACAGTGAATTGGCCGTGCTTGGCAGTAGTAGACTGGAACTGGTACTTGTACCAGGCGGCATGCCACCAACACCAGATGAATGACCACTTTGTTGTGAAGTGGTCATCACTGATGGATAACTGCCGCCGGTTGATGCGCTGGCACCCATTTTGTGGTTTTCTGTGTTTGTGTGTGAGGGTGGGAGGGGCGGGAATATTTGTGTAGCAGCTACACTACGTGTGCTAGTTATACGTTAAATGTGGAGATTAGAAAACTATCCGATGATGTTTTTTAATAAGCTAACCGAGTTTTCTAACCTCCGCGCATGAGTTAGGAGCTGGTACTCTTCATTCAGCAACACATTAGCCCCTTTATAATTATCATATTGAATGATAATCAGTTGAACGATGGATGTAACATTTTTATCTAGACCACTTTTATTAGGACTGCATGTTTGTGGACATCTTCGTACAGGTTTCTGGAAAGATAGAATATATTTATGGGAAATTATTAAAATGTTGTATTAAAACTAGGGTAGCGAAGTATATACTTATATTGTACTAGGGTAAAGTAAACTTGGAGATTACAATAATTTGTGTTTCAAAATATCAAGAATACCTGGCATTTTTAGAATCTTGATACGTGTTACTGGTGGCGAAAAAAATATTTATATTGTTTTTTCCCAGATGACATGAATCTAAAGCTTTCTATCCGAAGTGGTCTCGTAAAAGGTATTCCTAAGTATCTCTCCTCTTAATGGACCCAAACCTTATGGCCACTGTGCTGTGTCGAGTCTAAGGGATGTAGATCCCGTCCTTGTGATTTTGTATGCCCGTTCATTTCCGTAGAATTTCCTGAGACCAGGTAGAAGAAAGATATTTCGACAAAAGACTCAGTCTCCCCGAAAAACTCCTTTAATTGTTCACAAAAGCATTTAAGGTTTTAAGAGAGAATAATCCCACTTGGCTTTCTCAATGACGTAGACAATCGGTAGACAGTCAGTGAAGTTCCAAGTTAGCTTCGAACTAGAATTATCCCAAGTCGACTTCGCGATCCACTTCAAAGCTATCCTCTCCTATATAAACTTTTGAAGAGAAATCGAAAGGTGGTGTAGTGTAGATATCTAAAGTTCAGATGGAATAGTGTGAGAATGGACATGGGACCATATGTCCCTTCAGACTGCAGTTAAGTGTAGACGGAGCTTCGAGCCGCTTTTTGATATAGTAAACATTTTTGAGTACTTTACAAAGGACGATTATAGCAAAGGATTTATTCAAGGATAGTTTTGAGCTAATGACATTTTAAAACGGAAACAGTAGGGACATAAATACTGTTACGCACGTTTTATGCTGTAAAATAAAACGTACTGAATGTTTTTGGACCAAATATTTTTTAATAGATTTACTGATCTATATTGTATCCAAAAAGAATCTACTTATTCGAAATGTCCGCCTTTTGCCTTTACACACGCCTTAAGTCGCACTGGCCAATCGTCAATAGCTGCACGAACCTCGTCCATTGGAAAATTGGCCACAGCTCGAACCAAAGTAGTCTTAAGAGATCCAATGTTAGGGTATCTTTTGTGACAAACCTTATCCTCTAAAACCGTCCACAATTTGTAATCCAATGGGTTCAAATCTGGACTGCCTAAGGGTCATTCTTCAGAGGAAATGAACGCTGGCAAATTGTTTCGAAGCCCGGTCTGGGACGTTTTAGCCTTATGGGCCGGCGCAGAATCCTGCTGGAAAGTCAATGGCTGGTTTTGGAACAGGGAATTGTTAAGAGGCTTCACAACAGCTTCCAAAACGGTTTCTTGGTAAACTTTGGCCGATGTTTTGACTCCTTGTTCGCAGAAATGCAGGTCAGTGACCCCATCGTAAAAGAAACCCCACCAAAACATGACTGAAGCTGGGTGATGACCCTTTTCCACCCTTTGGATCTGTTCAGATGCTTCCTTAGTTGACCGCGCATACACTCTATCATTTTGCTTGTCAAATTTTTCCTGAATCGGTGAACACAATTTTTCTGTGAGAGTTATCAGCGAGCTTCACCAAAAGACGTTTGCATTTTTCAATCCTATTTTTTTTAAGCTGCAGTCAATAAATGTCCGGTACGTCGCTTGAAAGTCCCAAGTCTTTTTTAATGATTCGATTCATGGACTTTTGCGTGATATTCATCTCACGGGCCACGATTTTCTGTTTTTGGAGCGGATTTATGTGAATTATTGATTTAACGGCTTTAATGACATGCGGTGTTCGAACAGAGCGTGGACGGCCCGACCGGTGGCGGTCTTTTACATCTCCAGTCTCCTCAAACAGTTTTATGCATTGGTATAAGAACATGCGGCTAATCCTTAGTGGCCGGAGCGTTTTGAAAATATCGCTTTTTTCATTTCACACTTGAAAAGCGCTATTACAGCGATACGGTTCTCATTATCTGACCACTCCATGATGAAAGTTGAAACAATTTTAAAATCCCGTTACAGACTAACGCTATTGAGGTTAACTTTCAAAACACATATGACATTAACGGGGTATGTTCAGTTCTGCTATGGAAATGGGTGTGTTCAATGTTGTAACAGTATTTATGTCCCTACTAAGTAACTGCTATAGATCACATGTTTAAGAATTTTAAGTCTGGTTTGTCTTAAACCTCGTGATGAAGGCCCAGATGACCTTTACTCTAGTTATGAGTGTACATATAACGGATAACTCTAGATTGGTAGAGTAGACGACTTTAAAGTGTTTAAGTCGATTTCGTTCGTAGACGCGGTATTATACGAACTTTTGTAGGCCTCTAAGTGTTCACATAATTAAGAATTTTAAGCCAAGTTTGGGTTAAACCTCGTGAAAAAGAGGCGGTGGCTTCTACAGACACAATGCTATTATTTATGTATTGTAGGTTTTTTGTGCTGACTGTTTAAAGCATCACGTGTTAGAGAATTTAAACCACGTTTGGTTTAGAACAAAAAATTCTACACAGACTTTTTGGAGTGTGCATTCGCGATTTGTATGTTGTTGGCTTTTAGACGTTTACATAATTGAAATTTAAACCAGGTGTGATTTAAACCTCGTGAAATAGGCGCGGAAGCCTCTATAGCCATATAAGTAGGGTTTTGTATTGACTGTTGTAAGGATCACGTAAAAGTGCATTTAAACCACATTTGGTTTAAACCTCGTGACGTAGAATAAAGACTTATATTCGCGATTGATGTAATGGTAGAGGCACCGTTCTATATAAGAAAACCTGGCGTTCAATTCTACAAAGTCTTGGAGCGCTTGAACTGCACAGTAATTGTGTAATAAGTAAGTCATCGTACTTTTCGAGATTCTCTTTTTGCTTTATCTTGATGTTCACAATTGCCTCTTTAAAGACGGGATTTATAAGTCTCGGTGGATGTTTTCGTTCCTCATTTACCAAGGGGCACCGGTGATCAGCCGCAATGTCTTCGATTGGACTCTTTGAACTCGCTGAGCACCGTACGAGGGTTGCTATTTATATTTCGGGTCTAGTGTTTCCAGATGCAAACTGGAAATTCCATTGGAAACGTTGACATTTTTAGCATTACTTCACTCAGAACGTTTTGCCATTGAGGGCTAATTGTTTTGTTTACAGTGTGTTGAAAAATTCATCTCAGCCAAAAAATGGAATTATCCCGTGAAAATTATCGTGCGATGATTTTTTTTACTATTTTCGGGTGTTTAGTTTAAATCAACTTGTTTCGACTTTTGGCTATAAAGCACCATCAAAAAACCACTGTTAATCGCTGATATCAAGAGTTCAGTCTCGGGCGCCGTTCGTTCCAGGATGAATTTCGTGAAGGGCGTCCAACTTTTGCCAGAAACCATCGATGCTGTGCGTGAACTGATTAAGCAAGACCGAAATGTGACATACCGTGAGATTGAGGCATCCTTGGGCATTATGTGACAAGCATCAATAAGATATTGCATGTTCATTTGGCCGTGGAAAAAAAAATTTCTCGTTGGATCCCACATAATGTTGGTGCAAAGGGATGTTGAAATAGTATAACTGCGGTAGCTCAAAGGCAGTGTATAACATTGTCACAGGTGCAAAATTATATAAACCCAAAACAAAACATAAATCGACCGTATGGTTCTTTCAAGACGATCCAAATCCAACAAAAGTTGTTCGTGGAAGAAGTACATCGAAACAAATGATTGCGTTTTTTCGGTATAACCGGCCATGTCGCCACAGTGCCTTTAGTGGAAAGGTGGGCAGTCAATTCGGACTGATATACTCGTACAACCAGCCAACAATGTTCGAAGAAATGAGGAAAGATAATAAGAAAAGACGGATCATTTTGCATCACGACAATCAGAGCTCTCACACATTATCTGAAACGATGAGCTATTTGACCACTCAAGATGTCGATTTGATGGTCTATCCACCGTACAGCCCTGAATTGGCACCCAATGGTTTCTTCTTATGCATGCAAAAGTGTATTGATCTTAAAGGAGAATATTTTGAAAAACAATAAAACCATTTCCAATGGTTAATTATTGTGTTTTTATTGAGGGACCAAAAATATAAATAGCAACCCTCGTATAACCAGTTAGATTTGATTGCACTGTTGTATAGCAGAACCTTGTATTCGAGACTTAATTTTGAGTTCGCGTTAAGAAGCCAATGAAGTTGATGGACCTTAAGTTTCAGCAGAGTCTTCTTGGCTTCTATATGACTTCTTTGGGTGAGTAGCCGATCCAGGTGGGTCTTCAGGTTTGTAACATTATCAGATTGAGAAAAACGATATGGTTTAGTTTCAATGTCGGACATGTGCTAAAATTCAGTGTGAACACAAAGAAAAATATGGTTACTATATGGTCACGGCAATAATAATATGTTCTTTGCAACAAAAGTATGTTCGTCGCAACCATAGTGTTGTTTTTTGAATTTAATTTTGACAATAGTATGATTGATGCAATATTAATATTGTCGAAATGTAACAATAGTAGTATTACCAAATGAAAATATGGTTGTAGCAACAATATGAATATGGTTAGTGTGACAAAAGTATTGTTTTTTTTGGGTTTTATGTAATATGATTACGGCAATCATACACTATGTACACGCAGCGAAAAAACATGGTTACTACATGGTCACGGCAATAATAATATGTTATCCGCAATAAAAGTATGTTCGTCGCAACCATAGTATTGTTAACTAAATTTATTTTTGACAATAGTATAATTGCTGCAATATTAATATTGTTGAAATGTAACAATAGTATTATTGCCAAATTTAAAAATGAAAATATGGTTATAGCAACAATATAAATATGGTTGGTTCGAAAAAAGTATTGTGTTTTGCGTTTTATGTTAACAATAATATGATTCGGCAATCATACTATATGATTGTAATTTTTCTTCATTTAAATATTCTTTTAAGAACAAATGTTATTGGTATGGACGGGTCTAATGCAATGATAGTACTTTTTTTTTATTGAAATTACAATTTTTTAAACAAGCTGCTTTGGCTTTGTTTAACTGAAATATTTTTTAATAAAAACGTTTACGTTTATTTAAATTTATTTTTTTTCTACTGTGAACTAAATCTCTCCCTATTATTTTGAATTTAATGTATATTTAATAATTTTGATAATTCAAATCTAAATAGTGATTATACTATGGTTGTAGGTAGGGATCATAACATGGTTGCGTGTGAATCAAAGTATGGTTGTGAGGATCATACTATGGTTGAATATGAAACATACTATGGTTGTGTGGATCATACTATGGTTATGGAGATCATAGTATGGTTGAGTGTGAATCATAGATACTATGGTTGTGGGGATCATAGTATGGTTATGTGTGAATCATACTATTGTTGTGAAGATCTTAGTATGGTTGTATTTGAATCATACTATTGTTGTGAGGACCATACTATTATTGTACCACAACCATATACCCAACAATAGTATTATCCTCTTCGAATATTGTCACCACAACCATACATTTTTTCTGCGTGTACTTTTTCTTTTTTTGAATATCTTTTTAGAACAATGTTCGGATCTAATGCAATAATTCTACTTTTTATATGGAAATTAAAATTTTTCAAACAAACTGCTTTTGCTTTGTTTAACTGAAATATTTTTAATAAAACGCTCACGTTTTTGTAAATTTATTGCTTTGATTATTTTGAATTTAATCCTTTTTTTTTAATAATTTACCTAATAAAAATCCCTATTGTTGGCAACATAACCCAATCCTAACAAATAATTTTGGGGATCATAGTATGGTTGAGTGGGATCATAATATGGTTGTAGGGATCATAACATGGTTGCGTGTGAACCTTGAGAATCATACTATGGTTGTATGTGAAACATACTATGGTTGTGAGTATCATAGTATGTTTGAGTGTGAATTATTTTATGGTTGTGGGGATCATAGTATGATTGTATTTGAGTCATACTATTGTTGTGAGGATCATAAAATTGAATTGAATATTATTTGAAAGAACATTGTTTGGCATTTATTTGTTGAAGATTATGTCTATCAATTGTTGGCCGCGGCTACGTCTCAGATGGTCCATCCGTTGCGTCCAACTTTCGATGACTCGTTGGAGCATTTCGACTGGTAACTGGCGAATGACACGCGTGATGTTTTGCTCCAAGGCCTCAACCGAAGCGGATTTGTCCGCATAAACTTTAGACTGTACATATCCCCACAGGAAAAAGTCTAAAGGTGTGATATTACACGATCTTGGTGGCCAATCGACCAGCCCAAAACGTGAAATTATCTGCTCACCGAAGTGTTCTCTCAATTAATCCATTGATTGTGGGAAGTGGCGCCGTCTTGTTGAAACCAAGTGTTGCCGAGATCACAAGCTTCAATTTCAGGCATCAAATAGTCGGTTATCGTGCCATGGATAACGGTCGCCATTGACGGTTACGTTCTCACCGGCATCATTTTTGAAGAAATATGGACCGATGATTCCACCGGCCCACAAACCTCACCAAACCGTTGTTTTTTCTGGACAAAGTGACAGCTCTTGAACCTCTTCTTGTTCCTCTTCGTCCCAAATGCGGCAATGTTTACATACCCATTGAGCCAGAAATGGGCCTCATTCGCTCGAAACCGTCGGATCTTCTTGGAACTTTTCAAGAGCCCATAGAGCGAAGCGATGTCGTTTGGGAACGTCGGGCGGCTTCATTTCTTGCACAAGCTGTATTTTGTACGCTTTCAATTTAAGATCTTGACGTAAAATTCGTCAGTCCGAGCTGCCGCGAACGGCGCCGAATTGACTCTCCACGGTCTTGGTGTACACTCTCAGCTACGGCCGCTATATTTTCTTCACTGCGTGCTGGGTCTCAAGATGGTGTTGCGAATAGTACGCTCAGTAGGCCGATAATGATGACCATAAGTAGAACGAAGTGCACGAAACACATTCCTCACAGAACGTAAATTATCGTAATAAAGTTGAGAACGATTTGTAAACGTTGTTCAGGCGTAAGTCTTTCTATGCTGAAATGCCAAACAATACTAAACAAAAATAGCATGACACGACTCACACGTGATCTGTCAAAAAAGGCTATTGAAAATGGTATCTCTACTTGGATCACCCATTACTTACATGAGGTGAACACCATAGATGCAATATCCTGCTTTTTATGTGAAGCCATTACATATATGTATTTCGAAACTAAATGGACCGACCGAATAAACTCTTGTGCCCATATTTTCAGCACTTGTATAGGCCAACAAGGAAGTTGAAGTGAAAAATGTGTATTTACCAGCATACGGATACAGACATCCATCCCAACCTCATTTTATAATTACGAAATATGTAATAATAACGAGACAAAACCAACAAACGGCCAGAGAAGAAGGGTGTGCGAGGGGATAAACGTCAAAACAAAAAAAACAACAATGACATTATTTATAATATCCACGTAGCCTTGACCCACTCAACAAACTTTTCCAAACGAACACACACAATTTTGTAAACATTCAACACCACCAACACACACTCGCCATATAGCCCATAGTCGTTGTCTTCGTCAGCTTCATCCACCACCAAGTGGAACAAATGAAAGCGCATGCAGTGGCCGCCCGCCCTCCAAGGGTGCAACTGAAAAAGTGAGTGCACTTTTTGTTTAACGCAAATAAAACAACAAAAATCAACAAAACGGAAGAAAAACAATTTTACGAAGACGGCGAAGAAACAGTTGATGGAGAGAGAGGTGGAGAAGTGGTGTTGGAAAAGGCTAGAAGGGGAAAAAAACATTGCCAGCAAAAAGACAAAAATAACATCAAGCTGAAAGAATAATAAAAGAAATAGAGGCGACAAGTACAACTCGCTGTGGTGCACAAGCACATCATGACTGACTCGATGGCTGTGTGGTGTGTTCCCAACTATGACGTTTTTATGCCACCACAACAGCTGCTGCAGCCAGACCATTGTGCAATAAAAATAAAGGCTCACTCGCTGGCAACGTAGCGGTGTCATGGATGGATGGATGGCTGGCTGGCAGCAACACTAGCACCATTACTTTGTAATAACATTAAAGCAGCAGTTGCAACAGCACATTCCCCGCCATGACAGCAACAAAAACGCCGACACTTGCTATAGCAACCACTTGTAAAAGAGTTACAAACACCTATACCCGCACTTCGGTATATCCACACTCGTGTAAAGTGCATGGAAGCCCACAGCAGTAATCAGCCAGCTTCCGTTTAACACACGTTGCACTTGTGCAGGATATTCGTTTGCTCTTTTTTCATTTGAAATCCAGATAATATTGTTACTATGGTCCTAGACCCTATAGGAAATAGGCAAGAAAAATACACACAGAGCACAATTACGTGAACACAACCGAATTAGTTTGTCAATCGAATGATTGTGCACGCAGAAAAAAAGTATGGTTGTGGTGACAATATTCGAAGAGGATCATACTATTGTTGGCTATATGGTTGTGCCACAACAATATTATGATCCTCACAACAATAGTATTATTCACACATAACCATACTATGATCCCCACAACCATAGTATGATTCACACTCAACCATACTATGATCTCCACAACCATACTATGATCATCACAACAATAGTATGATTCACACTCAACCATACTATTATCTTCACAACCATATTATGATCCTCACAACCATAGTATGTTTCTCATACAACCATAGTATGATCCTCACAACCATAGTATGATTCGCACGCAACCATACTATGATCCCAACAACCATAGTATGATTCACACTCAACCATACTATGATCCCCAAAATTATTTATTAGGATTGGGTAATGTTGTTATTCAAAAATAGAGATTTTTATCAAGCATGTTATTATAAATTGCATTACTATTAGATCATAGCCAATTTTGAGGCCACGTTTTTATTGAACATTTTATTCAAGAAACCAAAATATATATTTCAACGGTCAAAAATACTTTTAGTTGCCAGCAGAGGTGAATGCTACTTCACCATCCGTAGACACCAAGTAACGAATGTGATTAAACCATGATCAATGGCTATATACTTAAGTGCAGGCAGATTTTAAATAAACGAGAACCAGTCGGTATCAGAGTATTTCACCGAACAAAGTTAACACAATAAAAATCCCTCGAACTACATTCCGATTGTTATTTTTTTTTAATGGACAGCAACCATTCACTGTATCGTGTGTATGTGTTTTTTTTGTATATCAAAAAAACATACGCACGCACATACATGTATTCTCTACAAAACCTGTTTTGTTATGTTCATAGACACAACCATACTGTATGATTGCCGTAATCATATTTTTGTTAACGTAAATTTTCAACAACAATACTTTTGTTGCACTAACCATGTTTATATGGTTGCTACAACCATATTTTCATTTCTAAATTTGGCAATAATACTATTGTTACATTTCAACAATAGCAATATTGTCGCAATCATACTATTGTCAAAATGAAATTCAAAAAACAATACTATGGTTGCGACGATCATGCTTTTATTGGAGAGAACATATTATTGTTGCGGTGACCATAGTGTAACCATATCTTTTCTCTGCGTGTGGTTGAGATTTCCCTAAGTATGCGAGGGCAGATCAATAATTCCGTGACTTTTCGAATTAAACAGTTTTTATTGCAAAAAAATATTTGTCAACACAAACAATCTCTTTTAAGCTCAATCTCCAATTCTTGTATCTCTTCCAAAAAATAGGATTTTTCTAGGTAAATCAAATAGGCATTTAGTTGATCAATAATTTCATCTTTGGAGCTGAACCGCTTTCCAACGAGCCATTTCTTTAGGTTTGGAAATAGGCAATAATTCACTGGGGGCTAAATCCGGAGAGTAGGGCAGATAAGGTACCAATTCTTTACCCGATTCATGCATTTGAGACTGCAGACGTGTGCATCGCTGCATTATCTTGATGAAAAAGAACTTTTTTCTTGGTCATATAGGGTTGTTTTTTTAAATCCTTGTTAAATCGGTCTAATAAGTTGGCACTAATATTCGCCGTGGGCATAATATTCGCTGCGTGCATCCCAACTTATTGGCAAACAAGTTCGCCTTGGTCTTCTTCGGTTCACCCGGAGAAACCCATTGTTTAGACTGTTTTTTGGAATGGATCAATGTTTCATCCACAGTTACAAAACGCCGCAAAAACTCATTCGAATTGCGGTTAAATAAGTCCAAACACTTCTTTGAAGTTGTCACACGATTACGTTTATGGTCAATTGCGAGCAAACGCGGCACCAATCTTGCAGACTGTTTTCTTAAACCCAACTGATCATGTAAAATCGGAACCACACTGCCATATGAAATGCGTATGGCTCAACAATCTCACGCACTTTTACTCTACGATCGACCAACACGATATCGTGGATTTTTCGGGCATGTTCGGGTTGATTGACCTCAATCGGACGTCCAAACGTTCAGCGTGATTTTGAACAGCTTTTAAACACAATCTAAATGACAGAACTATCTCAAAATTTGACAGTACTAACAGATCGCAGTGTTGCATTCCATATAACTACAAGGGAAGTTGTTAAAGCCACGGGAATATTGATATGCCCTCGTAAGTTTTGAACAGCTGTTAAACACAAACTAAATGACGGAACTTTATGAAAATCTGACAGTAGTCTATTAACGGATTCTACTTAATGGCAGCAGTGTTGCATTTCATATAACTACGAGGGAAGTTGGGAAGATGTGCCATCACTACAACAAAATTCTAATTCGTGTATTGACATTCTCAGTACTTGTAATGTCAGCTGCATATTAAAAAAATAAAATTTTGTAGTAAAAACCAGATACAAATTTAATTGTTCAATTTCAGGACACATAGGTCTATGGTCCACCAGACATGCGGAGGAGGGTATTTCAGTTGCCTTTTCGGCGATACGTAGTATACCTGTAACACTGCTTAATTAATTCCCGCAAGATCCCTTTAAGAAACGAGGAGAAACTTCTAATAAATCAGTGAGCTGTGCACGATATAATTCTTTTACTCACCGACCCGGACTTTTTGTTTAAAGCCGAGATAGAGATAAATCTCTTACTAGAAAAGTCGCCGGCATTTGAGAGAAGGAAACCCTCCGCTGAAATTTGTTAGATAGTCTTGCACTGTCCCTCCACACCACAGCGGCCAACATACCAGTAATAATGAATAACCTAAAAGTTCCGATCCTATTATACACAGAGAACAGATTTGTTGTCATAACCGAATGTTTATTCAACCGAATATATGTGTTCGCACTTGCCATCCATGTATGCCATCGATTCAACCAATGTTGAATGTATGTAAGGCAATTTTCAATTGAGGGAACACTATCGGTTGAAGAAACAAAGTACCGGTAGCACCAACTCATAGCGAGGAGTATTGGAACAAAATTTGTACGAGCATTGATTGTGTTTATAGATTGTTGGTTGTACATTCTTTTTAAATTCGATTTAGTGTCCAAAAAACGTGGTTTTTGGAAAACAACCATTTCGGTTTTTTTTTCAAAACCGGTTTTTTTGAAGTAAATGTGCACAATTGAAAATCGTACGAACATCACTAATGCTGATTTTCAATAAAGTTTTGAGTTTACACGCTTACAAGGTTTAATTGACTCAAAAGCTGAAGCCTACTGACCATTTCAAGTGACGTCACTACGCTGAATGGTTCCTTGAACAGACAGAAGTAAATGGTGACTTCACAAAGAAAATCATCTTAAGCGACGAGACACACTTTCACCTTAGTGGTTCTTTAACACTTTCAGCTCAGTGGATTCTTTAACAAGCAGTATTGCCACTTTTGGGCAAACGAGAATCCACGAGTGATTGTTGAATAGCCTATGCCACCACAAAGAGTGACTGTTTGGTGCGGTTTATTAGGCTGGCGGCGTCACCGGGCCGTACTTCTTCGAAGATGAATTCGGCCAAGCAGTTACCGCGAATGGTGTTCGCTATCGCGATATGATAAGGGACTTCTTGTGGTCAGAAATTAAGTATATGTGACGCGCAAAATAGAAAGGGACCTAAGGGTAAAAACCAGTTTTGTTCAGGAGAGCCATTTTAAAGATTTAAATACGTGTATCTTTGGCGTACCATCACTTTCATAAAACGCGCATATCTCTGGGAGGGAACACTTGGGGCATGGGATCGGTCTCATTCGATGCTCAGATGTTGTCCACATCAAAAAAAAGTGAAAATTGATTTTTTTGCGCTGTTCCAACAGGATGGTGCCAGTGGTCACACAGCCAAGATAAATCTTTGTATGGAGCACCATCCTATAGCACTGTGAAAAACTGGATTAATCAATTTAATCGTGGCCGACGCTCGCTCAAAGACGAAGGTCGTCCAAAAACGGCCGTTGTGCCAAAAAACATTGATGCCGTGCGTGAACTGATAATGCAAGATCGTCATGTGACATACCGTGAGATAGAGGCATCCTTGGGCATTTCTTCAACCAGCATCGTTCGATATTGCATGAACATCTGGCCGTAAAAAAGGTTTGTTCTCGTTGGATCCCGCACAATTTGACAATCGCTCAAACAAAAGGTTCGTGTCGATTGGTGCAAAGAAATTTTGAAAAAATACGATCGCGGTGCTTAAAAACACGTTTATAAGATCGTCACAGGTGACGAATCATGGATCTATGCGTATGAGCCCGAAACAAAACAACAATCGACCGTGTGGGTCTTCGAAGAAGAGCCAAATCCAACGAAAATTGTTGGGGGAAGAAGCACTTCGAAGCAAATGGTCGTCGTCATGTGGCGACTGTTCCGCTTGAGCAATGTAGGAGGTCAATTCTGAGTGTTAGACCACAATTTGTTTGCCTGAAGTCTTCGGAGAAAATCGAAAAACGAACAAGAGAAGACAACTCATTGTGCACCATGACAATGCGAGCTCTCACACATCGGCTCAAACCAGCGCCTTTTTGACCGGCAAAAACGTCGAATTAATGGGTCATTCGCCGTACAGCCCTGACTTGGCACCTAATGACTTCTTTTTATTCCCGCACATCAAGAAAAAAAATGTGTGGTCAACGATTTTCGTCGCCAGAAGATGCTGTTGAAGCGTTCAAAAACCATGTTTTGGGGGTGTCTCAATCGGAGTGGAAAAAGTGCTTCGACAATTGGTATGAACGCGTGCAAAAGTGTACAAATCAAGCTGGAGAACACTTTGAAAAGCAATAAAACCATTTTTGATGATAAAGATTCGCATTTTCATTATAAGGAAATATATATATATAATATATATAGCAGCCCTCGTATTAACCATGAGTATTAACATTTTTCGATTTAAACTGAAAGTCTCTTTTTCCAACAAAAATTTTGTAGTTCGGACCAATTACCAGCTGACTTTTCCTCTGCGTGTATATATCGTCTATATATTGTATATATTGACCAACTCTTTATTAAGTACGATATTGACAAATTTCTCATAAGTAAATAGTCGCTTTCAATTCGATTCGCATACTGGCTGCCCTCCCAGTAGCTTCTATTTACATACACTACGGCACAAAATGCTTAAACACTCATTAAAATTACTTGGTCAGTTCATGGTAATGAAGAATGCGAATACGAACGAAAAGCAATCCTGGAAAAGTTATGCAAAGGAATGAAAATGTAATCGAAACACTCACATATGGTCAGAGGGAGAGCCACCACCCAGCCATGGTGGCTACTTTTCAGTTAACACGCCCTCGCAGGCTCCCTGCCAGAAGCTCTCTTTCTGTATTTTTATTTCTCTCCTTTTTCCAACTATTTATGTGTGTGTTTAATGTTGGCACATTCATTCAGGCGGAAGTAACGAAATCGGAAGTAACTGAAGTGTCAAAATTAGTTGTTACAACAAGAGTACACTGGTGCGTGTGCACAAAAATGAAAAGAGAGAAAAGCACACAAGGAAGAAAGGATATGCTTAGCAAAACAAACATTTTTTTTTACTTTTACTCTGTCGTTAGTTTGCTTTACATCCTTCGATGTTGTTGCTGCTGCCAATTTGAGGAATTAGAAATTAATTAAAATTTAATTTGCTATGAAAGAGAGGAGGAGCTGGCAAATGTTACGACATATGCTAATTGATTGAATTAAAATCAGAATCATTAAAGAGTGTTATCATTGGGAAACGAATGACAAGACAAATAATGATAACGATTTAATAGAATTACACTTGCGATTAGATTAATAAGTACTCGTACAAGTAAACGCCGTTTCAAATCCGGTTAAGAACATTAACAAATTTTTAGCAGTGTCACCTCGTAAATGACAGCGACTTTACAGCTTAATCTCTTTCTGCCATTTAAAAACCTCTATAAAATGCATCAGCCGTTCGGAGACTGCTTCCGATCAGTGAGTATAAGAATTAAATCGTGTACAGCTCACTGATTCGAGAGAAGTTCCTCCCATCTGAATGTTAGTGGTTTCACGGTAATGTTCAGTGACTTTCGAATTCGTAATATAGTTGACCGGAAATTTTCTTTTAGCGTCTGGAAGTTAGTGTGGAAATAATTCAAAATAATCAAAATCGGCGTGACTTTCATTGTGTGGTCTTTTGTCATCAGTCCTTCAGTGCTCAGGCAGTTTTTCACACCGTAGAACATTTTGTGGGTAACTAAGGTTTTCTTGACCCTAAGTTAGTATTTTAATAAAAAAAAATCGATTTGTCGCCAATCAGCTCGATTGCTTTTACTTAAGGGATTAGAACCTACACCAAATTAAGTTAAGGGATTAGAACCTACACCAAATAAAGTTGCTGCTGGTGCAGGACTTGAAGCCGGAGGACCATATAAAGGGTGTGTTATTAACAATTAAAATTCGAACTACCCATTACTTTGACTTTAAAAGGTAGAATAACATTCATTTTTATTTTCAGGTTTTATTTTGACATTTACAAAATGGGGCGCTAACGCTTGAACAAAATTGGAAACTATTAAAAGCTTATTTCCAAAGTAGTGAGTGGTAGATATTAAAAACTTATTTCCAAAGTTGTGAGTGTTTAAAGCAAACTGTAAGGAATTCAGGGTAAAAATTTTCAAGAAGAGATCGGCCTTCAGTTTGTGCATCAAATTGTGAGCTTAACAAACAAACGAGTTGAACGTTGTGAAACGAGTTCATGAAAGTGCATCGTCATTGGACAAACCAACCCAAGTTCGTTTTCGTCAAGTACGGTCAATCGAAAATGTTGATGGATGTCCAAGAGCATCCATCAACATCAACCATTCACCGTTCTTAAGAGGTGAAAATTTCTCGCACTTCTTTAAGAAGAATTTTGCATTAAGACCTTGGTATGAAGGCTTGCGAAGGTCAATTAATCCAATAACTGAAGCATCATAACCACCCGAATAGTTTTCGCTTCACCCAATTGGCTGAAAATTGTTTGGCAGGAGATAACGAAGTTTACATAAAAATCGAGTTTTCAATTGAAGCTCATTTTCAACTCGATGGCTATGTCAATAAGAAATATTGCCGTATATGGGGTTCAGAGGACCCACGCGGACCGACTAGTGAGAAGCCAATGCATCCACAACGAGTCACTGCTTGGTGTGGATTTTGTGCTGGCGGAATCATTGTACGATTTTCTTTGAAAGTGAGCAAGAAGCTGCCGCTGTCATTTTTAATTTTTGGAAACAAGAATTCAAGTTAATGACATGGACGACATTGGGCCCATGTCGCACAGCCAAAATTGTAATCAGCCGAAATTGTAAGGTCAATTGGCCGCCTCGGAGCCCTTTGGATTATTTTCTGTGGGTGGCAATTAAGGATAAATGTTACACAAAACATCTAGAGACAATTGCTATGTTTGCAGATGATTTACTTTACCCTTATAAGTACGAATTGGTACTTAAGACACATGTTGAGAGAGATGCCGCTCTAATAATAGAATTTGCACGTTTGAATCGTTTGCTAATTAATCCGGATAAGACTAAACTTATACGGTTTAGACCGCAAGGTGTGAATCGTAATGATTTTAGTGTATATGTGACGCGCAAAATAGAAAGGGACCTAAGGGTAAAAACCAGTTTTGTTCAGGAGAGCCATTTTAAAGATTTAAATACCATCACTTTCATGAAACGCGCATATCTCTGGGAGGGAACACTTTTGGGACATGGGATCGGTCTCATTCGATGCTCAGATGTTGTTCACATAAAAAAAGTGAAAATTGATTTTTTTAACCCTTAGGTCCCTTTCTCAATGCGCTGTCACATATGTTGATGGGAAGTGTGTTAACGAACGCGTCATTCGCGTCATTCAGTACAATACCTTGGAGTGCTACTTCAAAGTATTTTAATTTGGAGTTTGCAAGTGGAGAACTTGAAGAGGCAAATAGCCCCTGCGATAGGTATTTTGTACAAGCTGAGGAATAAACTGAGTATGAATGCAAAGATGATGATTTTTCAATCTTTAATACAGTCTCGCCTAAATTATTTGTCGTTGACATATGCTTACAAGAGAAATAGCACCTACTTACGATCTCTTCAATGTATACAGAACAAGGCTTTGAAGATCATATACAATTTACCAATAACATCTTCTACTATTTCATTGTACAAGTAAGTTAGCAAGTCTGTATTATTAGTTTATGGGCTTCATGTTTACCAATAATTAAAATTGGTTTTTAAATGCGTTCACAATATTGGACACCATCTCTTTTTTGCAAAATGATTCTAACTTCAATACACGAAATCGATCTAACTTGAGAGTTGCTAGTTGCAGATTGGAAAAGACCAAACAGCGCATTGACTGCATTGAGGGAATATAAGTAGCATATAACAATTTACCTAATAATGAAAGCAATTAGCAGAATTTCGTTGTTTAAAACAGCTTGTAAAATTTATTTATGCGAAAACATTGAAACTCTTCTTTAGTAAATAAACTATTATTAACTTACAGATTTTAACAATTATTTAAAGTATGTATTAAATTAATTTAAATAGTATTCTTAGATTGTCATTATATATTTCGGCCAATTTAAAATTTTGCCAACTTGCCTCAATGATGTCTGTAGGGCGCTGAGGCCAAATTTGAAATGATTGTGAATTTAATAAGTGCAAATAAATGAGAAAAAAATTGAAAAATATTTCTACAATCTGGTCAATCTTTTAGTTCAACTGAAAATGTTTTCGAATCAAAACAATTCGAGTTTTGATTTTCAACGAATCTAACAACGTCCAATCTTGCAATAAATCCATTAGTTATTGTGCATCCAAATAACTGCGACATACCATTGCTATCAATTGACGAGTGGTATTTTTCTGTTAACCACAACATATGTACTCGTATGTACATTTGTAAAACTATACAAGATTACACAACAACTACATGTCTTCCAAACTGTTCCCAAATTATAAATTGTTTACATTACAAACATTAGTGGGCGGTCATGTGTAATGGATATTTGCTGTTGTCATTTTATGTTTACATGTCCATAAAATTGAGTAACATCTCATTTGTTGCATTTCTAAATCAACACAAACATAGCAAATTTATTTTAGAGGAAAAAATGATAAGACATGCATATTGTTGGAACAAATGACGCCTAACACGTCACAACCTAGAGAAGTTCTTCGTTAGGATGATAAACAGACATTAGAGTGTCCTGACTTGACTGGAGCCGAAAGATTTAAATTGAGATTTATTTTTTGTCATGTAATAGTCTCATATTTCAGTATATGTGACAGCGCATAGAGAATAGGTCCCTAAAAAAAATCAATTTTCACTTTTTTTTGATGTGGACATCTGAGCATCGAATGAGACCGATCTCATGCCCCAAAAGTGTTCCCTCCCAGAGATATGCGCGTTTTATGAAAGTGAAGTCGACGATTCTAAGCGCAACTAGAAAGGGACCTAATCTTTAAAATGGCTCTCCTGAACAAAACTGGTCCCTTTATATTTTGCCCGTCTCATATGTTCATTGAATATCTGGCCACACTTTTTTCGGAGTTGGTCTTTTTGACAGCTGTCACTTGATTTATGCTCGGAACAACGTTTGCAAATCGTAGTAAAATGACTCAAGACGAGAGTGGAACCGATCCTGATTATTACAATAAATTTTTGTTCAGCGATGAAGCTCACTCTTGGTTGAATGGGTACGTTAATAACCAAAATTGTCGCATTTGGAATAATGAAAAGCCACAAGCCATTGTTGAGACGCAGTAACATCCTCAAAAGTCACTGTTTGATTTGCTCAATGGGCAGAGTGTATCATTGTTCTATACTTCTTCAAAAATTAAACCGGCCATGTTGTTACAGTCAATGGGGAACGCTATAGAGACATGCTTAATTACTTATACTTTTTCGTGCCAGAATTTGAGGATTTTGATGTGGACTACCTTTGGTTTTAACAAGACGGCGCTACATGCCATACAGCCAACGAAGCAATAAATTTAGTGAAGGAAAACTTTGGTGGGCGCATTATCTCGCGTCGTTGACCTGTAGTGTGGCCTCCGAGATCGTGCGTTTTAACACCGCTGAACTATTTTTTGTGGGGTTATGTAAAGCTTGTCTACGCAGATAAGCCCGACACGATTGAAGCCTTGAAAAAGAATATTCGACGCGTTATTGCTGACATACGGCCCTATATGCTGCAAAAAGTGGTCGAAAATTGGGCCACTTGCCTGAAATCATTTTAAAAACAAAATGATCTCTTGGCCGTAACATTAATTTATATCCGTTTTATTTCTTCTTGAAAACTACACGTCTGAAAAAACACCTTTAAAAAGACAAAGCAAAATTCTTATAAATTTTGTGCACTTCGTGATTTTTTGGTCAGCATAATCGACCAAATGTGTCCACAATCTGGAGTTTTATGCGAAAACAGGGTCTGTAGGAAAATGGAAACACCTGGCCATGCTCGTCATTTGGAAAGCATTGATGTACTTCGCGATTGTGCGGCAGAAGAGCCGTCAGTCAACCTCGACTAGTGAATAGTGTTCGCTATCGCGAGATGATAACGGTCTAATTGTGGTCAGAAATTGAGAATATGAACCTAGACGATATGTGGTTCCAATAGCATGGAGCTACTTGCCACACAGTCAACGAAACAAAGTCTTTCTTTGCGCGAAAAATCCAATGGCGTCGTGGCGATTTTAATGAGATTTGACACCTTTGGACTTCTTTCTTTGGGGATATTTAAAAGAAAAAGTATATGTCAATAAGCCAACAACAATTCAAGAACTAAAAAATGAGATAATTCCTCACATTAACGCATTAAACCTCCATTATGTCTCCATATTGAAAATATGGGTATTTTGTTTCACACATAATTGTCATAAAGGGCGGGCCATTTAAATTTGAATCGACTCCAAAAAAATACTTATACGAGGGTTGCTATACATATTTCTGGCTTATCTGACATTTCCAGTGGAAAGTTTGAAATTTTTTAGCATAAACGTACTCAGAACACAACATTCGACGTGGATTATCACGACAAGAGTGCATCGATGAATTTAAATCTTTGTATGGCGATGAAGCACCATCCTATAGCACAATGAAAAACAAGTTTAATGAATTCAATCGTGGCCGACGCTAGCAAAAAGCCGAAGGCCGTATAAAAACGGCCGTTGTACCAGAGAACATTGAAGCCGTGCGTGAATTGATAATGCAAGATCGTCATGTGACATACCGTGAGATAGAGGCATCCTTGGACATTTCTTCCACCAGCATACATTCAATATTGCATGAACACCTGGCCGTAAAAAGTTTTGTTCTCGTTGGATCCCGCACAATTTGACAATCGCTCAAAAAAAGGCTCGTGTCGATTAGTGCAAAGAAATTTTGAAAAAAATACGATCGCAGTGCTTCCAAAGACATTTATAAGATCGTCACAGTTGACGAATCATGGATCTATGCGTATGAGCCCGAAACAAAACAGCAATCGATCGTGTGGGTCTTCGAAGACGAAAGTTGTTCATGGAAGAAGCACTTCGAAGCAAATGGTGGCCTGTTTCTTCGGCAAAACTGGTCATGTGGCGACTGTTCCGCTTGAGCAACGAAGAACGGTCAATTCTGGTGGTACACCACAATTTGTTTGCCTGAAGTCTTCGAAGAAATTAGAAAAACGAACAAGAGAAGACGAATTATTGTGCACCAAGACAATGCGAGCTCTCACACATCGGCTCAAACCAGCGCCTTTTTGACCGGCCAAAACGTCGAATTGATGGGTCATTCAATGAATACTTTTTATTCTCTCACATCAAGAAAAAAATGCGTGGACAACGATTTTCGTCGCCAGAAGATGCTTGAAGCGTTCAAAACCCATGTTTTGGAGGTGTCTCAATCGGAGTGGAAAAAGTGCTTCGACGATTGGTTAGAGCGCATGCAAAAGTGTATAAATCATAATGGAGGATACTTTGAAAAACAATAATACCATTTTTGATGATAAATATTCGCATTTTCATTATTAGGCCAGAAATATATCTAGCAGCCCTCGTAGCATCTTATTTTGAAAATGTCAAACATAAACCTGAAACTAAAAAAAAATGTTATTCTACCTAATGGGTGGTTAAAATCGCACACCCTATGCTAGCCCTTCGAAGTGTTGAGCTCGCCATTTCTATACTCGTATGATTAAAACTTCAACAATTATTAAATTTTTCAAAATATAATTTCGTCTGGCATTTTGCTTTGGTTAACACTTCTAAATCGCAACAATACTCTCCGTAGTTCTAAGTTATACACACTTAGCTGCTTATCAATCCAACTGAATATGGTCGATGGATACTCCGATGCATCCCACCGCTCATCTTGGATAAAGACGATTTATGACAATAGTAAACTCGTTCATTCTACAGATTGCCAATTTCTAATGGTCTGTGCGTCGGTTTGCATCTTGTTTTACGTACTCGGGGGAAATGCATTTGCATTTTAATGTCAGAATGACACCTTTGGAAATAATGAGTGAAATATCACTGTACAGACACACATATTTATATGTTGTTGTTGCCAAGGTGGAATACGAGATTCATGTCCACCCTCCCACACACCCACCCATGCGAAGACATGTGTACACATCAATGTTTAGTTTTGCATATCGTCAAGAAGAATTCTTAGAATTTCCGTCATATTATTTTCGATTTAGGTCAAGATATTAAAAATTTTTTAAGGTAAACGAATGCATGTGTGTATTTTGGACGATTGATCAATAATTTATGTCAAGCGTTGTTGTCAATACCTAGCGGAAATAAACATTCTGGTAGATACCACCAGTGTCATGCATAGCATACCATACATACTTATGAGTCGTGTTTCATGGACTGTGTTCGTTTTGCAATGCCAGCGTCCTTGGTGACTGGCTATTAAGGAACATTTTTTTGAATAGTGCAAGATTTTAATCTAAATACTTGTTTGTTATGTTTTCTGAAGTAGTGAATTGAATTCTCACAATATTCTGCTAGGTCTTTTGAAATCCATTAAATTTCTGATGAATTTAACTCGATAACTTTCTTACTTTCTTTCCATTGCAGAATTTGATTGCTAGATAGGGTCACAAGTAATTCTACCTAGTATCAAACTGAATTTAACAATAGCATTATCTTTTTGGTGTGACAAGGGCGTTGCCAGAACAATTAAAGATGGTTGGATTTTAGGTATTCCCTTTCGTAGGTGTTACAAGGGCTCCTAGGACTACATCTTCATGTACCACTTTTATTTTGTTACACATTATTTGAATTATTAATACATGAACTGTCCCAACAGCTAGTTCCCCAACTTCAAAAACCCATGTAATGTCCTGCCGGGCTGTCATTTCATTACTAGACTAAACGAATGAATAGCAAGCCAAGCTCCTTCCATAAAAACCTACCAAAGATGCTCTACTGAAAGTCATGATACCCATGATCCATTTATGTAAGCCAAGATCTTGACGAAATCTTAAAACTATATCATTATTTAGCTTTGTAAAAAAATAGCTTTACATATTTACAAGATGTAGCTAGTTTTGACCACGAGCATTTTTTTAAGGTCCCTAGTCCAAGCCCAAATCTCATCAGAATCTTTCAAATAAATGCCTCGTACAATTAGCCTTAATTTAAGTACCCATTTTCCCCCTGTTTTCAACATAATTTTCTGGTCTCCACGGCGGCCAACTAGGTCTATATAAAGGGTGAACCAACTAAGTTGCACAATGTTAACTGTAACCTAAACAGAAAGTTTTAAGAGAATTATCTTAACATTATTTATTATGATAGAAGGATCTAAGACGATTATGTGTAAAACAAAGTATCGGCCAAATGCTTGCCACGGCTTCGGCGGCATAAATCTATCCGATGGTCCATTTTCAGAAGTCTTCAGAAAACATAATGGAGGTTCAATGCCGTTTATGTTCCGAATTATTTAATCCTTAAGCTCTTGATTTGTTCTTGGCTTATTGAAGTACACTTTTTCTTTTAATTATCCCCCAAACAAAGAAGACAATGTAAAATCACATGATCGTGGCAGGCAATTAACATTGCCACGTTGTTAGACAACACAGCCATTGATTTTGCCAACGAATGAGCCTTTGTTTCGTTAGCTGTGAGGCAAGTGGCACCATTCTGTTGGAACCACACAATGTCCACGTCTATATTTTCAATTTCTGACCAGAAAAAGTTCGTTATCATCTCGCAATAGCTTGGCCGACCTCTTTTTCGAAAAAGTATGGGCCGATGTCAGAACGAATCGGGCGAGTATGCAAAGGTGTTTTCACATTTCCTTCAGACCCGGTTTGTTGAAATTTGCGCACAATTTCCCTGATTATGGACATGTTTGACCGATTATGCTGACCAAAAAAATCACGAAGTGCACAAAATGCATTTTGATTTAAACGCCCATTTCCGTAAAAAGCTTCAACAATCTTAACGAGCTGCTCAATGTAGTCTCTATCCATGGTTGAATTTGTCAAACAATGAAACAATGAAACAAAGAAATATCAAATTAATTTGGGCAAAAACTTGACGTTAAGGTGTGACTTACAATTAACATCGTGACTTATGGTTATACCACCCTGTACTATTAGTTATTTGTTTAAACCACAATTCTAGGAACCGAGGGTCTAGTGGAGCTGATCAACAATTCAAACGCCGTTCCTTTAAAAAAAGGATATTTAGATTGGTTCTAAAGTAAATCTTAAAAATTAAAAAAAATTAAGATTCGAGTTAAGACTAGGAAAATTAAAAATCGAAATATATCTCACAAAATAGACTGTCTAAACATTTTCAGGCAAACGGAAAACTTCTCTCGTATCAGTGAGCTGAGCACAAATAATTCTTATATTTATTAATAGGGACCTACTGTTTAAAGCTGGCTCCAACGGCTCTTATGTGTTACAGAAAAGCCTTTTTTCGTGGTTCATTTATTCATCACTTATTCGTAAAGTCGCCGATATTGACGAGTTAGAAAATCTGCTTTTAAAATGTCTTCTGCAAGGGCGTGGAAAGTTCCTCAGAGATAAGTCGGCTAAGCAACATCCCAGCAAACCAAATCTTCAGAAATCGGTCAGAATTCTGTACGACAATCGGCAAAATGTTCCAAATCTTACCGAGTTCTTAACAACTTCTCAGAAGAAAAAAATCCTCAGACAAATCGAACAGAATTCGTAACGATTTCGGTAAGAATTCTCAATAGAGTTCAGATATTGTTCTTAATTGTCTGATATCAGACATTGTCGGCAAATTTGGTTTACTGGGATTTAATTTTAAAAACCAGCAATACCAACCCATAACCTACCCTAGAGCCTATCCTGAGAAAACACACTTCCCAGGCTGTCGAGCACCTGACTTTCAGCCTGTGGTGGAACTTGGCGAAGATGTACACGATATGTTTGTCAGTCCAGAATCGGTCATTGACGCAATTGAACCGTTTAAAATAAATAATGCTGTCACTTATTTAGCTGGAAACCTCCTGAAACATGGGCACATTAAGTCCACTCTATGCGCTTCTAATATTTTCTGCTGTGGAATCTTAACATCAATACTCTGCTTAAGGTTTGGAGCAGACGTGTTGCAAGACAATTGCATACGCGAATGATGTGACGTTGACATCCACTGGCATGGATTTTAAAAGAAGACTTCAGCGCAAATGTTATAACTAAAATGCCGCCAGGAATCTGCACTTGGTGTAAAACTAGATTAAAAGGAAATAGTACTTTTAAGTGGGCGGTAAAATTCCTTAATTCGACTCCTTTATTTGTTTATTCCACTATTCCTTAGCCAATATGGACAATTATCTTGAACTAGAGCTGGATAGAACATTTAATTAGGACCTGAACTCACAGACAAGAACCCCTAAGAGAGTATTTGTTTTATAAAAGGCCATTGACTTCAAATAAGCAAAAATATGTTTACGGCCTGGCCTATAGGAGTTGTTGTCAAACCGATTTTATTCTGCTGCTGTCTGGTGATTTGTGAGAGATAATGAGAACGGTAGCGATAATTATAACAGAAGCGCTTAGACGACTCTATCGAAGGCTCTGTTCACTGTCCTAAACTGTCTTCCGCCAGATATTGGGTAAAAGCAAGTGGCTGGTAACAATTCTATGCGACATGGCGCCACGTGGTCATGAAAATACCAGGACTATATTTGGGGTGCTTATATTTTGGGTGTAGTCAATACGGGGTTTCCTGTTGATTCTGTGACACCTGAACCTATTTTTGATTCCGGTTTTACGATGAGTGTACCGGATGAATCATACTACGTGATTGGCCTCTGCCCCCCGGGGACTGTAATACAAACATATGCTGACGGATTAATGTCACTAAAAGGACATTAATCTGTCAATTTTCTCGGATCAGCTCAATTTGAAATTGTCGTGGCTGAATTTAAAACCGTCCTAAATGATTGCACCATTATTTAAGCAGAAACCATTGCCAAAGGAACTGTCGCACGGCAAGTTCAGTACTATGACCTACTGAGCAGGAATATGCATGTTTATAGAAACTGTCCAAAAGATACCAGAAAAATGCGTAAACCACTTTGGAAACTGTTCGAGAATGCCGGACGTCTCTGGAAGAGATACGGAGACATTCGTCGGTTACCTTTACATGGTTTCTGGGACAAAGGGACATTGAAGGTAATTGTACAGCTAAACAAGTTGCGAAGGGATTTAGAGGAATGTAGTGGTGATATTTGCAACAGCGTACACCTTTTCGATAATTGTTCAATAATGCCGAAAGTCTCTGGAGCAGACAGTCGATAACCCTTATATGGGTTGCTGGACATGAAGACATAATTGCTAATTGTACAGATTAGTGTTGATTTTACATGGTTGTCGCCATAAATGACCTAAACCACGGTGCTCCTTAGCACTGGGGTAAGCTACAACGCGACTACCAACGTCGCCCAGTAAACTGGAGGAGCCAATTCAAGAATTTGCTATGCAGACATATCTAACACCTCTCCTACACTGTGGTTCGTAGCATCCGGTTGTTACGCAACTCCACACAAAGCTTACAATTTACCTGCGATTTATGTATAAACCACAGCCACCGCGAAATTCCCCGAAGGGCCGTTCCCAGCAGATCAGGCTATAAAGACAGTTCCAGGGGCTCCTGATCGCCCGCGGCAACAGGTTTGAGTCTCCGGTCCGACCTCGTAACTCACGTCTACTTCCAGTTTGAGCTCCGCACACTCTAACTGGTAGCTTCAATGTCTACACCAAAAATTCGCTCTATGCCACCATCAAACATAGAGGATGAATAAGATTAATTCGAGATGTATTTTAATCTAGCGGGGGAACTCTTGGGTTCGCCTAAAAGAATTCAGGTGACCCCATTCATCCCCTGTGGGTGCTAATTTTAACGTCGACAAACATGCAATGGAATTCAAATGAGTGTAGTAGTGATATACGGTTGGGGGGGGGGGGGGGGGGTTAGCAGCTTATATCATGGAATCTATCGCCAAGGAAAGGTGGGAAAAGCAACCCACCTACATTGATATCAGATGGAAGCGGACCGCGAATAATATGCCAGGGATACAACCAATAAACCTGACTGGCCTTTAGTGGTACGCGATAGGAGACTGCGTCTGCCACACAACGACTTCTGTAGGAGTTGCTAAAATGCACTCAGGCTTTTGTAAACAAAACATGGAAACTGTTTGGTCTACAGATAGTGATCCACAACACAGAGATCCACAACTTTATCATGGCAAAAGGCGGTAACTGAAAGATTAGAGGCAGAGACTGGAAAGAGAGGAAGCATTTAAATTATTTTTCGCGACGTGAATTACAGCAGGACCTAATCTTGGACCCAAAAGTGACATACATATGTAGTACACGGCACCACCAAAATTCAGTTGTAATGAAAAAGTTTTCTAAATGTACATTCTATGCTTGGGTGGAGGTTAAAAAATATATTTTCGGGTAATTTTGGTATGTTTTTTGCAGCCAAACTTATATACACTGATCGACGGATTTTTATAAATATTGCTTTTTAAATGACCAAAACCAAAACTACACTTTTGGCATCGATTAAAAGAGTTTCATAGTTTCGAGTCAAAAGTCGACTTTGATACTTGAATAACAATTGTTTAAACACCAACAGATACAAACAAACACCACCACCAGTCACAGACAAAACAGATGTTCTGACAATCAGAACTTTATGTAAATGTCAATTAAAAGCAAATCACTGATGCCGCCATTCAATTGAGAAACATTTAAATATATTTCTATTGAAACGAATGCGACGTTACAAGTGTGTACATTGTTCTTATTGGTGTCGCTCGGTCGTCTCTTTTAGTTATAAATAATTCAAAAAAATATCAACAGAGACTTGATTATCATATCATCCATCCATCCATCAGTCCATTCCGTCACACACACACACATTTAAACATTCATTGAGAAAATGAAAATGCAAGCAACAACAAGGTGCTGCGGTGGCAACAGACAACAGGCAACACTTCCAATATACGAACGAGCGAATGGACAAAATCAAACAAACAAACCGACACAACACACAAAATACACCACTCATACAGAAAGACGAAAGAAAAGGAAATAGCCAGAGAGAGAGAGAGAGAGAGAGAAGTCAAAAATAACCAAGTAAGACAGCAGCACAAAATAAGCGGAGTAATAAAATGTTGTACACAGTTTACTCTGCTTCTTTTTCCTCTTCCACTCTGTGACAACCAGTGATGGTAAGTAATAAATGTACTTTGACAAATAGTACCAAACAGTTTCTAATAAGTTGTACTTTTTGAACCCTTAAAGGAAAATTGGAACAAATCTAGTTTAGTAACAATTGTCAAAAAAAATAGGACCTGTAGGGCATTAAAACAAATAAGTTTAAAAAAAGTTGGCGGCAACATATATTTTTAGAGTTACAGGACTCTAAATTTCGGACCTACAACTAGATATATCTACGACATTTAAAATCGGACCTAGGCGTTAAGGGTATGCTAAGAAAGCTATACCTTTGAAATGAATTTATGAATGCTTTAACCTATTTTTGACAAGAGTTTCTGTAAAAAAAAATTGGTCAAAACTTGGAAAATTGTCTATTTAAAGGTACTTATTTCATACCACCATGTTATAGCCAACACTTATTTGGGACTTTGGAGTTTAACTCTTTAAAGGCCGGAGAAATTGTCATTTTAGTTTCAGTTTTTGCTCAAAATTTGTACAAAATTTTCACAAAAAAAGTGCATAGATCTTTTTTCCAATAAAATCGAGCGATTTTTTTTAAATAAGTTTTCCTTTTGTTAATAAAGAACATCCTGTTCTAGAAGCGTTAAAACGTCCAAAAATGCGTTAAATAAAAGAATAATATGTTGGCTACAAAACTAGATCCATAAATACATAATTAAAAATAAGCATTTTACCAGTTATGAGGTATTTTTAGTAAAATGTCGTAAAAAATAAATAAGCTACCGCTTCTTAATGGGTTAACAGCTCTAATTTATGTATGTATCACTGGAATGGTGTTGTGATAAGCTTTCCAACGATACCCATATTGCTTAATAATAAAGTAAAAGTTTCACAGATATGGCTTAATATCTGAAATATCTAAAATTTTGATTCCCATATTTCGGAAACTAGCAGGTTTGCATATTGAGTCGACGATATGTCACGTTCCCTAGAAGGGCGGTTATTTTTAAAGAAGGGCGCTCTTGTCCATAGGCCCTCTAGACCTTGAAAAATATTGTCTAATTGAAACTATCTCCTGTTTGGCCTGTGTGGTTAAAGGGTTTAGCTATTGAGATGAGTAATCTATGTACTCTGAACTTTAATCAGAGAATGTCACCTAATGCTTAACTTGAGGAAACCACAATTATTTTAAAAAGAAACATTAATTATTTTTATTTCAGAAAGTGGTCGGCTTCACGATATTTTTACATTGAAATCGACCTTAATTCATTCATATTTCTCTTCGTTTGAGTATGCACAATTATATAAATGTGTGCTGTATCATTTTAATGGGCCTGGGACCCCCTTGCGTTATTTTGTTAATGACGGCACATTTATTTTTATATTTCCGTCACGCCCCATAAACTGCTCTTCAGTCAAATTTACTTAAAATAGATTTTTTGCTTGTTTTAAATTTGTAAAAAAAACAAGCTGCATCAAATATATTTCTATATTCAATTATTTCGATGTTTTTTATATTTCCGTCGCGACCCATAAACTGCACTTCAGTAAAATTTACTTAAAATAGATTTTTTGCTTGCTTTTATTTTAATCTGGTTTAAAACAAACCAAATTTCATTTTCAGGAATTTTTGTTTATTAGGATTAGCATAAAATGAAGACAATGAAATTTGTATATATTACATATATTTTTACCGCAATGAACCCATTTTTGTGTTATCTCAATTGTATGAACAATTTCTGTTTATAGTAGGTATTTTGATAATCTTTCTGCTAGTACTTTTGACGCACCAATATGAAATGAAATGTAATTTTTTAATTTCGCACGGGACATCATAGTGTACGATAATGCAAAACAAAAACTTACAGGTTTATGCATTCGCATAGTATCTTATGCATTCCATTTTGGATCTTTGTGACCTAAGTTAGATTTTAGAGAATAAACGTCGGTGCATAATATCTCTCATTAAGAAATTTTATTAGAACAAAACGTGCATTTGAAATATTGAAAAAGAAAAGTTGGGTTTTCGCGACTTTGCATTGAAATATTCGAATATGGTTATACATTAGTTTAATTAGATTGTTTCCCTATAAAAATACAATAAAACAAAGTTTTTTCAATAACATTTAATTTTTGAGTCTCGGTCGAAACCTTTCGGCGGAAATGTCGACATAGAAAATTTCGTTGCCATTAAACAAAAATTGCACTATCCTTATTTAAACAACTACAATAAGGCAATTCACTTTTGAACCCATAGAAGTTAAAAATAAAAAGTCAAAACATAGAATGCCGTAAGCTTTATTTAAATGTTCGTCATTGCGACTTGGAAGTGAGTAACACCAAAGAAACTAAATTCCGTATTCAGACATTGGTAATGTAAATAAAAACAAAAGCTTAATAAAGCTTCAGCTATGCAAGCCTATACTGTCGTTGGAAACATGAGTCTTGATATTCATTTATGTTTGAAAATTAACGTGTAAAGTACAAGATTCGTCCGATGAAACGTATACCGATTCTTTAGTTTAGATTAGTTATAATACTTTTAACTTTTTTTGAAGTCTTCTTTTCCTATATAAAAGTGTACTATATTATACACGTATTATTATTATTAGTTATATCAAGACTCATAATGTATGTACAAACAAGAACTCTCGTATACTATTTGTAATATCAAGACTCAAAAATTAAGTAAAGACAGGAACTTTCTGGGTGACCGGTCATAAAGTTAATGACTAGCAGCTATAGACAGGTCTAAGCTAAGATAAATCACTGTAAATTGTCAGATTTGTTAAATATATTATATCTTGTTTTCCAGCCATATATCCACACCTTCGCTGGTTCGTAACTTTAACAGCATATGTCTCTGTTAACAATACTGTGAAAAAATATTTTTGTGTATGCGGGAACCTCTTAATAAAAAAGAAAAGTGTTCCACTAGAATGGGTCTACAGAGGCGTGACATCATAATAACGGGTCACCTGGACAATAATGAAAGGAAATCTATCCCCGTGTCGAAATATTTTTATGATCAGAATAATGGAGAAACATTTTTGTGGTTAAAGAAAGGGAGAAAATTTTAACATTATCGGGAAGCAAGCCACAATGATATATGACAGTAGTTCATATATAACCCTTCCAAGATTGATCACTCTCACATGTTTTAAAAAACAACTCTTTGCCTAAAGTGCATTATTGGGTTAACGGAAGTACTCAACATCGTCCTTAGAATTGGTCGAGTATTTAATAACAACTATTTATAGGAGTATACAAATTCCGCATACTTTCAAAGATATAAAAACGAGTACAAAAGAGAATAATGAAAAAATTCAATAACCTGAAAAATATGGGATCATGAGGCTCTTAATGCCCTTAAAATAACTTACATAAAGTTGTAGGATATCCAAATAATACGGAATTGTACAAGAGTTCAAAAATTTGCAATTTTAAATTAACAAATAAACTTTAATCCCTGCCTTAAGCATTATACTTGGACGTAGACTAAATGTTTTTAAGTAGTCAAAAGTTCAGTTTATAGGGTGTGGTCGGCCTTCGGCCGGTCTTATAGACTTTCAGCAATGGACCGACGTAATCTAGGAACTCGGACCTTATAGCCTTTCGCTATTGATCACTGTCCCTGGAATGCATGTAAAATATTTCAAACCGATGAAATAATTTTATTTTAGAAAATGGGCGGCTCCACGTAATTTTACTGTGGAATCCAACCACATCCATTTTTCAAGACTGTAATGTTTATTATTCTAAACTTTTTATGATCATGATCCACTTTTTTGTTTCTTAATGGCCCCCTAAGCCTACGCCCCTATTATCAGGGGGCGGTATATTAAGGCCCTTAGGAGCTCCTTTATTAATTTTTTTTTCGATGTACTCGAGCCATTCTGAACTTGACGTCATATTATTTTTAATTTCTATCAAGCCGCAACCTGCACTCCAATATAAGGCCGACTTTTTTGAAATCCTTGAGTAATTTGCCTTTAGTTGAGTACCCACACTATGCAGGACAATCTGCAAGAAGGCACCTGTGCTCTATTAAACATGTCAATGTTCGGGGTTTTTGTACCATGTAGTGGGACGCGCAGCAGGCACCCTTCAATTCTCCATTTTAAGGGCATCAAAACCTTATATTTGTGGTATTTTAAGATCCATTTATAATTGCCTTCTGTTTTATGAAAATCAACGTGCTGTGCTCTCTGCATTTTGCTGAAGCTGGTGGCATATTTTGTAGCGTTGCCGTTTTAAGGTTTTTTTTTTATCAAATTTTAATGAATGGATTAAAATTTTACGATTCGGTCGGTCCAATTCAATTTTGGTAGTTTTTAAACGTAATCGTCAATTTGTTATTTATATTACTTGTTTCAATTTTGATTGCTTAATATAAAACGCTAGCGACAACCGCTTATGCTCCAAAGCGACGGCGCGAAGGACAAATATGGGCATATTGTGCCTCAAGTATAATCTAATCTCGCCATTATTCGAATTATAAATGTGTTTTCGTTATTCAAGCTATAGTTAATATAAACTTCGGCCAGTCCAAAATAGTTTTCTCCGGCTTTTAATATAAAAATATTTGGTCCATATTCATACAAATTTAACGCCAGGCACATATTTACATTTTTTTTATAAAAATGATCTTTAAACCTTGTTCTTAACCTTAAATAGTTCAAATTTTATTTAAACGAAACATTTAATTTTTAACTATAGTTTTGTTTGTCCTGTTAGAAACGTTTACTAAATAAACAAATGATTTAACGAGGACACTGAGAACAATTTTGATTTATTTTACAATTTTGGCGGGCTACAACTTCATATTTGATTGTGTGTACCCGAAGCTCGAAAAATATAAATCATCATCAATATTTTCAGTTATTTTCGAAACTATTTCACCTACACACCGATTTTTTGTTGATTTTATCTTTACTAGCACTGAGTACTAAAAACAGTACCGACAAAACATTTTCATCCCTGATGCCAACCAATTCTCTTCTAACACTTCTTCTTCATTCATTTTGGATGGATGTTTTTGGGCAGCAATGGGAAAATGTGATGGAAGGAAACGAAAGAGAAAACAGTGGGAAAGTCGGGGAGGAGACCGAATTGTAAAATAATCCATGTTTAAACAGCTTTTACTGGATTTGCTAAAAAAAATTAACTTTTTCATACCTTTTATCTTTAATAAAATAATGACCTTTTTCAGGCTTTGACTTTCATGGCTTCTATTTCCAACGGCGCTGCCTCTGCTCTAACAAGATGTTGATGTTGCACTTGTCCACTAATTCTTTTTTTTTTTTTGGTTACTTTTTATGTGTATCTTTTTTGTATTTTTTGTTTGCTCTCTCCTTAGGTTTTCATAAGAAATAATTTTATCATTGGCATTTTAGCAAAACATTACATATTTATTAATAATTTTCTTTTGCAGCACCTTGCTTGCTCAATATATTATTTTCCTCCACTTTTTCACTCGCACCAAACCAATTATTTTTCTTCATTCTTGTTGGATATTTTTCTTCAGGTTTTTTTCTTGCCTTGAAACCTGGTAAGAAAAAAATTATTTTTCGCTTGGATGTTGTTGGATAAAAACTTCACTCATGGTTTAAGCACACTTTTGAATTGTTAATTGTTGTAATAAACAATACAATATTAATTACTCCTACAATTTAATATCTATTTTTTCCTCGAAATTTCACATTTTTCTCACTGAAGAAAAATAGTTTCACTTTGATCGAAGAAGAAAAAATATAAACACCCCGAAAAAATATGACATTTACAAAACTCATTCCCACTGATAGTCTGTTACAATTAGAATGGCATATTGTAAAAGAATAGGTACACGGGTCAAAAACGATGTTACCATAAATAAATACAGTTGCGGTGTTCATTAGGCGCAAATACACACGGTGAGATAACGTCCTATTAGACTAGTTCACACTAACGTCCGAAGAACAAACGCAGAGAAGCGTGTACTGCGTCTTATTCGACATTTGTATATACTATTGAAATCCATGTTCATCGGATTTCGTCTTAAAATTTATTGAAATTATATGACAACTTGAAAATGAAACTCAGTAGATAAAAAGATAAAATCCTGTATGCAACTTATTATTTGTAACGCCGATATGCGTTGTATGTCTCACAGGAAACAGTGTGCTACATTTTTCTAAGCAGGAGCCTTATTTTAAGTACTGTTCAGACCGACACGACAAAGCAGAATTAAATGTCAAATTCCATTTACACACGTCCTTATGGAAGTGCTCGTAGTAAAGCGACACAAAGCCGGTAGCGTGGTGTCTTCTGTAGCTCCGCTTTTTGTATTGTGAACTTAATTCAATATACTTCTTTCTATTCTTTTTTTTAATTTTGAACGGAAATCTAAAAAAAATTGTGAACAATTATTAGTTCAAAGCGAATGTTCGGGAAAATTCGGTGCACAGAACCGGCAGTCGTGGAACTGAGGTATAAATGTACTAGCGGCTGGCGCGAAAAGGCACGATTGTCGCAGAGGTATCGTTTTGTCTTGTCGCGCCGGTCCGAACTATACTTAATAGTTAAATGCTCAGAACGAAGCGGTATTGGTAGCTTTTTTGCCCTACCGTTCTTGTGTTGTCAAATGAAACACACCAAACAATTGATTTTAATAATAATTTTTTTGATCCTTTTTTAAGTGTGTTTCGGCCTTTTCTTAATGCATATTTTTCGACTTCCAAATTCCTCCAAAATTGTGTGGCAGGGCTTTTCTATGCCTACAATGCAATATCATTAACTATTTTTAAATTTTCAACACATGTTAAGAAAAACGCAGCCTAAGATTAAAAACTTTAGTGCAGCCTAAGATTAAAAACGATTAGAAATTACTTTAAAAGCCCGGGCACACTGAAGTTTTTTTGTTACGCTTCTTAACTTCCGGTTTTCTAAAAACCGCTGAAGTATTTGTTGAAAATGTACAAAAGTAAATGATAATACATTGTCGGCATAGAAAAGCCCGGCTATCCATTTATTGTGGGTTTTGGGCGTTTATTTCAATAATTTTCGACTGCAGGAAGTGGAAAAATACGCAGCGTAGGAAAAAAAACCTCAGTGTGTCTGAGCCTCAAAGCAAAAAAACTAATTTAGTGTGAAGATACCACCAGTTGGTAGAGCGTTTTGTTGAGTTGCATTGCTTTAAGTACGACACTGTTAATAAATGGTAAAATGACAGCATAAACTTTATTATCGACAATTTATATTTTAGTACCGATAACAGCGTTATTCAGATCAGCTGCAGTCTGTCAATTTCAAGGCAAGGAATAAATTATTTTTCCTTCTGTTAGTTTTCCTTCTTCCGCTTATTACGAAAATAAAATAAGCGCTCTACACTTTAATAAAAGTATTACCAAATATACACAAATATAAATTTATATTTATGTTCCACGCTAAAGGATTATAGAATTTACAAAAGTAGTAACATAAACAATCTACTCAAAGCTAGGAAAAAAATTCTGAAAACAAGAAATACCCATCGAAAAAAAAACAAACACCCACCCATCACCCCAGAACCCACAGCAGCAAGACGACATTAGATCATTTTGCATCATAGATGTTAACAATATTGCTACGCAATACCGTCGTTAATGTGCGACAGAGGACCGCCACACGGACAAGTGGAAATCTGTTTGATGTTAAACGGAATTTATGTATCTCCATACAGAGACAAGGTGCCCAGTTGCCGCAATTGTCACCATATGATGTAAGTTTATCTACAATATTCCAAGTGCGTTTGCACTTAAAATGTATTACAAGAAGCTGCAAGTTAGAAGGAGCAGTCGGACACCATTCCTAATTTATTGTCGGTTTTTTTTTTGTGACTTTGGTATTCTCTTTTTCTTTCAAGGTTAATCTGATTTTAAGAGAAAATGAATTTATGTACACTTTCACTGACGACCAGAACACTGTACTGAGCTATGAGTCCAATCAATTGGCTTCTAATAAACCCTGCGAAGACTCAAGAGCCGAAGCCAGCTTTTTACACAAACCAGGTAAAGTTATCTGCATAGTGGTATTTACTTTAAAAATTAACGATTTCGCCATTTTCAGGTTTTATTTGTGGTATCTTCGATGGCCATGCTGGTCCCGGTTGTTCCCAAGTTATTTCGAAACGTTTATTGCGGTATATAGCCGCCTCACTGGTGGATCGTAAGATTTTAAAAGATCAAATCGAGAAAGGTTGCAATAGTCAGTCGTTTTTAAAATGCCATAATGACAAGGTTAGCCGTCTGATGTTCACTTTACAGCACATACATTTCATTTGATGTATTTTCTTTTTGATGCTACAGGTTGACTTTGTCAAAGAAATCAAGGAAACGTATGAAAAAAGTTTCGAAAAGTTCATTAAGAACTTATCTAGTCAAACATATGAAAACGATCGCTCGAAGGCTATAGAGAAAGCTTTTATGCTCTTGGACAATGATATGTCCGACGAGGCCTTGCACCAAACAAGTATGATGACAATGGCTGTTGCAATGTCGGGTAAGAAGATACAGTGAAAATATCTAAATTGTTTAGTTTTTTAGGGTGACTTCTTAGATCAGTGAGCTGTGCACGATATATTTCTTATACTCACTGACCAGAACGCACTGTTTAATGCCAGTTCCGATCGGAAAATGCAATCTAATAAAGAAGCTTTTTACATGGCTTATCTCTGTTAAACTCGTGGCATTTACGAGCTGGAAAAACTAATTGCTGAAAAATTTTAAGTGCTAGTACCTGGATTTGAACCTGCGTTTACTTATATGACAGTTGTGCACACTAACCGTCGCAGCACTGCTTCCTTTGTAAAATACAGACAAAAAGACAATCGCCATATGACACAACCAAATAACAAACGGAATCGCGCACGGGACAAACGTTTTCATGTTTTTACATAAACAATTTCCTCGTAAATTTTAATCACGAAGCCTCCACAACTTGTTATAGGTCTTGTTCAACATAAGAAATAGCTTGCAAGCAATTTCAATATTATACCAAGGACCTATTCTCTGGACTTCCGTCTGGATCTTTTCCGTCAGCGTAACTGGGCACAACGATTTTGCATAGGGCTATAGTACCCAAACCGGCATCACTTCAATTGATTTTGCAAGAAACCATGTTTCAACGCCAAGTTAGTTACAACTACCTTGTTTTTGCAAATGCTATTCTGAACAATGTAGGCCATGTAGGAGTTTCCCTCAAAAGTGTTCCTGTCCCCTTTTACCTCAATGCAATATTCACTAATTTCTTCTTAAATCTTGTGTAAGTACAGGGTTTTCCATTAAGAACATAACAATTTTATATATTAATGAAACAGAATATTTAGGACAAAGAGTTAAAATGTATTGCATGGTGTAGTGCAAACGCTACATTTAAAGAATGAAATTGATTTCGGTAATATGTTCGCCACTAGCCCGTTTACAGCGATCTATTCTTCGAACCCTATTTTTCACCACTCTTGCACACTTATCTTCTGGAAAGTTGACAGTCTCGCGTTGGATGTTGTCTCTGAGCTAGTCTTAAGGGTTTTGGCTTGTTGGCAAAGACCCATGACGATGTGGCCCCATAAAAAATAATCCAATAGCGTTAAATAGCATGAACGAGTTGGCCAATCGACCGGACTATTTATCGAGATAATACGTTCACCAAATTTGGCATTCAGTAAATCGATTTAACGCGTGCTGTGTGGCTAGTAGCGTCTTGTTGAAACCACATATTGGCGATGACAAGCTCATCCAATTCTGCCCAAAAATAATTTTCTAACATGGCACGATAGCGCTCTCAATTGACGGTAACATGACGATTGTTTTCATCGACGAAAGAATACGACTCAATCACACCTTCGGCATGAAAACCACACCGCACAGCAATTTTTTACGGATGCAATAGTGTCTCTTGAAGCACATGTGGGTTTGTTGCTGTCTAATAATGCATATTTTGTTTATTAAAAAAAACACTCTGCCAGTAATGAATGAGCTTTATCGCTGAAGATGATTATAACGGCCGAAAATTGGAGTAAGCGCTCTTAAAGTTGCGACCACCGACTCACAATTTCGGCAGTAATTTTTAATGATTTCCAAACGTTGCTCGCAAGAGAACCTTACCACGATGAAAATGTTGACATCGAGTAACGTTTTGACACTGAAAGATCATTAAAAATGTTTGAGGGTGCGTTGACATAAAGATACGAAATTGTTATGTCCCTTTAGTAGATCCAGCTCAGCATATCTTTACGACGATGTCGATATTGTACTCGTATGCATATGCAAGGTTAATGTGAAATGAGTATTGGATTAGGTACATACACACATAAATGTAACACAATAGTAGTTGTAGGAAATCGACCGACCATACAATAAAACTCATCAGATCTACCATTTTACAAGATAAATACGCCGTCCAGGGGCGGGTAATTACACAACAGGTGCTCCACTGCATCGATATCCGCATTATCACACATGTAGTTGTTGTATCAGCGGGAACTGGAAGTAGACGTTAATAATGGTGCGGATGTTCTCCGATCACATCCTAGGAGGCAATTGTTCGTTTTGAGCGAACTATAATCATTAATCAAAAAGATATTCGTCTCATCGGGTCTGTGTTGTGGCAAGGACATGCGAGCACAACCCGTGATGATTTGGGGGCAGCGGTTTGGCAGTTATTAGGCGTTGGTTACTCTTGGGGACCACATTGGCGCCGTGTGTGATACCACCGATCGGCATATCATTTTTTATGTAGATAATAGTACTGTCATGTCTCAAGTACTGGCGAATAGTGACTTGATGAACTTATTTGTAACGTTTCGACATTCTCCCCGCCCGCCTTGCAGACACTGTTATCTGTTATTCCCATCCAATGTAGATGCGCCTGTAAGCCTGCATGACCTGTTAGAACACTCAATTCCATTTGCTTAAGTTCAGCAATGTTCTAGTCCTTTCCTTGTCTAGATCGCACAAACAATTTTCGTTGTCTTACCAACAGTTTTAGTATTACATTGTATTGCCCTGAACGGGTTTGGGTCTAAGTACATTGTTTATATTTCCCGACTCTTAAAGTCGAGGCATTTGCTCTTGTTTCATCTTACTCTTGGAAGACTAGATATACAAAATCAGGAATCGCACATTTTACAATCTTTTAACAGTCCTTGTACTGTTCGTCACGTTATTGCCTTATTTACCATCTGGCTATCAGTGAAAATATTCACATTTGTCAGCGTGGTGTTAGCGCTGAGCCTGTTCAGACACTTTGTAAATTCTCAGACTCAGCATCCTAGCTTTGAGCCGATTGTATTACAGCGAGTCAATCCGGTCCGGTCAGTAGTTCCATTAGTTCAATATTGTCCAAAACATAAGATTTAAGGAAACGTGTGTTATTATAATGACCAATCTTTGTTTTCCTTGTAAACAGACAAACTTCTGCTTTGTCTTAGTTCACGTTTAGACCTCTTGGTTGATGTTATCATACGCTATGTTTAGAACTACCTCGGGCCCTGTACAAACGTCGTTTGCGTAGCAGACTGGTTTAATTTCCTCCTCTGTAAGGATCCTAAGGAACTTTTGATTGTGTATAGAAGCAATCCATAGGGGTAGCGATAATACTTAATAGGGACATAAATACTGTTACACACGTTTTATGCAGTAAAATCAAAAGTACTGAATGTTTTTGGACCAAATATTTTTTAAATATTTATTGATGTATTGATGTATATTGTATCCAAAAATAATCTACTTATTAAAAATGTCCGCCTTTTGCCTTTACGCACGCCTTAAGTCGCAAACATAGCTGCACGAACCTCGTCCATTGGAAAATTGGTCACAGCTCCAACCAAAGCAGTCTTAAGAGATCCAATGTTGGGGTACCTTTTGTGACAAACCTTGTCCTCTAAAACCGTCCACAAGTTGTAATCCAATGGGTTCGAATCTGGACTGCCTGAGGGCCATTCTTCAGAGGAAATGAACGCTGGCAAATTGTTTCGTAGCCAGGCCTGGGACGTTTTAGCCTTATGGGCCGGCGCAGAAACCTGCTGGAAAGTCCATGGCTGGTTTTGGAACAGGGAATTGTTAAGAGGCTTCACAAAAGCTTTCAAAACGGCAAACTTTGCCGATGTTTTGACTCCTTGTTTGCAGAAATGCAGGTCAGTGACCCCATTGTTAGAGACACCCCACCAAACCATGACTGAAGCTGGGTGATGACCCTTTTCCACCCTTGGGATCAGTTCAGATGCTTCCTTAGATGACAGCGCATACACTCTAACATTTTGCTTGTTAAATTTTTCTTGAACGGTAAAAATTTGTTCATCGGTGAACAAAATTTTTCTGTGAGAGTTATCAGCGTGCTTCACCAAAAGACGTTTGCATTTTTCAATCCTATTTTTTTAAAGCTTCAGTCAATAAATGTCCGCTACGTCGTTTGAAAGCCCCAAGTCTTTTTTAATGATTCGACTCATGGACGTGATATTCATCTGACAGGCCATGATTTTCTGTTTTCGGAGCGGATTTCTGTGAATTCTTGATTTAACGGCTTTGATGACATGCGGTGTTCGAACAGAGCGTGGGCGGCCCAACCGGTGGCGGTCTTTTACATCTTTAGTCTCCTCAAACAGTTTTATGCATCACATGCGGCTCATCCCTAGGGGCCGGAGCGTTTTGAAAATATCGCTTTTTTTCATTTCACACTTGAAAGGCGCTATTATAGCGATACGGTTCTTATTATTTGACCACTCCATGGTGAAAGTTGAAACAATTTTAAAATCCCGCTACAGACTAACGCTATTGAGGTTAACTTTCAAAACCCATATGACATTAACGGGGTATGTTCAGTTCTACTATTGAAATGGGTGTGTTCAATGTTGTAACAGTATTTATGTCCCTACTAAGTATACCCCCTTAAGGTATTCCCTATGCTTCTCTGTCTTTCATTTTCATATCGTGGTCACACAATTTATTCACCTAGTCTCTTGCATTTGGCTTATCTAGCCTGCTCCACCTCAAACTAATCTAAGGACTGTATAAGTGTGTGGGTCCGTACTTTGTTGAAAGCTTCTTTATTGCCATTGCATGATTCTTCTCTGTTGTGTATCTACGTTTAAGAACGATCAATGGAAACATTGATCGTTCTTTAACGTAGAAATGTTTAAATTTCGCATGGAATCTTATTTTTAATCATTTTTTTGACTATGATCTTCGTGGTAGTGAGTAGAAAAGACGTAAGGTTTAAACGCCGTTGGTGTCGCATAACTTGTACTGCTTATTTTTTCCATAACGGCTAGATAAATCGATATGCGTTCCGACATCCATCTGTAGTAGTGCCGCAAAGATTCCATCAGGTCCCGATGCCTTAAAGAGTAAGAAAGTTTTTATGGTTTCTTTGCCCATAAGGTCTGCTTCATTTTCCGTATACTTCGGTATATGTCCCTCAGCCTTAATATTTCTTCTTTTCATCTTAGGACTTTTTATCTCAGAAACAAAGTCAACGCTATCGACTTGTTCGCAGATTAAATTTGTCCATGGAGGACAAATGGAAATAAATTCGTCTATCAGAGTACTACAGATTATTTAACTGAGGACAAATTGTAATACTTTCGTCTGGCAGTAGTTTTATAGTCGAAAATATTTCCAGTTGTCCTCCATAGACGCACTTAGATCCGCTCTAGAGCAATTTCCGCCAAATTCGACAATGCAGTTCAGAAATTCAATATTCTGAAAATTATTTCAGACAAACGGCCTTTTAGCGTTACTCTAGTAGCAATATTCTGACAGTAGCCTGATAGACGGAAGTATTTCCATTAGTCCTCCATTACGCAGTTAGATCCGCTCTAGAGGAAATTTTGCAATTCTGTCATCATAGGTGAAGTTAAATTCGAATTTAACTTCACTATGCACACACTGCTCTCTCGTGAAATAGTGAAGATAAATTCGAATTTAACTTTTTTAACCCACTGGGGAACGCGGACTTTTTGCATTTTTGAAAGTTAAATTCGAATTTGTCTTCACTCACATGGTCTTTTCTTGGTGTCACTAGTATCTCTGTTAAATTATCCACATAAGTATCAGTGTCCTCTATACAGGGCACTCAAAATTTTGCAGCCCTAGTTCTTTATCTATTTATCCAACATGTGGCATATAACTACGAACGTAACATACGAATGTTGGTCATCTTTACGTGTCCATCACGGAGTATGCTTGTACCAACTATGCCAAGACTTCGATAAGAAAATTCCGCATGTTTTAAAATTTTCTGACTAATTTCTTCGATAAATAAGTAGAGGATGGTCAGCAGAAATGGTATTGATACATAAGTCGTAATTCACTCTTTCAAAATAATTTATTTTCAATTGCGAGAAAATATTCTTCAATTTATTAGCAATGGACCATGTTTTCATAAATTCGCAGGTGCCGTTGCCGCTGTTGCCCACATAGAGGATCTCGATTTGCATCTAGCCAGCACCGGTGATTGTACAGCCGTTTTAGGCTCACAGTGCCCAGAAACTGGCCAGTGGACTTCGAAAAAACTTAATACCGAGCATAACACAGACAACCTGCACGAAGTCCAGAGGATATTATCCGAACATCCCAAAGAAGAAAATGATACGGCGATACGAGGTGACCGTCTGCTTGGACAGTTGGCACCGCTACGCGCTTTGGGAGATTTTCGCTACAAATGGTCGAATGAACTTTTGGATAAGTATGTTGTACCTGCATTTGGAGAGCACGTTGTACCGCCCCATTATCATACACCACCGTATCTGACGGCCCGACCCGATGTCGAGCATCATCGTCTAACCGCCAACGATAAGTTTCTAGTTATAGGCAGTGATGGTTTATGGGATTTCCTATCGCCATCACAGGTTGTTAGCCTGGTAGCCGAGCATATAAACTCAAAACGTATATTAGAGCCGGTAAAGCTGCCCTCAGATGATGCGACTTTACAATCGATATCGGATATGTTGGCCGAAAGAAAGTAAGTGAATGCGATTAATGGGCCCTTGATCTAAAACCAGAAAACTAATAATGTATACAAACTATAATTTCCCCTAGGGCTGGCCG
Source organism: Hydrotaea diabolus (assembly GCA_963513945.1). NCBI lineage: Eukaryota > Metazoa > Arthropoda > Insecta > Diptera > Muscidae > Hydrotaea > Hydrotaea diabolus. The sequence continues at coordinate 91,077,345 of OY740718.1, forward strand.
CACTCGCAAACCCTTGGATCAAAACTCAGCGACACATTTAATACGCCATGCTCTGGGTGGTACCGATTACGGTATTGAACACTCAAAGATATCGTATTATCTCTCACTACCTCAAGACTCAGTACGTTATTATCGCGATGATATTACCATAACTGTTATATATTTCAACACGGATCGTATTAGTGCTTTGAGTTTAGACACTTCATCATAACTTTATGTGCCATCCATCCATTGTCTCGCGCATCCATCTCTAGCCTCACTTCAATCTAATTGTTTAATTTTATTTCCTAAAATCCTAAAAGCATAAGTTATGTATATAGTTTAACGTCGTTCATTTCTTGTTTGCGAACAAATAAGTTTATTTTGTGTTCCTTTACTTTTACTAACGAATGGTGTTCCACAATCTATGCGATTTTTGCTTATAAGGTAATTAAGCATTTTTGTTATGTGTGTCTATAGGCTTAAGTTGATCTTAACACTTATGATGATATCTAGAACAAATTTTTGCAGCTTTTTAACATGTTTCTATAAAGTATTATCGAATTCGAATGTACAATACAATTAATTGTTGATAGTAACTTGCCAAAAACAAAATTAGCAACCGGAAAGAAAATAAAGATTTTTTATGAATGGAACTTGTCGATGTAAATGAGGTGTTTTACATTTTTTAATGGAAATCGCAGTATTATATCGTACCAATTTCAATGAGGTTAATGTAAAAAAATGTACTAAATTAAATCCCTTAACGACCCATTAAGAAACAAACCCGTAAGCTGTGTACGATTAAATTCTTATATTCACTGACCGGCTAATGCATTTTATAGAGAAGTTTTTAACTGGCTTTAAAAAGAAGATGTTTACCTGGCTTTATAGAGAAGATTTTTACCTGTCTTTATAGAGAAGTTTTTACCTGGCTTACGAGGTGGAAGCCCGCCGCTGAAAAAATTGTTAGATATTCTTACCCATAGTTGCCCCTGGGGTTTATTGACATGATAGTCGTGCCTACTTCCATCACACCACGTCGCTTATCATAACAAAGCGAATGTATCGGTCCATGAATATTTTATTCTCCCGGAACTATTGCGAATCACCACTATCATAATTAAACAAAGTCGGGCTGAACGAAGGTAATCTAAATTATTTTATTTAACTAACTTTTGAAAGAGGAATTACTCCACAAGCTAATAAGACCAGGTTTGTTGTTATTAGTCATAGGGGAAGGAAAAGTAAATCAGCGAAGTAAAGCAAACACATCACCGTCTGGTAGACGCGGCGTTTCGTCGTTGGTGTGGGCGACTTTTCAATACCATTTCTGTGTGCTGTCGACCTGGCCTCCACTCGTTTAACGATCTATATACTTATATACGAAGCATGCATTTTATTTTGCATATGCGAAGTATTATTGTCGAAGAAAGAGACACAAGCGACTCACTGAAACAATTCCTACCATACTGACAGACTTGTCAGACGTTTTTTTCTATTTTATTTTTTACAAATTCCTCCTTGTTGTACACAAAAAAAAGTGAGAAACGCCCGAGGCTCGTAGTCCATTGGTCGTTTTTGCGGATAGCGTTCAGTGACATGGTTCAGAGAAATCATTGTTGAACCGAAGCAGAAAAAATATGCCCGATATCACCTGCAATACCGCCGCGCACCCTCCATTGATCAGTGCTGTACGAATAATGTGATCTGCCGTTTTTAAGCTGATCAACAATTCCGTCGTGATCGCATGGTCGACAATGAATTTGTTTTAATTTTGCGTCAACGTTTCGAGGATTGCACCATGTATGAGGCGACCGCTCACTTGGTCAAATGTAAGACGATTTAGGAACAGTATAAAAAGGCTGCCGAGAATTGGTTTATCAAATATGATGATTTGGGTAGTTACACAAATGCCAAAGCTGCCTACATGAAACAAAAGCATCGTTTGATTTGGGAACGCCGTCATAGCCCTGTGGGCCGCTGAAGACGATAATTGAGATGTCTTGGGTGATGTCGTGTTCATCGATCCGCTCATCGCTCGTATTTTCAACAGTGCTTCGAAAACTCAATTAAACTCAATAAAATTACAAGGAAACTGTAATCAAAATACTGCTAACAAACATTATAATAATAAAATAATTATTTCGCCCAAAGTTCTCTTTCTCCTCGGGACGATATTAAATGTACGTATATCGCGAAAAGTGTTCGGAGTATAATTCAAATAGAATGGAAAAAATGTCTTGAAAAAGTTCACAAATTGACCATACAAATTGTATTTAATTAAATGGTTATTCTCGACATTAAAAGGATTTTTGCCACGACCTTCAGTTGTTTACACAAAAATTTCGTATGTCTTGCTGGACTTGGTCTTTTCCACTTGAGCCTCGGTCTGCCCCTTCTGCGGGCGCCCAAGACCTCGCTAACAAAGATTTTCAGTGCTGGAGCATTTTCGTCCATTCGCACAACATTCCCCAGCTAGCGCTATCGTTGTAGTTTGATCTGCCCGACTACGTCGATGTCAGCAAACAGCTGTTTTATCGCCGCTTCAGCAAAGGGGTCTGTAGATTTAACGAAGAATCCTCCTATCGAACTCTTCCAACATCACTTTATTCGCTTGCGCTAGTACCAACGTTTCAGCGCCATATTAACACACGGGCAGGGTGAGTGTTGTTTTGGTTCACCGGTAAAGGGTAGCTGTTTGTAAAGCCCAAAATAACACTTTTCTTTGATGATGGCGTAAAAAGATGATGTTGTAAAAACAATATACAGGATTTTCCAATAGGGACCAAAGAATTTCGTATCTTTATGTCAACGTACCCACATTTTTAATGCTCTTTCAGTGTCAAAACGTGACACGAAGTCAACAATTTCATCATGGTAATGTTCACTTACGAGCAACGTTTGGAAATCATTAAAAGTTACTACCGAAATACTGAGCCGGTGGTCGCAACTTTAAGAGCGCTTCCTCCAATTTTCGGTCGTAATAATCGTCCTACCTAAAAGGCTCGCAAACCACACTGTGGCGTATTTTGCGAAAAGATCTTGGCCTTCATCCTTATAAGAACAAGCTGACTAAATCCACTAGATCTTGGGCTCTGGTAATGGGCTCTGGCATTGTTTCACGAAAATCCAAATTTCATCGAATAATCATATTCAGCGATGAAGCTCATTTCTGGCTGAGTGGTTTTGTCAATAAACAAAATATGCGTTATTGGACTGCAACAAACCAACATGTGCTTCAAGAGACACAATTGCATCCGCAAAAAAATTACTGTGTGGTGTGGTTTTCGTGCCGAAGGTGTGATTGGGCCGTATTTTTTCGTCGATGAAAACAATCGTCATGTTACTTACCTTCAATGGAGAGCGCTATCGTGCCATGTTAGAAAATTATTTTTGGCCAGAATTGGATGAGTTTGACATCGCCGATATGTGGTTTCAACAAGACCGTGTTACTAGCTACACAGCAAGCGTTATAATCTATTTACTGAAAGGCAAATTCAGTGAACGTGTTATCTCGATAAATGGTCCGGTTGAATGGCCACCTCGTTCGTGCGATTTAAAGACATTTGATTTCTTTTTATGGGACCACATGATGTCATTGGTCTATGCCAACAAGCCAACAACTTTCGACGAGCTCACAGACAACATTCAACGCGAACGTTCCGGTCGAAATGTGTGCCGAAGTGGTGGAAAAATTGGGTCCAAAGAATAGATCACTGTACACGGGCTCGTGGTGGTCATATGACCGGAATCGACTTTTATTATTAAAATGTAATATTTGCACTATACCTAGATTAAATTTTAACTCTATATCTTAAATATTCTGTATTTTACTAATATATAAAGTTGTTATGTTCTTAATGGAAAAGCCGTTATATAGTATTGTAAGTCCTGTTCGTCTATGGGGGATCTGCTTCGACGTCCAGGTAAAGGAAACGTGCCATTTGAACTTGATGCGCCCAAAAAGACCTGGGGTCAGCTGAGAGGGCTTAACCGGACAATTGAAGAGATGTGATCCCTGATGGCAAGCAGGACAGACGTCCAGGGCGTTGCCCACAATTCGGGGTTTTGGATCATTGTGTGAGAGCTAAACAAAAACACATGCATATGATCCAATTTCACCAGAGTTGGGTGTTGATCGGTCATAACGATCTGTGTGAAATTTGGTCGTTAGCGAATGTAATAAGTGATTTCTATAGCTGTAGCCTCTGGAATCGGCAAAAGTCGTTAAAAAAAAATTGTGTGTCGCCGTTGTGTGATGGTTTGAGTGCTCGACTGTCGTAGAAGAAACCTTGGTACAAATCCGGATAAGAACATATGTGACGCGCAAAATAGAAAGGGGCCTAAGGGTAAAAATCAGTTTTGTTCAGGGGAACCATTTTAAAGATTTAAATAGTGTATCATTGGTGTAGAATCGTCGACTTCACTTTCATAAAACGAGCATATCTCTGAGAGGGAACACTTTTGGGGCATGGGATCGGTCTCATTCGATGCTCAGATGTTGTCCACATCAAAAAAAAAGTGAAAATTGATTTTTTTTTACCTTAGGTCCCTGTCTCTATGCGCTGTCACATATACTTATACAACTTTTTTAACTGCTGTTTTCCGCCTCGTGAATTTCAGAATTCGAGTTGGTTCGGTTTAGTGGTTCAGAGCAGACCCGAACCACTGTTACGGGTTTAAAAATGGTTTTTAGGTAATCTTCAACCGTGGTTCTGGTTCGGTGGTGATAACACCACACTTGGGGAAATCCCTGTTTTATTATACGGGGCTTCGACTTCCTGTCTCTAAATTCTGCATATGACTGGCGCGCACACATATAGTTTACGACCTAACTTTTCAAACTAGGCGGAAGGGACTTTTCTGCAATGTCCTCAAACAGAGTGACATGATTGACAGTGTCGAAGGCCTTTGTAAAGTCAAGAGCAAGAAGGAACTCCTACTTATGATCAGCACACGGAAGATAAGGCCGGGGAGGAGCAGTGTTTCAAGCGTCTTTGGCGCAACAAGGAGATCATCCTGTAGCGATACCACTATGCCAATTTTTCGGGCATAGGCAACTAAGTGAGTGGCTAGCGACAGATTGAGCACTTTAGTCATGTACTCTACTCCCGGGGTATGCAAGCGCCTTTGATGACTTTGCGCTGTGGATGACATGAGCCACTTCGCAAACGGTAAATTTTAGTGGTGCCACTTCGACTCGGAGAGCGCGGATACGACGCAATACTCTCCTTTTCGCCTTATCACTCTCTGGGTGCTTCATGAAAAGCCGATTAAAATAACACGCGCACCGCTTCGAATCTGTCACTGTTCTATCACCGAACGTGATGGCTGTCCGATCATCCTTTCTTCCAGGGTTCGAGAGCGATTTGACCGTTGTCCACAACTTACCAATTCCGGAACTTAAGCTGCACTGCTTTAAGTAATCTCGCCATTTGTTCCGCTTTTATTCGTTGACCAAACTACTGATCTCAGAGTTGAGATCCCTAATTCTAGGGTTAGTAAGGTTGGAGCGACGAATGTCATCACGTCTGTGAATCTAGCTGCCTCTGATGTGAAATTTGTTGTAATTCGGGTATTCGACCAGCAGGGATATGGCGAGCGGCTGTTGTGTTGATAATGGCCCGAAACTTTTTCTCGGCTAACCAAACATCGGACGGAATGGGTTGATTATTAATGCTGCCGTGGGTAGCTTCTCTAAAGGCCTTTTTTTAATTGAGATACGTAAAGCGTTCAGAGATTATTAGGTCGGATGGTCTGTTGATGCAGAGAAGTATGGGAAGGTGGTCTGATCCTAACGAGCTGACGGGTTGCTACATGACGTCGTTGATCAGGCCAGGCGATAACAGCTATTGAAGTGCATTCACTCCATGCACGTTGGTGTATATGGTTCCGACACACCGAGTAGATCCAAGGTCCGGGGCTTTGTTTGATCCCGACTCAAACCAGTACTATTCGAAACGGGCATTCCGGGAAGTGCTGCAAAAAAATGGACAAACAAAAAACACATACCCATTGATCTGTAGTCGCATCCAACGGATGTAGCACAAATTCTCCGTTTTTGGACAGACAACTAATTTATTTCCTATATTCTGTAGGAAAATGTTAGACATTGTGTATAACTAATTCAATTATGTTTTATTTTAAGTAATATCTTAATGATTTCTTTATGCCTATACATATTAACTAGATTAATTCTAAATTTAAAACAAAAGTGTATATGTATATCCTTTTCTAAACGAAACCTGTGTGGGGCTGGGGGTATAAAAACGATAGATATATCTTCATACTAGTTAGTGCATTGTTGTGTGTTGATGATGTTGGTGTTGATGCTGCTGCTGCTGTTGTTGCTGCGCCTTCTGGGTATGTTCTGCTTCTCGGCGTAAAACGCAGTTAAGGAACTCCACCTGTATTGAGGTGATCTCTTCTGGCGGAAAACGTTGTATTTTCTTTTTGAGAAAATCAAAGAACAGATCACATTCTTCGCGCTGATGATTACAGTCCGTCGCCACCATTGCGACTGATGAGCTGTGATTATTTGTATATGTAGGCGGAGGTGGTTGGTGCTGAGGTTGATGCTGCTGATTATTATGAACACTCGTAGTTGTGGAGGATGCCAACAGCAGAGTATTCGAGTCGGGTTTAACCGCGCCCGTCGTTGAAGATGTTGCAGCAGTGGTAGTGGCAGGTACTGTGGGGGAGGGTGTCAATTCGGGCAATTGCTGTATGTGTACGGCCGAATCCAAGGTATTCGAAGGCATTGTGGTGGTAGAAGACGTGACCATAGGACTTTTAAGTTTTAAGGTACCCGTCGCTCCTATAACACTGCTGGCACTGCTAGAATATTGTGATCGCGTGGGCATCGAGGCTATACAGAAATCATTTGTATCGATGTATTGAAATTTAGTATCGTCCGAATTGGCCGAATTCGTACCGGGCGCTCCCCCAATTATTGTTTCACAATCCACACTCGGCGTATTGCCCGACTCCTCGTACAGACACACCTCCTCGTAGTCGACTTCGGCCCCTGTATTGCCATCATCGTCCAGAGTATTGTGCTGCTCGTGCTTAACAATTTCCACACAGTCTTCCATACTATTATTGTCATGATTCAGTTCGCTGTGCGACACCATATTCGGATCTTCGTGCGTCACATGGTCATTGTCATGGGTGACATCCTCATAGGCCGTCAAAATAAATGTGTCCGTGTCGTTAACGGAGATTATACCTGAGTGGACCATATCCTGATGCACCACCTGATCGTGTTCGTCGTTACTCTCGGAGACCGAGTGCAACAGATTATCATCCTGCGTGTGTGTTGTATTGAAATTTTGTGTACGATTCGATTTTAGTTTAGGCTGATAGACATTCGAGAGAAATTCCATATCCTTGGCATAACGCCATTTGGAAAGGCCATCACTGATTTTCGGTTTTCTTAGGCGATATTGATGATAGGTATCACGTAAATTTTTCCATTTTCGGCGACATTCCTCGACGGTGTATCTGTCTAAAACATAAAAGACAGACAAATATTTTAAAAATAATACACTTTTAAAATTAAATAATATTAAAATGAATGTTGAGTTATTTCGAAATACAGGGTGGCGCACCAATTGTGCTACAATAAGAAATTTAAATAGCTTTTTTTTTAATTTATTTTTTTATTGTATAGAAAATTCGATTTAATTTTATATGACTAATTGTTTTTAAGATGATAGACCGTAAATGACCTCCATGTTTATCCACTCATATGCGACACGTGATTAGAAAATTATTCTTTGCTGTCTAAAGGGTTACAGTTGGGAACGCTTCAATTATTGTTTTAATGGACTGCTTCAATTCAGAGAAATTCATTGGTTTCGTTTTGAACACCTTTTGCTAGACATAACGCCATAAAAAAAGCTTGGTGCAGTCAGGTCCGGTGTCTTTGGGGCCAGCAAAAAGTGGAATTTCTGGATATTAATTTAATTGGGAAATTTTCGTTGGAGCTCTGCCATAACCGGTTGCTCCATCTTGCTGGAACCAAATGCGGTAGAATCGGATACATCTTAGGCGCAGTTCTGGGTAAAAAAATCCTTTAACATCTTTAAATAAAGATCCCCATTGACAGTCACTATTAAACTGTTTTCTTCAAAGCAGTATGGGTGCACAATGCAGCTAGATGAAATTGCGCACCACACAGTTACTCTTTCTGGTTGCAATTCCGTCTCATGATAAATTTGTGGATTAAATTTACCTTATATACGGAAGTTGCTTGTTTATAATGTCGTTTAGATCAAAATGGGCCTTATCAGACATAAACAAGCAATTTATCAAACTGTTGTCTCTTCGGTCATATAATTTTTTTTTTGGCCAAATTACATTCGAAAAGGCAAGTCCAGAGGGTTTAACTTGGTTGTAATTTGGATTTTGTACGGAAACAAATTTAAGTCATTATGAAATATGAAATAGAACCTATCAAGGTTCACAGACTGCGCACATGTTTGAGGATTCTTAGTCGATGCGGAAGAGGTTAACCCTGGCAGCGGAGTGACAAGTCAGTATAACCGTAAGAATGTCAGTTGTAACTTGTTCATCTCAATGAGCTTCCATGTCTTTTCTTAGTACGCATCCCACGTAAAGTTTTGATCGTGTTACCCCTTCCCCTTCGTGGATCATCGCCCTTTTCTGGTGTGTGCTGCTAAGCCAACAATGCCAACTCGGCTTCGATGGTCTAAAATGATTGTCCAGTTCAATAATCTCCATATTTAAACACTCCCTATCTATTTCCTCAGCTTTTACGTTGCCATCTATGTTAATGTGTCCCTGGACCCAAAAAATCCTAAGGTTGCATGTATTGGAGATTATTTATCACCCCTTTACATTTAAGAATTGTTCTTGTCTTAACCACGGTAGATGGTAGGACCCTTTTTGACTGACGGTGTAAAATGTGTCAGACTGTTGTCTTCGAGAAGATATGAGGTATGCAACACACTTTGTGATTGCTTTAACCTCTGCCCGAAAAACTGTGTAAGATGTAAGATAGTTGGTGGCATTTAGTTCTCTATTAAATAGCCTACATACTTTAGATACATTAGGATGTTTGCTTTAGAATAATTGAGAATCTACAATATGTATTGCTAATTTGTGAGAGTTAACGACACATATTAGAATAGGACCGACGAATAGAAGGCTGGAAGTGCTCTGTGGCCCAAACTAGACAAGAAAATAACAAAAGCCCTGCTTGAAAATGTAAACAATTTATATCAGACTCTACATGAGTGTCCTGACAGATCATTGTAATGCTAGATGTATGTCTTTAAATTGACAGGTAAGCGTGGTCAAATACTGCCTATGCGTGAGGATGATGAGGAGATTGTTACGGTGCAGCACAATTTGTGTAGATGTCCGACCTTTCTGAAAACTCGGCAAGTACCTGGGGAGGTACTTACGTGGAGATCTGGAGAGTTATTCTCCTAAAAGATGGTATTTCTGCTTAGTTTTATAAACGGTTTGTCGTTACTCAAAGGCAACAGAACTTTAAGAGTAATTGTTTTTTTTATAGACAAAAGATATTCCTAACCAACTATCTATGGGCCGACGAGTGCATGTACCGCGTGTCAACTTTTCAAGGTAAGACACTGGTTCAAGTCCTTCTAACCTAGCCTGACACTGCTCAATTTCATCCGATTTCTTTTCAGAGCTCTCTAATGATACAAAGTATGTTTTACTAATAAAATATATAAATTATTAATATACTTACTCCCTATTGCAGCTGCTATTTGCGCCCATCCGTTAAGGATATCAGTGCGTCTACGTTGATTTGGTTGTAATTTATAATTGTACAACGCCGGATTCTGACGTACCAAATGAATCAATGTCACTATGTCATCTGTGGGTGCCAAATCCTTCTGATATCTCCTTCTCTCTGTATTTGCAGAAAAAAACATAATTTCATTAAAAAAATATATTTTAACGAACAGTTTATGGGGGCCACTTCGAAAAATAAATGCAAACAACTAAAAACTTCGTTCGACCAGACTAAACCTTATTAACTATCTACCGTAATTAACTTCGCTACAAACGCGCAAAAAAAGTGAGCCGTTTTTTGGTCCCTTCAGCCCATGTGTAACAAAATTGCTTTAATTCGAGCATCTATATGAAAATATTGACTTTTTATTGAACGTTTTGATTATGCGGCCGTTATTTGGGTCGCTAGAGCCAAAACGTCCAGCAACTATGCGCTTTTTTGAGGTGCGGGTGCGCTATTTAAAATCTTAAATTTGAATCGGCTGTAAAAAAAACACTGATATTTTTTTCAAATTTCTGTTATTATTGGAAAGGTCGAACTTTTGTCATTTGATAATGGAACACAATATCATCCGTATGACTATCACCACTGGCTCGGCAGTACCTCATCCAATCAACCCAATTTTACAGTACATTTTCGATTTTTCAGGTCGAATCTCTTCAATGTCAAATTCGTTTTCATGTTTTGAACGCTTCAACCACCTCTAGATGCTTTGCGTAACGTTTATCCTTCATTGCTTCCCAAAGAAAATAATATAGAGGACTCAAAATGTTTGGAAACTAAAATTCGTTGATTGTGGTCCGGTAGCTCTCAACGTTGACGGTAACGGCGGCTCCTCGATCCACGACAGCCGGTACTATGCACCGGATCGACCCGAAGGAGGAATCCTTCGGCCAAGTGCTGTTACCCCGGCACTATGTGCCGCTTTAACAACAACAACGGCGGCTCCTTGGTCGGTTTCTAAGAAAAATGACCCAATGATGCCGCCAGCCCAAAATCCACACCAAAAAGTGACTCGTTGTGGATCCATTGTTTTCTCTAAACTCGATTTGCGGAAATTTTGCTTGTTTCCATAGTCACCGAGATAAAATGAGCTTTAGCTGATAACACGCTTTTTCATCTCCTGCCAAACAATCTTCAGTCCATTAGTCAAACCGAAAAAGGATGAAAACCAGAAGTTTAAAGAACAAACTACTTTTTTACAGCCGATTCAAATTTAGAGAAAACTCACCCCCCCCCCCCTGGGTCGATTTCACCCATTTAAAATCCCGAACAGCGTATGGCCACCATCCAGCAAACTTTCAGGATATTAGGTTAATCTTTTTTACCGCTATCGTGCTTTCAGACACACGGACTGACGGAAAATCGAACGAACGATCAACCGTTCGTAGTGCTGCAAATGGCATAATTAATTTAGCCAGTTCTATGGACCGGATTGACTCGAAGAGCAATTCTTTGGCCAAGGGCCGTCACCCCGGCACACAGTTTTCGCTACAACAACAACAACCAATTTAGTACCACCGGAAGTGCAGGTAGGAAAGATCGAGACCGGTGGAGAAACCAAGTGCAGAAGGATACTATTGCTATTGGAAATTGGATGAAGAAGACCAAGACCGAAGTGCTTATTAAGCATTTATTGAGCAGGTCCGGGTACAAAGTTTATGTTCATACATACTTTCCTCAACATCCTATGGAAATTTAATGGTGAACTTCTCTTAAATTAGTAAGACATAATTCATATAATCCCTGACGGAAGACTACTGTTTTGAGCCGCTTTTATAGAAAAGGTTTTACATCGCTTATAGATGTGTATCTTACTCGTAAAGTCTGCGGTATTAATGAAGTAGAACAGTCCCGCTCAGTTCTTACTCGGATGTAAATCTGGATAACTTGGGTTATAAGTGACACCATAGGTTTTTAAGGTATATTTTGATTATCATAAATTAATTTCTGATCGGGCATACGGGACTACCAGCTGCATAATATAAAACCTTTCAGTTCAATCGTCCATTACTTCCAACTAACTTAAAAAATATGTAGCCCTTCGGGTAAATTTTGTACTTATGAGGAAGCTTTATTTCGTTTCAGTTCCATTACTTCATTTTCATCTATCTTGAGTGTTTAATTCCCGACTTTCATGTTGATTTTCGTTACTTTTGCACCCATTCCTCATTCTCAGGTGCCCCCCATAATCCGAACTGTTTTTGTTTTGTAGCCACAACATCGGCCACAGAATTCACGCGTCCTTCCTACTCACTTTGTGTGTTGCTTTGCATATTTTTTTTGTTTTTGTTATGCTTTAATTTTTGAAGTATTCAATGTTTCAAAATTGATATCCTCTCCCTTCATTTGTTGTGAGAGATTTGAGATTCATTAGTTTACGAGTAACTCGTTCCTTCTGCTGTTACTGGTCATTAAAACGAAAAACTTATCGCTGCTCTTTTAGTTATTGTTATTCTGATGCACCAATTCCTTGCGAGTTAATGTATTTCCGTTCGTTTTTATTTGAATTTTTGCTTTTGGATAGTTTCATTATATTTCCAATTTTTCATTTTTGCTATGACTTTAGCATTTATATAATAAAATTGTATTTATTTAGTTTATTACTAAACAATATCGGAAATAAAACTGCCTTTTCTCGGGAGAAAAAAATTACACAGAAATCGTAAATCTGACAGATGGGATCTCATACCAAAAGTTGCCAGACTGAAAAAAAGTACAAAAATAATAAAAATGCTCAAAAATGTTTAATGACTTTCTTTTAAATTATATTTAGAATTTATAGTTTTTTATTCAGTAATAGAATTAAAAAAGTAAACGTTAAGTAATCAACACGGAAATTAATTGGATTTTATAGGAAAAACAATAAAGTCGATAGTGCCGGTCCTCTCATTAGTTACATCAATATGGCAGCTTCTTGCTTGGGACTATTTTGACATGAGTAAAAAATTAGACAACAAAGTCGACCAGCAGATAAGCCGCGTCTTCGTCAAATTATTAACACAGTGCCGCTCGTTTGGACCCAAAAGCAGTGTTTTTTTAAGGCAACTAGCTTAGTTACCTAATTAGTTTGCAATGTGGTATCTATCAACATTAACGAAATTGAGAGTAACCGGCAGCATTGTTGCTTTTTGTATACTTCAAAGAGAATTAAAACAATAGGATTCATAGGAGAATTTGTCAAAGGCAGACAATAAGAAACTATAAATTGTAAGTAACTAACCAATAAGAATTTGCGAATGTGATCTCTTTTTGTTTTAATATCTTTATGAATACATAACAAAACACATATGTTGTTATCAAGCATAGTGTGTCAAGTTTGATTTGTTGTTAAAATGTGGATTGTGGCCAACTCGTTAAGTGACTTGAGACCAACTTCTTTGCTAATCGAGTAAGTTACATACAAGTGTTAGTTTGATAACCTGAAAAGAACCGGTAAAAAACTCCAATTAAATCAAGATTTTAATTTTTAAAATCATTCGCTCTCAAAGATTATGCTATTTTTGTGATCTTTTCTTAAACGTGGCCTTTCAAATTTAACAATGAATTGATTGCGAACACTAAGCTCTTCCACAAGAAAAGTGTGAAAGTCTAGACGTCGAACACCGCGCAGATCTAGCAAGGGAAGCACGGGATGCAGAGCCGGTAGCAATGCACCATTTTTCAAATGAGAAGGAGCGAGTAAATAGTATAGTTTCGGAATGACTTGAATTTGTTTCGTGTTTACCTGTTAAGTCTGTACATGGGGTTAAGGCCTTTCGCAAATAGGACTAGCAGGTAAAAGTAGTCTTAGTGTGTTTCATTTTCATGAAATTCTATGTTATTTGGCCGCTTAGACGACCAAAATCAATGCCCTTGAAACATTTTCTGCAGCCTGTTCAACCTGTTTAAATTCAGACTGACGCAACCTCGATTGTTCAATTGCATTTATTGTGCGAGTTGTGCCATCTCTTCCATTCACCAAAAAGTACATACATAACTCTGTAAAGACACGACAGCCGCATCGAAACCGCCTTTTGTCGTGTCGGTCTGAAAATTGGCTTAAACAAGTCCGTATTGAAATCTATCTGTTCCTACGTCGATGCAATTCTTATCTAAAGTCTGGTACTAGGTTTTACATTTTTATCGTAAAATGTGTCGGACTACATATAAACAAATTCTGTGAAATTAGATTAAAAACCCCAGTTTCAGTGGAAGACAACTCAGTTTTTGTTCTAAACTTATTTTTACATCAAAAAATGCACATAAAATGTCTACCTTTGATGTACAGAATATAATTTCACCCTTTTATTCATCCCAGCAAAGTAATGGACATGTTATTAAATTCCCTTACAATCCATATCATTGTGAGTTTTTAGATTTATTTTGAGGGCTATTGCTGTTTTTCGTATGAATGAACCTAAGAACTAGCCTTCACTTCACAGAAGAAAATTCCAATACGCAGCCGCCTTCATGTTAAAAATTAACGCCGTCATCTTGCGTCAACTTCATTCTCTGCTCAGTTTACTCAAAAAAATACAAACAATAAACAATTTTTTTTAAACACTGAAAACTTGGATTATTATTATGGCGCAACCACCAAAGTTTACTGGCACTGGTTTGGAAGAGGTTAACATTCCCGGTCAGGCCTATTTAAGGGAGGCCCTGACGTCATGTACAGACCCCTTAAAAGCCATCGAAAGTTTCCAGGTAAAAGCGAAAGAAATTCAAGTCATTCCCAAAAAACCAAACTATATCATTAACTCGTTCATTTCCTGCAGTTGGAAAATGGTGTATTACTACCGTCTCTGCGGCCGATGCTTCCCTTGCTAGATTTGCACGGAGTTCGGCGTCTGGACTTTCACACTTCTCTTATGGAAGAGCTAAGAGACAAACTCATTGCTCACATCAATGAACTGGGTCAGAAAGATCCACGAGAACGCGATAAGAAACTTAAGGAATTGCTGGTGAAAAGTTTTCCAGTAGTGAGAGTTAAAGCTTTGCGACCTGTAGTGATGGCAATTTTGCGCAATACGCCTCATATAGATGACAAATATTTACGTATTTTGGTTCGTGATCGTGAACTGTATGCGGACACAGATACGGAGGTGAAGCGTCAAATTTGGCGTGATAATCAATCATTGTTTGGAGACGAGGTTTCACCTTTGCTATCACAATACATTCGAGAAAAGGAGCACATTCTCTTCGATCATACCAATCTCAATAATCTATTCTTCCATCCATCACCAAAGGTCAGGAGACAGGGTGAGGTGGTGCAAAAACTTGCTAATATGATCGGTCGCAGTGTTAAGTTATACGATATGGTTTTACAGTTCCTGAGAACTCTCTTTTTAAGGACACGCAATGTCCACTATTGCACTCTGAGAGCTGAACTACTTATGGCTTTGCATGAGTTGGACGTGCAGGAAATTATATCTGTTGATCCTTGTCACAAGTTTACTTGGTGTTTGGATGCTTGTATTCGAGAGAAGAATGTGGACATAAAGCGTTCGCGTGAGTTGCAAGGCTTCTTGGACAATATCAAACGTGGCCAGGAACAGGTGTTGGGTGATCTTTCTATGACACTCTGTGATCCGTATGCTATAAATTTCTTAGCAACATCGGCCATAAAGATTCTGCAACATCTTATCAACAACGAAGGTTTGCCGCGAGACAACACCATACTCATACTGTTGCTGCGTATGTTGGCTTTGGGCCTTAGTGCATGGGTCATGATCGATTCGCAGGACTTCAAAGAACCCAAATTAGATTCGCAAGTTGTAACCAAATTTTTACCAGCATTAATGTCCTTAATGGTAGACGATCAATGTCGTAGTTTACATTCCAAACTGCCACCAGATGAAAGAGAATCGGCGTTGACCACCATCGAACACTCGGGACCAGCACCGGATGCCGTTGAGGCTTATATACAAGAAAGTTCCGTGGCCAGTATTTTAGCAATGTATTACACATTGAATACGGCACGTCAAAAGGATCGTGTTGGTGTTCTAAGGGTGTTAGCAATTCTGTCATCATGCAAAGACGATCGTGCCTATGAGGATCCATTCTTACATTCATTGGTAAGTTCAAATACTCCATTATTTTTTTGTAATTTTGTTTGCGTTACCGTTACTCGTATAACCAGGTTAAAATCCGGATAAGAAAATATAACAATTTTTAGCTGCGGGTTTTTAAACTCTTTAATGCAGATGTAAAATAGAAACACATATGCATACCTACTTTCTTCCACTGCCTGAGTAAATGAGCTTAATCGATTCTTTCCATAACCAGACTAAAATTAAATAATAAATTCATATTTATCCTCCGCATAAATCAAATCTTTGCTACCTATTACAGTTTGGGAGACCTAAACATTAAGTAGTTTTGCTACAATCTGACCGAATTCTGTAATCTGCTGATTAGAAAAACCTTAAACTGATCATTGTGAACGTGCGTAAAGTTACTTGTAAAGTTTTTGCTTGGCGCGAAATAACTCAAGGTTAGGCATGACCCACAGGGAGGAATATATCCACACACAATTAGTTATCCCAAGAGAAACCTAGAGGAGTTCTAGTCTTAGCACTGAAATGCCCTCAGTGTTAAAAAGCAATATTTTTAAAAAAGCGCAGCATTGAATCGTTTTAAACTGCAACAATGTTCTCACATGGGGATGTATAAAGGTTTGTAGGCTAGCAGTTTACATAGTATCGTTTCAAGCACGCAGAACGCCGAAGCATACGTTGTTTCTGAGAAGTGTTAAAAGTGAAGCCCAGTGAAAAATTGCGGACGCTTTCAAAGAAGATCACTAGCATCTTATGTACAAGTAAAAAAGGCACTTAAATGTATTGTTTTTCTAGCTGTTGTTGTAGCGGCACATAGTGCCGGGGTGACAGCCTTTGGCCGAAGAATTCCTTTTTCGGGTCCATCCGGTGCTTAGAACCGGCTGTCGTGGGATCGTCGCTTTTCTAGTAATTATTTTCACTGAAGAGATACAATCCATTTCGGAACTCGTTAGTCTATCGTTCCAAAGTTATTTTGCCTCCATCATTCAAATGACATTTGTATGGTCAAACGCCAGAAACATGGTTTGTTCACTCATTTAGTATATTTACTTATATACCCACTGTGGTACAGGGTATTAAGTCTAAGCGTTTATAATCGTAACACCTAAAGGAAATGAAAATATACTGAGTGTTTTTTTAAATATCAACCGATTTTAACGAAACCTTTTGACCAGGACGAACCCTATTAAAATAAGTGTATATCAGTCCATGTTCTTATATAATACAAAGCTCTCTTCCGATTTCAATATCTGCGTCTGTAAACCCCACATATTGCATTCGATGTTGACCAAATTTCGCTAAAGATGAATTTCATATCAAAACCGATATGCATTGAACCCGACCCTCTCAGTTTTTAATGAAATTTTGCATACAGCTAGATTTTAGGTATAGAAACACAACCTCATTTTTAGAAATTGCAGTTTTGAAAATATGTGGGCGTGGCAAGGTATCGAAATATTTGAAAAATGACGGTAATGGGTACTTTTAAGCTGCGATTACTATGGAATGACTCAACCGATTTGAATGATCTTGGTGCCATTAGAAAGCTATATAAGTCACCTTTCGAAAACATACACTGTAAAAATTTTATATTACACTGAAAAATTTTTTTTGCCAAAAATAAAAGTTTAAACTTGGAAAACACTTTAAAGATCAAGTTTTTTTTTCCAAAAAAAATTTTTTTTAGATAGGTCTATTAATTATATATAACATATCTAAAAACTAAAATGGGGTTTTTTTTTATTTTTTAAGTAAATACATCTCTTGTTAACTTCCTTATATTTTGATATCTTTGTGTGACAAAAAAGAATAAAGTAACTATACTTTGGAATTACGAAAGTTATCTACGTATCAGATGGTGCAGGAGCACAATACAAAAACAAATACAACTTAATTAATGTATGTCATCATAAAATTGATTTTGATATATTCGCTGAATGGCACTTTTACGCAATGGAAAATCTGCATGTGATGGTATAGGTGGGACATTAAAAAGAGGTGCTCGGATGTATAGCATAGCAAATAAAAACCAAATTCAAACGGCGAAAGACCTTTATCATTGGGCTTCACAAACTTTTAAGACCTCCATAGAAGTTGCTTATGCAGACGCTGACGACTACAACAAAACAAAAGAAGAGCTATTTTCAAGGTATAAAAATGCTTAAACTATTACAGGAACTCAAAGCTTCCATTCTTTTATACCTTTAGATGAAACTTCACTAAATGTTAGCAAATAATCTGAAAGTCAACAGTATTTCTTGCGCAAAATTTTATATTAAATATAAAAAAAAAATATATAAAAAAAAAATTTATCAAGGTTAAGTCCATATTTTTGGGGGTGTCTGAAAAATTTGATAATACGATTCTTGTTCTAATCTATTAGAATTACCAAAAAATTCTGTATAACTTCCAAAGTATAGCTACTTTATTCTTTTTTGTCACACAAAGATATCAAAATATAAGGAAGTTAACAAGAGATGTATTTACTTAAAAATTTTTAAAAAAAAAATAAGAAAAACCCCATTTTAGTTTTTAGATATGTTATATATAATTAATAGGCCTATCTAAAAAATTTTTTTTTTGGAAAAAAAAACTTGATCTTTAAAGTGTTTTCCAAGTTTAAACTTTTATTTTTGGCAAAAAAATTTTTTCAGTGTAATATATAATTTTTACATTGTATGTTATCGAAAGCTGACTTATATACCTTTCTAATGGCACCAAGATCATTCAAATCGGTTGAGTCATTCCATAGTAATCGCAGCTTAAAAGTACCCATTACCGTAATTTTTCATATATTTCGATACCTTGCCACGCCCACATATTTTCAAAAATGCAATTTCTAAAATGAGGTTGTGTTTCTATACCTAAAATCTAGCTGTATGCAAAATTTCATTAAAATCTGAGATGGTCGGGTTCAAAATGTACCTTTTTTATAGGTTTTGATATGAAATTCATCTAAAGCGTTACAAACAACCAATATCAATCTCTGATTAAATTGAAGCTAAACAGTTAATTTTTTCCTTCCCCTCTAGAAGGCTGTCCTGTCGCTCTAGAAACCAAAATTTATATTACATTGTGTGTACATTTAGCATGTACGTGTTGAGCGATCACTATTAATTTGAAACTGGACTATATCGGTTTCTATTAGCCTACACCTCCCATATAAAGGTCCTTTCAGATTTAAGGTCCATTTGTTCGAGAAGTTGCATATTATATAGAATCTTACTCAATCTTGGCATAGTGTTTTGTACGAGACTTGTTAGTAACCCTAATCAAATTGGACTATATAGGTGCTTGTTTCCGACTAGTCTCTACACAAAGCTCTCTCTCTCTCTCTCAATTAGAGGTCCTGTCTCTCTTAAAGTAAAATATTTGCTCTGATCGTGCTCAAATTTGTATAATGCACCAGTTGTTGTTGTAGCGGCACCAGTTGTTGTTGTTGTAACAACAATATATTTTATTTTGAAGTCATGTTCGTCTCAAATTATTTGCTTTGATATACAGGAAGAGAAAACGCACCAGATCTCAGCTGAAAACCATGCGCATCTGCCGAGGTAGTACCTTTTCCTACATTCGCACTACATTCACACTGTAGCTGGATACTGCTGCTGTGACTTCATCGTGAATGTTGTTCAGACCTGCCTGATAATTTCGATAATCTAAGGTTCTCTCTTGTACCGCTGGACCTCTCTCTCTAGATCATGAAGATCTTACCTGATCTGCCTAGGAGCGGCCAGTAATTATCTCTAGTGAAACTGTAATTTTTTTTAATAAACCTTACACCTTGAGAATTCGCCATCCATCCATCTATATTTGAAGGTGTCTGTCCGTTGGTTTTAGTCCTATCCAAAAGAAAACTAAATTGTCAGCTCAATTTTATATTTGTAGTAATGAGGAAATTCCACTTCTTGTGAGTACATTAACGGCGAATAGGTTTCATGGATATTGGGTCCAGACCAAATTAAAGATAATTCTCAATGAGTGCATATTTATATTTTAAGCTCAATAGTTAGCCAAATCGCAAAAATACTTGTTGTTTCAAAATACCATTTTTTGTTTCATCGTTTTAAAGTGTGGGCCAGTTTTAAAGTTCAGTAGGCTGTAAAAAAGTACTGATAATTTTTTTTTCAAATTTCTGGTTTTATTGGAAATGTTAGACTTTGTTATTTAATAATGGAACGCAATATCATTTATATAACTACCACAACTGGCTCGGCAGTATGTCATCCGATCAAACCAGTTCATTTTCGATTGTTTTGGGTCGAGTCTCATCATTGGCAACTTCGATTTCATGTTTCAACGCTTCAATTGACACTGGATGCTTTGCGTAAAATTTATCATTTATGGCTCTTTACAGAAAATAATCCAAAGGGCTCAAATCACAGCCCGGAGGCGGCCAATTAACATCACAATTTCGGCTGATAATTTGATTTTCAAAAACAGTGTGTAAAATATTGATGGTTGGTTGATGGTTGAAACCAAATGTCGTCAATGCATTCTCATGAAATTTTAGAAACAAAAATTAGTCGAGCATGATGCGGCAACGCTCACCGTTGACGAAAACAGTAGATCCTTGCCCGCCAGCCCAAAATCCACAACAAACAGTGACTGACTCTATGTGGATGCATTGGCTTCTTAATAGTCACGTGTGGGTTCTCTGAACCCCATATGCCGCAATTTTTCTTATTGATAGCCACCAAGATAAAAGTGATCTTCATCTAAAAACACGCTTTTTCGGTAAAATTTTTCATCTCCTGCCAAACAATTTTCAGCCCTTTGGGCGAAACGAAAACGCATCGAATGGTCACGAGTCTTCAGCTCTTGGACCAACTGAACTTTGAAAGCCTTAATACTGAGGTCTTTATGCACAGTACTTTTCAAAGAAGTGTGCAAAATATTCACTTCCTGAAAACGTTGATGAGTTGATGTTGATGGATGCTATTGGACATTCTCAGCCACAGAAGCAATGATTTCGATTAAACGCACTGGACGATAAAGTACTTGGGTTGGTTTTTACAATAAAGATCCATTTTCATTAACTCGCTTCACAGATCAACGCACAAACTGAACTGATGGCCGTGATCTTCTCGAAAATTTTCCACGTAAATTTCTTACAGTTTGCGGTAAAGACTCACTACTTTGAAAGTACGTTTTTAATAGTTCCCTACTTTGTTCAAGCGCACAGCGCCCCATTTTGCAAATGTCAAATCATTTTTATTCTACATTTCAAAGCCAAAGTAATCGGTTGTTTAAATTTAAATTGGCCCACCCTTAAAAATACCCATATGTCCGTGTATATAGGAAATAGGGGTTTGGGTCCCAGGCCATGGGCTAAACACTATACCGATTGCGATCGTAATGTTAAAAAATATGTTCGTTAAAGAGCAGTTACACATAACATCGGTCGGGACCGAGTACTGCGTCTTTATCGAAACGATAAAGCCGATATGGTCCATTTCAATCTCTAATTTCCGTTGTTTGTCGTAGACCTATGAAATTTCACAAAGCTATTGGTAAGCTGCCTTCGAGTCTACAATAGCCTGAATAGGTGCTGTGTAGCTCAGCTGCGAAGTTGACACTCTCGGGTGAAAAAAAACTTATAATGTTTGCCAAAACCACAATGTCTATCTGATTTCTATAACATTTGTATTTTTAGAAGCGCTAGTCATTGTTATGCACAATAATTTTTAGTTTCAGTTTTTCCGATCTTTAATAAATATTAGTATACTTATAGTATATTTCATGTATCGTCATACCAATACACATAACAGTACAATTAACTTCATTCGATTTAAAGGATTTTTGCATAAAACAGGTCAGAATTCGGAGAAAAAAATATTATTTCAGTAAAAAATTAATAACTTTAAATTTCAAATTTGAAAAAAATATTTTTTTTACAAGTTTTTAATAAAAGAAAGTAGTCATATTTTGCTAGAGGGCTGCTATATATATTTCTTGCCTAATACTGAAAATGCGAATATTTATCATCAAAAATGATTTTATTGTTTTCAAAGTATTCTCCACCAGATTTATACACTTTTGCATGCGCTCAAACCAATTGTCGAAGCACTTTTTCCACTCCGATTGAGACACCACCAAAACATGGTTTTTGAACGCTTCAACAGCATCTTCTGGCGACAAAAATCGTTGACCACTCATTTTTTTCTTGGTGTGCGGGAATAAAAAAAAACAGCCAAGTCAGGGCTGTACGGAGGATGACCCATCAATTCGACGTTTTGGCCTGTCAAAAATGCGCTGGTTTAAGCCGATGTGTGAGAGCTCGCATTGTCATGGTGCACAATGATTCAGAATTGAACGTCCTACGTTGCTCAAGCGGAACAGTCGCCACATGACCAGTTTTGCCGAAGAAACGGTCGACCATTTGCTTCGAAGTGCTTCTTCCACAAACAACTTTCGTTGGATTTGGCTTGTCTTCGAAGACCCACACGGTCGATTGCTGTTTTGTTTCGGGCTCATACGCATACTCCATGATTCGTCACCTGTGACGATCCTATAAACGTCTTTTGAAGCACCGCGATCGTATTTTTTCAAAATTTCATTGCATAAATCGACACGAGCCTTTTTTTGAGCGATTGTCAAATTGTGCAGGATCCAACCAGAACATACCTTTTTTACGGCCAGGTGTTCATGCAATATCGAATGTATGCGGATGGAAGAAATGCCCAAGGATGCCTCTATCTTACGGTATGTCACACGACGATCTTGCATTATCAGTTCACACACGGCATCTACTATGTTCTCTGGCACAACGGCCGTTATTGGACGACCTTCGTCTTTGAGTGAGCTTCGGCCACGATTGAATTCATTAAACCAATTATTCACAGTGCTTTAGGATGTTGCTTAATCGCCATACAAAGATTTAAGTTCATCGATGCACTCTTGCCGTAATAATCCACGTTGTGAAAAATTATCGCACGAAAATGTTCACGAGTTAATTCCATTTTTTGCCAAATTGATTTTTTCAAGTAACAACACAAATGTAAACAACACAAATGATGATCGTACGTCAAAACGTTCTGAATACGTTTATGCTAAAAAAAATATCAAACTTTCCAATGGAAATGCCAGATGGCGTCAGGCAACACTTAGTGCTGCCTATGCCTATATAACAACCCTCGTAACAGACCGGGCTATGTGAAGAATTGCACCAAATTCTCATTGAGCGTAATTCTGGATAGAAAAACTTTCTACATGCTCAAGTAACGGTCTCTAGTAATCGTAACGGTGTCACCGCTTTCTTCAAAAAAGTAAGGCCCGATAATGCAGCGTGATGATGAAACTGCACACCCCACTGTGACACGAAGTGGATGCAATTCCGTCTCATATTGTATCTGTGGGTTGGTAGCACTCCATATTCGACAATTTTGTTTGTTTATGTTGTCGTTTAAAAAGAAACGGTCCTCGTCAGGCAAGAAAAGACAGTTCAACTTGTTTCCGTCCCCTTCCACCATTTAAAGCTCTTCTGGCAAAATTCCAAGCGAATCGGAAAGTCTGCTGCGTTCGATTTGTTGGCCATTTGAATTTTATATGGGAATAAGTCCAAATCTTTGTGCATAGTTGACTTAAATGACTGTCTGCTTATACCCATTGAGTAGATAAGCTTCTTGTTGAAACTCTTGGATTGTTTTGTGAGGCAGCAGCTACAGCAGCGATTGCTACCTCCGCCCGAACTAAAGGGTTTCCATAGTAAGGTCTTCTGTTGACTGTCCCATGCTCGGCAAAATTGTTAACAAGTCTCATTATGGTCCATCTGCTCTGAGGATTGCCGCCAAACGTGCGCCTTTACTCTCTTTGAACCGAAACTACGTACTGGAGATGCGTGATAGCGGAGGACAATCCAAATTCTTGCTTCAGTGTCCCAGTTATCCATTTTTCATCAGCCACCCTGTACTACGATAGGAAAAATTGTAAACATTTCGAGCACGAGAACTCTTTAAAAAAGTGCACTGCATCCGTGGACAATATATATATATTTATTCCTTTTAATCCTATAGGGAGCATAGGGCCGTAACAATTGATTTCCAATTTACTCTATTTAACGCAAAGTATTTTAGTTCATTCCAGCTTAGGTTTAAATTCGCTGCTTCTGAATCAATTTGCGTGTCTCCAGGTTTGGATGGGCGCCCCCTACGTCGGCTGCCCTGCGGCTTCTATTCGATGGCCTGTCTGGCGATATCATCCCCTGATTTCCTCAGGGTATGGCCTATCCAAACCCATTTACGCCTTCTGATCTCGTTCTGCACTGGTTGCTGTTGTGTTAATGCCCATAGATTGTCCTGGGCCAAAATATACGCACAATTTTACGTAAGCATTTGTTTATGAACACTTGCATATTTTGGATATCTCTTTATGCAGCATTCCATGATTCGCATCCGTATAGTTTTTTTTTTTTTTTTAAATAACCAACACTCAGGGGATGCCCCCTATACATGCGGTGCATTGCGTTGGCGAGTGGAAAGTAAAGGATCTGAGGGGGGAAAGAGGGAATAATGTTTATTGACACTTGTCTTGAACTTCTGGATGTCGCAATCAGTGGGAAACACATTTGCCGGAAGTCGATTCCACATACGGACTGTACGAGCGAAAAACGAATTTGATCTGTAGTGTATAGTGCGGTCAACTGGCCAATCGATAACAAACGGGTGTGAATTCCTAGAAAGTCGCGTATCCCTGCCGAACATCCTCACGTCAGGAATAAGGCGACGGATGTCTGATGAACACACACCATGCAAGTAACGATAGAACAGCGTCACGCAACCCACATTCCGACGATGATCAAGGGAAACAATAGAGTTGGATACCCTACTGTCACCTATCAGCACCATCGCTCTCCTTTGAACACGGTCAAGTAGCTCTAAGGATGATTTTGGAGCACCTGCCCATATATGGGAATTGTATTCCATCTTCGGCCTGATGTAAGTTGTATAGATATTGTAAAGATCAGAAGGAGTGAAATATTTCTTGCGCCGCTTTAAGAAGCCTATGAGTGCTTGAGTGCTTCTTTCGACACTTCGAATACATGTCTCGAATTGTCTGAAAATTAAAAATAAAGAGGGAGAAAGGACAGAGCCCTGTGGTACTCCTGCAGTAAGCCTATGTTTATTGGATGAGAACCCATCTACAACAACTCTTATAGTGCGATCTCTAAGAAAGCTCGATATAAAACGAGCGAAAGTATCACCGACGCCAAAAGCCATCAGCTTTGACAAGAGTGCACCGTGCCAGACTCTATCAAAGGCCTTGGAGATATCCAGAGCCACAACCTTACTCTCACCAAACTGGTGGATAGACCGACTCCAGTGCTCCGTCAAGAAAGCCATCAGGTCTCCCGTAGAGCGATTTCTACGGAAGCCATACTGTCGATCACTAAGCAAGCAGTTGGACTCTAGATACCTCACAAGATGGTGGTTAACCATGCTCTCCATTACCTTAGAGAGCGCGGAGCAAATCGCGATTGGCCGATAATTTGCAGGATTATTGGCTTCACCCTTTTTAGGGATTGGTTGGACGTTCGCAACCTTCCAACACGCTGGGAAGACTCCCGCACGATAAGCAAGGTTGAAGAGGTTGCGTAATGGACGGGCTAGCGTCGAGGAGCACTTACACAGGACAAGTGCCGAAATACCATCCGGGCCCGGGGACTTATTTACGTCGAGATTTTCAAGAACCATTTTAACCCCACGTGTTCGATAAAATATCTGAGGCATGGAACTAGATACGTTTTCGATCACGGGGAGTGGTTGATTGCTTTCCGGCAAGGAAGAATTTCCTGCGAACATTTCAGCCAATAGGTTAGCTTTATCAACCGGGTCAGTGAATGCCTGATCGTCTTTAACAAGAGTTGGGATAGATGATGAACTATCCTTTACTCTTCTTACAAACGACCAAAAGCTCTTACTTCCCCTGGGGGAAGCAAGAACCTTTGTGCGTAGACGTTGTTCGTGTAGAAATTTTTCACGCCTAAGCACTCTGGCACACGAAGTTCTTGTCTGTTTCCGCAGCAGTTCAGTATTGGCGTTTTTGTTTAGGCGCCAATTTCTGAACGCCTCCTCTTTAGATCTGACAGCATCCCTGCATGCCTGGTTAAACCAACCGTTTTTTGCTGGTTTAGCCGACATAACTTTATGTGGAATAAATGTCTTCATTCCAAATAAAATTATATTTTGGATCATTTCAGCAGCAGCATTTACGTCGTTGTCGAGAAAGCACAGTTTCCAATTAAAATGCTGCAAAAAGTGGTTGAGCTCAGCCCAACGTGCCTTTTCGTAGATAAAAACTGTTCGCTTTGGGGCTGGTATCGAAGTGACACGAAGGGCGGAATACGAAAAGGATGCTGAAACAATGCAGTGATCAGAATTACCAAGAGGTGGAAGGACATTGACATCGTACTTTTCAGGGTGTGAAGTTAAGTAAAGGTCAAGAATATTGTGATGGTGCCCTTCTACACACGGAATATGTGTCGGTTCATTCACTAGTTGCGTCAAGTCATTTTGCGCGGCGAAGAGCTCGGCGTATTGGCCCTCCGGAGTTGTTTGGCTCGAATGCGAAAGCCAGGCGGAATTGTGGACATTGAAATCACCAGCAACGACGATTTCACTGTCCGGATAACTCTCCAGAACTTTCGTTATATAATCGGAAAGGGCGTCGAAGCCGTTAAGGGAAGCCTCTCTTTCAGAGTTTGGGCTTCTGTATATAAACCCGAAATGAAGTACGTGTGTTCCAATCCTGAACTTAACCCAAAGGGAGTTAAATTCTGGATCTTGTGAGCATAAGTGTTGCTGGCTCTGAAACACTATATCGTTACGTACATATACCACAAGTCCTCTGTGAGAAATAAAAAGAGGTAGGGTGTGATACCCAGGGACGTAAAAATCCTGTGGATCAGAATCCTCACGCACCTGGGTCTCACAAAGAGCTAGAACATCAGGCCTATGGTAATGAATGTGGGAGAACACAGCGAAAAAATTCGTACGCAGGCCACGTATGTTGGCGAAATGTATGTTAAATTTCTTTACCATTACGCCAACCAGAGAACAAAAACAAATGTCAGTATGTAAGTAGGACAGATTTCACGTTAAAGATATATATTTTTAGTTTTGTCCTTCTCGAGATATAGTTTGATCTCCAGACAGAGTTTAAAAGGCCATATACCTGTCTGGCTTTGTTAATCCGGTTGAGGATATCATTTTTGGATCCTCCCGCCTGGTCGATTATGTTTTCTAAGTAGCAAAACGAGTCAATTATGCGTAGAGATTTGGTCTTCCTGATGTTGATTGTAAGACCTACACGGGATACAGTTTCCTCGACTAAACTCAGTTTGGCTTGCAAATTAGTAAAAGTGTGGGAAAGGAGGTAGATGTCGTCGGCATATTCAAGATCTTCTAGTCTGCCTTGTAGTCCCCATGTTATACCTCTTCCCTGCATAGTTGAAATTTGCATCACTTGATCAAGCACACGGTTAAATAGTAAGGGCGACAGCACACATCCTTGCCGGACGCCCGCTTTGATGGTTATTCTATTACTAAGCAAGTTTTCGTGAAGTACGCGTCACCTAGCATTGGTACATAAACTACTTATTAGGGATATTATCTTGGCAGGTACGCCTTTACAGGACAGAGCGCTTCCTATGGCATTGTGATTGAGGGTGTAGAATGCTTTCTCGAAGTCGGTAAATGTAAGGTACAGTGGTGATCTTCATTCAACCGACTGGTCCACTTTTACTCTTAAGCTGTTGACATGGTCGATGCAGGACATGTGCGTACAAAATCCGGTATGTTCTTTCCTGATTCCGGGTTAGATCACGTCTGATACTCTCTTATTTAGTATGGGAGCAATCACCTTGTTAACCATGCTGAGTAATGTAATGCCACTCCAATTTCTTCGTTCTGTTAGGTCGCCTTTCTTGTGTACGTTAACAATGATTCCTTCGGTTAGTTCTTCGGAAAGAAATTTATTTTTCTAAAAACTGTCGATGGTAGGCAGCAGGATTTGAGCGGTATTTTCCGGATCTGCTCTTAGTTACTCTGGAGATAGTCTATCCAATCCTGGAGATTTATTGTTTTTTAATGATTTTATGGCTTTACATATTTCCGCGACACCGAGTGAGTTGGTAAAGATATTGTTGTTTTCCGTATGCGAATGATGATAACATTGCTTCGTAAAATTAATGCCATAGTTCGAGTTGTTATTTGGATGTTCCTTGGTTATTTCGTAGTGGACAATATAACACCGCTTTATTTAGATTGTGCCATTTAAGTCAAAGGGCGTTTGTGACACTCTTTTGGCCTTATTATGTCCATAGACATTAAGTCCTTGGACATTATGTCATACCACCTGAAAAACTATTTCCCTCTGTGTCTACTTAACGAGATATTTACGATTTGTTTCCCTTCAGATTGCATTATTGATACCTATGGCCGAAGAATTCACGACGGAAGATTTTTGTACCACCTTATTTGATGAATTTCTCTTTGCCGGTTTAACTAGAGATAATGTCACAAGACATATGATTAAATTATTGTGGTAAGTGTAATAACTAGAATGTAATCTTTCTGGTCCACAAATTAAAAAAAAACCTCGTTCCTAATTATATTGTAATGCATTTTGTTCTCTTAAGGTATGTTCACAACAAATTGCCTTCCGGCCGTTTAGCCTCGCTCATGAAGGCCATGCAACCCACCACAGGTCACAATGAAACAGTCCACAAACTCTACGAAACATTACAAGAGCGCATAGGTACTACTTTACAAGAATGTCCGATACCCGAACAAACTGAGGCCGACTTTGATTCACCGTTGAAAAGTGTGCCCACACCGGGACCCCACTATATGCAATAAAGTGCATTCTCATTTCGAGCATATAAAATAAATAAACAGTAGTTGCGCGCATTCTCATACCATATGCAATTAACAGCATTTCCATTTATGGCATACGATCCATATGAAATGAATACACAATAGTGGTGTTTTCTCCGCAAGCCTAAACACCTAAACTGGGAGTACTAAAATCGTAAATACTAAATCAAGCAACGGACATTTTAATGGTAGGCAAACGTTGCTTCGTGTGTCGCCATATGTTTTGTGAACAAAAATAAATTTGCTGCAACACGTTGCTCTGGACAGTTGCCACGTGTGTACCTTGCATAAAAGTTAAAGTACAGGCATGGTAATATACTTATATAAACTTATACTTACACAGTTGCTGTAGGGATTTTATTTTTTAAAACTCAATAGTATTTATTTTTTTAAAATCCTAAAACTCAATAGTATTTATTTTTTAAAACTTCCTACGTTAAAAAGAAAAGGACGGCTTAGAACTTTCTTAAATGTATTTACTCGTAAGTTATTATTCAATTCATTTCAAAGAACAAAAAGTTCAGAGTAAAATATTTATAGGACACAAAACAATGGAACTCAAAAAATATTATTAAGCCACAGTATATTTTAATATTTCTTAAATTTATAAATTGTATGACCTCCACTATTTTTAATAACTTCAATAATGCGACTAGGGTTTGAATTTATTAATTTGTGAAATTCATTTCAGTCATTTTTTTGGCAACTCTTCTCTAAGTTCTTTTAAGGAGTTAACATTGAGACCATTTATATTAACTTGAAAGAATCCTCAAACGTCTTCCACAGGATTTAAATCAAAACTTAGTGGCCAATCTTCAACTAAATAATTTGATTTATTAATTAATAAATTTAATTTGATAAATTTTCATTATTTTGTTGGAATACCAAACAAATTTCATAACTTGTTTCAGTAAAGTCTATTCAAACGTTGTCTAATTATTCGATATGTGTTGTACGAGGATAGCTATATATATTACTGGCCTAGGCAACACTAACTGTTACCTGGCGCCAACCGGCATTTCCATTGGAAAGTTTGACATTTATTTAGCATAAACGTACTCAGAACGTTTTGACGTACGACCATCATTCGTGTTGTTTACAGTGACTTGAAAAAATTAACTCGTAATAATTTTCGTGCGATCATTTTTCGCAACTTTCGACGTGGATTATCACGACAAGAGTGCATCGTTGAACTTAAAATTTTGTATGACGATGAAGCACCATCCGATACACTGTGAAAAACTGGTTTAATGAATGCAATCGTTGTCGACGCTCGCTCAAAGACGAAGGTCGTCCAAAAACGGCCGTTGTGCCAGAGAACATTGATGCCATGCTTTAAATGATAAAGCAAGATCGTCATGTGACGTACCGTGAGATAGAGGCATCCTTGGGCATTTCTTCCACCAGCATACATTCGATATTGCATGAACACCTGGCCGTAAAAAAGATATGTTCTCGTTGGATCCCGCACTATTTGACAATCGCTCAAAAAAGGCTCGTGTCGATTGGTGCAAAGAAATTTTAAAAAAATACAATCGCGGTGCTTCAAAAGACGTTTATAAGATCGTCACAGGTGACGAATCATGGATCTATGCGTATGAGCCCGAAACAAAACAGCAATCGACCGTGTGTGCCTTCGAAGACGAGCCAAATCCAACGAAAGTTGTTCGTGGAAGAAGCATTTCGAAGCAAATGTTCGCCTGTTTCTTCGGCAAAACTGGTCATGTGGCGACGTAGGAGGTCAATTCTGAGTGGTACACCACAATTTGTTTGCCTGAAGTCTTTGGAGAAATTCGAAAAACGAACAAGAGAAGACGAACCATTGTGCACCATGGCAATCCAGGCTCTCACACATTGGCTGAAACCAGCGCCTTTTTGACCGGCCAAAACGTCGAATTGAATTGGTCATCCGCCGTACAGCCCCGACTTGGCACCCAAAGACTTCTTTTGATTCCCGCACATCAAGAAAAAAATGCGTGGTCAACGATTTTCGTCGCCAGAAGATGCTGTTGAAGCGTTTTGGAGGTGTCTCATTCGGAGTGGAAAAAGTTTGAGCGCATGCAAAAGCATATAAATCATGCTGGAGAATACTTTGAAAAACAATAAAACCATTTTTTATAGCAAATGTATATATCAGCCCTCGTAAAGCAACTTACATTTGATGCAAGCGTTGTTAAAAAGTGTTACTGATTTGGGAATGAATCCTCATTTTTGGGGGTTTGTCTTGGTATTACCCTGTACCATATCATTAATTCCATGTCCGTATAATATTTGAATGCTGACGTTTTCGTCAATGCCATTTATAAACGTTTAGTACAATAGGTGGTCCAAATACAGTTTCAAATATTGCTGGTATTTATAGAACACAATTCAATCTATGCCGCTGCCTCCGGCTGGCTTCGCTGGGCTTATAGATGGCCAAACGATATCGCCAAGACCAGCAGGACTACCGAACTCAGCACGCATGATATCGACTGTGGCGTAGGCTGTCTGACATAGCGAGCCTTTCTGTTGAAACCAAAGATCGTCCAAGTCTTAAATCTCTGGTCACACAAAATGCATGTTTCAGTGTGGCCCACTCACTGTTAAAGCAAATGACGTTTCCAGCTGCGGCTTCAAAAAAAATGGGCCAATGATGTCAATGCTTCTGCCACAAAATGTCACTCCCTCAAGATGGC
This sequence comes from Hydrotaea diabolus, assembly GCA_963513945.1. Classification (NCBI taxonomy): domain Eukaryota; kingdom Metazoa; phylum Arthropoda; class Insecta; order Diptera; family Muscidae; genus Hydrotaea; species Hydrotaea diabolus. The sequence continues at coordinate 91,108,711 of OY740718.1, forward strand.
AGGCGGCCAATCGATATCGCTAGGACGGTTGATAGCAGGACTTCCAAACCCGGCGCTCATAATATCGATTGTGGCGTGGGCTGTGCGAGCATTCTTGTTTGAATCCAAGGATCTTTCAAGTCCATGCCTTTAATCTCTGGTCACACAAAATGCATGACCCAGTGTGGCCCTCTCACTGTTAAAGCGAATGGCGTTTTCAGCAGTAGCTTCAAAGAAAAATGGGAAAATGATGTCAATGCTTCTGTAACAAAATGTCACTCCCTTAAGATGGTAGGTGACCAATCGAAATCGCCAAGACGCTTGATAGCAGGACTTCCAAACCCGGCGCGCATAATATCGATTGTGGCGTGGGCTGTGTGGCATAGCGAGCCTTCTTGTTGACACCAAAGATCGTTCAAGTCCATGTCTTTAATCTCTGGTCACACAAAATGCATGACCCAGTGTGGCCCTCTCACTGTTAAAGCAAATGGCGTTTCAAGCAGTAGCTTCAAAGAAAAATGGGCAAATGATGCCATTGCTCGAAAATCTGCAACAAAATGTCACTCCCTTAAGATGGTAGGTGACCAATCGAAATCGCCAAGACGCTTGATAGCAGGGCTTCCAAACCCGGCGCGCATAATATCGATTGTGGCGTGGGCTGTGTGGCATAGCGAGCCTTCTTGTTGAGACCAAAGATCGTTCGAGTCCATGTCTTTAATCTCTGGTCACACAAAATGCATGCCTCAATGTGGCCCACTCACATTTGAAGAAGAAAATGGCGTTTCCAGCTGCATTTTCGAAATATCCACAAAAAATGATTCCGTTTCCAAATTGCGTTTCGAGCAGCGGCTTTGAAAAAATTTTCGAATAATGCCATTGTTTCAAAATGTGCTGCAAAATGTCACTCCCTTAAGATGCATTTGCTTCTGGAGGACTATGTGCGGCTTTCCGATTCCTAGACGTGCAATTGTTGTTGTAACAACAATATAAAGGGTGTTTCAAGTTTAAGGGCCGATGTTGATTTGTCGCGCAAAAGAGACATTGTTTCGTTAGCTGTGTGGCACCGTCCGGTTTGAACCACATATCGTCCACATCCATATCTTCCAATTCGGGCCATAAAAAATTACGATATCGAACACCATTCACAGTAATTGCCGGACCGGCCTAATTTTGGAAAAAAAACACTGCCCGATAATGCCGCCAGCCCATAAACTGCACCAAACAGCCACTCTTTGTGGGTGCTTTGTTTTTTCGACAATTACTCTTGGATTATCATTCACCCAAATGCGGCAATTCTGTTTATTGAGGAATCCACTGAGGTGAAAATGTGCCTCATCACTGAAGATGTTTTTCTTCAAAAATTGATTTCCATTTTCATAATAAGCCTGAATAGCTTTAACCCGTTGCTTGCTTGTGTATCTTTCCATGGTTCATATTGAGTTAGTCTGAAATTGAAAAATATCAAATGAAATTCAAAAAAAACTTGACGTTTAGGTGCGGTTCACATTCAACATCGGCCCTTAAAGTTTAACCACCCTTTATTTTATTTTGAAGTCTTGTTCGGGGATCTGCTCGATATTTAGTTGAAGGAAACGTGCCATTTGAACTGGATGAGTCCACAGAGACCTGGGGGTCAGCTGACACAGTGGGCTTGGCCGGACAATTGAAGATGTGCAGGACATCATAAGATCCCTGTTGACAGGCGGGACAAATGTCCGGATCTGCTTTGATATTTAGTTGGAGGAAACATGCCATTTGAACCAGAAGCGTCCTCAGAGACCTGGGGGTCAGCTGAGTGGGACAATTGAAGAGGTGCAGCTCGTCATGTGGTCCCTGATGGCAGGCGGGACAGATGTCCAAAACGTTATCATTAATTTGTGCCCAATAAAAATTGAGGCGGCTGCACCATCAAGATCTCTGTTGAGCCAGAACAACACGCGTGTACCGAGCTAGTACCTTCTCCTCAGGTGAAATCTCCGGGGGATGTTCCCCTAACACTACATTTACACTGTAGTTGGACTTCATCAACGTGAATGTCGTTCAGACCTGCCAGATAGTTTCGATGATCTAAAGGTTCTCTCTTGTACCGCTGGACGTTTCCCTGTCCAAGAGATGGTGGTTAGGATGACTACTGTGGAAACACCCTAGCTGGTATTGCTTAGAAAACAGGAAATTGTGTCTGCGCGCGGTAAGGACCTTCGTCTCCTCGTGTAGATGGTCCTCAGAAGACACTGTGTTGATGGCTGGCAATTTTGTAAACAAGGCCCCGAGTTGAAAATGCGCTTCGTCAGAATTATAATTTTTGAGCTGTTCTTAGGCGCAAACTGAGAAGCGATAACGATATCGTGTCTTCGAGTGCTAAGTCCATAGAACATTGTAAGCGAATTATGCGGGATGTTGGTGCAATACTCGTATAAGGTTCTCTCTTGTAGCGCTGGACCTCTCTCTCTAGATCATGAAGATCGTACCTGATATGCCTGTGCGAGGCATTCTGTCCAAGAGATGGTGGTTAGGATGACTACTGCGAAAACATCCTTGCAGATATTGCTTAGACAACAAGAAATTGTGTGGTAAGGACCTTAATCTCCTCGTGTAGATGGTCCTCAAAAGTCTTAAGAAGACACTGTTGCTGGCTGGCAATTTTGTAAACAAGACCTCCGAGTGAGCTGCTCAAGCTGAGAAGCGATAACGAAACGAGTCTTCGATAGCTCAGTCCATCGGACCATGTAAGCGAATTGTGCTAGATGTTGGTGCAATGTTCACATCAGGCTGGCGTGTGAAATTTTGAGCTGTTGAGGTCGACGTTCCAGGACCGAGTCGCATACTATCGGCCACGGTAGCCACGTTCTAGTTGACGCCCGGAACCGTGAGTATTGTGCAATAGATTGAAATTTAATTTTATTAATTTCTCGCTAAGTGAGCCGTCATTACACAGTAGGTCCCGGTCATTGAGTACAAGAATTATAGAGTGATCAACTCACTTATTTGAGCGAAGTACCCCGTTTGTTCTTTAACGAGGTGTTGAGGGAAATATAGTGATTTTTTTTAAATAAAAAAATACAAAAATTAAAATCATGTGTGGAATCTTTAATGTCCATTCGAAAGGACATTTTATGCCATTTATTTGTTTATGTAATTTCCTTCAAATGTTGGTCGCAACTACGCCTCATCGTGTCCACTCAGAGGGTCCCATTTTGGATGACTCGTGCGAGCATTTCGACCGGTATGCCGTTAATGACACGCGTAGTGCTTGCTTCCAAAGCCTGAATCGTAGCTGGTTTGTCAGTAGAGACTTTGTACTTTAAGTAGCCCCAAAGAAAAAAGTCTAAAGGTGTGATTTCACACGATCTAGGCGGCCAACCCACCGGTCCAAAACGTGAAGTAAGCTGCTCTTTGAAATGACCTTTCAATGGATCCATTGTTTGAGCAGCTGTATGGCATGTGGCATCGTTCTGTTGAAACTGTCGTCAAGATTACGTGCTTCAATTTTGAAAATGTCGTCAAGATTACGTGCTTCAATTTCTGACAGCGAAAAGTCAGATATCGTGGCGCGATAGCGGTTTACGTTCCGGCTATCATCATTTTTGAAAAAATACGTTGCTGTTGACCATAAAATCCATGTCGACCATAAAAATGTCTAAACACATGAAAAACGTTTATCACCGAGCGCCGATTTCCATAATACAGTTGGACGATTTGGAGACGTTGTTCCGGTGTAAGTCTGTCTTCCCATGATGAAATGGCAAACTATACTGAAAAGAAAAAAGTAAGGTTTAACACAACTTTGGCGTAATCTGTGAAAAAACCATATTGAAAAAATACCTTACGGTTGATCATCCGATATATAGGGTGATCCATCTAGAGGTATTTTTTCCATAGGGGGTTTTTCAGAGTTTACGCGTGAGTTGCGTTAAACTTTATTTTTCCCTTTTAAGTATTGTTTGCCATTTTATCATAGAAAGACTAACACCGCAACAACGTCACCAAATTGTGCAACTAAATTATGGAAATTAGAAACGAGAAGATCCGCTGTTTTCGAACATCGGTTTATTCAGTGATGAGGCCCCTTTCTGGCTCAACGGCAACATCAATAAATAAAATATCCGCCGTTGTGCTGAAGAGCAACCAGAAGAGGTTCAAGAGCTGTCATTATACCCAGAGAAAAAAATGGTTTGGTGCAGTTCATGAGTTGGTGAAATCATCGGCCCATATTTTTTCAAAAATGATGATGGCCGGAACGTAACCGTAAATGGTGCTCGCTATCGCGAGTTGATATCGGACTTTTTGCTACCTGAAATTAAAGCCCGTAATCTTGACGGTATTTGGTTTCAAAAGGAACGATGCCACTTGCCATACAGCTGCTCAAACAATGGATCTATTGAGAGGTCATTTCGTAAAGCAGCTAATTTTACGTTTTGGACAGGTGAGTCGGTTGCCTTTAGGCATTTTGAGGTTACGTAAAGTCCAAGGTCTATGCTGACAAACCAGCTACGTTCAAGTTTTGGAAGCCAACATTACGCCTGTCATTAAAGCCATGCCGGTCGAAATGCTCGAACGAGTCATCCAATATTGGAACCTCAGAATGGAAAACCTGCGGCGTAGTTACGGCCAAAATTAGAAGGAAATTATATTCAAAAAATAAATGCCATAAAATGTCCTTTCAAATAACCGATTTAGATTCCACACTTGATTTAAATTTTTATATTGTTTTTTGTTCTGAAAAAATACTTATCGATGGATTACCCTATATATGCACATGTTCAATCATTAAGCGATTTATTTCGTTACACAATGATATGAAACTGACTTTCGGTCAATATTGCAAACGTGAGAAAGCAAAACCCCTACATTGATCACGCTCTATTATACAAACGCTAAATATATACATTTCTTCAATTCCTAATTCATGTCCTTGCCGCATTTATAACAAAATATACTGGCATTTTGTGTTTAAAATTTACTTAGTATTTATAATAGATTTTTGTTGGTCCCATCCTAGGTGACCCGGCTTGAAGGAACACACTACTAATGTCTTTAGTTTTAGGACATATTTTTAATCGCTTGAAAAAAAACAAAAAATTATAAGTTTACAATTAATTTTGCTTTTGTAATAATTGTGTATGATGATGCATTTTTATTATTTTCTTATTTCTTAAATGTTTTTCATAATTCCAAAATAAGTTACAATATTATGTATGTATAAATATTACTTAATATATACAATGTTGAGATAAATGGAAGTGTACTTAACTTTAAGGGGCCGTGCAATATGAACGAACATTTAGTGGGTGTGTAAAATAGGATGACAAAGAAACATTAACATTTTTCAACGGGGTGTATGTAGGAATTATAAACGAAAACACTTAATGGGACACACAGGTGTAATCTGAAAATGATGGAAATTGTTTGAATGTTTATTTTTTTAAAGAAAATTAACAATACATGTGAAAGAAAAGATTATTATCATAATGCATAACACAACTGGGGCTTAGTAAAAAGTTATGAAAGAGATACGAGCCCTAACCGCGCAAAAGACGCAAGCGCCAAAAAGAAAATTTTACAGGAGGGTTTTTATTTGATCCTTTGTCTAATTCATCTGGATCAAGAGTGCTCGAGAATAACCAAACTTGATGCTCAATTTTTTATATATATTTTTTTTAATTTAAAAAGCGTGATTTTTCCATAAAAAAACTAGTTTTTTAAATTTTAAATGCCTCTAGCGTCAAAACTATTAAACTGATTTTAATACCTTGTATGAAAAAGTTTTAGAAAAACTAATTTCCTTTCATTTGGGACCACTATTGATCAATAATTGCGTTTCGGAGTTATGGTCCAAAAAGCTGAGACATCTTATAAAAAAATCGTAAAAAAAATTGCAAAAAATCTATTTTGAAAACTAATCTAAGGAAGATTTTTTAAAGTTAATTTTCGTGTTTAGGAGGCCAAAATCTTTAGAACTTAGACCATAAAAAACTGAATTTGAATAAAATAATCCGTACTTCTTTAAAAATATGGTCATAGAAAATCTATTTAAAAGTCTAATGGAGAGCACTACCGCACCATGATAACGAACTTTTTGGTCGTGACATTCTAAATTACATTACAAAATATTTTCAATTTGAATAAAAGTCAATTGGTGATACAAATCCCAAAATGGACGAGAATTAAGTTTCAGGGGATAAAGTCGTGATGTCGGCGACATTTAAGTTCAGCTAGACTATGCCAAGGCACAGACGATAGTCTGCTTTAATGAGAAAATTACTTTGGTGAGCACATACTGTTACAGCATTGAACACACCCATTTCAACAGTAGAACTGAACATACACCGTTAATGTCATATGGGTTTTGAAAGCTAACCTCAATAGCGTTAGTCTGTAACAGGATTTTAAAATTGTTTCAACTTTCATCATGGAGTGGTCAGATAATGAGAACCGGAACCGTATCGCTGTAATAGCGCTTTTCAAGTGTGAAATGAAAAAAGCGATATTTTCAAAACGCTCCGGCCACTAGGGATTAGCCGCATGTTCGTCTACCGATGCATAAAACTGTTTGAGGAGACTGACGATGTAAGAGACCGCCACCGGCGTTCGAACACCGCATGTCATCAAAGCCGTTAAATCAAGAATTCACTGAAATCCGCTCCGAAAACAGAAAATCATGGCCCGTAAGATGAATATCCCGCAAAAGTCCACGAGTCGAATCATTAAAAAAAGGCTTGGGGCTTTCCAACGACGTGTAGGACATTTATTGACTGCAGCTTTAAACAAAATAGGATTGAAAAATGCAAACGTCTTTTGGTGAAGCACACTGATAGCTTGCACAGAAAAATTTTGTTCACCGATGAAAAAAAATTTACCGTTCAGGAAAAATTTAACAAGCAAACTTATAGAGTGTATGCGAGGTCATCTAAGGAAGCATCTGAACTGATCCCAAGGGTGGAAAAGGGTCATCACCCAGCTTCAGTCATTGTTTGGTGGAGTGTCTCTTACGATGGGGTCACTGACCTGAATTTCTGCGAACAAGGAGTCAAAACATCGGCCAAAGTTTACCAAGAAGCCTTTTTGGAAGCTGTTGTGAAGCTTCTTAACAATTCCCTGTTCCAAAACCAGCCATGGACTTTCCAGTAGGATTCTGCGCCGGCCCATAAGGCAAAAACGTCCCAGGCCTGGTTTTGAAACAATTTGCCAGCGTTCATTTTATCTGAAGAATGGCCCTCAGGCAGTCCAGATTTGAACCCATTGGATTACAAATTGTGGGCGGTTTTAGAGGACAAGGTTTGTCACAAAAGATACCCCAACATTGGATCTCTTAAGACTGCTTTGGTTCGAGCTGTGGCCAATTATCCGATGGACGAGGTTCGTGCAGCTATTGACGATTGGCCAGTGCCACTTAAGGCGTGTGTAAAGGCAAAAGGCGGACATTTCGAATAAGTAGATTCTTCTTGGATACAATATACATCAATAAATATATAAAAAAAATATTTGGTCCAAAAACATTCATTACTTTTTCTTTTACAGCATAAAACGTGTGATGGTTGAGTCCCATTTTCGATGAGTCGTTCGAGCATTTCGACAGGTATGGCGTTAATATCACGCGCAACATTGGCTTCCAAAACCTGAATCGTAGCTGATTTGTCAGCATAGACTTTGGACATTACGTAGCCCCAAAGAAAAAAAATCTAACGGTGTGATATCAGACGACCTTGGTGGCCAATCGACCAGCCCAAAACGTGAAATTATCTGCTCGCCGAAGTGTTCTCTAATTAAATCCATTGATTGATGCGATGTGTGGGAAGTGGCGCCGTCTTGTTGAAACCAAATGTCGCCGAGAACTCGAGCTTCAATTTCAGGCATTAAATAATCGGTTATCATGGCACGATAACGGTCGCCATTGACGGTTACGTTCTCACCGGCATCATTTTTGAAGAAATCTGGACCGATGATTCCACCGGCCCGCTAACCACTCCAAACCGTTGTTTTTTTTCTGGATAAAGTGGCAGCTCTTCAACCTCTTCTGGATGCTCTTCGTCCCAAATGCAGCAATTTTGCTTGATAACATACCCATTGAGCCAGAAATGGGTCTCATCGCTGAACAAAATTTGGCTCGAAAACTTCGGATCTTCTTGGAACTTTTCAAGAGCCCATAGAGCGAAGCGATGTCGCTTGGGAACGTCGGGCGGTTTCAGTTCTTGCACAAGCTGTATTTTGTACGCTTTCAATTTAAGATCTCGACGTGAAATGCGCCAAGTCGTTCCATACGTCAGCCCGAGTTGCTGCGAACGGCGCCGAACCGACTCTCCACGGTCTTGGTGTACACTCTCAGCTACGGCCGCTACATTTTCTTCACTGCGTGCTGGACTTGGTCTATTCGGTGGAATATTATCCAACAATGAATGCTGGTTCTCAAGATGGGTGATAGTGTTGCGAATAGTACGCTCAGTAGGCCGATTATGTTGACCATAAGTTGAACGAAGTGCACGAAACGCATTCCTTACAGAATGTGAATTTTCGTAAACGTTGTTCAGGCGTAAGTCTTTTCGTGGTGAAATGCCAAACAGCACTAAACAAAAATTACATGACAGCATGACACGACTCACACGTGATCTGCCAAAAAAAAGGCTATTGAAAAAAGGATTTCTATTTGGATCACCCATTATAAGTAAAATTATTACTGTGCGATATGAAAACAAAAAGTTAATCAGGAAATACTTGTAGTGAAACAAAGTATGCCACTAATCTTTAGAAAGAGTCCCTTACATATTGACTTTTCATAAATTTATATTAATTTCACTAGTTTACAGACATTTTGGAATCTCTCGTTTTCTCTCTACGGTAAAAGTTAGGTTAGTAAAGCAACTAAAATGATGAAAATCGAAAAATTTACCAGACGTATAACTCTACCATTTATTGTCCAATTTTTATAAACGATAGCTTGTTTTCATTTGAGACCACTATTTATCAAATCGATAATAGCGTTTGGGAGTAATGGTCCAAAAAGCTGAGACATCTCATAAAAAATCGTAAAAAAAATTCCAAAAATTCTATCTTGAAAACTAATCAGAGGAAAATTTTTTAAAATTATTTTCGTGTTTATGGGGACAAAATCTGTAGGAAAAAAATATTTAGAACTTTGGACCAGGAAAAAAATCATAATTTGTAAACTAGTGTTTTTAATCATCAATCAATTCGGAGCGCTCATTGCTAAAGCTGCAAATTATTGAAATGTTTTTTTCGAAAAACGCAAAAAATACGATTCGATTCGAATCGTTTACTATTACTTGAATGAACCATGCATTAAACAATAATATTTTAATATGAAGATGTAACAACTAACAATTGAAAAAGTAAACTTTCCTGTCTTAACAACACTTATAATCGTTTTGTGGATAATTTCAAATCTAAATCAGTATTTAGTTTTTTATTTAATAAAAATGTGTTGGAAATAAGACCCGCAAATAGTTTATTCAACAAAAACGCTAAGCAGATTCGCTTAATTCCGTTAATGCCCGCTTTTAATGACACTTTTTCTACGGTCACTTTTTTTTCTTTCTATAGGGTGATCTATCTAGAGGTATTTTTTCATAACAAAAAAATATAAAAATTCAAATCAAGAGTGGAATCTTTATTTAATCTTTAAGAGAATTTCCTTCAAATGTTGGTCGCAACTACGCCTCAGGGTTTCCAATCTGAGGGTCCAATTTTGGATGACTCGCGCGTAATGTTGGCTTCCAAAACCTGAATCGTAGCTGGTTTGTCAGCATACACTATGGACTTTACGTAACCCCAAAGAAAAATGTCTAAAGGTGTGATATCATTCGATCTAGGATGCCAATTTACCTGTCCAAAACGTGAAATTAGCTGCCTTTCGAAATGACCTCTCAATAGATCCATTGTTTGAGCAGTTGTATGGCAAGTGGCACTGTCCAGTTGAAACCAAGTGTCGTCCAGATTACGGGCTTCAATTTCAGGTAGCATAAAGATCGATATCATGGCGCGATAGCGAGCACTATTTATTTGTTACGATCCGGCCATCATCATTTTTGAACAAATATGCACCGATGATTCCACCTGCTTATAAACCGCACCAAACCGTGGTTTTCTCAGGGTATAATGGCACCTCTTGAACCTCTTCTTGTTGCTCTTCAGCCCAAATGCGGCGATTTTATTTTTTGACTTTGCCGTTTAGCCAGAAATGGGCCTCATCACTGAACAAAATTTTGGTGGAAAACAGCGGATCTTCCCGTTTCCCACCGAACGCTCATTTCCATAATTTGAAGGAAATTATTTTCAAAAAAATATTTTTTTTTGTTCTGAAAAATACCTCTAGATGAATCACCCTATATAAATTACAATTTTTCAAAACAAAACGATTTTTGCCGGGTATATCCTACATATTTTTAGTAAATAAAAAAGTTCTATTTTTTGATAAAAATTTTAAATTAGCGCCTTAGAATAATTTAAAAATAAATTTTTCGCTTGTCATGCCTAATATAAATGTTATTAAGACCTCTAAAGGGCAGAAGGCGAGAGGGAAGGCGCTCGCAGACGACACTTTTCGAAATACATAGACAACAAAGCTTAGCTCCTAAACAGAAAGAATACGCTACAATAATAATGAAAATAAAATAGAAAAAAATAAGGGGACTTACTACTGCTGAGCAGAAAATTTGGCAATAACTTAATGAATAAATATTAAGTAATATCCATACGATCTCCAGTTTTGGCACTACTAAGCGCTGCAGGCGTCGTTGTTCCTTCTTCATTCGGTTTTACTCTTGATGTATCCTCTTCTCCTTCTGCTACTTCTAATGATGGTGCTTGTGATGGCAAAGTTGAAGATGCTGACTGTTCCAACGGAGTTGTTTTTTCGTTATTAAAGCGTGATGACGAAGTCTCTGATTGTGTTTGTTTTTCTTGATTTTGTGATTTTGTATCCTGATATAACTCATTGTATTCCATATAAATACGTTGCCATCGTGGGTGAAATTTAATTTGATCTAGAGTCGTTTCTAAAATTTGATGTTTCGGTATGTCCTGAAAGAAAAATACGCAAGTTAAGCGATACATTAAGATAAAAATCTTTCAGTTGTGAAAAAATACTTACTAATATTTTCGATTCTTGACCCAATTTAGGCTTGCCTAACAAATCGTTTAATAACAACCGAAGTTTTTTTTCGTCCCCGCTGACAGTTAAATGAAAAACTAACATACTATACCAATGTACAAGTTCTTCCGGTGAATTGATCATTTCACAAAGTTTGATTTGATTTTCAGCGAATGAAATCTTAGCAACAGTTTGCCAGTCATTGACATTTCTAAAAAGATAAATAGGAAAAAAATCAAATTAGTAAAATTAGACTTAAAAGGTTAAATTGTGAATTCAATTGATTTCGAACTGCTCAACTAAATTCTGCTTTTAGTCTCCTACCAAAGTATGAAGAGTATACTAAATTTTGTCATAAAAACTGTATGTTTTTTAAAAGCTTGAAAACTTGGAACGATAAATTTGGCTGTATGGCGTCAATGGTGGCTTGATTATTGGCTTCCAGTGCTTCAATGTCAGCATTAAGCAATGCCTGAACATGGCTACATAAAAAGGAATCCAGAGGCGTTAAATCGCAGGAACAAGGTCTACTACTAAAATAAAGTTGTTACCGAATTAATTTGGCTATCAATCGTTTGTTGTTGTTGTAACAACAATATATTTATTTTGAAGTCTTGTTCGTCTATGTGGATCTGCTTCGATATCCAGGTGGAGGAAACGCGCCATTTGAACTGGATTCGTCCACAGAGACCTGGGGGTCAGCTGAGTGGGCTTGGCCGGACAATTGAAGAGGTGCAGGACATCATGTGGGCCCTGATGGCAGGCGGGACAGATGTCCGGAACGTTAGCATCAATTCGTGCCCAGTAAGAATTGAGGCGGCTGCACCATTCAGATCTCAGCTGCGCCACAACCACGCGCGGCTGCCGAGGTAGTACCTTCTCCTCAGGTGAAAACTCCGGGGGATGCTCCTCTAGCACTATAAATACATTCACACGTTAGCTGGATATTGCTGCTGCGACTTCATCGGCGTGAATGTTGTTCAGACCTGCCTGATAGTTTCGATGATCTAAAGGTTCTCTCTTATACCGCTGATCTGCCTGGGCGGAGGCATCCTGTCCAAGAGATGGTGGTTAGGATGACTGCTGCGAAAACACCCTAGCAGGTATTGCTTAGACAGAAATTTTGAGTTCTTGTAATCGTTGTTCGTGGACTGAGTCATTCACTCTAGGCAGTCACATCCTCGTCAGAGCAACCGTACGCCAACGTGCACTAGCATACCAGTCTCACATACTTTTCCACACACTTAGTTGCATCTTGCACAGTGGTCGAGTCATTACGGCCAATACTTCCTTTCAATAAACGCACTAAATGGGCTAAACAGCATTGACAATTATCGAACGTTTTTCAAACAAAAAGCTTTTTTTATATTATTTTTGACTGGGCTAATTGGTTGGTCTTCCTTAAATTAAAACTTTTTCATTCTAAAGGGTGCTTAAATTTTAAGCGCCGATGTTGATTTTGAATAAGACACAAATTATTTAGGAAATTATTGTCATTTCCTTTTGTTATGATAATATTGGTAGGGTTCAATTATCTATGGAACAAAATATCGGCCAAATGGCGGCCGCGACCTCGGCTGCACACCTCCATCCGATGGTACAAATTTTCACCTTTTCTTTCCAATAACCCCAAAGAAAGAAGTCCAACAGTGTTAAATCACATGATCTTGGCGGCAAACGTGAGATAACACGGCCATTGAATTTGTCGCGCAAAAGAGTCATTGTTTTGTTAGCCGTGTGGAAAGTGGCAACGTCCTGTTGAAGCCACATATCGTCCACATCCATATCTTCCTATTCGGGCCATACAAAGTTCGTTATCATCTCACAATAGCGAATGCCAATCACAGTAAATGCCTGACCGGCCTCAATTTGGAAAACAATACGGCCCGATGATGCCGCCAGCCCATAAACCGCACTAAACAGTCACTCTTTGTGGGTGCAATGTTTTTTCGACAATCACTCTTAAATTAGCATTCGTCCAAATATGGCAATTCTGCTTATTGGCGGATCCACTGAGGTGAAAATGTGCCTCATCACTGAAGATGTTTTTCTTTGAAAATTGATCCTTTCCACCAAACCTGAATAACTTTAAACGCGTTGCTCGCTTGTGTATCTTTCCATGGTTCAAATTGAGTTAGTCTGAAATTGAGAAATATCAAATGATATGCAAAAAAAACTTAAATTTTAGGTGTGGTTCACATTCAACATTGGTCCCTTAAATGTAACCACCCTTTATGTTTTACCAACGTTTCAGGCGATGTTTATTTGAAAATTCTTTAGTTATACTTTTAATTTGTCATTATTTCTTACTACTATTAAAAATACTGGAAATTAAATTTGACACTTAATACACCCACTCGATTGCGTTCCATATGATGAATAATATTTTAAGTTCTATGGGAAGCCACCCTTGAGCAAGGAAACCCATTTGTAAAACTCGGTAGGGTCATCTACACAACGGGTGCTCGTTGTCTTATTAAATAATGATTCTCTCAACTTTTCATTTAGAAAAAAGTGATCTTGGCTAATGAATTATACAGGGCTTTCCATTAAGGACATAACAATTTTATATAGTTATAAAACAGAATATTTAAGATATAAAGTTCAAATTTATTCCAGGTGTAGTGCAAATGTTACATTTTAAGAATGATATTCGATTTCGGTCATATGACCGCTAGCGATCAATTCTTTGGATCCAGTTTTCTACCACTCTTGCACACATTACGACCGGAACTTTGGCATTTTCCCGTTGGATATTGTCTTTGAGCTCGTCTAAAGTTGTTGGCTTGTTAGCATAGACCAATAACTTGATGTGGCCTCATAAAAAGGAATGCAATGGCGCTAAATCGCATGAAAGAAGTGGCCATTCGACCGGACCATTTCTCGAAATAACACGTTAACCGAATTTGTATTTCAGTAAATCGGTTGTAACGCGTTCTGTGTGGCTAGTGGCTCCGTATTGTTAAAACCACATATCGGCTCATCCAATTCTGGCCAATGATAATTTGCTAACATGGCACGATAGCGCTGCTCTCCATTGACGGTAACATGACGATTGTTTTCATCGACGAAAAAGTACGGCCCAATCACAACTCCGGCATGAAAATCACACCACACAGTAATTTGTTGCGGATGCAATTGTGTCTCTTGAAGCACATGTGGGTCCAATAACGCATATTCTGTTTATTGACAATACCGCTCAGCCAGAAATGAGCTTCAGCGCTAAAAATGATTTTTCGATGAAATTCTGGATTTTCTTGAAACTTTTCCGGAGCCTTCCCGGAGATATTTCTGCGTTTCAAATGATCAAGTGGCTTTAGTTTTGAGTCAGTTTGATCTTATAAGGATGAAGGCTAAGATATTTTCGCAATATACGCCACAATGTGGTTTTAGAGATGCCAAATTCCTGAGAACGACGTGGAATCAACTGAGTTGGCTCATTTTGAACGGATACACTTACGGCTGCGATATTTTCGTCGCTTCGAGCGGTACATCATCTCTGTGGCGCCGGACTATCCAAAAGTGATAATTTGTATCTAGTATAGCACGCACATCGATTATTACGGCCAAAAATTGGATTAAACGCTCTTAAAGTTGCGACCACCGACTCAGACGTTGCTTGTAAGTGAACTTTACCATGACGAAAATGTCGCTTCGACTAACATTTTGGCACTAAAAGATCATTTAAAATGTTTGAGGGTACGTTGACATAAAGATACGAAATTGTTATGTCCCTATTGGAAAACCCGTTATTAATTAAAAAATACTGGAAATTGAATTTGGCACGCAGCTTTAATAACGCAGCTTTAATAATCTAGCTATTCCGTCGGATGTTCGGGTAGCCAAGAAAAAGTTCCAGGCCATCATCAACGCAGCAGCCGCTTGCCATACCCCTGCTGGTCGAATACCCGAAGTACGACCAAACTTGATGACATTCGTCGCTCCAACCCTACTGACCCTAGAATTAGGGATCTCAACTCTGAGATCAGTAGGTTGGTCAACGAATATGAGCGGAACCAATGGCTAGACCACTTAAAGCAGTACAACTTGAGTTCCGGAATTGGTAAGTTGTGGACAACAATCAAAACGCTCTCTAACCTTGGAAGGACGGATGACCGGACAGCTGTCACGTTTGGTGATAGAACAGTGACAGATCCGAAGCGGTGCGCGTGTTATTTTAACCGACATTTCATTGAGTACCCATAGAGTGATAAGGCGAAAAGGAGAGTATTGCGTCGTATCCGCGCTCTCCCAGTCGAAGAGGCACCACCACAATTTACCGTTGGCGAAGTTGCCCATGTCATCCGCAGCGCAAAGCCATCAAAGGCGCTGGGTCCGGACGGAATCTCAAGGCTGCTGTTAAAGCACTTGGATACCCGGGAGTAGAGTACATGACCAAAGTGCTCAATCTGTCGCTAGCCACTCACTTAGTTCCCGATGCCTGAAAAATGGGCACAGTGGATTCCATACTGAAACCAGGCAAAGACGCAAGTGAAGTACAGACCGATCACCTTGCTTTCTCCAGTAGCAAAGACGCTTAAAGCACTGCTCCTTCCCAGCCTGGTCGAACACTTTCCTTGTGCTAATCATCAGCATGGATTCCGCAAGTAGCACAGCACAACTGCTTTACACGCCATCACCACATGTAAAAGTCGCGGCCTTAACCAGAAAAAGCCTAACGACAGGACGGTACTCGTGGCTCTTGACCTAACAGAAGCCTTCGAAACGGTGAATCATGTCACTCTGTTCGAGGACATTGAAGACACGTCCCTTCCGCCCAGTTTGAAACGTTGGGTCGTATACTATATGTGTGGGCGCCAATCATATGTAGAATAAAGAGACAGAAAGTCGAAGCCCCGTAGAGTTAAACAAGGAGTTCCCCAGGGTGGAATGATATCCCCGGCTCTGTTTAACCTCTACCTCTCTAAACTTCCTGCACCCCCAGACGGCGTTGAAATTATGTCGTACGCCGACGATTGCACAATTCTGGCGTCAGGAGCTATAGTGGATGACATATGCGAGAAAATCAACTTTTACCTCATTGACTTAGCACGCTTTTTCAGTGCGAGGAATATGAAAATATCCGCCTTTAAATCATCAGCCACACTGTTTACTGCATGGACCGCAGAGGTGCGGTTTGCCATTAAATGTGAAAGTCGATGACGTCAACATCCCGACAGCCAACTACCCCAAAATCCTTGGGGTCACATGCTGCAGCTATCTGCAATAAACTTAAAAGTAGGAACAAGGTCCTCAAGTCACTTGCCGGCAGTACATGAGGAGCCGACATAGAAACCTTGTTGACCTCTTACAAAACGATAGGTCGGGCTGTAGCAAACTACGCAGCACCTGTATGGTCGGCGAACGTGAGTACGACGCAGTGGAAGAAAATTCAGACTTGCCAGAATGCCGCCCTCAGAACATCAACAGGATGTCTTCTTATGTCTTCTGAATTTCCTGCTGACCTTCGTCTCCTCATGTAGATGGTCCTCAGAAGACATAAGAAGACACCCTGTTGATGTTCTAAGGGCGGCATTCTGGCATGTCTGAATTTTCTTCCACTGCGTCGTACTCACGTTCGCCGACCATACAGGTGCTGCGTAGTTTGCTACAGACCGACCTATCGCTTTGTAAGAGGTCAACAAGGTTTCTTTGTCGGCTCCCCAAGTACTGCCGGCAAGTGACTTGAGGACCTTGTTCCTACTTTTGAGTTTATCGCAGATAGCTGTAGCATGTGCAGAGGATCTAAAAAGACTGTCCAATGTGACCCCAAGGATTTTGGGGTAGTTGGTGGTCGGGATGTTGACGTCATCGACTTTCACATTGAGTGACAACCGCACCTCTGCGGTCCAAGCAGTAAACAGTGTGGCTGATGATTTGGAGGCGGATATTTTCATATTCCTCGCAGTGAAGAAACGTGCTAAGTCAGTGAGGTAATAGTTGATTTTCTCGCAAATGTCATCCACTTTAGGTCCTGACGCCAGAATTGTGCAATCGTCAGCGTACGACACAATTTCAACGCCGTCTGGTGGTGCAGGAATTTTAGAGAGGTAGAGGTTAAACAGAGCCGGGGATAAAACTCCACCCTGGGGAACTCCTTGTTTAACTCTACGGGGCTTCGACTTTCTGTCTCTAAATTCTACATATGACTGGCGCCCACACATATAGTTTACGACCCAACGTTTCAAACTGGGCGGAAGGGACGTTTCTTCAATGTCCTCGAACAGAGTGGCATGATTGACCGTGTCGAAGGCTTTTGTGAGGTCAAGAGCCACGAGGACCGTCCTGTCGTTAGGCTTGTTCTGGTTAAGGCCGCGACTTATACGTGTGGTGATGGCGTGTAAAGCAGTTGTTGTGCTGTGCTGCTTGCGGAATCCATGCTGATGATCAGCACTAAGAAAGTGTTCGATCAGGCTGGGGAGGAGCAGTGCTTCAAGCGTCTTTGCTACTGGAGAAAGCAAGGAGATCGGCCTGTACGAATCTCCTTTACTTGCGTCTTTGCCTGGCTTCAGTAGCGGGACCACTCCAGGCATCGGGAACTTCGTGAGTGGCTAGCGACAGATTGAGCACTTTGGTCATGTACTCTACTCCCGGGGTATCCAAGTGCTTTAACATCAGCATTGAGATTCCGTCCGGACCCAGCGCCTTTGATGACTTTGCGCTGCGGATGACATGGGCAACTTTGCCAACGGTAAATTGTGGTGGTGCCTCTTCGACTCGGAGAGCGCGGATACGACGCAATACTCTCCTATTCGCCTTATCACTCTATGGGTACTCAATGAAATGTCGGTTAAAATAACACGCGCACCGCTTCGGATCTGTCACTGTTCTATCACCAAACGTGACAGCTGTCCGGTCATCCGTCCTTCCAAGGTTAGAGAGCGTTTTGATTGTTGTCCACAACTTACCAATTCCGGAACTCAAGTTGTACTGCTTTAAGTGGTCTAGCCATTGGTTCCGCTCATATTCGTTGACCAACCTACTGATCTCAGAGTTGAGATCAATAACTCTAGGGTCAGTAGGGTTGGAGCGACGAATGTCATCAAGTTTGGTCGTACTTCGGGTATTCGACCAGCAGGGGTATGGCAAGCGGCTGCTGCGTTGATGATGGCCTGGAACTTTTTCTTGGCTACCCGAACATCCGACGGAATAGCTAGATTATTAAAGCTGCGTTATTAAAGCTGCGTGCCAAATTCAATTTCCAGTATTTTTTAATTAATAACGGGTTTTCCAATAGGGACATAACAATTTCGTATCTTTATGTCAACGTACCCTCAAACATTTTAAATGATCTTTTAGTGCCAAAATGTTAGTCGAAGCGACATTTTCGTCATGGTAAAGTTCACTTACAAGCAACGTCTGAGTCGGTGGTCGCAACTTTAAGAGCGTTTAATCCAATTTTTGGCCGTAATAATCGATGTGCGTGCTATACTAGATACAAATTATCACTTTTGGATATTCCGGCGCCACAGAGATGATGTACCGCTCGAAGCGACGAAAATATCGCAGCCGTAAGTGTATCCGTTCAAAATGAGCCAACTCAGTTGATTCCACGTCGTTCTCAGGAATTTGGCATCTCTAAAACCACATTGTGGCGTATATTGCGAAAATATCTTAGCCTTCATCCTTATAAGATCAAACTGACTCAAAACTAAAGCCACTTGATCATTTGAAACGCAGAAATATCTCCGGGAAGGCTCCGGAAAAGTTTCAAGAAAATCCAGAATTTCATCGAAAAATCATTTTTAGCGCTGAAGCTCATTTCTGGCTGAGCGGTATTGTCAATAAACAGAATATGCGTTATTGGACCCACATGTGCTTCAAGAGACACAATTGCATCCGCAACAAATTACTGTGTGGTGTGATTTTCATGCCGGAGTTGTGATTGGGCCGTACTTTTTCGTCGATGAAAACAATCGTCATGTTACCGTCAATGGAGAGCAGCGCTATCGTGCCATGTTAGCAAATTATCATTGGCCAGAATTGGATGAGCCGATATGTGGTTTTAACAATACGGAGCCACTAGCCACACAGAACGCGTTACAACCGATTTACTGAAATACAAATTCGGTTAACGTGTTATTTCGAGAAATGGTCCGGTCGAATGGCCACTTCTTTCATGCGATTTAGCGCCATTGCATTCCTTTTTATGAGGCCACATCAAGTTATTGGTCTATGCTAACAAGCCAACAACTTTAGACGAGCTCAAAGACAATATCCAACGGGAAAATGCCAAAGTTCCGGTCGTAATGTGTGCAAGAGTGGTAGAAAACTGGATCCAAAGAATTGATCGCTAGCGGTCATATGACCGAAATCGAATATCATTCTTAAAATGTAACATTTGCACTACACCTGGAATAAATTTGAACTTTATATCTTAAATATTCTGTTTTATAACTATATAAAATTGTTATGTCCTTAATGGAAAGCCCTGTATAATTCATTAGCCAAGATCACTTTTTTCTAAATGAAAAGTTGAGAGAATCATTATTTAATAAGACAACGAGCACCCGTTGTGTAGATGACCCTACCGAGTTTTACAAATGGGTTTCCTTGCTCAAGGGTGGCTTCCCATAGAACTTAAAATATTATTCATCATATGGAACGCAATCGAGTGGGTGTATTAAGTGTCAAATTTAATTTCCAGTATTTTTAATAGTAGTAAGAAATAATGACAAATTAAAAGTATAACTAAAGAATTTTCAAATAAACATCGCCTGAAACGTTGGTAAAACATAAAGGGTGGTTACATTTAAGGGACCAATGTTGAATGTGAACCACACCTAAAATTTAAGTTTTTTTTGCATATCATTTGATATTTCTCAATTTCAGACTAACTCAATTTGAACCATGGAAAGATACACAAGCGAGCAACGCGTTTAAAGTTATTCAGGTTTGGTGGAAAGGATCAATTTTCAAAGAAAAACATCTTCAGTGATGAGGCACATTTTCACCTCAGTGGATCCGCCAATAAGCAGAATTGCCATATTTGGACGAATGCTAATTTAAGAGTGATTGTCGAAAAAACATTGCACCCACAAAGAGTGACTGTTTAGTGCGGTTTATGGGCTGGCGGCATCATCGGGCCGTATTGTTTTCCAAATTGAGGCCGGTCAGGCATTTACTGTGATTGGCATTCGCTATTGTGAGATGATAACGAACTTTGTATGGCCCGAATAGGAAGATATGGATGTGGACGATATGTGGCTTCAACAGGACGTTGCCACTTTCCACACGGCTAACAAAACAATGACTCTTTTGCGCGACAAATTCAATGGCCGTGTTATCTCACGTTTGCCGCCAAGATCATGTGATTTAACACTGTTGGACTTCTTTCTTTGGGGTTATTGGAAAGAAAAGGTGAAAATTTGTACCATCGGATGGAGGTGTGCAGCCGAGGTCGCGGCCGCCATTTGGCCGATATTTTGTTCCATAGATAATTGAACCCTACCAATATTATCATAACAAAAGGAAATGACAATAATTTCCTAAATAATTTGTGTCTTATTCAAAATCAACATCGGCGCTTAAAATTTAAGCACCCTTTAGAATGAAAAAGTTTTAATTTAAGGAAGACCAACCAATTAGCCCAGTCAAAAATAATATAAAAAAAGCTTTTTGTTTGAAAAACGTTCGATAATTGTCAATGCTGTTTAGCCCATTTAGTGCGTTTATTGAAAGGAAGTATTGGCCGTAATGACTCGACCACTGTGCAAGATGCAACTAAGTGTGTGGAAAAGTATGTGAGACTGGTATGCTAGTGCACGTTGGCGTACGGTTGCTCTGACGAGGATGTGACTGCCTAGAGTGAATGACTCAGTCCACGAACAACGATTACAAGAACTCAAAATTTCACACAACAGCCTGATACGATGCACCCGGCAACTGAAATAGATTTTCCATGATATATAAGGTGATCCATCTTGAGGTATTTTTTTTCAATAGCCTTTTTCACAGATTTCGCGTAAGTTGTTATCAACTTTATTTTTTTTTCTTTTCAGTATTGTTTGCCATTTCATCATGAAAAGACTTACACCGAAACACCGTCTCAGAATTGTGCAACTGTATAATGGAAATGAGTGTTTGGTGAGAAACTGTTTTCGACCACAATTTTGTTCAGTGATGACGCACATTTCTGGCTCAACGACAAACGTCAGTAAACATAATTGCCGCATTTTGGCTGAAGAGCAACCATAAGAGGTTTAAGAGGTGCCATTATACCCAGAGGAATCCACGGTCTGGCGGAATAATCGAACCATATTTTTTCAAAAATGATGATAGTCGGAACGTAACCGTGTATGGAGCTCGCTGTCGCTTCCCGTAATCTTGACGACATTTGGATTTAACAGGACGGCTCCACTTGCCATAAAGCTGCTCAAGCAATGGATTTATTAAGAGGTCATTACGAAGAGCAGCCAATTTCACGTTTTGGACCGGTGAGTTGGCCGCCTAGATCGTGTAATATCACAGCTATAGTCCAAATTCTATGCTGACAATCCAGCTACGAATCAACGGTTTTGAAAGCCAACATTACGCGTGTCATTAAAGCCATACCGGTCGAAATTCTCGAACAAGTCATCCAAAATTCGACCCCCAGAATGGACACCCTGAAGCGTAGTTGCGGCCAACATTTAAAGGAAATTATATTCAAAAAATAAATGGCATAAAATGTCCTTTTGAAAGAACCACAAATATTCCACATTTTATTTGATATTTTTGTATTTTGAAAAAATGCCTTTAGATTGATCACCCGATATAAATATTTTTCACTCGGCGAATATCTTAATCAGCAAAACTGCCACATGTGGGGACCGAAAACCCGGCACGTGGCAGTTTGTAGCAAATGCATCATCATTAAATTTTTCATTAAAAATTCAGCTGGAAATGCCACTTCTGAGGCGGGAGAAAAAAGACATGGACACCCAAAGCATGCAAATGCGGCCTTAGCCTTATCAGCTGTCTCAACGAGGGTACAAAGGTAAAAGTTAAGGCCCATAAGGCGAATGTCGAGCAAGCCATTCGTTTTTAGAGCCAATTGTTTTTTTTATTGTGGGTAGCAGACCTTTCGTATCTATTATGTTTTGTTATTTCTTAGTAGAGACATAAATACTGTTACAACATTGAACGCATCCATTTCAAGAGTAGAACTGATCATACCCCGTTAATGTCATATGGGTTTTGAAAGCTAACCTCAATAGCGTTAGTCTGTAACGGGATTTTAAAATTGTTTCAACTTTCATCATGAGAACCGTATCGCTGTAATAGCGCTTTTCAAGTGTGAAATGAAAAATTAGGCGATATTTTTAAAACGCTCCGGCCACTAGGGATTAGCCGCATGTTCGTCTACCGATGCATAAAACTGTTTGAGGAGACTGGAGATGTAAAAGACCGCCACCGGTCGGGCCGCCCACGCATGTCATCAAAGCCGATAAATCAAGAATTCACAGAAATCCGCTCCAAAAACAGAAAATCATGACCCGTTAGATGAATATCACGCAAAAGTCCATGAGTCGAATCATTAATAAAGACTTAAGACTTGGGGCTTTCAAACGACGTACCGGACATTTATTGACTGCAGCTTTAAAAAAAAATAGGATTGAAAAATGCAAACATCTTTTGGTGAAGCACGCTGAAAAATTTTGTACACCAATGAAAAAAATTTTACCGTTCAGGAAAAATTTAACAAGCAAACTGATAGAGTGTATGCGCGGTCATTTAAGGAAGCATCTGAACTGATCACAAGGGTGGAAAAGGATCATCACCCAGCTTCAGTCATGGTTTGGTGGAGTGTCTCTTACGATGGGGTCACTGACCTGCATTTCTGCGTACAAGGAGTCAAAACATCGGCCAAAGTTTACCAAGAAACCGTGTTGAATGCTGTTGTGAAGCCTCTTAACAATTCCCTGTTCCAAAACCAGCCATGGACTTTCCAGCAGGATCCTGCGCCGGCCCGTAAGGCTAAAACGTCCCAGGCCTGGCTTCGAAACAATTTGCCAGCGTTCATGTCCTCTAAAGAATGGCCCTCAGACAGTCCAGATTTGACCCCTTGGTTTACAAATTGTGGACGGTTTTAGAGGACAAGGTTTGTTACAAAAGATACCCCAACATTGGATCTCTTAAGATTGCTTTGGTTCGATCTGTGGCCAATTGTCCAATGGAGCTATTGACGATTGGCCAGTGTGACTTAAGGCGTGTGTAAAGGCAAAAGGCGGACATTTCGAATAAGTAGATTCTTTTTGGACACAATATACATCAATAAATATATTAAAAAATATTTGGTCCAAAAACATTCATTTACAGCATAACAGTATTTATGTCCCTACTAAGTACAATGGAAGTAGTGATGATAATAAATTATCATAACTAGACTCAATAGTTTACCGATTAGGCCCCGCATTAAAAATAAATTGGTACCAGAAGCCCACGGCTTCAAGTAGATTAATTCACTTTGGTTCAAAACACCCCATGCGAGTGATAATAAACACGCCGACAAACTTTATAAATAGAGTTTTAGATAAAAGTGACATAGAATTTCATAAAGACAATAAATTAACAATTATGAACATGCTTAGAAACAACGACTTTCCCTTACAGACCTTCTATAAGTAGATAAGTGCAGACTAAATAGGAATACAGCTTTTGATGTCGAAGAACCCATAAAAAGAATATACAAATCCGCATCGTATATACCTGGTTTTTCGGATAGACTTAGACACTCCAACCTATACAACTAGGACAAATACCAACTAGCATCAACCAATCCCGCGACTGCCGGTTCTATGTACCAGATTGATCCGAAACAAACACTCTTCGGCCAGGGGCAGTCACCACAACAATATGTGTTTTTTGTTCGTCCATTTTTTCGTCGTGGGAGCAGCACTTCCCGGAATGCCTGCTGGTCCGAGTCGGGATCGAACAAAACCCCGGACCTTCGATCTGCTCGGTTTGTCAGAACCGTATACACCATTGTGCTACGTCTGCAATGTGTAATCGTTGCATGGAGTGGGTACACTTCACGAGCTGTTCAGGTCTGAACCACATCAGGAAGTATAGCGTCATCATCATCCAACTACGAGACTCTCCCGCAGTCGCCCTAGCAACAGCATCAACATATACAGCACCGTACACCACAGATTGCTGTTGCCACTCCTGACAGTACATCAATTTTGCAATTTAATTGCAATGGCCTACACAACAAAATCAGTGAGGTAATAGAATTTATGAGTCGGAGAAACATTATGGTCGCTGCGATCGAAGAAACAAAGCTGAATGTCACCTGCAGCTTGCACAGTTGTGGCGGATACAACGTGCTACGTAAGGATCGCACCAAAAGTGGAGGGGGACTTGCTTTCATGTTACACCATTCTGTGCAGTACATACCTATTTCGCCTGAGCTTGACTCTAGAGACCCATTCATGGAATATATGGGGGTAGCAGTCAAGTCTGGAACTGCCGAGAAAGACCTGTACAACGAATACATTGGTTGTTGTTGTAACAACAATATATTTATTTCGAAGTCTTGTTCGTCTATGGGGGATCTGCTACGATATCCAGGTGAAGGAAACGCGCCATTTGAACTGGATGCGTCCACAGAGACCTGGGCGTCAGCTGAGTGGGCTTGGTCGGACAATTGAAGAGGTGCAGTACATCATGCGGTCCCTGATGGCAGGCGGACAGATGTCCGGAACGTTAGCATCAATTCGTGACCAGTAAGAATTGAGGCGGCAGCACCATCAAGATCTCAGCTGTGCCAGAACCACGCGCGTCTTTCGAGGTAGTACCTTCTCCTCAGGTGAAATCTCCGGGGGAGCTCCCCTAGCACTACATTTACACGGTAGCTGGATACTACTGCTGCGACATCATCGGCGTGAATGTTGTTCAAACCTGCCTGATAGTTTCGATGATCTAAAGGTTCTCTCTTATACCGCTGGACCTCTCTCTCTAGATCATGAAGATCGTACCTGATCTGCCTGGGTGGAGGCATCCTGTTCAAGAGATGGTTGTTAGGATGACTGCTGCGAAAACACCCTAGCAGGTATTGCTTAGACAACAGGAAATTGTGTCTGCGCACGGTAAGGACCTTAGTCTCCTCATGTAGATGGTCCTCAGAAGACATAAGAAGACACCCTGTTGATGTTCTAGGGCGGCATTCTGGCAAGTCTGAAATTTCTTCCACTGTGTCGTACTCACGTTCGCCGACCATACAGGTGCTGCGTAGTTTGCTACAGACCGACCCATCGCTTTGTAAGAGGTCAACAAGGTTTCTTTGTCGGCTCCCCAAGTACTGCCGGCAAGTGACTTGAGGACCATGTTCCTACTTTTGAGTTTATCGCAGATAGCTGTAGCATGTGCAGAGGATCTAAAAAGGCTGTCCAATGTGACCCCAAGGATTTTGGGGTAGTTGGTGGTCGGGATGTTGACGTCATCGACTTTCACATTGAGTGACAACCGCATTTTCATATTCCTCGCAGTGAAGAAACGTGCTAAGTCAGTGAGGTAACAGTTGATTTTCTCGCAAATGTCATCCACTTTAGGTCCTGACGCCAGAATTGTGCAATCGTCAGCGTACGACACAATTTCAACGCCGTCTGGTAGTGCAGGAATTTTAGAGAGGTAGAGGTTAAACAGAGCAGGGGATATCACTCCACCCTGGGGAACTCCTTGTTTAACTCTACGGGGCTTCGACTTTCTGTCTCTAAATTCTACATATGACTGGCGCCCACACATATAGTTTACGACCCAACGTTTCAAACTGGGCGGAAGGGACGTTTCTTCAATGTCCTCGAACAGAGTGGCATGATTGACCGTGTCGAAGGCTTTTGTAAGGTCAAGAGCCACGAGGACCGTCCTGTCGTTAGGCTTGTTCTGGTTAAGGCCGCGACTTATACGTGTGGTGATAGCGTGTAAAGCAGGGTCCGGACGGAATCTCAATGCTGGGTCCGGACGGAATCTCAATGCTGATGTTAAAGCATTTGGGTACCCCGGAAGAAGAGTACATGACCAAAGTGCTCAATCTATCGCCACTCACTTAGTTCCCGATGCCTGGAAAATAGGCACAGTGGTTCCGCTACTGAAGCCAGGCAAAGACGCAAGTAAAGAAGATTCGTACAGGCCGATCTCCTTGCTTTCTCCAGTAGCAAAGACGCTTTAAGCACTGCTCCTCCCCAGCCTGATCGAACACTTTCCTTGTGCTGATCATCAGCATGGATTCCGCAAGCAGCACAGCACAACAACTGCTTTACACGCCATCACCACACGTATAAGTCGCGGCCTTAACCAGAAAATGCCTAACGACAGGACGGTCCTCGTGGCTCTTGACCTTACAAAAGCCTTCGACACGGTCAATCATGCCACTCTGTTCGAGGACTTTGAAGAAACGTCCCTTCTGCCCAGTTTGAAACGTTGGGTCGTATACTATATGTGTGGGCGCCAGTCATATGTAGAATTTAGAGACAGAAAGTCGAAGCCCCGTAGAGTTAAACAAGGAGTTCCCCAGGGTGGAGTGATATCCCCTGCTCTGTTTAACCTCTACCTCTCTAAACTTCCTGCACCCGCAGACGGCGTTGAAATTATGTCGTACGCTGACGATTGCACAATTCTGGCGTCAGCGCCTATAGTGGATGACATATGCGAGAAAATCAACTTTTTCATCACTGACTTAGCACGCTTGTTCACTGCGAGGAATGTGAAAATATCCGCCTCCAAATCATCAGCCACACAGTTTAATGCATGGGCCGCAGAGGTGCGGTTGCCATTAAATGTGAAAGTCGATGACGTCAACATCCCGACTACCAACTACCCCAAAATCCTTGGGGTCACATTGGACAGCCTTTTTCGATCCTCTGCACATGCTGCAGCTTTCTGCGATAAACTTAAAAGTAGGAACAAGGTCCTCAAGTCAAGTCAGTCGGCGAACGTGAGTACGACGCAGTGGAAGAAAATTCAGACTTGCCAGAATGCTGCCCTCAGAACATTTACAGGGTGTCTTCTGAGGACCATCTACATGAGGAGACGAAGGTCCTTACCATGCGCAGACACTATTTCCTGCTGTCTAAGCAATACCTGCTAGGGTGTTTTCGCAGCAGTCATCCTAACCACCATCTCTTGGACAGGATGCCTCCGCCCAGGCAGATCAGGTACGATCTTCATGATCTAGAGAGAGGTCCAGCGTTATAAGAGAGAACCTTTAGATCACCGAAACTATCAGGCAGGTCTGAACAACATTCACGCCGATGTAGTCGCAGCAGCAGTGTCCAGCTACCGTGTGAATGTAGTGCTAGGGGAGCATCCCCCGGAGATTTTACCTGAGGAGAAGGTACTCGTACTACCTCGGCAGACGCGCGTCTTTCTGGCGCAGCTGAGATCTAAATGGTGCAACCGCCTCAATTCTTGCTGGGCACGAATTGATGCTAACGTTCCGGACATCTGTCCCGTCTCCCATCAGGGACCACATGATATGATGCAGCTCTTCAATTGTCCAGCCAAGCCCACTCAGCTGACCCCCAGGTCTCTGTGGACGTATCCAGTTCAAATGGCACGTTTCCTCCACCTGGATATCGAAGCAGATCCCTCATAGACGAACAAGACTTCAAAATAAATATATTGTTGTAACAACAACAACAAAATTAATTACTATTGATGCCACGAAAACACCGGGTCCCCCCGAAGCATCCATTTTTCGACCAACGGCTGTCACCCCAGTACGGTGTACCACTACAACTATCGAAGAATTTTAAATATTTAAAAGAAAAAGTGTACGTCAATAAGCTACGAACAGTTCAAGAAATAAAGGATGAGATAATTCAGAGCATTAACGACATTGAACCGCCATTATGTCTACCATTTAAAATATTGACCATCGGATATTGACCACCGAAGCTGTGGCGGGCATTTGGCCGATATAAAATATGAAGATAATTTTTTGAAAACATTTTGTTTTCCTAGCAGCTAAGACCGTGCGTTTTAGTTGGACCACCCTTAAGGAAAACGAAGTGCAGATTTAATGTCACAAATAACTTCAAAAACCATATTCAGTTCTTAATCAACAAATACCTTGTTCCCTCGTGTATTACATAAATGGTGTATACTTACAGCTCGATTCCGGCACTTGTCGTAGCAAAGAAGTTTGTACACGATTGCACCGATGTTAGAGGATATTCTAAGTAATTCTTTGGAAACTCTTTTGGTATGGAATTGTTCACACCATGCCGCGTAATGGGATCCTTTGTATTCACAACCAGCCATGACTGCATTCGTGGTGAATATGAATAGGCATGACCATTAGCGAACACTATCATGGGTACCCCATGTTGGGTGATAGTGAACTGATAAATTGTACCATGTTTACCAAAAATATCCGAACATGTTGTGGCCAGAACTGATGAACATGCGGCAATGTTCCATATACGCAGAAGACCACAATCCGTAATGACACCTACAAGCAATCCTTTAGGGCACTGCAAATAAAATGAAAAACAAACCACATTTTGTATACTTTTTGTAACGAGACATAACAAACACACAGAAAAATTATATTATTTTTTATATCATATTTTACCACTTACAAAGGCACATTGTATGGCAGCAGTGGTTAAAGTGATAACGGGCATTAAGGGACTGCCAGTCGTTATGTCCAGCAAACGCATGGATCCATCCAAACTACAGAGCATAACACATTTCGGGCAAAAGTTAAAATTGACAATTGGAGAGCCTGTAAGAATATCGTACATATAAATTAATAGTTTAAGAGTGCATCTGTTCTCTTTGCCAAACCTACCCACATATGTTTCCCACAGTTTTCCCCGGGCTAAACGTACGGCGGTTACTTTAGCCAAGGGTCCTGTAGCAGTTTGCACAGCACCATTTGCAACATGCACACGATAATCTAGAGCAGTCTTTTGAAATTCACATTTTGTAGCGAGTGTTATTGTGAGTTTTGGCCCGGCAGTTGAGGCCTGATACACCTTATACGTCGCGGCGGATGGCCCCAGTGCTGAGGTGTCGCCACCAGAATCTGGAAAGTGTTGGGGTGTCCTTTTGAAGTGTGGAAAATCTTGAAATATATCTTGCCTCACTGTAAACGGTTCTGCCACATGCTTTTTCGAACTTTTCACTAATCGGGGATCCAAACGTCTATTAAAAGGTAAAAAAATGTTAATTTTGAACACATCAAGTTTAACAGTACTTTTGTAAAATTTTTCTCCACCATAGGTAAGAAGTGATTCATGACTGGTGAGGAGAAACTTCAATGACATGAAAATCATAGTACATACAGGTACATGTCATGTAGAGACCATCTTCAGTAAGGAGGCATCTCTATTGGTGTAGGTAAGAATAAATAATTGAAAATAATGTACCTTTGATCTTGTTCACTAATATTCGATTGCGGAAGATTCACAGATTGGTTTAGATTCTCTTTACTGCCAACACTCGTTGTAAAGTCCGCTGGTTGAGCTGGTGTTTGAAAGGTCGTCACAGAACTATCTTCACTTTCCATTGCAGATGGCCTCGCAAAACTGTTAAAGTTATCGCCACTGTTGGCGGTGGCTGTTTCTGCCACATCCGGATTGAGTGGTATAAACATTGGCGTTATCCGTCGTTTACCGTCTTTTGTACGTGTTTCCATTTGTTTGCTTATTGCCTTTACAGGTGTCGTTTGACCAAGTGCCGTGATAGAAGCTGTAGTAGAGGAGTTTTGGGAAACCATGGTTTTGCCCACTTGTGACCCGAAACCGTTGGATGATGGCAGTGATCCGGTTGATTCTATACAATTATTATTGTGATTTGTCACGTGTATTGTTGGCAGTGAGGGAGGTTTAAGTTTATTCTGACTATATGAGAGAAGTTCGGGATTCTCGATAAGGACATCGGTGACAGCAGACGAACCATTTGTTATGTTAGCTGCAGTTTTGCCATAGATGCGCTGGTACAAAGCGTTACGGTCTTCCTCAGACAGTGGAGTGCCCAGCTCATTTTCGGAAAATTGTAAACATGCAACAGATCCATCACCACTGCAAGCCATTAGTATGCATTTATCAGGGCCCCAGGACAAATCCAAAACACTGTCATTAAATAGTTCGTGAATCACAACCAACGGCCTTTGCAACGCCGTCATCCATACAGACAATGAACGGTCTCGAGAACCCACGGCGAGGCAGCAGTACTGCTGAGGTTTTTGCGTTTTGGGAGCCTGACGCTTAAGTATTGCCGTATGAAAGCGAACGCAAGTGACCGCCTTGCGGTGCCCCACGAAATCTTTGTCACACTTCCAGCCCTCTCGTTCAATGATCTGGGCCGTTGGACCACCACCGTTCATTGCATGGGCGGATACTAAGTACTGGCCATCGGGGGACCACGATAGTCGTAATATATGCGTGGTACCGCCACACTCTTCGAAGGGCTCTGTAATAGTGTGACTGCAGGTCCAATCGCAAGTCTTCCATATTTTTACACTGCGATCGTCACTTTGTGAGGCCAGAAATTTACCAACCGGATCCCAAGCTACGCCTTTGACCAGGCCAGTGTGTCCCCTGAGAGTGACAATGATAACGGGTAAACTTTGTACATCCCAAACAATGATTGTGTTGTCAACACTACAGCTGGCAAGCCAGCGATCTTGTGTAGACCAAGCCAAATCAAGAACATCCATAGCATGGCCTCGCAATGTAAAAGCACACTTCCAAGATTCGGGATTTTTTTGAATGCCCCCAGTGCCGAAAACGCCACTGGGTCCCTAGAAAAAAGGACATTTTTTATTTTAATTCGTTTTGCTTTTTCCTAAAAAACGAAAAAAGGAAGTTGACTGAATGATATGTTTTAATTATTGTAAGTAACCTGTACATTAGTTCTGAAATTCCCGGGAACGGAATTCAGAACTAATGTACGGGAAAAATAACTCCCGATTCCCGAGGATCAAAAAAGGCTGGGAGCTTCCGAACCCTACGCATAATACAAAACGACTGTTAACAATATATTATTATTATCTGTGTTCTTTTCAGATTACAAAACAAGCATCTGTGTGGAAATTATTGGGTTAGCAAGCGACTTGGCCTCCAGTCGCTAAACAAACGATTAAACTTATCAAAAAAATCAAACGTGACACACCCTGCTTTAGGAAAACATATGTTTTTTTTCTGTTATGCATACAACAATGCTATCAAACAAAAAGAGGCGAATCCGCATTTGATATTGGGTTATCAATCTAGAGGTATTTTTTTCAATAGGGGTTTATCACAGATTACTCATGAGTTGTGTTAAACTTTATCTTTTCTTCTTTTCAGTATTGTTTGCCATTTCATCATGGAAAGACTAACATCGCGAAAACCACGGTCAGATGCAGTATATAGGCTGGTGGAATCATGAGGCCATATTTTTTCAAACTTGTAACGGATGATCAGTCTGGAGGTATTTTTCAATAGGGTTCTTTTTTACAGATTACACGTGAGTTGTGTAAATTCTTTTTTATTTTCAGCATTGTTTGCTATTTCTCATGGAAAGACTTTTACCGCGAAAACCACGGTTCGAAATGCTCGAACTAGCCATCCAAAATTGGACCCTCAGAATGGACACGATGAGACGTAGTTGCGACCAACATTTAAAGGAAATTATATTAAAAAAATAAATGGCATTAACTTTCCTTTCGAATGAACAATAAAGATTCCACGCTTGATTTGAATTTGGAAAAATACCTCTAGATTAATCCCCTATAATCTGCACGAGATTGGATAAGTATAAGTAATACTATTAATTAATGCAAACTGATTGAGAGATATTTTGAACTATCAGTTTTAATTGATTTATTTAGTTTAATATTGTTTTCCAATTATCTTTGGTGTATACATATTACTCTCAATTTTGTTCAATGTCGCCAGATTACCATATTGCATTCTTACTAGGTAACAAAGCTAGTTAGCTCAAAAGCAGGCTTCAGGCAATAGTGGCTATGAATTGTAAAGGTAGATTAACTCAATGGCAGGTAATCTTACACCTAGATACGCCCCATTTAGTTACTTTAATCCGAATGCCCACTTTAATCTATTAGAATTTGAGACATTTCAATAACTTAACGTCTATGGAGGTATATGAAAGTAGACTCAACCAATTAAAACTTGCTTATTTGTTGAAATACAGTGCAACTTACAAGAGTTGCTATATACATTTCTGGCCTAATAATGAAAATGCGAATATTTATCATCAAAAGCGGTTTTATTGTTTTTCAACGAATTCTCCAGCATGATTTATACACTTTTGCATGCGCTCAAACCAGTTGTCGAAGCATTTTTTGCACATCTCTTAAAACATGGTACTTGAACGCTACAATAGCATCTTCTGGCAATAAAAATCGTTGACCACGCATTTTTTCTTGATGTGCGGGAATAAAAAGAAGTCAGGGCTGTGCGGCGGATGACCCATCAGTTTGACGTTTTGGCCGGCCAAAAAGGCGCTGGTTTGGGCCGATGTGCGAGAGCTCGCATTGTCATGGTGCACAATGATTCGTCTTCTCTTGTTCGTTTTTCGAATTTCTCCGAAGACTTCAGACAAACAAATTGTGGTGTACTACTTAGAATTGACCGTCCTACGTTGCTCAAGCGAAACAGTCGCCACATGACCAGTTTTGCCGAAGAAACGGGTGACCATTTGCTTCGAAAAGCTTCTTCCACGAACAACTTTCGTTGGATTTGGCTCGTCTTCGAAGACCCACACTGTCGATTGTTGTTTTGTTTCGTGCTCATACGCATAGATCTATGATTCGTCACCTGTGACGATCTATTAAACGTTTTTCGAAGCACCGCGATCGTATTTTTTTTAGAATTTCTTTGCACCAATCGACACGAGCCTTTTTTTGAGCGATTGTCAAATTGTGCGGGATCCAACGAGAACAACCCTTTTTAACGGCCAGGTGTTCAGCAATATCGACTGTATGCTGGTGGATGAAATGCCCAAGGGTGCCTCTATCTCACTGTATGTCACATGGCGATCTTGCATTATTAGTTCATGCACGGCATCAATGTTCTCTGGCACAACGTCCGTTTTTGGACGACCTTCACGACCTTCGTCTTTGAGCAAGCGTCTGCCACTATTGAATTCATTAAACCAGTTTTCACAGTGCTATAGGATGATGCTTCATCGCCATACAAAGATATAGTTCATAAATGCACTCTTGTCGTGATACGTAATCCACGTCGAAAATTGTGAAAAATGATCGCACGGAAATGTTAACGAGTTAATTTCATTTTTTGCCAAATTGATTTTTTCAAGTCACTGTAAACAACACTAATGATGGACGTACGTCAAAACGTTTGAGTACGTTTATGCTAAACACAGCACAACATATGGGACTTTCGGGAGTCAATTCTGATAATTGTTTGTGAAAGTAGCCCCAAAAAGAAGAACTTCTGAATCATTCGTTTGGTCAAGCTACATCAAATAATAATTTAATAATTAATTTGAAGTTAGTTAGTATCGTATAGGGGAATTTGTCACGTTTTAGGCTCTTTTGTTTTTCATAACTCGAGAACCACTAGTGCGAATAAGCTGAAACAAATTTAAAAAAATTAAAAATTACAATTCATAATACACACATAAGCAACAGTTTTGTTATAAATAAATGTATGAAAAAAAAAATATTTTTGCCTGAAAAAATAATTATTATTTTAATTCATAAAAAATACAAAACTGAAAAAGTGTCAATTCCTATTACTTTCACGTAAAGTCACATAACCTATGAACAAAATGAGACATAGATCATGAAAATCGATTTACGCGTTTCGCTTTTATGCACAACTAATTGATGGTATGAATTTCAAATATTTGCTCGAGATATGTACAAAATTCTTTGGAAAAAAAAACGTTGATGACTTTTTTATGATTCTCAGAATTTAAAAAAAATAAGTAATAAACAAAAGGTTATTTGATTTTTATGATTGCTTATAAACTCCTGCTTCCTTTGTAATTGGGATTCACGTTACACAGGAAATCAATATCAATGTAAAGATTGGAAAGCAAGAACTCCCGAGCTCGAAAGAGAATTCAAATTACGGAATAAACCTTTGATAAAGGATCTAGATGATATTTTGTTGCCATCGCTCCACATGAACTTAGGAACACAATTACCTCAGGAATCGGACGAACAAGAAGAGAGGTTCCACCAGATGACCATGCCAATGAAAAAGCGATTCAAAGGCAAAAAATTGGATGCATTGCTTGCGGAGGTTTGTTGGTCGAGCTCTAAAATTATGCAGTTTGAAGATGAAAGCAACGAAATCTCATATTTTCTGTGTAAAAATAGCTGTAATATGAATCGGAATGTTTATTTCCCTGCAAAATAAAGAATTAATAAAAAAATCATCAATGTTTTTTCCAAAGCATTTTGTGCATATCTCGAGCAATCTACTTCACAAGGAAAAGGAAACCATGTTTTCTGCCGCAAGCACCACTTCAGTTTTTAAATCATGATGTCCCGTGGGAAAATAAAGTAAAGTATTTAGGCGTTATCTTGGATCCCAAATTTAAATTTAAAAGTCATATACCTTACGTGATCGATAAAATCAACAAGGTTACGAGATTGATGTACCCTCTTATAAATAGGAACTCTGCCCTGAACGCGCACAACAAAATGTTAATATTCAAAGCAATATTTCAACCACTAATTTTCTACGGTGCACCAGTATGGTCTTCGATGGCGGCATGTCACACTAAAAAACTGCAGATAGCTCAAAATAAACTTTTAAAACTCATATTAAAGCTTCCATGGCATTACTCAACTCGAGGCGTACATACATTAGCTGGCGTAGATCTCGTGGGTGCTAAAATGCTAAAATTTAAAGCAAAATTCAAACTTCGATGTCAACAGTCACAGTACACACATGTCAATGAAATAGTTTCAGTATAATTTTACCTTAGATTTTCCCTTAGTTTTTAGTAGTTTTAATAAAATTGTTTCAAAAAGGTTTTGAAATTTTTCCTTCTATTATCTATTAGCAACATAAATTTGCATATATTATATTAAGAAATAGATTAAAATTACAAAGTAGAAAAGGAATGAAATTCCTAAACTCTTTAATTCTTAAGTCAAATGTAAACATTGTTAAATCACAAGAAATAAAATTGAATTGAATTATAAAAAAATCATCAATGTTTTTTCCAAAGCATTTTGTGCATATCTCGAGCAAATTTTTAAAATGCATACCTTCACCTAATTGTGTATAAAAGCGAAACGTGTAAATCGATTTTCATGATCTATGTCTCATTTTGTTCATAAGTTATGTGACTTTACGTGAAAGTAATAAGACACTTTTTACCGTTTTGTATTTTTAATGAATTAAAATAAAAAATGATTTTTTAGGCAAAAAATATTTTTTTTTATTCATACATTTATTTATAACTGCGAAACTTTTGCTTATGATGCGAATCGTTATATGAACATATTTAAGAAATTGTAATTTTTAATTTTTTAAATTTGTTTCAGCTTATTCGGACTAGTGGTTCTCGAGTTATGACAAACAAAACAGCTTAAAACGTCAATCCCCTATACGATACTAACTAGCTTCACATTAATTATTAAATTATTATTTGATGTTCCTTGACCAAACGAAGTTCTTCTTTTTGGGGCTACTTTCACAAACAATTATCAGAATTGAGTCCCGAATCAATCACCTAAAAAATGTTGTACTGTAAAAGGATGTCATGCTTTCCAATGGAAATGTCAGATGGCGCCAGGCAACACTTAGTGTTGTCTAGGCCAGAAATATATATAGAAACCCTCGTAATACTGTAACTGTTGAGCAAATCTGGCTTAATTAAATGTAAATTGAATTTGTATTATTTTGAGCCACATAAGTCAAAACGTTTGTCTTTTTAAAGGTATTAAGTGCGTCCCAACTAACAGTACTCATTTTAATCATCACTGTCCGAAAATATAATGATTTGTTAAGCAAATACTCTAAAAAGATTAATTTTTTCGAAGGAAAACTCTGGGACGATTTCGGCCATTTACGTACATTCACAAAGAGCTTATAAATTGAAGCCATTATCGTGACAAATTTCAGGATCCTAGGTAAATTTGTTTGACCGCTATCGATCGTTTTACAGGCACTGGGTCCGACGGGCATCCTAGATATTCATAAAGTTTTTTGACGATCATTAATATAAAGGGTGGTTCTAGCAAAATGCATGATGTTAATTGTAAGTCTCACGTTAACTTCAAGTTTTTCGCCCAACTTAGTTTGACATTTCTTTGTTTCAGTGTTTGACAAATTCAACCATGAAGAGGTACAATTGAGCAGCGCATTAAGAATGCTGAGATTTTATGACTTTACGAAAATGGGCGTTCAAATCTAAATACATATCGTACACCTTCGTGATTTTTTTTGGCCAGCACAATCGACCAAATGTGCCCTTAATTTGGAGAATTGTGGGCAAATTTCAGCAAACCAGATCTGTAGGAAATGAGAACAATTGAACATCTCACGAACATCAACGTGCAAATGGATGCGATAATTCGGCACATTTACGACTTTTAACCTTCATTATGTCTCAGAGTCATTGAAAATATGTGCAATCGGATAGATATATGTCACCGAAGCAAAGGCGAGCATTTGGTCCACATTTTTTTTACATATAATTATTATAGATCCTTATATCACATACAAAAAATCGTTCGTTTAGTTGGATTACCCTTTATATACTTTATTTTATTGGTGATGTTAATAAGGCCGACTTAAGCCTTTCCTTCTTTTTTTTACTTTGCAAAACAGAAAGAATTTGCAAAGTTCATGTAAAACGCCGCTTGACATTTGTAAAGTATTGCAAAAAGTTCAATATTCACAACTGCAAGTGCAAATGCAAATGAAAAATGTTTGGTGAAATGGAACCCTGGCTCCGTTTAAATAATATGACATCCAAAAGTACTCCTTTGGATTGCAATGAGGTTAAAAATGAACTTTATGCAGAAGGCGAAATAAGTAATGGTACGACTCGGTATGGTTTAGAAGAATCCTTTAAGAATATAATTTTTTTTGTACACAAATAAAAGTATAGCTGATCCATTTATTTACAAAAAAACAGCCAAAAACTACAGAGTATTTCAAGTATTTAGAACTGCATAAAATAAAAATTAGTAAAAATCTAATAATTGTAATTTTTTTAGATATAAATTTTTTTTTTATAAGATATTCCATTACTCGAAGCGCGGATCTGAAATATGTTTTTTTCATTGTATACTCTCCCCTCTTTTAAAATGTACCTTTTCGAACCCGACGGTAACAAACCAAGAAAAGATACTCAAAATCAATGTTTTCAAACTCAATTTTACGAGGGTTGCTATAAATATTTCTGGCTTAGGCAACGCTAAGTGTTGCCTGGCGCCATCTGACATTTCCATTGGAAAGTATGACATCCTTTAGCATAAACGTACACAGAACGTTTTGACGTACGACCATTATTTGTGTTGTTTACAGTGACTTCAATTGGCAAAAAAAATGGAATTAACTCGTGAACATTTTTGTGCGATCATTTTTCACAACTTTGGACGTGGATTATCACGGTAAGAGTGCATCGATGAACTTAAATCTTTGTATGGCGATGAAGCACCATCCTATAGCACTGTGAAAAACTGGTTTAATGAATTCAATCGTGGCCAACGCTCGCTCAAAGACGAAGGTCGTGAATCGTCCAAAAACGGCCGTTGTGCCAAAGAACATTAATGCCATGCATGAACTGATAATGCAAGATCGCCATGTGATATACCGTGAGATAGAGGCACCCTTGGACTTTTCTTCCACCAGCATACACTCGATATTACATGAACACCTGGCCGTAAAAAAGGTTTTTTCTCGTTGGATCCCACAAAATTTGACAATCGCTCAAAAAAAGGCTCGCGTCGATTGGTGCAAAGAATTTTGAAAAAATACGATCGCGGTGCTTCGAAAGACGTTTATAAGATCGTCACGGGGGACGAATCATGGATCTATGGGTATGAGCCCGAAACAAAACAGCAATCGACCTGTGTGGGTCTTCGAAGACGAGCCAAATCCAACGAAAGTTGTTCGTGGAAGAAGCTCTTCGAAGCAAATGGTCGCCTGTTTATTCGGCAAAACTGGTCATGTGGCGACGGTTCCGCTTGAGCAACGTAGGACGGTCAATTCTGAGTGCTACACCACAATTTGTTAGCCTGTCTTCGGAGAAATTCGAACAAGAGAGGACGAATCATTGTTCGAACCAGCGCCTTTTTGACCGCCCATAACGTCGAATTGGTTTAAACGCATGCAAAAGTATACAAATCATAGAGAATACTTGAAAAACAATAAAACTATTTTTGATGATAAATATTAGCATTTTCATTATTAGGCCATATATAGCAGCACTCGTATTATAACAGACAAACTAACAAAAATAAGTAAAAAATTAAAGTGGGTCGGGTTCGACAACAAGGTATTCTACAGCACTCTGTTTTTTTGAAGATTCGCCCCACTGTCTGGAGTTTAAGCAAGGACCAACTGTATACTTCTAGAGTGGGAGGGAACTAGATCGTATTTAAAATGTTTCCTTAACGGCGGCAGGACTTTAAAGTCAATAGATCATTGATATGGGGGCTACACATTCTGTCATGGTGTGATGATAGTATACACGACTTCCATACCAGTAAGCCCAAGTTTAAATCCGGATAAGAGCATCTAACAATTTGTTACTATGCTAAATTTAAACAAAATCGTATTATTTTGTGACTTCTAATGCGGAATTATGGACCGGTATGACCTTATTAATTAAGGCTTACTTACAGGCTTCGCACAATGCTTTATGTTAATCTTTGTGTAGGATCTATGCTAAAACATCGACCGAAATGGTCCAATTTTACAAAAGTTTATTATTGGTCGCTCATATCGTATCAAGAAAACGTGTTGGACCGATTTGATCCAATGGCTCCAGAAATGGATGATTGACGCTCGTAACGCTCCATGGGTAATTTGATCGGTATCGGATGTAATATGTGGCTTTTAGAGCTGCAGGTTCTTAAAACGGGATAGACCTTTGTATGGTGGCTGTTCAAAAATATTGACCTATGGCCCTGTTAAATTGTTATCGCTCAAAAAGTACCACCAAAATTTTTAGGACTCCAAATCCATTCCTTTATTTTGTTACAAACATCAGTCATTATACCCTGTACCGCAGTGTAGTGAGGGTATAAAAACAAAGCAGACCGTATCATTTGCGGTTGTGTCAAAATGTTATATAGTCGGGCTACTCTTACGAGGACTGATCGATCCATAAGCGATGTCACCTTTGGAATAATTAACTGTCTGTTGCGAATAGAGTGACTGAGGACAAAGGACAAACGAATTTGTTAGGAAAACAGGAGATTGAGTTTTGAATGTCTTTTAAAAAAAATATAGCAACAGAAGGTGCACAAATTCAACAAACGGACAGCCTAAAAAGTCATTAACACTAGGCGATATATGAGCATACGGTTTAATAGAATATAAGTAACTCTTTGAAGCACTGCCTTTATTATATTTATATTACTTTGAGTAGTTCCAGTATATACCTCTAGACAGTACAAAATATTCGGCATAATTAAGCCATGAACCAGTTTTGTTTTCACCCAACGGGGTAAAACTAAATTGGTGTTTTATAGTTGACGAAGTGTGAGACTAATACAATATTTGTAATCCAGCACTATTCCCAAACGAGTCTCCTGAACGAATTCTATAGACGTACCATTGTATTGCAAATCTTAGTTGACAGAAGAGGAAGATGAAAACATTATTGCCTTAGTTTTAGAAGGATTAGTACTAAGCTTGTTGGAGGTCATCCATACGCTCAATAATTCTAAAACAAAATCAGCTTTGGCTTGTTGAACATCCAACTACTGGATTTCTCTGCAAAATAATAGCTGAAAGAATTATAGTGAACACCAATCGCCTAAACTTTTAAAAAGGTCATTAATAAACAGCACAAAAGTAAATTGGACAAAAAATTGAGACCTGAGGGACCCGACTCCTAACAGACAAAACAGACGATGAGACTCCAATGACACGAAAAAAACTGCGTTCTACCATATTAATAATATAATAATAAATGCGTTAATAAATAATGTGTTGAACTCCTCTACGTCAACGTTGGAAATTTCTGGTGACGAAACATATCTTAGCATTCCATTATTTCGAAGACGGTTCTATAACGTCTTAGGCTAAAGTCAGACGTGACCGACTATACTAGTATTATACCCTGTACTTCTGGCAGTGCAAATATGTCTGTTTGACAAGTGTCAATTTGGTATTGATTGTAGTTGCAAGTTTTGAAGTTAAAAATTCTTTAAGTAAGCGCGGCACCACACCACGCAAACATTTGCGCAAATTTGTGCTTGGTAACGGTGCGGCTTAATTACGGTAGGGCAATCCAAAGGATATTTAATTTTGGGGAACACATTTTAGGGAATTTAAACGAAATGGATAAAGGCAATTAGTAATGAGTAAGTAGAGTGAAAAAATAAATGGGATTCAGAAAGTATGACAAATAAACGTAAAAGTCAATTAAGCGTAACGGTAATAAAGCGGGGAGTATTGTATCTTGAATTATTGTTTCCAAAAAGTCAAGATAATAACATGGACGATAGCGGCGGATCCTTGCTCATTTTCGAAGAAAAATGAAAAAATGGATGCATTGGATTCCAATAGTCACATGTGGATTTTCTTAACCCCTTATGTCGCCATTTAACTTATTGGCATATCCACCGAGATGAAATTGAGCTTCATCTGAAAACACGATTTTTCGGTCAAATTCTTCATTTCCTGTCAAAAAGTCTTCAGTGCATTGTGCGAAACGAAAACGTTCGGATGGTGTTCCATTATTAAATGGCAAAGTTCAACCTTTCCAATAAAACAAGAAATTTGAAAAAATTATCAGTATTTTTTTAGCCTATTTAAATTTAAAATTTTAAATGGCCTACCCAATACGACCCACACTGCGGTGGATGTAACCGCGAAATTTTTACAGAGGAATTGACCCACATCCATTTCGCATGCTTGCAATTCTTGTATAAATCCGTATTATTTACGTATGCAGCTGTTTTTGGGACCCAAAGGGCCTCACGCTCCAGTATTTTTGATCTTGAGAGACCCCAGTGCCGCGCCTATATTTTTTTGACATCCCTAAACAACTTCGTTTCGTTTAAGAAGCCGCACTTTTAAGAAAGTGGGCGGTAAAATGTTCAAGACAATAACGACCTGAGTGCCCTCGTTTATTTTTTTTCACGCATCGTAAATAATAAATCATTTTGTCTGAACTAGGGTTACGTACATACTATACCCTTTTGCCCACATTATAAAAAGACATTCTAATAAACACTTACCTTTGATTGTTTCCATATCATCACCAATTTGTCGTCTGAGCATGATGCCAGCATAAGACCGCTTTGCGACCAGCGCACACAATTCA
Source organism: Hydrotaea diabolus (assembly GCA_963513945.1). Lineage (NCBI taxonomy): Eukaryota > Metazoa > Arthropoda > Insecta > Diptera > Muscidae > Hydrotaea > Hydrotaea diabolus. Next base: position 91,150,226 of record OY740718.1, read on the forward strand.
CACATGCTAAATGATTGTCCATTTGGCACAGCATCTTCGGCACCGATTCATCTAATTCTGCCTTTTCGGAGAGTACCGGCAGTAAATTCCATATCACGACACGGCCGGAATCCATTCCTTGGCCGCCTGTGGCAAACTTAAGACACTCCTGATGAACATCAATGGAGAATATTGGTTTTTCTGCAAAAAAAACACATGCAAGCGCAAATAAGCAAACGCCGGCCGCAGCACGCATTTATGGAAATGATTTTTTGCATTGCAAACATGCGAACAATACCGCCCGCGAATTTCTGTATGTCTTCTTACCGTCATGATGCACCCAGCTTGGTTTTAATAGTTTCATATGAAAATTTTTCTACTTTCTTTTTGTTTGTTGGAAACTTAATTTCAATTTTATTTGCAATTTGTTTTCACTTTATTGTTATTTTTCTTTAATTTGTTGATTCTGTTTTTTGTTTAATTCTTCATATTCTCTTTATCATGCAAACTTTTTTATTGGTAGCCAATAGCTGTCACTATCATTCCCTCATTCTCGGTAATATTGACAGCTGTCAAATTGCGGTCAGATGAAAATGTGGCGCGGCGCCGCTGTGATTATCATTGACATCATAGTTCAGCCGCCGCTATTTTAAGAAGTGTTTGTGAACTGTTGAGATAGCTTTAATGGTAAAATATGCATTAATAATTGTTTTAGATCGATATCTGAAACATTGTACACAACTGAAAAAACATTTTTTGATTCCAAGAGACCTATTAAACATGGGTGTATTATTTCACATCAAACAAAAATGGAAAAATCGAATTTTTTGTCATATTTTGAGCGATTAATGTTTACCACATTAAATAACTCAATGTCTAGCTTCCCGATAGAGACAAATCTGTGCATATGAAAAAAAAAACATTTCAGATAAATAGTTTGGCGGTTTTCAGGGTCAAGTATTTACCTCAATCGAAATTCTCGCTTCCCATAAGAAATATACATGTAGCTAGCAAACGAAACTTCCGTTTCGTAACTTATGTTAAATGCTTGGTAAAAGAAAATAATTGATGGATTTCTATAATTTATTTCTTGTTAGTTTCTTAGATCTTGACAATACCTCTCCAAAGATATTTTGTCCAGATCACAAAGGTATAGCCATCGGAAATGTTAGTTGTTTTTTTATTTTTCTTATCTACTGGGATTTGTTCCTGCCTATTTCCCAGTGTATATTCCACGGCTTTGCAGAGAAATTCACCTGGTTTGCTTCGTGTTTAATATATAATTTTCCAAAAAACAAACCGCCAGAATTTCTACATTATTGCAAAGAAGAAGCACAACGTCCATCGTGTACAATCTATCGTCATTTCATTGAGGACATCGATAACTGACAATAATATATCGAACCATCTGAACAGGCTGTTGTTAAGGTGAACAGCTGATTTTGACAATTGAAATTGTAAACAAAAAATGTGTGAATCCCGAGCAATGCGAATATGGTGATACTTTGCTTAATTTTACTTTTTTTAAATATACAAATTTTATTAAAATGTACATATTTTTATTTATTCCATAGCATGGCCTCGGACTTCTTTTACCCCAGCATAGGTGGTGTAGAGGAGCACATCTTCAATTTAACACAAATTTTATTGAAACGGGGTCATAAGGTAGGACCGCTTGATAGATAATTTCAGATCTATTTATTTTGATATTCGTTATTTTCTTCAATAGGTAATAATATTGACTCATTGTTATGGCGATTGCAAAGGCATTCGATATCTTACTAATGGTCTCAAAGTCTATTATTTGCCAATTAAAGTCTTCTATAGCCAATCGATATTGCCGACGATGATTTGCAATGCAGTCCTAATACGCAGTGTTCTTATAAGGGAACAAATCGAGATAGTTCATGGTCATTCAGCGTTTAGTGCCTTGGGCCATGAAGCGATGGTGATAGGATCATTAATGGGCTTAAAGGTATAACATGCCGGAGATATTGTGCGTACGTTATTTTTAATTTGCGTGTTTCTTGGAACAGACCGTTTTTACAGACCATAGTTTGTTCGGGTTTGCCGATTTATCTGCTGTCTTCACCAATAAAATGCTGGAAATTGATTTGACCTGTGTGAATCATTGTATATGTGTTTCCCACATAGGTAAGAGAATGCAGTTTTAGTTGTATAGTTATGATATTAATTTTTGTTTCTTTTTAAGGCAAAGAAAATACCGTGTTGAGAGCTCGAGTTCCAAAAGAAAGAGTTTCTGTGATACCAAACGCTGTTGACACTGCCCTCTTTACTCCAGACCCTAGCCAAAGGCCACAAGATGGTACAAGTAAGTATGGATGCAAAAATCATTATCGACATTGTTATTGATAGTTTAGAAAATCTTGCGATTTATTAAACAAAAGTTAGATTCGTTGGTTAATTGTGTTGAAATAAGTAGAACCACCAAAGGTATAATTATTGGTGAAGCTGCACTTGAGCCAAGACTAACTGTGTATAGAACTCAGCAGATCTAACACATTACACGAGATAAATCTTCCAGATTTCTTTCTCATCTCTCTGACATCGCTTTTTTAATTTTTCTAACAGGGGCTTGATGCTGTTCTTGTCTAGTCTGAGCCACAGAGCACTTTCTATTTTACATTTGTCGATTTTAGTTAATAGGCGTATGGTCGCTAAGGCAATTACTTCAAAACTTTATGAGACATTTTTAATATTTTTTTGTATACCAGCACTTTATGCCTCATAAACCGTTTGATTTGAAAATTTGTAATTTGTAGAAGAAAAGTTATTAAAGGTATATTCTATAAGCGAGTAATAAGCGAGCTCGCTTTAACTTGCTTGAGATTAATCTTGAATAACTTTATTTTCAAAACTTTTAGTGATTTGTACAGTCGTCAGCATCCGCAACATCTTTAGACGTGCCAGTTTATCTTTCACCTCGTTTGCTTCAAAACTACTTAAATTATACATATAAACAAATAAAAAAAGTTAAAGACGGGCGTGTCCGACTATGAGATGCTCACATCATCAAGCTTTTCCGAGGATTAGGCAACTCGGTCTGGATGGAGCATGGTCAAGGTCGGACTTATATTGAGTTAGAGTTCATTATTTGTCGCGACATTTGAGATGTATCGGATATAAGATGCGGCTACAGGACATAAATTGGACTGATATGGTCCAATGTTACAGAACATGGGTGTTGGTCCCCCATTGTTAGTCACTCGTAACGCTTAATGTGAAGTTAAGTAGGAATTGGATGTAAAATGTGGCTTCTAAAGCTGCAGATTCTTAAATCAGCAAGGACCTTTGTGTGGGGATTATACGAAAACATGAGCCCATGTTGTCCAGTTTGCGGCTTCTAGACTTGCAGAACCACACAACGGAAGCAACCTTTGTGTGGGACCTATTCAAAATCATGAACCGACAAAGGTTAATTATCACCAGAGAAGGGTGTTGGTCGATTCATAATTGCGGCCTGTACTTTGATAACAAAGATAGATTGACAGACGGACGGACATCGCTCAATGGAGTCTGACGTATACTTAACAATGACCATTGTTGTTGTTGCCTTGCTGTTGTTGTTGTATTTGTTGTTGTAAAGAGCAAATCCCATATCATCTCCAGATTGGGATTATTCCTTCTTTTCTACTTTCTTGCCACCGGCATCGATTGGTTTACTTAACATAGGGTCTATCTCTATTCCTTTAAGGTGTTGCAAACATCAGCAATAAGTCATAATACCCTGTATGACAGTGAGATGTAGGGTATAATTAGTACCCTAATTTTCTCGTTATCTTCAGAAACCACAGCCAAGGAAACGAGCCTGGAATAATTATCGCTGAAAGAAGACCCTGTTGAGTATAGTAAATGTTAGTATGAGAGCGGCCGTATTAGGATGGTTGTAACCTAGGATCAAGTTCAGACAAGAACATCTTAAATTTTTCAGCGGCGTGTTTTTCCATTCCCTAATTAATCCCTAACCCATGATAATTTTCTATAAAATTCATAAGCCTTTTAGAGCCGAATTTAAACAGCAAGTCCTGGTTAGTGAGTCTACGGACTATACCAGTCATTATATATTTCTGAAATGTTATTCTCCTCGTATCAACCAAATCTCTCTCCCCACACTTTAGAAAGCAATATGGCCTGACCCAATTAAACGACTTCTGTCAGGCTTATACTGTAATTCATAAATGATTTATAATAATAATGCATAATTGTTTTTTTTTTTACTTTCAGTAAACATTGTTGTTGCTTCCCGTTTAGTTTACCGCAAAGGCATTGATCTCTTATCGGGTATAATACCACGTTTTAAGTCTATGTCCCATATCAATTTCATCATAGTCGGTGATGGCCTTAAGCGTGAGTTATTGGAGGAAATACGCGAAAAGGCTAAGTGTTGCCTGGCGCCATCTGACATTTCCATTGGAAAGTATGACATCCTTTAGCATAAACGTACACAGAACGTTTTGACGTACGACCATTATTTGTGTTGTTTACAGTGACTTCAATTGGCAAAAAAAATGGAATTAACTCGTGAACATTTTTGTGCGATAATTTTTCACAACTTTGGACGTGGATTATCACGGTAAGAGTGCATCGATGAACTTAAATCTTTGTATGGCGATGAAGCACCATCCTATAGCACTGTGAAAAACTGGTTTAATGAATTCAATCGTGGCCAACGCTCGCTCAAAGACGAAGGTCGTGAATCGTCCAAAAACGGCCGTTGTGCCAAAGAACATTAATGCCATGCATGAACTGATAATGCAAGATCGCCATGTGATATACCGTGAGATAGAGGCACCCTTGGACTTTTCTTCCACCAGCATACACTCGATATTACATGAACACCTGGCCGTAAAAAAGGTTTTTTCTCGTTGGATCCCACAAAATTTGACAATCGCTCAAAAAAAGGCTCGCGTCGATTGGTGCAAAGAATTTTGAAAAAATACGATCGCGGTGCTTCGAAAGACGTTTATAAGATCGTCACGGGGGACGAATCATGGATCTATGGGTATGAGCCCGAAACAAAACAGCAATCGACCTGTGTGGGTCTTCGAAGACGAGCCAAATCCAACGAAAGTTGTTCGTGGAAGAAGCTCTTCGAAGCAAATGGTCGCCTGTTTATTCGGCAAAACTGGTCATGTGGCGACGGTTCCGCTTGAGCAACGTAGGACGGTCAATTCTGAGTGCTACACCACAATTTGTTAGCCTGTCTTCGGAGAAATTCGAACAAGAGAGGACGAATCATTGTTCGAACCAGCGCCTTTTTGACCGCCCATAACGTCGAATTGGTTTAAACGCATGCAAAAGTATACAAATCATAGAGAATACTTGAAAAACAATAAAACTATTTTTGATGATAAATATTAGCATTTTCATTATTAGGCCATATATAGCAGCACTCGTATTATAACAGACAAACTAACAAAAATAAGTAAAAAATTAAAGTGGGTCGGGTTCGACAACAAGGTATTCTACAGCACTCTGTTTTTTTGAAGATTCGCCCCACTGTCTGGAGTTTAAGCAAGGACCAACTGTATACTTCTAGAGTGGGAGGGAACTAGATCGTATTTAAAATGTTTCCTTAACGGCGGCAGGACTTTAAAGTCAATAGATCATTGATATGGGGGCTACACATTCTGTCATGGTGTGATGATAGTATACACGACTTCCATACCAGTAAGCCCAAGTTTAAATCCGGATAAGAGCATCTAACAATTTGTTACTATGCTAAATTTAAACAAAATCGTATTATTTTGTGACTTCTAATGCGGAATTATGGACCGGTATGACCTTATTAATTAAGGCTTACTTACAGGCTTCGCACAATGCTTTATGTTAATCTTTGTGTAGGATCTATGCTAAAACATCGACCGAAATGGTCCAATTTTACAAAAGTTTATTATTGGTCGCTCATATCGTATCAAGAAAACGTGTTGGACCGATTTGATCCAATGGCTCCAGAAATGGATGATTGACGCTCGTAACGCTCCATGGGTAATTTGATCGGTATCGGATGTAATATGTGGCTTTTAGAGCTGCAGGTTCTTAAAACGGGATAGACCTTTGTATGGTGGCTGTTCAAAAATATTGACCTATGGCCCTGTTAACTTGTTATCGCTCAAAAAGTACCACCAAAATTTTTAGGACTCCAAATCCATTCCTTTATTTTGTTACAAACATCAGTCATTATACCCTGTACCGCAGTGTAGTGAGGGTATAAAAACAAAGCAGACCGTATCATTTGCGGTTGTGTCAAAATGTTATATAGTCGGGCTACTCTTACGAGGACTGATCGATCCATAAGCGATGTCACCTTTGGAATAATTAACTGTCTGTTGCGAATAGAGTGACTGAGGACAAAGGACAAACGAATTTGTTAGGAAAACAGGAGATTGAGTTTTGAATGTCTTTTAAAAAAAATATAGCAACAGAAGGTGCACAAATTCAACAAACGGACAGCCTAAAAAGTCATTAACACTAGGCGATATATGAGCATACGGTTTAATAGAATATAAGTAACTCTTTGAAGCACTGCCTTTATTATATTTATATTACTTTGAGTAGTTCCAGTATATACCTCTAGACAGTACAAAATATTCGGCATAATTAAGCCATGAACCAGTTTTGTTTTCACCCAACGGGGTAAAACTAAATTGGTGTTTTATAGTTGACGAAGTGTGAGACTAATACAATATTTGTAATCCAGCACTATTCCCAAACGAGTCTCCTGAACGAATTCTATAGACGTACCATTGTATTGCAAATCTTAGTTGACAGAAGAGGAAGATGAAAACATTATTGCCTTAGTTTTAGAAGGATTAATACTAAGCTTGTTGGAGGTCATCCATACGCTCAATAATTCTAAAACAAAATCAGCTTTGGCTTGTTGAACATCCAACTACTGGATTTCTCTGCAAAATAATAGCTGAAAGAATTATAGTGAACACCAATCGCCTAAACTTTTAAAAAGGTCATTAATAAACAGCACAAAAGTAAATTGGACAAAAAATTGAGACCTGAGGGACCCGACTCCTAACAGACAAAACAGACGATGAGACTCCAATGACACGAAAAAAACTGCGTTCTACCATATTAATAATATAATAATAAATGCGTTAATAAATAATGTGTTGAACTCCTCTACGTCAACGTTGGAAATTTCTGGTGACGAAACATATCTTAGCATTCCATTATTTCGAAGACGGTTCTATAACGTCTTAGGCTAAAGTCAGACGTGACCGACTATACTAGTATTATACCCTGTACTTCTGGCAGTGCAAATATGTCTGTTTGACAAGTGTCAATTTGGTATTGATTGTAGTTGCAAGTTTTGAAGTTAAAAATTCTTTAAGTAAGCGCGGCACCACACCACGCAAACATTTGCGCAAATTTGTGCTTGGTAACGGTGCGGCTTAATTACGGTAGGGCAATCCAAAGGATATTTAATTTTGGGGAACACATTTTAGGGAATTTAAACGAAATGGATAAAGGCAATTAGTAATGAGTAAGTAGAGTGAAAAAATAAATGGGATTCAGAAAGTATGACAAATAAACGTAAAAGTCAATTAAGCGTAACGGTAATAAAGCGGGGAGTATTGTATCTTGAATTATTGTTTCCAAAAAGTCAAGATAATAACATGGACGATAGCGGCGGATCCTTGCTCATTTTCGAAGAAAAATGAAAAAATGGATGCATTGGATTCCAATAGTCACATGTGGATTTTCTTAACCCCTTATGTCGCCATTTAACTTATTGGCATATCCACCGAGATGAAATTGAGCTTCATCTGAAAACACGATTTTTCGGTCAAATTCTTCATTTCCTGTCAAAAAGTCTTCAGTGCATTGTGCGAAACGAAAACGTTCGGATGGTGTTCCATTATTAAATGGCAAAGTTCAACCTTTCCAATAAAACAAGAAATTTGAAAAAATTATCAGTATTTTTTTAGCCTATTTAAATTTAAAATTTTAAATGGCCTACCCAATACGACCCACACTGCGGTGGATGTAACCGCGAAATTTTTACAGAGGAATTGACCCACATCCATTTCGCATGCTTGCAATTCTTGTATAAATCCGTATTATTTACGTATGCAGCTGTTTTTGGGACCCAAAGGGCCTCACGCTCCAGTATTTTTGATCTTGAGAGACCCCAGTGCCGCGCCTATATTTTTTTGACATCCCTAAACAACTTCGTTTCGTTTAAGAAGCCGCACTTTTAAGAAAGTGGGCGGTAAAATGTTCAAGACAATAACGACCTGAGTGCCCTCGTTTATTTTTTTTCACGCATCGTAAATAATAAATCATTTTGTCTGAACTAGGGTTACGTACATACTATACCCTTTTGCCCACATTATAAAAAGACATTCTAATAAACACTTACCTTTGATTGTTTCCATATCATCACCAATTTGTCGTCTGAGCATGATGCCAGCATAAGACCGCTTTGCGACCAGCGCACACAATTCACACATGCTAAATGATTGTCCATTTGGCACAGCATCTTCGGCACCGATTCATCTAATTCTGCCTTTTCGGAGAGTACCGGCAGTAAATTCCATATCACGACACGGCCGGAATCCATTCCTTGGCCGCCTGTGGCAAACTTAAGACACTCCTGATGAACATCAATGGAGAATATTGGTTTTTCTGCAAAAAAAACACATGCAAGCGCAAATAAGCAAACGCCGGCCGCAGCACGCATTTATGGAAATGATTTTTTGCATTGCAAACATGCGAACAATACCGCCCGCGAATTTCTGTATGTCTTCTTACCGTCATGATGCACCCAGCTTGGTTTTAATAGTTTCATATGAAAATTTTTCTACTTTCTTTTTGTTTGTTGGAAACTTAATTTCAATTTTATTTGCAATTTGTTTTCACTTTATTGTTATTTTTCTTTAATTTGTTGATTCTGTTTTTTGTTTAATTCTTCATATTCTCTTTATCATGCAAACTTTTTTATTGGTAGCCAATAGCTGTCACTATCATTCCCTCATTCTCGGTAATATTGACAGCTGTCAAATTGCGGTCAGATGAAAATGTGGCGCGGCGCCGCTGTGATTATCATTGACATCATAGTTCAGCCGCCGCTATTTTAAGAAGTGTTTGTGAACTGTTGAGATAGCTTTAATGGTAAAATATGCATTAATAATTGTTTTAGATCGATATCTGAAACATTGTACACAACTGAAAAAACATTTTTTGATTCCAAGAGACCTATTAAACATGGGTGTATTATTTCACATCAAACAAAAATGGAAAAATCGAATTTTTTGTCATATTTTGAGCGATTAATGTTTACCACATTAAATAACTCAATGTCTAGCTTCCCGATAGAGACAAATCTGTGCATATGAAAAAAAAAACATTTCAGATAAATAGTTTGGCGGTTTTCAGGGTCAAGTATTTACCTCAATCGAAATTCTCGCTTCCCATAAGAAATATACATGTAGCTAGCAAACGAAACTTCCGTTTCGTAACTTATGTTAAATGCTTGGTAAAAGAAAATAATTGATGGATTTCTATAATTTATTTCTTGTTAGTTTCTTAGATCTTGACAATACCTCTCCAAAGATATTTTGTCCAGATCACAAAGGTATAGCCATCGGAAATGTTAGTTGTTTTTTTATTTTTCTTATCTACTGGGATTTGTTCCTGCCTATTTCCCAGTGTATATTCCACGGCTTTGCAGAGAAATTCACCTGGTTTGCTTCGTGTTTAATATATAATTTTCCAAAAAACAAACCGCCAGAATTTCTACATTATTGCAAAGAAGAAGCACAACGTCCATCGTGTACAATCTATCGTCATTTCATTGAGGACATCGATAACTGACAATAATATATCGAACCATCTGAACAGGCTGTTGTTAAGGTGAACAGCTGATTTTGACAATTGAAATTGTAAACAAAAAATGTGTGAATCCCGAGCAATGCGAATATGGTGATACTTTGCTTAATTTTACTTTTTTTAAATATACAAATTTTATTAAAATGTACATATTTTTATTTATTCCATAGCATGGCCTCGGACTTCTTTTACCCCAGCATAGGTGGTGTAGAGGAGCACATCTTCAATTTAACACAAATTTTATTGAAACGGGGTCATAAGGTAGGACCGCTTGATAGATAATTTCAGATCTATTTATTTTGATATTCGTTATTTTCTTCAATAGGTAATAATATTGACTCATTGTTATGGCGATTGCAAAGGCATTCGATATCTTACTAATGGTCTCAAAGTCTATTATTTGCCAATTAAAGTCTTCTATAGCCAATCGATATTGCCGACGATGATTTGCAATGCAGTCCTAATACGCAGTGTTCTTATAAGGGAACAAATCGAGATAGTTCATGGTCATTCAGCGTTTAGTGCCTTGGGCCATGAAGCGATGGTGATAGGATCATTAATGGGCTTAAAGGTATAACATGCCGGAGATATTGTGCGTACGTTATTTTTAATTTGCGTGTTTCTTGGAACAGACCGTTTTTACAGACCATAGTTTGTTCGGGTTTGCCGATTTATCTGCTGTCTTCACCAATAAAATGCTGGAAATTGATTTGACCTGTGTGAATCATTGTATATGTGTTTCCCACATAGGTAAGAGAATGCAGTTTTAGTTGTATAGTTATGATATTAATTTTTGTTTCTTTTTAAGGCAAAGAAAATACCGTGTTGAGAGCTCGAGTTCCAAAAGAAAGAGTTTCTGTGATACCAAACGCTGTTGACACTGCCCTCTTTACTCCAGACCCTAGCCAAAGGCCACAAGATGGTACAAGTAAGTATGGATGCAAAAATCATTATCGACATTGTTATTGATAGTTTAGAAAATCTTGCGATTTATTAAACAAAAGTTAGATTCGTTGGTTAATTGTGTTGAAATAAGTAGAACCACCAAAGGTATAATTATTGGTGAAGCTGCACTTGAGCCAAGACTAACTGTGTATAGAACTCAGCAGATCTAACACATTACACGAGATAAATCTTCCAGATTTCTTTCTAATCTCTCTGACATCGCTTTTTTAATTTTTCTAACAGGGGCTTGATGCTGTTCTTGTCTAGTCTGAGCCACAGAGCACTTTCTATTTTACATTTGTCGATTTTAGTTAATAGGCGTATGGTCGCTAAGGCAATTACTTCAAAACTTTATGAGACATTTTTAATATTTTTTTGTATACCAGCACTTTATGCCTCATAAACCGTTTGATTTGAAAATTTGTAATTTGTAGAAGAAAAGTTATTAAAGGTATATTCTATAAGCGAGTAATAAGCGAGCTCGCTTTAACTTGCTTGAGATTAATCTTGAATAACTTTATTTTCAAAACTTTTAGTGATTTGTACAGTCGTCAGCATCCGCAACATCTTTAGACGTGCCAGTTTATCTTTCACCTCGTTTGCTTCAAAACTACTTAAATTATACATATAAACAAATAAAAAAAGTTAAAGACGGGCGTGTCCGACTATGAGATGCTCACATCATCAAGCTTTTCCGAGGATTAGGCAACTCGGTCTGGATGGAGCATGGTCAAGGTCGGACTTATATTGAGTTAGAGTTCATTATTTGTCGCGACATTTGAGATGTATCGGATATAAGATGCGGCTACAGGACATAAATTGGACTGATATGGTCCAATGTTACAGAACATGGGTGTTGGTCCCCCATTGTTAGTCACTCGTAACGCTTAATGTGAAGTTAAGTAGGAATTGGATGTAAAATGTGGCTTCTAAAGCTGCAGATTCTTAAATCAGCAAGGACCTTTGTGTGGGGATTATACGAAAACATGAGCCCATGTTGTCCAGTTTGCGGCTTCTAGACTTGCAGAACCACACAACGGAAGCAACCTTTGTGTGGGACCTATTCAAAATCATGAACCGACAAAGGTTAATTATCACCAGAGAAGGGTGTTGGTCGATTCATAATTGCGGCCTGTACTTTGATAACAAAGATAGATTGACAGACGGACGGACATCGCTCAATGGAGTCTGACGTATACTTAACAATGACCATTGTTGTTGTTGCCTTGCTGTTGTTGTTGTATTTGTTGTTGTAAAGAGCAAATCCCATATCATCTCCAGATTGGGATTATTCCTTCTTTTCTACTTTCTTGCCACCGGCATCGATTGGTTTACTTAACATAGGGTCTATCTCTATTCCTTTAAGGTGTTGCAAACATCAGCAATAAGTCATAATACCCTGTATGACAGTGAGATGTAGGGTATAATTAGTACCCTAATTTTCTCGTTATCTTCAGAAACCACAGCCAAGGAAACGAGCCTGGAATAATTATCGCTGAAAGAAGACCCTGTTGAGTATAGTAAATGTTAGTATGAGAGCGGCCGTATTAGGATGGTTGTAACCTAGGATCAAGTTCAGACAAGAACATCTTAAATTTTTCAGCGGCGTGTTTTTCCATTCCCTAATTAATCCCTAACCCATGATAATTTTCTATAAAATTCATAAGCCTTTTAGAGCCGAATTTAAACAGCAAGTCCTGGTTAGTGAGTCTACGGACTATACCAGTCATTATATATTTCTGAAATGTTATTCTCCTCGTATCAACCAAATCTCTCTCCCCACACTTTAGAAAGCAATATGGCCTGACCCAATTAAACGACTTCTGTCAGGCTTATACTGTAATTCATAAATGATTTATAATAATAATGCATAATTGTTTTTTTTTTTTACTTTCAGTAAACATTGTTGTTGCTTCCCGTTTAGTTTACCGCAAAGGCATTGATCTCTTATCGGGTATAATACCACGTTTTAAGTCTATGTCCCATATCAATTTCATCATAGTCGGTGATGGCCTTAAGCGTGAGTTATTGGAGGAAATACGCGAAAAGGCCAATATGCAAGATCGAGTACAAATGATTGGTGCCGTCGAACATGCTGAAGTTCGTGATTATCTAGTACAGGGTCATATATTTCTAAATACCTCATTGACGGAAGCCTACTGTATGGCCATTGTGGAGGCCGCTTCGTGTGGCCTTCAAGTGGTGTCAACACGTGTTGGCGGTATACCGGAAGTTTTGCCCGACAGTTTAATTATACTCACTGAACCCGAGGTGGACTCAATTTATGAGGGCATCATGAAAGCCATTAAACGTTTAACGAATTTTCAGTGCCGATGCGCCGTAGATAAATTAAGTACAAATAATCAGATTGGAAATGGAACCGGTGGCGGAGGTGCTAAAGCCAAAAATGGCAAACACGCACGAAAACGCAATAAAAGAAATTCCGTCACCAGAAATCATTATAATAATAAGCAAAATACTTGCCAAACGGATGCTACAGCTCAGGATAATAATAGTGATGATGAAAACGGCCATGTTACATCAAAGGCTGTACTGTGCCCTTACAAGTGCAATGAAATGGTTGCCAACCTTTACAATTGGAGCAATGTTACACAACGTACGGAAAAAATCTATCAGAGTGTTCAGCAGGAGCCTACGCGCAACTTGGGTGAAATTTTACATTCCTATTTACGTGCCGATGTCTGGTCCATATTGCTGGCAATTTCTATGTTACATTTGATATTACGTTTCCTCGAGTACATACGACCAAGCCGGTATATGGAGAAAGCTAAAGATCTTCCACTCCTACGCAGAGATTCAAATTAAAGCATGCATTTTAATTTTAAATTAAATATTAGTGAAATCTTTTTATGTGATTGGTTTTTCTTATTGTATATGTTCTGTTATTTTTATCTTAGGAGCAAATTGATTTTAAATTCTACGATATTCAAAGAACAAAAATGTTTATGTACATCAAAAGATAAGTACATAACTGCATACTTAAAACTGCATTTCAACTATTATGTGCTATACAACCAAAAATAAATAAATACTTACAATATATTTAAATTTATCGAACGGTTTCGTATAAGTATACGGCAGGCAGCCTGAGGCAATTTATACATAGCGCCAACCTAAGGAACACTGCATTGTAAGTAAGTTTCACGGTACCACGGGTAGTCAGGAGCCTCCAGAACTGTTGTTCTGGCCTGGCTAGCAGGTGCGGCCCTTCATGGAGTATCGTGGTGGCTGTGGTTTAAACCCAAATCGCGGGGAGAGCTTCGGCTCTTTATGAAGTTGCATTGCAACCGGGTGCTGTGACCCATAGAACAGCAGAGGTGTTAGATAGGCCTCGCCCCCTGACCAACGGGGAAGTTGTGTCCATATAGCACGCTTCGAATTGGTACCTGCTGGATTGGCCTTCGCTTGGTAATGGCTCCACTTTCGATGGCGTTCCATGGTTGAGGCTATTACAGTTAGAATCATGTAAAACACTCGGACGCTATCCCAAAAAAATCGACTTACGGAGACTTCGAGATATGGAATTAATTACTAATTAAGGGTTTTTTATATATATAAATTGCATAACTATTCGATTTTTATTAATTTGTATTCTACGCCGTTCTAATTGCTTAAAATACTGTGTAATTTTGACTGATGTTTTTTGTGAATACAAGTTGTATTTTAATTCCTTAAGGATTCCTCTGTACTTATATACTTATATTCAAGGATTCCTCTATACTTCGCTGGAGAGTAGTATAATAAATTATTCTACGAAGTCATTACTTAGTTCGTTTTCAGCAAAAGTTATTAATTCGGAGGTCAACAATATCGTCATTCGTAGAAGTGACTGACACAAGAAGTTCCTTATCAACCTCGATGCAAACATGAACTATTGAAAACAATATTATTTAAACAAAGCCTGATTTTATTGTCATAGTTCCAAGTAAAAAAATTAAATCATTTTTTTTTACATTCTATTTCTTTAGAAAGATTTGACTTATAGAGATTTGTGCCATTATTTTGCTTTATAGTTATGGAAAAAAACTAATAGGAATATGTTTCTTTGCCCTCCGGTCCTGTGCTTCGTCTTAGTCGAGTCATTAAAGTTTCACTGCACCTTTATTCCGGTTTTTTTCTCTCAATATTCCATTAAGGAACCAACGGAGTTTTCTCAAATCAGCGAGCTGTCCATTTAAATTCCAATCAAACTAAAGGTCGCAAGTACTGTTGAAGCATAATACTATTTAAACGTTATTGTTTTGGCCTAAAGACGGATGTTGTTCAAATAGAAGAAATCGTCGATGATATACCGACATACATATAACCAGATTATTGTTACTGCAGCTCTAGGTGACACATGTTACATCCTATGTTGATTAATATTACACCTTTGCGGATAGTTTCCTTCACAATGCGGCCATTTAGATTTCAAAAGTGATTGCAAATCGCGCGAAAGTGGTGGATTTCCATTTTGGTGTTCTGAGTTACGCGCGTTTTGGGTTTTACGAGGTTTTTTTCGAACGCGAGAGGGAAATGGGTAAAAAAATGATCAGAACATATGCTTTCAATTTCGGTAATAAAGTTTCTCTATAAATTTGCAAAATTGTATTTAGCAGACCAGCAAAAAGATACAAATTCAGATCGCCTCGACTACATTTTATTATTCCCCTATAAAGGGTTTTCCAACAGTTTCGTATCTTTATTTCAACGCACCCTCAAACATTTTTAATGATCCTTCAGTGTCAAAACGTTAGTCGAAGTCAACATTTTCATAATGATAAAGTATAGTTGCAAGCAAACTTTGTAAATCATTAAAAACTACTATCGTCATTCTGAGTCGGTGGTCGCAACTTTAAGAGCGCTTACTCCAATTTTCGGTGAAGCTCATTTTTGGCCTTGGGTTTTGTCAATAAACAAAATATGCGTTATTGGGCAGCAACGAACACACATGTGCTTCAAGAGACATAATTGCCGCAAAAAATTATTGTGTGGTGTGGTTTTTATGCCGGAAATGCGATTGGGCCGTATTCTTTCGTCAATGAAAACAATCGTCATGTTACCCTTAATGGAGAGCGCTATCGTGCCATCTTAGAAAATTATTTTTGGTCAGAATTGGATGAGCTTGACATCGCCGATATGTGGTTTCAAGAAGACGGTGCCACTAGCCACACAGAACGCGTTACAATCGATTAACTGAAAGACAAATTCGGTGAACGTGTTATCTCGAGAAATGGTCTGGTCGAATGGCCACCTCGTTCATGCGATTTAACACCATTAGATTTCTTTTAAAGGTGCCACCCACATCCAACAACATTATACGAGCTCAGAGACAACATCTAACATTTGTTGTAGCGACGTTTTCAAGAGCACCTCTACCTATAACCAACCCAGGTAAACTTAGACATATCGTCCCGTGTTTTTTTTTAGCCCCAATGCTAACGTCCCTTCCGATACTAATCCCTGCCGCTTTCTAATCCACCTTTGACATTGTTTATGCTTTTAACATAGCACCCGAACAAAGGTACTTTCCGATATAGCGGCTTCTCACTCTAGAGTACACATTTATATTTCGATCTAGCTCATGTGGTACACCTAACCCTGGTGAAATTGGTGCACATCGGAATAACAGATTTTTATTTCGATCTAGCTCATGTGTTTTTCCATACCCTGGTGAAATTAATCCACATCGGTATATATATTTCACATAGCCCGCTCTGGAAGTCACAAACTAAGGACCACCTTGCTAAAATTCTGGACAGAGGCGTGGAGTTTTCTGAATAACAGAATGGTGTAGTTTTTTAAGTAGTCGGTCCCTTCCGTCTTTAGCAGTTTATACTTATTATATATTATGGATCGGGGACCCTATAAAGTATAAGTACATACAATATTATTTATCGACGTAAAATTCTAATACGATCAAGACATATCCGTTGTTACGCCCCTGTGTCTGTTTAACGCATGGTAGCGATGAAACAAACTAATCTAAGATCCTGAAATTGTGCATGGTGTTGGCCTGTGGTCATTAGTTGTTTCTATGGGCATGAGGGGCCAAATCGGTCTATGGAGGAAAAAGTTTCTCCTTTAAGAGAATAAAGGCAACTCGGAAGAAAGTACACTTTTGTTGAGTATTTCCTAAACAAATCATTTTTGTGAACGAACCACGGTTATAATGGGGACAGTTAGTTAAGACATACTTAATACCTTAAAAAAGGCATAATGGCCGGAGGTTTTTGCTTGTGTGTTTTGAAAATCCCCCCACATGGTCAAAACGGGCGATTAACAGTCTATATAGACATATGGGAACTCCAATTAAAGCAAATTCTATTCAAATAAAAAAAGATTTTTTTAAAGTTAATAATAGGTAAATTAAATTTAAAACTTGTTTAACAAGATATTTATTTATTTAAAAACGAACTGCTTCTTTTCGAAAATTGTTTCACTGCTTATGACTTGCAGTTTCAGAGACAAGTACTACACAAAATGTTTTTCTGTTACTATACTTTTAACTCTGGAATTAATAAGTTGTATTCCATGGTTGGATGGAGCGAATTTTTTAGCGGGGGGGGTTCTACCTCTAAAATTTCGGCGACTTTACGACGAAGAGATTAATCTCTAAGCTTAAATACATTAGCCGTTCGAAGGCGGCGTTAAACAGTAGGTGTCGATTAGTGAGTTTAAGAATTTAATCGTGCACAGTTTACTGAATTAAGTGACGTTTTCGCCTTGTTTCTTGATGGGATGTTGTTGGACATAAAATACACAATATTTGTTTCAAAAAAAAATACGTTAAAAACCTTGAATTGACTGCCTACCGACTAGATTCACCAGAAATTCGACTTGAAATTCAAACAGGTCGACAATCAACGACTTTACAATTGTTTGTTCTTAGACCGATAACTATCACTAGAACAAATGCCATAAAGCCAATCGATAACGAGCAAGCATTGCATTATGCTACGACTGCCATCTTTAGAATATAAGATTACCAAAACAGCTGAAAGCATTTTCCAACTAAAAACCTAGACAAACGAAGGAACTAAGGAATTAAAAATACTAGAAAAATAATATACAAAGTAAGAATACTCGGTATTGGCTGACTAAGTGGCACTACACCATCATGGATTTACTAGGATCCATATTAAATGCCATGGACAAGCCTCCAACAGCCAACGAAGAACAAAAGAAGTTGATCAAGAGACAAAAGGAAATTGCCGAACGTATGAAAAATAAACAAAAGGAGGAACTAATGCGATTTCGCAAATACGTCGAGGAGCGTATTTCACGTTTTGCGAAAGACGATCGTCATCACATCGAATTTCAACCGCTCGACAAGGTCCATCGTTCCATAATACACGAAGTGGCCGAGTATGGTGGTTTCATCTGCATGAGTTTTGGCTGCGAAGATATCGATCGCTATTCGGTGGTATATAAGAAAGAAAATGCTCCCACCGAGGATGAAATATTGGCCCGGCGCAATGGGGACGGTTGGAATGAGGAGGTGGCCAAAGATTATGCCGAGAGGCGCGTTAAACAAAAAGAACTCGAAATCGAACAAAAAAGACTGGCTCGCTCTTCCATAAACTCGGCGTCTGTCGCGAATTCATCTGCCGCTTCCGCCCAAACAACCAGCCCAAAAAATAGCTCGTCATCCACAACTGAAATTAAGCCAACATTTAACTACAAAGACAAATATGCTCATCTCATTGGCCAGGATGCGGCTTTGGAGGCCGCCAGAAAGACGGAAACAAATGTAAGCTACGGCTTTGTGCCGAGTAAGAATAAGAAGGATATTCGCTCAATAGAACAAACTTTGGCCGATATACAAGCTAAAAAGAAGCTCAAACTGCAACTACAGCACGAACAACAGCAGCAGCAGCAACAACTAGAATTACAGCAACAGGAACAAAATGCCAATGACGCTGCCGAACAGTCAGCACCATCAACAACCACAACATTGTCGCCCGAGCAAGTTATACACTGATGCTATTAAGATGTTCCTACACTTACATAATCAAAACAAAAAAAAATTAAGGAAGGCCATAAATATCACTTAAAATCGTTAAGAAAAATTAACAGCAAAATAGTTTTAGTTTAAAAAGCAAATAAACTAAACAAATATACAGGCAAGAATGAAGCCATCAGAACACCAGTGCACTAAGCGACAGTGGTTTGATATGTTGTGATAAATTCGATGCTCCAATATCCTAAAGGTAACTCGCAAAGACTAGAACAGGTCCTCTGAAATGTTAAGGTGGTTTATGCCATGCCTGTTCTGATGGGACTTATACATCTAATGCAACTGCACCACACAAATTGATTAAATTGAAAAGGATGATGGTGATGATGATCGAACAACAAACAACAAATGCCTCTGCAATATTTTTACTCTCATTGATAATTGTTAATTTAACCGGCATATGCAAACTTTTGCAAACTGATAAGAAAAACAAACAAAATATTAATTTTTAAGCCCTTTCGTTATTAGGTTTACTTTTGGTAGTTTTAATATTTTACGAAGCAACTCAACGTTAGTTCATTTCGTATTGTAAAGCAATTTTAGATATACCTACCTACCTACATATATCCTTTACTCACTCCCTTATTGTTTTAAGAAATTTTACTTTCCCCACCTGTTTTAAAGAGATTATGCTTTGCCTGAGTGATCAGACAACATTTCTGTCTTTTTTTAAGTTTAGACTTTTAGTTGCTTATTTTCAAAGGTATATATTTAAAAAAAATGAAACTGATAAGGAAATAAATATTAAGACGTTATGAGACAAATACAATCTGATGCAATTATTTAAACCGACCACATTCTATCGCCAAAAATAATTCAATTGATGTAAAGGGTGGTCCAACCATAATGCACGATGTTAATTGTGAGTCACAACTTAACGTCAAGTTTTTTGCACAACTTAGTTTGACGTTTCTTTGTTTCAACCATGTAAAACAAAGAAATGTCCAGCGCTTTAAGATTGTTGAAGCCTTTTAAGAAAATGGGGCGTTCAAATCAAAGTGCTCTTCGTGATTTTTTTTTGGTCAGCATATTCGACCAAATATGTCCTCCTCCATCGGGCGAATTGTAACCGAGTCGGTAGGAAATATGAAAACACCTGTACATGCTCGCCCAATTCGTTCTGTGGAAAACACTGATGTTTTTCGCGATAGTGTGGCAGAAGAGCCGTCAACCTTAACTCATCTTCGTGCCCAACAACTGTACATCTCGCGGAAATCACTGATACATATTTTAAATAAAGATTTCAATTAACAGTCTTACAAGGTTCAATTGACTCAAAAACTAAAGCCAACTGACCATTCTAAATGTCTTCAATACGCCGAATGGTTGGTTGAACAGACAATAGGTAAATGGTGACTACAAAGAAAATCATCTTTAGGCTCACTTTCACTTCAATGTGGGCCAATGAAAATCCAAGAGTGATTGTTGAAAAGCCGATGCATCCGCAAAGCGTGACTGTTTGGAGCGGTTTATGGGCTGGCGGTTTCTTCATTCCCTAATTCTACGTAAATGAGATCGGCCAAGCAGTTACCGCATATGGTGTTTGCTATCGCGAGATTGTATTGGTCTTCTTGTGTCCAACAATTAAGAATATGGACCTGAATGAATGTTGTTCCAACAGAATGGTGCCACTTGTCACACAGCCAACAAACAATGTTTTTTTTTCTAACGCCTTTGCGATGTTAATTGGCCGCCACGATCACGTGATTTGACACCGTTGGACTTCTTTCTTTGGGGATATTTAAAGAAAATGTGTCTGTTAATGAACAGAACTAGAACTATTCAAGAACAAGAACTATTCAAGAGCTAAAAAATGATTTAATTAAGCACATTAACGACATTAAACCTCTATTATGCCTCACCGAAGCAGTGACGAGCATTTGGCCTATATTTTGCTTACGATAATTCTCTAATGATTTTTTTGTTTGAGAATGCAAAAGACATTCCTCTGCGGAAGAAAGGAATTACAGGGCTTGTTTGAAATAATGACCGTCCCATATCGATTTTGCTAGCGTTCTCCAAAGCTCTGAAATTATACTAATATGGGTGATCCATCTAGAGGTATTTTTTCAATAGGGTTTTTGTCACAGATTATGCGTGAGTTGTATTATGTACTTTGTTTTTTATTTGTTTTCAGTACTGTTTGACATTTCATCATGGAAAAACTTACACCGCAACAACGTCTCCTAATTGTGCAACTGTATAATGCAAATGAGCGATCGGTAAGAAACTGGCTTCGGCCAAAATTTGGTTCAGTAATGAGGTCCATTTCTGGCTCAACAGCAGCGTCAATAAACAAAATTGCCACATTTGGGCTGAAGAGCAACCAGAAGAGGTCCAAGAGGTGTCATTATACCCAGAGAAACCCATAGTTTGGAGCAGTTTATGGCCTGGTAGAATCATCGGTCTAAATTTTTCCAAAAAGATGATGGCCGTAACCGTGAATGGTGTCCGCTCTCGCGCCATGATATCGGACTGTTTGCTACCTCAAATTGAAGCCAGTAATCTTGACAAAATTGTATTTCAACATGACAGTGCCACTTGCCATACAGCTGCTCAAACAATGTATTTATTGAGAGGTAATTTCGAAGAGCAAGTAATTGCTCGTTTTAGACCGGAGAGTTGGCGTTCCAGATCGTGTGATATCACACGTTTGGACTTTTTGTCCGACCATACCGGTAGAAATGCTCGAAAGAGTCATCCAAAATCGGACCCTTAGAATGGACAGCCAGAGACTTAGTTGCGGCCAACATTTGAAGGAAATTATATTCAAAAGATAAATGCCATAAAATCGAATGAAGAATAAAGATTTCATACTTGATTTGAATTTTTTCTATTTTGAAAAATACCTTTAGATAAATCACCCGATATATCAAATCTGCAGTCATTTGAATAACTTTGCTTTAATAGATCAGTATCAGTCAGTTAGCATCATAGCATGGCATCACTAATGCTTTATGTAACGGAGACTGTAAGACGAACTATTGCCTCCAACCATATATTGAGTGGTGTCTGTGTTAGAGGTATCCAACCGAGTTTTACAACATTTGCTTCATTGTGAAGCTTAGACCCTATTGAAATTGATTAATATCTTTCCATGTTATAGAACAGACTCCTATCAAAACTTCTGTTTCGGTTTAAGGCCGTTTCGCTGAAGGTATATATTGAATGCCAACTTGCTCAAATTTTGCATAAAACTCTACCAACTGTGGTAAAACATAATAAAATGGGTCTATGTTAAAAGATATTTTTGATTTTTAGCCCAGCCGCACTAAAAGGATTATATAAGGCTAGGTTTAATTCAAATTCGGCCCATTTTATTGTAATTAACAATAATAATTAACGACGAAATTGGGCTATTGCGGTGAATGTATGGTTTTAACCACACATGAGTGTCTGTCCCTCTTGTTTTGAAACTATGACGTGTTAAAACCACATATTCACCCTGATTACAGATATCGTTCTCGAAATACGATTAGTGTTAATTTCGCCATAACTCGGAATAGGACTTTTGGTATTTTGATAACCAGCGTAGAAGAAGAGGTTCAAGAGGTGCCATTATACCCAGAGAAAACCACGGCTTGGAGCGGTTTATAAGCTGGAGGAATTATCGGTGCATACTTTTTTCAAAAATGATGATGGCCGGAACGTAACCGTGAATGGTGCTCTCTATCGTGCCATGATATCGATCTTTATGCTACCTGAAAATGAAGCCCGAAATCTTGACGACACTGGGTTTCAACAGGACGGTGCCACTTGCCATACAGCTGCTCAAACAATGGATCTATTGAGAGTTCATTTCGAAAATTAGCTTATTTCACGTTTTGGGCAGGTGAGTTGGCCGCCTATCATCATATCACACCTTTAGACATTTTTCTTCTGGGGTTACGTAAAGTCCAAAGTCTATGCTGACAATCGAGCTTCGATTCAGGTTTTGGAAGCCAACATTATGCGTGTCATTAAAGCCATACCGGTCAAAATCCTCGAACGAGTCATACAAAATTGGAAACCAGAAAGAAACCCTGAGGCGTAGTTGCGGCTAACATTTGAAGGAAATTATATTCAAAAAATAAATGCCATAAAATGCTCTTTCACGAATTACCATTGATTCCACACTTGATTTGAATTTTTATAAAAAATATCTCTAGATGCATAGCCCTATATATAAAATTGTTATATCAATGGAAAACCCTGTATTATTCTTTAGAACAATACACTTTTAAACCATCGAAATCGCCGCGTTGTGATTCCAATCTCTAGCATTTCGTTAAAGTCTGTAGTACATATTGACGTAATTAATTCAGTATTAAGTATTTTTTACTACGAGTATGAGTTGGCTCTTCCAAATTGGTGTCATTGAGCAAGCCTTTTTGTTAGGAATTGGATTCAGCATTTTGGGGAATAAAATCATAGTTTAATAACCAAAACATATAAACTGTTCCAAAAAATAAATTTCCGGAATCTATTTTTCTATTGAAACAAAAAAATCATGGTAAAATAAACAAGGTATAGTAATTTGCCCAATAACAACAAAAATAGTTTGTCAAAGTTACTTGAAAGAGAATGCCAAAACTACTTATACATTTTTGTGAATGTTTGATGATAATTGTGAATGCTGGATAATGAATTTTTTATTTACCAACTTCAAATTTTAAAATTGGCAATTAAAATTACTACGAGAAAAAATGTAAAATCAGCTGTTAGCATAACTCTACCTTCTTTATTGTACCATGGTATAAATCAACCAATTCTTTGGACACGCGGGACACACCCTGAATGTCGACATATTTACATCCGGAAAATCTGCATAATTAAAAGAAGAAACTTAATATTTCAATAAAAAAAATATACATTTTATTTCATTATTTTAAGTTATCATTTCAACAATAATATTTTTTTGTACAAAATTATGTATATATTGCATTTGTTCCAAATAAATGTACATATAAAAATAGATGAGATATATACATACGAGTATATATAAGTAGTATATACATATATGCATGTATTTATTTCAACAATATAGCACTTCTTAAAGTTAAAAATATGAATGTTTTGTGACATCAAAATGTGACTGATTGCAAATAGTGCGTGGCCTTCTTCTCGATGTACACTAACTCACAACTTTGGAATAAATTAATTATTATTTATAATACGCTTCGATGTTCGTGCCGTAATACGCGGATGGAAATACAAATAATAGATGATCATGAATACGATACCAATGTAGTAGAACGATAAGGCCATAATACACAAAGGATAGAATAGATATGCGATCGAAACCAAATCGGCCGAAGCATTTAGCGTAAATATTGCAATACATATTACATTTTCCATCGAACAAAATACATAATAGAGCAAATATTTATAACGTGTCGGAGCGTCGCGCACCGAGATGTAGGTGAAGATATAGACCACGCCCAGGACCAGACAAAAAAGGAAATTACACACGGACGATGAGCGGGCGAATTTCGGACGATCGATTATAAAAGTAACAAAGCCGAAGGCTACAGCGTGTACCAGACATGCGATTAAAGTCCATAGGGGAAAAATACTGGCCACAAATGCAATACATAAGGTACGAGAAACTAGGAAAGAAAGGAAAAAAAATAATTTTATTATGAATTATATATACGAGCCCAAGGAATCTATGCATGTAAGTTTATACAAAATCAAATTGTATTCTTTGTCGCGCCTAATCTTCCTAGGGATTTCTTAATAATTGTCGTATCATCAGCTCTTTGTGCGCCTTACAATAACTATATATATCTTAAAAACTAATATACTTATATGTCTATATGCTAGGCCATTTAAAATTTGAAATTTGAATCGGCTGAAATAAGAACTGATAACACAGTGCAACAACCAAAATGCAAATGGGATGGAACCAGTTGCAAATGAAAGTTGACATTATCCACAACAAAGCCTTCAAGGGTTTTTTTAGTTCAGTGCGAGATTTTTTTACACGCATTTGAAGTTGGTATTTTGCAACGCTGTCTAACAAAAAAAGAACATTGAAAATTTGATAAAAAAAAATGCTTATTTATTTTTATTATCCTGGAAAGCTGTGGTGTCTTACTATTGTTGGGGTCCAGGAATTTTGCATTTTTGATATTTATTTTTACCTAAAATTCACGCTAGATGGCGCTGTCATACAAATAGTGCTATTTCTTGTAGACTTTCATAGAAAAAAACGGTGTATCTACTCTTTTTTATGCTCTTTTTTATGCTTTTTTATTTTGATGTTGGCTTCATTGTAAAACAAATTTATTTATTCTATTTTATTTATTCATATAGTTATACAAAAGCCCACAGGGCCAAAAAACGCCACTTAAAAACTAAAATAACTTTAATAATAAAAATGTATGTATATAAGTATACACATGTAATTTAACGCGATGATATAACGAAGTACATTTTTTTTATTTTCAGTACGTTACTTTTACAAAAGTCTATTTTTTATGGAAAAAAATGTTTTTTATTGAAAAAAAATATTTGTTTTTATTACAAAAACAACTTTTTTATTTAAAAGCAACTTTCTTATTTAAAAGCAACTTTTTTATTTAAAAGCTATTTTTTTTATTTAAAATCAACTTTTTTAATTTAAAAGCAACCTTTTTATTTAAAAGCGTTAATTACTGCAATACACCATTTTTTCTATAATAATCTACAATTACACTTTTTATATGACAGCGCCATCTAGTGTGAGTTTTAGCTAAAAATAAATATCAAAAAGGAATTCCTTGATATTAAATACCCCCATAATAGATAGTAAAAGTAAATAAGCATTACTTTATAAAATTTTCAATAATCTTTTCTTGTTAGACAACGTTCCAAAATCACCAACTTCAAATGCGTGTAAAAAAATCTCGCGCTGAACTAAAGAAAACCCTTGAAGGCTTTGTTATGGATAATGTCAATTTTCATTTGCAAATGGTCTCATCCCATTCGCATTCGGAAAGTTCGATTTTGTATCACTGTGTAATTCGTGTAAATTTCTGTTTTTTTTTTGAAAACTTTTTCTTTTAAAAATGGAACACCACCCGATGCGTTTCCGCTTCGCCCAATGTACTGAAGATTATTTTGCAGGATAAAAAGAATTTTATCGAAAAATCGTGTTTTCATATGAAGCTCATTTTCATCTCAATGGTTATGGGGTTCAAAGAACCCACACGTGAGTATTGAGAAACCAATGCATCCACAACTAATCACCGTTTGGTGTGAATTTTGGGCTGGCGCCATCATTCGGCTATTTTTCTTTGAAAATGAGCAAGGAGCCGCCGTAACCGTCAACGGTGAGCGTTACCGCGCCATGCTTAACGATTTTTTGTTTTCAAAAATTCAAGGGAATGACATGGACGACATTTCGTTTCAACACGACGAGGTAACATGTCGCACAGCCAACGCAACCATCGATCACCACACTGTTCTTGAAAATCGAATAATACGCCGAAATTGTAATGTCAATTGGCTGCCTCGGTGCTGTGATTTGAGCCCTTGGATAATGAAATTAACCAGAAGTTTACGGGCCTCTATACTCTTCAACAAAATGTGGTGCGAAAAGAGAGAACAGAACTATAGTAGGGATGGCGAGGACATTTAAATTTTCAAATCCTGAGGTTGAATTTCCACAATCCTTATGGGCGGAATTTATGAAGTAGGCTAGGACAGGGTGTCATCAGTTCCTGATGTAAGTCCGTTTGAATTGTGGCGTGGAAAAAAAGCCAAGAATTCGCCACTTGAGTATTATTGGATCAACATGTTATGTAAAAAGTACTGAAAGTTTTTGGACCAAATATTTTTTAATATATTTATTGATGTATATTGTATCCATAAAGAATCTACTTATTCGAAATGTCCGCCTTTTGCCTTTACACACGCCTTTGCCTTTACACACGCTGCACGAACCTCGTCTATTGGAAAATTGGCCACAGTTCGAACCAAAGCAGTCTTAAGAGATCCAATTGTGACAAACCTTGTCCTCTAAAACCGTCCACAATTTGTAATCCAATGGGTTCAAATCTGGACTGCCTGAGAGCCATTCTTCAGAGGAAATGAACGCTGGCAAATTGTTTCAAAGCCAGGCCTGGAACGTTTTAGCCTTATGGGCCGGCGCAGAATCCTACTGGAAAGTCCATGGCTGGTTTTGGAACAGAGAATTGTTAAGAGGCTTTAAAACAGCTTCCAAAACGGATTCTTGGTAAACTTTGGCCGATGTTTTGACTCCTTGTTCGCAGAAATGCAGGTCAGTGACCACATCGTAAGAGACACCCCACCAAACCATGACTGAAGCTGGGTGATGACCCTTTTCCACCCTTCGGATCAGTTCAGATGCTTCCTTAGATGACCGCGCATACACTCTATCATTTTGCTTGTTAAATTTTTCTTGAACGGTAAAAATTTTTTCATCGGTGAACAAAATTTTTCTGTGCAAGTTATCAGCGTGCTTCACCAAAAGACATTTGCATTTTTCAATCCTATTTTTTTTGTAAAGCTGCAGTCAATAAATGTCCGGTACGTCGTTTGAAAGCCCCTAGTCCCAAGTCTTTTTTAATAATTCGACTCATGGACTTTTGCGTGATATTTATCTTACGGGCCATGATTTTCTGTTTTCGGAGCGGATTTCTGTACATTTTTGATTTAACGGCTTTGATAACATGCGGTATTCGAACAGAGCGTGGGCGGCCCGACCAGTGGCGGTCTTTTACATCTCCAGTCTCCTCAAACAGTTTTATGCATCGGTAGACGAACATGCGGCATATCCCTAGTGGCCGGAGCGTTTTTCATTTCACACTTGAAAAGAGCTATAACAGCGATACGGTTCTCATTATCTGACCACTCTATGATGAAAGTTGAAACAATTTTAAAATCCCGTTACAGACTAACGCTATTGAGGTTAGCTTTCAAAACCCATATCACATTAACGGGGTATGTTCAGTTCTACTATTGAAATGGGTGTGTTTAATGTTGTAACAGTGTTTATGACACTACTAGGTAAGTATTGAATAGGACAGGAAAGTCATCAGTTCCCGATGTAAGCCCGTTTGAATTATGGTGTGGAAAAAAATTTCAAAACCGCAGAAAAATGGACAATAAAGATGTAAAGGGTTACCTTGTCGGTAACGATGGAGATGAGAGGTACAGAATATACATTGAAGAACAGAACAAAGTAGAGGTTTCCAGAGATGTGAAATTTCAAGAAAGAATCAATAAAAAAACAAGATACTAAACAAAAAGATGACAAAGCTGATAAAGACATACCGATCAAATTATACTATAAGTATAATAGAAGAAATTATGCCACTTTAGGTCCAGAAAACATTGAGAACTTAGAAGATTTTGAACAAGACAACGCGGTCTATAAAGAGAATGGAAAAGAACTTTCCCACGAAGAAGACTTTGAAGGATTCGATGAGGAATATGAAGACGCAGAAGGTATATTAGAAGAAGAAATTGGTAAACGTCCCAGAAAAGATTCTGAACAAGATGAACCCATTTCTAAACGTCTCAGAGATCGAACATTAATGCATAATCCAAGGTATAAATATATCTTAATGATGTCCTAAGAAGTTTTTACACAAATACAAACGCCTTCTACATACACAAAAGCTCTTCAAAGTAATCAGACAAAAGAATGGAAACAAGTTATGCAATCTTAAATCAATTTATTAAAGGAGAATAATACTCGTACATGGATTCTGGAAAATTTACCAAAAGGAGCAAAGGCCCTTCCTGGAAGATGGATAAGACGAATCCTGATGGAAGTATTGAGAAGTATAAAGCTCGGCTTGTTATTAAAGGCAAAGATGACAACGATACATGCGCTCTTAAGTATTGCTGCAAACGAAGAGCTGCACTTAGCACATTTTGATGTATCAACAGCTTTTCTTTAAGGCAAATTGGAATAAAATATTTATATGACTATTTAACAGACTGGGGGATTTGACGATCTGGAAGAGTTTGCCTACTTAAAAGAAGTTTGTATGGATTAAAGCAAGCTCCCAGGTGCTGGAACAAGAAAATATAAATATTTCTTCTTAAAAAAATTGGTCTAAAAGCAAGTACTGCTGACCCTTGTCTTTATATAGGGGAAAGAGAATGAAATAAGTTACTATTGGTACTTTATGTAGATGACGGATTAGTTGCTGCCACTGATTATGAAGAACAGAATTAATTTTTAAACGAATTTAAATCTGAATAAATATTAAATTAGGAAAAGTAGAAACCGAACTCCCGTATAGACAAGCAGTTGGTGCCTTGATTTATTTAATGCTTGGAACCAGACTAGATTTGGCTTTTCAGTTGGTTTCTTGTCAAGATCTTTGGAAAATCCTACTTCAGAAGATGTACAATGAGTAAAGCGAGATATTGGTATAGTATATGCTAAAAATGGTCCTAAGATTAAGTGATGCCGATTTTGGAGGAGGACGGGAAGATCTACAGCTGAAGTTGTTGTGACATTATTAAGTACTCGTATTAGACAACAAATGGTTACAACATCTACTACTGAGGCAGTTAATGAAGCATCCAAAGAAGTTACATGGCTTACAAGACAAGGGCATACAAATCGACAACACTGCTGCTACGAGGGCTGCTATATATATTTCTGGCCTAATAATGAAAATGCGAATATTTATCATCAAAAATGGTTTTATTGTTTTTCAAAGTATTCTCCAGCATGATTTATACACTTTTGCATGCGCTCAAACCAATTGTCGAAGCACTTTTTCCACTCCGATTGAGACACCTCCAAAACAAAGTTATTGAACGCTTCAACAGCATCTTCTGGCGACGAAAATCGTTGACCACGCATTTTTTTCTTGATGTGCGGGAATAAAATGAAGTCATTGGATGCCAAGTCAGGGCTGCACGCCGGATGACCCATCAATTAGACGTTTTGGCCGGTCAAAAAGGCGCTGGTTTGAGCCGATGTCTGAGAGCTCGCATTGTCGTGGTGCACAATGATTCGTCTTCTTTTGTTCGTTTTTCGATTTTCTCCGAACAAATCGTGGTGTACCACTCAGAATTGAACGTCCTACGTTGCTCAAGCGGAACAGTCGCCACATGACCAGTTTTGCCGAAGAAACAGGCGACCATTTGCTTCGAAGTGCTTCTTCCACGAACAACTTTCGTTGGATTTGGCTCGTTTTCGATGACCCACACGGTCGATTGCTGTCTTGTTTTGGGATCATACGCATAGATCCATGATTTGTCACCTGTGACGATCTTATAAACGTATTTTGAAGCACCGCGATCGTATTTTATCTTTGCACCAATCGACACGAGCCTTTTTTTTGAGCGATTGTCAAATTGTGCGGAATCCAGCAAGAACAAACCTCTTTTACGGCCAGGTGTTCATGCAATATCGAAAGTATGCTGGTGAAAGAAATGCCCAAAGATGCCTCTATCTCACGGTATGTCACATGACGATCTTGCATTATCAGCTCACGCACGGCATCAATGTTCTCTGGCACAACGGCCGTTTTGGACGATCTTCGTTAATGGGCGAGCGTCGGCCACGATTGAATTCATTAAACCAGTTTTTTACAGTGCTATAGGATGGTGGTTCATCGCCACACAAAGAATTAAGTTCATCGATGCACTGTTGTCGTGATAATCCACGTCGAAAGTTGTGAATAATGATCGCAAGAAAATGTTTACGAGTTTCCATTTTTTTGCCAAATTGATTTTTTCATGTCACTGTAAACAACACAAATGATGGTCAAAACGTTCTGATGGAAATGGCAGATGGCGCCCGGCAACACTCGGTGTTGCCTACGACAGATATATATAGCAACCCTCGTACTCTACATAATACTTATAGATCGTATATAATCAAGATAAGTTTTAAATAAACTTAAATATGTTCATGGATGTTTATGTCAGTTCAATAAAATTACGGAATTCAATAGAAAATGTACGGAAAATTTGGGATAATCGGATAAGGTATCAATCGGTAAGATATTGTGTTCCATTATTAAATGACAATGTTCCAATAAAACTAGAAATCTGAAAAAATTATCAGATCTTTTCTCAGCCGATTCAAGTGTAAAAAATCAAAATGTCAAATCGCCCACCCAGTAGTTATAGCAATTTAAGTCTTTTAAAGATTCCTAAGGATATTTATCAAAAGCCTGACTCCTCCTTCACAATATTAGCCCTTAATGCGATCAGAATAATAACTTAAAAGTTCTATATTTATATAATAACCCTACTTTACTAAAAACTTGACCTTAACTTAAAAGTTTTATATTTATATAATAACCCTACTTTACTAAAAACTTGTCCTTATTTTAATCTCAATTAGCAACGCCTAAAGGCTATTGAGAGTGTTTTCGGCTCGGTAAATGTATTTTTTCATATCATTTTGGTAAATATTAGTCTTGTTAGTTCATATTTGGCAGTCGTGA
This sequence comes from Hydrotaea diabolus, assembly GCA_963513945.1. NCBI lineage: Eukaryota > Metazoa > Arthropoda > Insecta > Diptera > Muscidae > Hydrotaea > Hydrotaea diabolus. The sequence goes on from OY740718.1 coordinate 91,181,447, forward strand.
AGTAGAGACATGGCAAACTTATTATGAAAAAATATTCGATGAATCGTTAAACATTGTATCAAAATCTATCATCGATTACTGTGACGATGAGAAAGTTACGTGAAACTTTTGGGAGAAACAACGTGCCAACAAAACGCACTATTTATCGTGTAGTGAATGGTTTCGAAGAAAGAGGGTCTGTAGTAGATAGGCCCAAGCATGGACCACAACATACTGCAAGTTCGGCTGAAAACAATACTGTTGCTCAAAAAAGTGTTTAAAACAATCCATCAACCTCAATTCGTCGCCTTGCTGAATGTAATGAAAAATGTGCTCAAAAGAGCCAGCATTTGTGAGGCAACCAGAGGCGGACATTTTTCTGATATTGTATTCCATACATAATTGCCGACATTAAATAAAACATTTACCAATATAATATCCATTGTCTTTCATTTAATTAAAAACTATAAACAAACAAAGTAGTATACCTTTCCGACGGACACCCTGTAGTACCTTGAGCAGCGCTACAGCGGATTTTATTTAGTTTAACTGACTTCTTTCGGTTAAATCTGTATTAAACCTAATAAATGTGCTATTCGATAATTTGATTGTATTTCCTGAGCCTCGCGCAGAAATATTTTTCATATAAATGTTACCCTATAGGAAATTGTGTTGACTACAAAAGCTCATGGTTCTTTGGTAAAGCTGCAGTTCAAGTTTGAACGCAAGGCCTAACAATTAACTAAATTTGATTATTTTAGAATATTTTTAGATTTTGTATTAATTTTACAATACATTATTGAGTTAGTTTATGCTGAATAATTACCTGATATACAAAAATGCCAGCACAGCTGTAATATTACACCATTTCCACTTATATTATATTTATCACTTTGCGTGTAACGATTATAACGATGATAGACGGATAAACACCACGCCATGCTACCGAAATAAGATGTGATCGCTATGATCTGTGAATCTTTTTAAAAAAATAATGTAATATTAAAGCAATAGTTCTTAAACCCAAAACACTTTTTACATGATGTAAACATGCTCCGTATTATTCACTTACTCGTCATTTTATCCGTGTGCGCTAAGACAATCGATATTACCAGGATTTTTTGTGGGGCTGCTTCAAGGAAGCATTCGAATAGCCGTATAAAAGCAACATCGCTTTCTTCGCGTATATTTAGTTTATAATTTCTAAAATATTAAAGAATAAATATAATTTATATTATCGAAAAACAAGTAAAATGACGTTAAGTTCGGTCAGGCCGAACCATTTATTTAAGTGTTCCGATTTTTTGGTTCCATGAGTCCAACCCCAATCCTCAAAATAAATCCATATGTGACGCGCAAAATAGAAAGGGAAAAGGGTAAAAACCAGTTTTATTCAGGAGAGCCATTTTAAAGATTTAAATACGTTTATCATTGGTGTACCATAACTTTCATAAAACGCGCATATCTATGGGAGGGAACACTTTTGGGGCATGGGATCGGTCTTATTCGATGCTCCGATGTTGTCCACATCAAAAAAAGTGAAAATAGATTTTTTTTACCCTTAGGTCCCTTTCTCTATGCGCTGTCACATATTCTGATTCGTAGTAATGGGTGATCCATTTAGAGGTGTTTTTTCAGAACAAAAAAATATAAAAAATCAAATGAAGTGTGGAATCTTTATTAGTAATTTGAAAGGACATTTTATGGCACTTATTTTTTGATTATAATTTCCTTCAAATGTTGGCCGCAACTACGCCTCGGGGTTTCCATACTGAGGGTCCAATTTTGGATGACTCGTTCAAGCATTTCGACCAGTATGGGTTTAATGACACGCGTAATGTTGGCTTCCAAAACCTGAATCGTAGCTGGTTGATCAGCATAGACTTTGGACTTTACGTAACCCCAAAGAGAAATGTCTAAAGGTGTGATATCACTTGATCTAGGCGGCCTACTCACCTGTCCAAAACGTGAAATTAGCTGCTTTTCGAAATGACCTGACCGTCCTGTTGAAACCAAGTGTCGTCAAGATTACGGGCTTCAATTTGAGGTAGCATAAAGATCGATATCATGGAGAGATTGTGATTCACGGTTACGTTCCGGCCATCATCATTTTTGAAATAATATGCACCGATGATTCCACCAGCTTATAAACCGGACCAAGCCGTGGTTTTCTGGGTATAATGGCACTTCTTGCCACTTCTCTTCTTGTTGCCCTTCAGCCCAAATGCGGCAATTTTTTTATTGACTTTGCCGTTGAGCCAGAAATGGGCCTCATCACTGAACAAAACTTTGGTCGAAAACAGCGGATCTTTCCGTTTCTCACCAAACGCTCATTTCCATAATACAGTTGCCAACATTAGATGGTAATTATTTTCAAAAAATAAATGCCATAAAATGTCCTTTTAAATTACCAATAAAGATTCCACACTTGATTTGATTTCTTATATTTTTTTTTGTTCTGAAAAAATACCTCTAGATGGATCAACCTATATAATCAGCTTTAATTTGATTTCTCATATGAAAAAATTTACCGGTAGTCTCTTTTTTAAAAAAAGACGTTCTTTTTAATTCGAGGGCAGAACAAAATTTCCGTGACATTTCGAAAATAAGGCTTTTTGCAAAAAAAAAATATTTTTCAACATAATCTCCTTTTAGCTCAATACTCGTACACTTGTCCAAGTTTCTCCAATTTGTGTATCCCTTCCAAAACATAGGATTTTTCGCGGTTCATAAAATAGGCATTTGTTTGATTAAAATTTGATCGTTGGAGCTGAATCTCTTTCCACCAAGCCATTTTTTTAGGTTTGGAAATAGGAAATAGTCACTGGGGGCTAAATCCCGAGAATATCGCAAATGTGGTACCAATTCATGCAATTTTGCTATTGAGGCTGCATACATGTGTGTGTACCCGTGCATTATCATGAAGAAATTGTAATCGCGAAAGATTCGACACTTGATTTGAATTGTTGTATTTATTTATTTGAATACCATTTTGATGGATCACCCGATAATAATAAAAATAATTTGCAATATAAGGAGAAATCTTTTAGTTCATTAGTCAATGAATAACGCAACCGCGCTAACCTTGCATGGAAATAACCAATTGATTTCTACGAGCTGAGTGGCAAAACACACAAACGTTTGAAGTACATGTCGAAGTTCGAAGAAACCTCATTTTCGGTGCTCTAGGCACTTTGACGTATGGGCCAATACCTCAAATAAAGTCGGATCGTAGAAATAAAGTGAATTTCGGATTTGTGATAATTTTTTTTTATTTTTTTTAAACATCCATAGTTGAACATGGTCGATTTTTGTGCCCTATTGGTCAGTCGATTGGCTGTACGTGGCTTATGTCTTTTATATACATAGGTACATTTGATCACGGCCTTCAATTCAGACAAATCGTAAAATTTATGTCCTATTCAAAATCCACTGTTTCTGAAGACCCATATATATGTCCATCTTCGAAAAGACATATTTTTCATCGTACTGGGGACTTTAAACCCGTGAATAAAGGTCTCGAAATTCTTGGAATTAAAAAATTAATGTAATATTCTTATGTCAGGAGAAATTTCATCGTAATACACATATGTCCATCGTTTAAGGAGGCCTATTATTCGGTATGGGGCTTCTAGAATTCCAAATTGGTACACATCATAAATAAAGGTGCAGTCGAACATGGATAAGTGGACCTACCAAGTGGGAATCTTTTATAAGAGGGACAGTTTTGGCGGTCCCTGCATACTTTAAACAAAAAAATAAAAATAAAACTCTTAAAGCAGGACTTTGAACCTATTAAAGAGGAAATTGATTTATAAGAATTAATCTCTATAAGTGGGAATTTTTACTGGGATTGGATTTCCCTTTTCACGCTGTACCTCCAAAAGTAGGATTTTTGTCTTTTTCACTTTTCTCTATTGTTTTTGCTTTTTACTAAGGAAGTTTTTGCAGAGTGCGATTCAGGTTTGTCGATTTCTTGCCAAATATGACGAGGAAATTGTTAGTCATTTATATTTTGGTGATTTGAAAAAAGTAGCTTACTCTAAATCGCCGAAAGTCTCAATTTTTAGTCGGCATTTTCAATATTATGGATTATATTCGATTGAACGACTCCGTTCTAAGTATTTTGTACTTTCCATCATAGGCGTTTATAGTTTTGGGTAATTTTGACCAACAATTTGGCGACAGAGGCAAAAAAACTGAAGCATTAAAACAATACAGCAGTGCTTTGAAATAAATGTAAGTAATATAGGCGTGTTTAAAAAAATAAATGATTTAAAAATTTCTGTAAAAACAATTAAAATGAAACAAACCAAAATGACAGATTTTATTTATCAAATATCTTATATCAAAATCATTTTGACTATTTTCCCAATTAATAACTTTTTTTGTTTTAAGTAAGTGCAGGCCACTTAAAATATATTATTTTTTTACTTTTTATTTAGAGGTATTTTTTCAGAACAAAAAAATATTAAAATTCAAATCAAGTGTGAAATCTTTATTGGTAATTTGAAAGGACATTTTATGGCATTTATTTTTTGAATATAATTTCTTTTAACAGACGAACAGAATGACAAACTTATATATACTCCTATCCAATGGTGAAGAGTATAGAAACGAGGTCAGCACTGAAATAAACCTAATGATCACGTTGGAAAATAGTTGTTATTTAGGGCTCGATAAACAGCTCAAGAACAGAGCTCTCTATTAAAAGACGAAGATTTTAAATTACAATGCACTGATACTATCCGTTCTTTTATACTGCGCAGAAGTATTCGAGCCCAGGGCGGGGAAAAAGACGTATGCGCCAAATGAAAATGTTACAGGAGAGGGTTTTTTGGTTTTTGTTTAATTCATCTGGAGGATTTCGATACAATTGAAGTTGCTATATCTTTGTAAATAATATTAATATTTAAGCTTAAGACCATTACATAATTTTCAAATGAATTTTATTTAAAAAACAATTGGCTTTACGTCTTTTTCGCAGTAAGAGCTCGTATAGGGTTGGGCATTTAAAATTTAAATCGGCTGTAAAGAAAGCGCTGAACATTTTTTCAAATTTCTGGTTTTATTGGAAAGGTTGAACTTTGTCATTTAAAAATAGAACACCATCCGATGCGCTTTTGCTTTGCTGAATATTGTTTGGAAGATGGAGAATTTTACCAAAAAACTTTGTTTTCAGATAAAGCTCAGTTCTGTGGCTGTGTCAATAAGCAAAATTGCCGCATATTGGGTTCAGAAAACCCACACGTGACTATTGAGAAGCCAATGCATCAACAACGAGTCACTGATTGGTGTGCATTTTGGGCTGGCTACATCATTGGGCCATTTTTCTTCGAAAATAAGCAGGAAGTCGCTGTCACCGTCAACGGTGAGCGTTACCGGGCCATACTTAACGAATTTTTGTTTTCAAAAATTCAAGAGAATGATATGGACGAAATTTGGTTTCAACAAGACGGGGCCACAGGTCGCACAGCCATCGATATTTTACGCACTGTTTTTGAAAATCGAACAATTAGCCGAAACTGTGATGTCAATTGGTCGGTTTGGAGTTATGATTTGAGCCATTTAGATTATTTTCTGTGGGATGCCCTTAAGGATAAATGATGCGCAAAGCATGCAGAGACAATTGAAGCGTTGAAACATAAAATTGAAGTTGCCAATGAAAAGATTCGATTTGAAACAATCGGAAATGAACTAAAAAATTGGCTTGATTGGATGGGGTACTGCCGATCCAGTTGTGGTAGTCATATGAATGATATTGTGTTCCATTATTAAATGACAAAGTTCAAACTTTCCAATAAAAATTTGAAAATTTGAAAAAATGATCAGTACCTTTGTCTTCACAGCCGTTTAAAATTAAAATGTGTTTCAAGTGTAATACGGGTTTTTTGGCCCTGTGGGCTTTTGTATTACTATATGAATTAATAAAATAAATAAATAAATAAAAAAAGTGTTAAAACGCCCACCCTGTATGTGCGATATCAAGATGAGTTGTATTGATCGAATTAAAATACGACGGACTGACTTGCCAGTGTCAGACAAATGAAAACAAACGCTTTACACAGAATAGCATTAGACGATAAGTGGCACGGAAAGCGCAGAGAGGTATCGAGCATCCAGTGGAGAGACCAAGTGCAGGATGATGAGAAGATCCCTGAGATAGGAAACTAGAGAAAGAACGCCCAAGACAGAAGTGCATAAAAATCATTAATTGATCAGACCCAGAACAAGAAGAGGCTGTGAAACTAGACTATGTTCGTACGTAAGTTTTACATTTGTAGGTCGGGACGAATTAGTTCATACTATCCTCATTAGACTTATGTAGCCTATACTTTTAAAGAACGTTGAATTTTAATAACCGCCAATGATTTAGAAATTAATTAATGATTAGGATTATGCTTCGACTGAGGGCAACCAACAGTATTATACAAAGACAATACGCAAAGCCCAAGCTTAATTTCAATCAAAATTATGAATGCATTATTTTCATACTTACTGCAATTGTAATTGCTTATCACCGACTAGCTCAGCCTTCTTACATTTAATTGCGTACACAAATGATTTCCAATATCTGAAGAAAAACGACGATATCATGACTAAGAATAAAGTCTGTACGATTTGACCACACCCATTGAATTTACCATCTTGATAGCACCTGCAATGGAAGCAACACAACAACGCACCATAAAGTCTCTCATCAAGTTTATCCATTTATACTCACATATTCGCATGTATCATCATTGTGACAATCATAGGGGTCACAATGCATACGACTGTCCATACAAAGTAATCTTGATGTCCTTGGCGATAGTAATCAACGGCTAATTTAACATTTATACATACAGTCATTGCTCTCATTAGAATCGATAGAGCTGTCGAGCAGATCTCCATATAGCTAATAGTGCACTGGGCATTAACGCCTGCGCAACGCAATGCATCCACTTCCATGCGCCATTGTCCCGCTGGAGGTGGATACTGATGTTGTTGCATCAAGTGTTTACATTGGTGAAGACTACTTAGCTCTGTGGTGGATTCGATGATATCATTGGATGAAGCCGTATTACTCCCCGCATATGAAACTTTTGTCAGGTTTGTTGGAGAAGGTGTAGTGGCATTCCTATTGCTATTGCAGGAGATTTGATTCATTTTCTTTAGATAGTTCGAGTGCCAATTTGGATTACTTCCCAAAATCAGCTGTGTACATTTTATGTGTATAATTTTATTTGTTAATGGAATGTTGTTCTTTTTGTCTACTGGAAACCTAGTAAATCTCTACTAGTTGTAGTGCATTTGTGATACGAGTATTTCCAAAAAGTCATAAATGTTTTATGAATTGATCAAAATATTTACTTTTTGTAAGAATGAAATGTCAATTTTGACAATTCCCATTCTTCTTAGAGATGACAGTTTCAACAAAAAAAAATCCGATATCAGCAGAAGATCGATAACAATAATCCCACGATTAATTACGGAACTGCCAGTTTAAACTTTTTGGAGGTTTTTCTTTAATTGTAGCGCCTTTTAAAGTTTCATCGCTTTAATAGATATGGGCAGATGGCTATCAAAACCCTGCCATTAACGACGATTATTCAAAAAACAGAGTTTTAGTAAAAGTCTTTTTGGTAATGCTGTCTTTTGTGTTTCAAGTGTGCGAATTTATATGTTTGTGTTTGTTGTGTTTTATTTTGAATTTTCTAGTTCTAGTGAGTTCTAGTGATTGTGTACAATGTGTAAAAATATACCCCGAAAACGCTTGCGTTAATGAAGTGTTTTTCTACTTATACATTATTGCAAAGAAGAAGCACATCGCCCATCTTGTGTAAGTTTGCCTGTCATCATCGAATACGAAGTCCTTATGGTCTCGTTACGGTGATCGAACCTAGTCACTCACTTTCGCGTAAAATGTTGTTTATGTAACTCGCTCAAATCGGTTCGCCAGGCATTACGGTATAACGTAAGAATAGACAAACTGCATTATTGCCATATCAGCAATTTTGGAATTTGCTTTCAAAAACCATCTTAGTATTGTGAATAGATATTATAAATATATAATAAATTCAACTCTACCTCTCTTTAATGCCATCAGTTGCTGTGAGAGAGAGTAAACACATGACAGTTCTCTGTATAGGTAAAGAAAACAAATTTATAAACAATTAATGTGAACAATTGGTCTTTGGGGGTGGCTGCTGGTTTGAGGGTGGCTGGTGCTTTGTTGGTGGATGCTGCATTATTTGTAGCTGCTTGTTTGTTGGTGGCTGCTGCATTGTTGGTAGCTGCGAGTGTGTTGGTAGCTTTTCGTTTGTTGGTGGCTGTTATTTTTTTTGACAACGCGCTGGACTCTTTGTTGCTTTGCTTGGTTGATATGACAACCGCTTCCGTTTTTCTACTTCTGGGCGGTGTCTCATCAAAGGTCAGAAAACACTTTTCAATGGTTGCCTTCATTTCTCGTTTCGCATAAATAAGAGCGAGAGAGACACATAAACCAAAAATTGTACCGAACGTTACGTTTTCGAGAGACTAGGTTGTCGTTCGCCTAAAGCTTGTTTATAAAGCTAATCCAGCAGTTTGTCGTTTTGCACTCGATAAAAAGCATTCGTTCGAGCACCGTTAACAGGACATTAATGTTGCATAAATACATTAAGTATAAGGAGGGTATTGTTAGATAGGCTAATAATTTCACTAGGTGGGGGCCAAATAATACGTATCTGCCGCTTAGTCATTTTGGAGCTTTTTAATTTGGCAATACTACTGCATATCATTCAGATTTCTAATAGTAAAGATATAAATTGAGGGATTTTAATGAAAGAAAACATTAAAATGAAGTTTTTTAAATTTATATTGAATTACAAAAATTGAAACCACTAATTGAGAGTTTTTTATGAATTTTTACAAAATATAAAATAAACATGCATTAATTGAGGCTTACATTTAAGATAGCTATTTTCTCTCTACATTCTTATTCAGACGACGAAATAGAAAAGATGCCAATTTCATCAATTTGTAGATGTCATGGATGGATGCAGCGAAAACGAACAATCCCACATGAGTTTAACAAAACATATATTTGTTTGCTAAACATATATTTGTTTCTTTCATTTTTTTATATGTTCCATTGAAATATGCTTCTTTTCAAGTAATATTCAAAATAATTGATAGCTACACTTGTCATTAAAGCCATGCCGGGCGAAATGCTCGAACAAGTCATCCAAAATTGTATCCTCAGAATAGAAACCCTTGAAGGAAATTATATTCAAAATATAAATGCCATAAAATGTCCTTTCAAATTACCAATAAAGATTCCACACTTGATTTGAATTTTTATATATATTTTTTTTTGTTCTGTAAAAATGCCTCTAGATGGATCACCCAGTACAAAAGAAATTCACATTTTCAATAATTTAAGACGTTTTTGAAATTTGCTGTTGAGCTCCTCGACTAGATTATTTTATTCCCTCTCAAAACAAATATCTTACATTAATGTAATTTTATTAATTAATTATTTACTAATTACTTGTTGTTGTGCTTTTCTGCCGTTGTCGGTTTTCATTTAAAATAAATTAAAAAAAAATATTTTTTTTGTTTTTAGTGTTTGATAACAAAACAACTAGCAACACTGCTAGGACTATCTTTTGCTTTGTCGATGCACAGCCGATGTCGATTTTTTGTCGTTTCGCTTTGGTATGAATCCTTCCATAAGCACGTGTGTAAATATATATTGACATTAAGTTGCGGTGGGCTAAATAGTACTAAATTCTTAAGGCATGAGCATATATAGAAAGCCTCGGCTTTTTTCTTGCTTTGCTTTCTTAGCATGGGATCCTCTTCAATTTCGGCGATGTACACAGAAAGCACTCAATGAAATGTACACAATATTTACTAATACTACTTTCTTCATCCTCTTAAGATGATGAAAATAAAGACATACACAGCATTTTTTACTCGTTTTTATACAACATTTTTAAAAAAAAAACCCAATTAAAATTTAATTTTTTACCGTCGGCAAACAGCTGTTTGGCCTGTTTTACATTATAACTTTCTACCCAGAGTGCCTTTTGACGGTTTCTTTTAAAAACATTTTGTAAAGTCATGATTACTTCCTGCATATAAGCATGTGTGACTGCTTTTGACGTTTTGCTGATAAAATTTTTTTGTTCTGTTGTTGTCAGACATTTTTTGTATCGATTGCATTTATTTTTTTTATATGAAAAAATTTGTATTTATTACATATTTAAAAGACAATAATTGGCTCTTTTTGTGTAAAATCACTTAAACATGTCATGACCATGCGAAAGAGAAATGTCAAAAATTTTATCCAAATTTCCATTTCGTGACTTTTTTGCTTCTCTACCCCCGTCACCAACAATCACCGAAAGTCATGACTGCTCCCCCAGGGCGGAAAGTCATCGTGTAAAACAGGTCTTTCTCGTTTGACAAATTAACCAGTGTTGCATAATTTTTTTTTAAGATTTTTTAACACTAGTACTTAAGTGTTTCTAAAAGTTTATTTTGGAGCAGCTCGAATCGTTTTATAGAACAGGAGCCTTGAGAATGCGCATTGAGCTACATTCACCGTATTTTTGGGTCCAAATCAATCAAAAGTTCTATGGGAATTGTCAGCCCAAGTCCGATGAAGATAAAATACCAAAAATTATTAGGGTTTCAACATTCCCCCGTAGAGTTGTTATGGAAATAAAACAAATGGATGTTATTTTTTCGTTTTATTACTTTTTTTGTATTTTTTCTTCATTATTTAATATTTTTTTGTTCTTCATTTTCTGTCACGCCTTTCTTTTCTCATTCAAACTTACACCTGTACGTACTTTCTTAGAACTGTATGCTGTTGGTTGTTGTTATTTACTATTATGTTTTGCTGTTGTTTTCTATTCTTTTGACAATCATTCTATTATGTTGTTTTATTGCATTTGCAACAGGATTTTGTTATAAATATTTTGTTTAATTATAGTATTTTTTATATACGGTACTTTTTGTTGTAGTTGTTGTTAACACTAAAATGTTGTATATAAAGAATGACGACGCGGATACAATTTGTTGTTCGAGATGTTAAATACTTGTTTTCAAATTGTTTGCTTATTTTCTTGTATATTGCAATCTAGTTTTGTAGATTTTTGTTTTGTTTTTTAAAGAGTTTCAATATGAGGAATTTTTTGCTTTATAATTATTATTTATATACTATTTTATATATACTAGTTTATTTTGTCAATATAATTACAAGTTATTTATGCATTACTCCCGTTTGCTCATACTCTAATGTTTCGATTCGAGAAAACGAAAGGGATATTTTATTATGAAGTATGCTATTTTATCGGGTTATGATCGAATAGGAACAAAAGATTAGATAACCTATTTCGCGCTGTATCAAAAAATAAAAGAAAAACCATTTTCGGATCTCGTTTGTTTTGATCAATCGAAATTAAAAATTGAAAAAAATTAAGACAATCGATTTCGCGCTGTGTCAAATTCTTAAAAAGAAAAACTATTTTCCGATTTCTGTTTGGATCAATCGGAAAATTGTACTAGTAAAGCGAAATTTTTACAAGTGATAACTAAAAATTGTTAGAATTAACACACTATGAAAAATATATTGTACATGCCACAAACGTTTTCGTTTCTAAACAAAATTAGAAGATTTATTATGCACCTTCTTAATATAACTTCAAATATTCGTATCGAATTTTATAATTTTAAATTGTCTGTTCCAATGTCCACACACAGTTTAAGAATTTTGAAGAAAGAATTGTTACGTTTTATTTCGCAGACTCATTCTATCTATCCGGAAATGGATTAAATTTAATTTGCTGTCGATTTAAGACTTCAAATGATTCAGGCCCGTGCACACTGAAGCTTTTTTCTCGCTGCGTATTTTTCAACTTCCGATTGTCAAATAACGGAAACAAATGTCCAAAACATACAATCAATGTATAGCAGGGCTTTTCCATTCTGGAACTGCAATTTTATAAACTTATTGTACATTTTTAACATAGGTTTCACTGAACAGTCTACCGGAAATTAAGAAAAACGCAGCGTGAGAAAAAAAGCTTCCATGTGCCTCAGCCTTTTTTAATATCGCGTGAAAAACGCAAACTTTTTTTACACATTCGAATTGATTTACCGCATAAGAATTGTAATTTATCAATTAAAACTCAATAAGTCAGTCAGGGCTGTCATAGAAACCAATGTTGTCACTATTGGTTTTGAAAACGATAAGAAAAAATGCTTTGGTGCCATGAAAGCCAATGTTGTCGGTTTTATCAGCAACAGCGGATTCGAACATTGGTTTCATTTACATTCGAAATGTACAAAACCAACTTGGTTTCACGACATTAAATGAAACTAACATTGGTTTGCAAAAACGACAATTAGCAAAACCGTCATGGTTTCTATGACAGCCCTTAGTATTTATTCAAAATTGAAGTACCAAAGCAATTTCGATTTTAATCGATCGATCGATCGGTTTCCATCTCATGATGATGGAAACAGTTTTCAATTCTTTTGTGAAGCAATGCTCGCAAATGTTTAAATACATATTGGTCTAAACAAATGCGATTTACTCAACCTAAAAACCTTAAATCAAAACTCGCTTCGGGCGCATATAGGATAACATTATTGGTTATATGTCGGAAACATTAGTTCACCTCACTGTGAGCTTACGATTTTAAGTCGGTAGGTCTTTGGTGATTTGAAGTCACAAATGTCATGCGAAATGCGGTTGCCATCACATGGGCCTATTCGGAAAATCAGTACTGCGCTGTATATGACTGATAAAAGAAGACTGAAAAAACGAGAGGTCTTATCCTCAAATTCGTATCGGGTTTATGTGAACGAGTTGGAACAAATATTTAAATTCAAAAGTGTAGCATTTAATTGATTTAAAATATTTCATTACCATATACATTCGAATACGTTTTTGCGAACAACGGATTTAAGGAACTATGCTTATAGCAAAAACGGTTTTTTGCATTCCCATTAATTATTCCTTGATTTTTTATAAAAATTTTAAAGGCTTTAACAAACAAATTCGAAACACCCCGTTACCCTAAACTATCTACGTTTATTGTTTCTGATATTCAGGCATGTCACAGAACACAAGTCCGATCGAAGGTGGTTTCAATTCCGTATTTTGCTTCTTCAGAAAACTAATTCCGAAAGATTTGGTCGGAATGAAACCATTTTTGATTATTGATCGGAATTGTCTCCTTTTGACGAATTCCCTTTAAGCACTCCATATCTTGTTCGATTCACTTTGATCTATACAAATAAAAACAATATTGCCATATTATAAACTTTGTTTTATGCTACCAGATAACCACATTGCTAGCTAGCTCAGTTAGTTAGCCCAATATTCACGAAAACTTACAACAGCTTTAAAGAATATTTCTTTTAAGAAAATTTGAGTTTTTTAAGTCTCCATCAATACATAGGCTTAGATATTTATCAAAAATTAAAATAAACATACGGACACGTGATGAGAATCGCACGACTTTAAAATCACTGGCGATTTGAAAAACGCGCGACTTATTTAGCCATTTGATGGAGTTTGTGCGTTTTTCTTACGATTTGATTTTGACCAATTTATATTTAAAACAATTGTAAACGCAGTGACAATTCCGAACGTCTGGTTGACCCAATTTTTGATTTTTGAGTTGTGAAAATGTTGAGTCATGTGAAAAAATTGCCTCTCTGTCGCTCCATTTGATTAAAAAATACCATTTCACCTTGGTGTATTGCGATTTTAAGTCGCTGAATCCTTGGCGATGGCGATCTTCAGCACACCTACTAAGCGATTTCAAGTCGTAATCGCAAATGTCATGCGAAATGCGATTGCCATCACATGGGAGATAATCCATTTTCTTTGTGCATCATCGTATATGACATTTTGAAAGAAAAATTAACAGTTTACCTACGTTTGTGTGTTTGCGATTTCATTTCGCTAGATCTTTTGCGTTTGCGAACGACAATCGGAATCGCAATCGGAAATTAAATGCTACTTTCCCTTAAAAATAGCGTGAATCCCGCTTTTCAAAGTGCATGGACATTAAAAATATTATAATAAAAACGGAAAAGCAGTCGTTGTACAGACAGCGAACAAGGTGAAGTTTTTTTTAAAAGGTCCTAATGTACTTTTGCGCCTACTTAGATATTTTCGGACGTGTGAGACCGTGTTCAAACCCTGACAAGAAGATTATGACATTTTTCAGCGACAGTTTACTTCGAGAAACTAAGCATAAAGACAAAATTTGGAAAATTTAGGAAGCATTTTCAGAATATTCAATACTGATAAGAAAGCAACAAAAACACCTAAAGTAATGGCCCGATCGAAGATTCGTTTGTTAATGCGGGTGCTGTTTTGTTTGCCTTATTCGTTTATACGAACAAAATTACCGGATTTCTCCTATGAAAATCTACAATTTATAAGTTCACTTCTTTCGGGTGCATTTAATTAGTATATGGGAATGAAATTGATCCTTTTTTTTGGTAATTGTTTGTCCTTTAATGTGAAAAAGCCTTCGCTCTAGTGATTTTTTTTGTGAAATTTTCGAAAAATTCTCAAAGGTGTAACCATGGTTCCATAAACAAGGTATAGTCACTAGCCCAACAACATAAATAGTTCGCTTGACTGTTAGTCACTTGAAAAAGAATGCCAAAAATATATTTTTGTAAATGTTTATTGATAATTGTGAATTTTTACTTTACAAACAATTGTCATTGTCAAATATTAAATTTGAAAATTTAAATTACGAGAAAAAACCGAAAATCATCTGTTAGCATAACTAACTCTACCTTCTTTATTGTACCACGCGTGTAGCGTTACATCGAATCGAAACACAAAATACGTGCGTAGGGAAGTTGCAGTAGTTGTGTGTTGATGTCTGTGGTTTTTCTTCCTTGTTTTTTAGAATTCAAAATGTATGGTATGTATTTAAATGTATTTAGTTTGTGTGTGTGTGTATCAACGTTTTAAGTGTATTTTGTTTTTAACAAAAACTATTTTGTCATAATTCATACAATTGTGGGTTTTTGTTTGTAAAAGGTTCTCGTTTTTATCCATTTGCAGTAATTAAATACTAAAAAATTTTACACAAGACTTTGTTGTCGGTAGATCATTTATATTTAATTATGTTGTTTTTATTTGTTTTTTTTTACTTTTAATTAAACTATGATTTAGGCCTAAAAATATGCAGAGTTATTTCTTCTTAGTGTATGCCCTAAAATATGCAACTTTTACTGTTTGTTTTTTGTGGTTGTTCAAGTAAACTAATTTAAATTTAATAATTTCACATTGTATTTTTCTTTTTGTTGTTTGTGTGTATGGATTTGTTTTAGAAAAGTCATTGTTGGTTTAATTGCTTTAAAATTAAAATTTGTTCTCTCTGTTATGTATTTATAATTATTGTATTGGTTTTGTTTTTTTATCATTTAAAAGTTCTTTCTCAGAGTAATTTTTGTATATTATTTCTTTATCTGTACTTTTTTGTTTTTAAATACTAAGCAAAACTAATTAATAAAATCAACGATCAACTATTTTCTTTTAAATTATCATTAAAAAAGAAGTAATTTCAATTAAATTTTTTTTTATTTATTTATTATTCTCATAGAAAATTGTTTCATAAGTTTTATTTTTGTTTTTAAGAAAAGTAAAATATATAAAATTTGTAAAAATTACAACTAAACCTAAAAAAAGTTAAATTACAAAAATATTAAAGATTACTTTTAATTGTGTTTTGTTTGTTTTTTTTTCTGGTTTGTTTATTGAGTTTTTTTAAGAAAAAAAACTTTTCAAGTATTTTTAAAGTAAAAAAAGAAAAACTAAATGAAAAAAATATATATTCATTAAATCCTAAATACAAATTAATAATTATTATTAATTAAAATAGAAATCAGTTGCTTATAGTTGCTTTCTGGGAGGGGATGTAAAGGAGGAGAGGAGAAGAGTTGTCTGAAGCGTTTTGCTGAATCATTTTCTTATAAACTGTGTATTTTTTTTTAAAAAATTATGGGTTTTTTGTTTGGAAGTAATAAGGTATTTATTTTTTTCTTTCTGTACTTTTAATAATTTCATTTTTATATTGTTTTGTTTTTTTAACTTATTTTTTACAATATAATTTTAGCGTATATTGGTGTTATTTTTATAGGATTTTTTTGTGTTTTGTTTATTGATTTTTTAGGTTGATTGAAATTTAGTTTCTTTCTCTTGCATTATATATTTTATAAACCAAGTTTCTCTCACTTTTTTTGACGATGATTTAAAAAAATAATAAACTTTTTTATGTAATCTCAAAATTTTTCGGAATTCCCCAAGAATTGTGTGTGTATGTTAAATTAGACAAACATCAATTATAAAAATATTTGAAAATGCGAGGTCATCAATTCATCATTATTTTCGATATCGTTAATCTGTTGTCTTCTTCTTCACTGACATATGTAAAAATAGTTAAGCTGTTGTTAAGAAAACCCAAATAACTTGCGTCTGCACCTGTCGTTACGAGCCGAAAATCTCCCCGATAAGTGTCGATAAGCCCTCAATTTTTACAAACATTTTAAATTAATATTGGTGTGATATAATTCAAAATCGTTTGAAGTTCGTAATATTAATTTGAAGCAAACCGGATTATGGCTGCTATTTTCGTTTTAAACTGTCCTAGCTGTACTTAAAACATAATACAAGTTTTGGGTAAAAGTGAGTTGTATCACACTTCCATATTTCTAGGATAGCGTTTTTTTGTACAGGCAGAAAGTGGCTTTAAACTGTCTTCTTCTCTGTCACCTCCTGACAAATATGGACCGATCAAATTCTTGTTTTTAAAGTTTACACGTGAAAACACTCGGCTTAAAGCCCTCAATTTAAAACTGAATTTATACGAAAATCGGTAACAAATTAGAGCAAGTTATGTTAATCCAGTCATTAAAGCAGAAAGTGAAGTTATAAACATCACATTTATTTTTTCACCTAAATTCAGAACTAGTATTACCCTTCTGTTAAAAATTGTAAAATTTTATTCTGTTCGTTGATATATTTTATGAATTGCGTAAGAGATCCCTTTTCTAGCCTTTATAAAAATGAAACTAGCAGAAAAAAATTGAAATAGATTAGTTCTAAAGTGTGTCACATAATTATCATTTGTAAAAATGATTAATATATTTTCTTAAACTCAACTAAATCCAAAATTGGTATTATTAAACGAAAAAAAAACCGTTCTCGAAGAAGTTATGAAATAGAAAATTTTTAAAGTGTTTTACCTAATTATTTTTTTATACAATTGATTGCTCTTTCCTTGATCTGAACCAAATTCAAAATTAGTAGAATCTCTCATGGTAAAGTGTTAAATTTTATTCTATTTGTAATTTTTTTTTTTTGAATGGTGTTTCATATGACCCCAATAGATCCATTTTCTAGGCTTCATTAAATAAAAACAAAATTTCTAAAATGTTTCACATTAATTATCTTTTCTTTAGAAACGCAAATACCATAATTGATTGTGTTCTGTTAAAAGTTCGCGCTCATTTCAATATTATTATCGCGTACATTAAAATATATAAATGATGTTTGTATATATATAAATATGTATGTATATAGAGTTCTACAAATATGTATGTATATCTTCTAATGATTTTCAGTATTTATATAGTATATTGTGTATAATATTTCTCAATTATAATTTGTTCCTAAAAACGACTTTTCGTACTTTGTTTTTATATTTTCATATAATTTGCTTTTCTGTTAATTATTTTCTTAATAGGAATACTTTCGAGCCTGAATTTGTTTGCATTATGTTTTTATTTTCAACAAATATATGAAACATACGACTTATATACCCAATAGTTATTATAGCTTATGCAAAAAAGTAAATTAAAAAAAAAAAAACTTGAAAAATAAAAATGAAATTTTAAGTTTCAAATTGAGAAAATTAAAATTTGTTTTTATTTCCCCCAAAAGAGAATGATTTTGTTGAGATATCAATTATTACAAAAATGTTTTTGTTTTCTTCTTCTTTCTTTGGAGATTCCAAAACAAAACCAAAAAGATGTTGTAATGTATATGTTCGGGACTTAGTGAAAATTTAAATCTTTTGCATAAAATATAATCACTGTCGCTGCTCTAACTGGCCTTTGCTTGCTGTGATTTTATTTTGGTTTTCTTTAACTTTTGTTAAGTTTTAATTTTAAATTATTTACACGTTATAAAGAAAATAAAACAACAGATATTTACAATAATTAGCAGTTAGTTGTTAAGTTGTCTTCGTCCTGCAGTCTATAAATGACAAATACTATTTATGCATGGAAAATTTGAAAAAATTAAAAAAAAAATTACAATTTAAGTAGGAAAAATTTTAAACAAATTAAAAAAAATAAGGAATGTTGAAAGAAAAAACTACTTTAGAATATATATCCAAATTTTAAACATTTTTTGTCATTTAATCTGACTTGTCAAAAATATACAACAACAAAAAGTAATGTTGAAAAAATCTACATTGAAATTTTAAACGTTAAGAAAGTCTTTTTTTATTGTAAAACTTTGTTTGGAAACTTTGGCTTATTTAAAATATTGAGTACTCGGAAAAGAATGAAAAAAATCCTCCTTAATTAAAACTGTCTAGAACATATCTCCTACTAAGAAGTTTAAAGTTTCATTCTTCATAATTTTTTCTATTGCGTTAGCGTGTATGACAGACACTAAAAGATTTATTTTATTAGCCTTCATTTAAAAGCAAAAACAGATCAAGCAGACGAATTATAGAAATAGATGATTTCTAAAGAGTTTTACATATTTGCCATTTATACAAATAATTGCCTTTTACGTAAAAATTCCCTTCTGTTTGTTAATATTTTTTAAATTTCGTTTCGTATGATCCTAAACATCCTTCCAAGCAGATGCTTTTAAATAGATGACTTCAGAAGGGTTTCGCATAATTGTCCTTTGTAAAAATGATTGCTCTTTTCCGTGAATTTAACAAAATTCTGAATTCTGGTGAAAAGTGTAAAATGTCATTCTGTTTGTTAATTTTTTTTAACTGCGTTAAATATCCATCTAGCTTTTGTGAAAAGAAAACAAATCAAGCAAAAGCAGTTTCAGAAATAAATTTCTAAAATGTTGTACTAAATATCGTCTATAGAACGAAAATGACAAAATTTATCTGTATTTCGCATGTGGTTCGAATTTGTTGTTTGGAAAATTGTTCGAAAATCTGTTTAAGCTCCTGATGAAAGGTTTTTTAAAGAATGTCGGATTTCAAGTGTTCGGCAATCTGTCAGACCTTTAAGAACTTTTAAAAACTCTCGCAATGTATGAAAAGCAAGCAGATGCAGGATCCGTACGATACTCGTTCGTATATTGCAGCCTTCTAACAAATGCATTCCGGATGATTCCTCATATTGATCTTAAGGGACAGACTGGTCTAATGGTCTTATGGTATATATTTTCAACGCTTAAGGTCAACAATCACCTTGTTTTAACACAAAATTTACGTACAGGCATGTAAATTAAAGATAGTGTTTATATTGCTAAAATGTATTTTTTTTTTTGTTGTCTTTATTTTCTAAATTTTGTGTTCAATATATTTTTGTTCGTATCAGTAATAAGAATATACGTATTTGATTGTATTTTGTTTTTTGCTTAATTTCTTTTTGTAGTTGAATATTGACTGCATTAATGTTTGTGTTTAAATGGTGCTGAATATTTTACATTTTGTAAATGTTAAAAACAAAACACAAGATGGGAAAATTTCAAAAAAAATATATATATCTAAACAGGAAAATCTCTAAACATTTCTTTCATAGGAAACTCTTCCAAAATATTGTAACATTCTTAAATAAACGTTCTATTTGTTGTTTTCTTAAAATTTTGTTTCTATAAAAAAAGTTCACTTTACAATATTTATATTAATATAATAAGTAGTTCAATTAAAAAGAATATAGTATGATGTTGTGTATGCCATTTGAGTAGGGGAAGTGTTTGATGTGGGGTCAGTTGGGTATATAGGAAATGATTTGTATTTAATTGACCTAAAAAATAGCTATTTAGGTTAAGCAAGTTTCTAGTTTTTATAAAAAAAAATTTATAACTCAATTATTACTTTATGCAATTTGCAAAAAACGAACAGTAAATTAAAACAATATATATTTTTTGTTAAATAAAAATTACACAGTAATTTTTTCCTTCATGAGTTTTACAAAAATTAAAGTGTATCATTTAAAAAATAAAAAAGATTTCTTTAACAGAAAAGAAAATTTGTTTTTTCCTTCCTTGTTTTCTTTATGAAAATGTTTCAATAATTTTTAATTTTTGCAATGATATGGAGCGTAAGGATCTTAATATAATAAATGACGAAAAAAGACTTTAATGCTGAAAAAAAGGAGTTCGAAAAAAGGCAAAATAACAACACTTATTTTCTTTTTTCTCTTCTAAAATTTAAAACAACTGATTTAGTTATCATAGTACAACTACTAAATAACATTATTTGGGTTATAAAATTTTTTTAACCCACAGTTACGTTTGAAAATTATTTAACATTAAAAATTTACCTTTCGAAAATTTCGCGCTTTAACGCACACCACTGTCATTAGTTTCTTTCAGCATCAAAATCATTTTCAAAAAAAAATGTTTTTCGTCATTAACCCTACTTTGGGGGTGTTATTGAAAAGTGAGAGAAAATGTGGTGGTGGTATGATTGGTTTAGTTTTTTTAAGAGTGGAGCGCGAGAGAAAATAAAGGAAATAAATTGTACAAAATAAAAAGATTTCGGAGCAGGGTTGTTGTTGTCGTTGGTGGCGGTTGGATTAGTGAAATAATAATGGTGGAATTTATCCTGGTGATTCTTAGGGGTGTGAATATTATTGGTTGTTGTTGTTGGTTGGTTTTGTGTGTGTTTTTTTATATCTCATAAGCAACATTTGGGCATAATATAGTAATTAAATCTACTGATTCTCATCATCATCACCCTCGCCATCGTCGTCATCATGGTCATCATGATGAACAGGTTGCTGAACCTGTTGGGCGGCTACTGCCAGTAGAGCAGCCTTTTGCGCCGCCTGTTGTTGGGCTTGCATGGAGGGTGCAGACATAGCAATTTTCCCACTTGTCTTATATTCCGTCATTTCCTGAATAATAAAAGAAATAAATCACAAATTAAACTAAATATTAAAGAAACAATAAAACCATTTCGAAAACCTACTCTTTCATATCGTGCCTTGTCCTTTTCAGCCATCAATTCATACTTTTGTTTAACTTCAGGTTCAACATCGGCCCATTTGCGTCCCAGCTCTTTGGCTATGTCGCCTACACCGTATTCGGGATTAAGAGCTTTAACTTTATTACGTTCGTCATTGCAAAACCAAAAGAAGGCAGATCTAAAATATTATAAATTTCGAATAGAGAAAAAACCATAGATGAAATTTGTTTTTATTTCTAAGAGGGTCTAAGTAATTTTAAAAAATTGTTCTAAGATTGTTAGCTACGAACTCACAATGATCGTTTCGGCGCATTGGGGTCTTTAATTTGTTTCCTCTTTTTGCCACGTCCCACAACTGTACCCTTGGGTGGCACATAGTTTTGCATTTCCAGCTCGTAGCGAGCTTTGTCTTTCTCCGCCATTTCATGGAAGCGCTTCTTCTCCTTGTCAACCATTGTCTTGAAATGAGAGAATAAGTTAAGCAACAATTATTAGATCTAACAAGGTATTCGATTAACACTACTTTTAACCAGTTATAATAATACTTTGTACTGCATTGCAGCGCCTATGTATTTCAGAACACTTACCGGTTCAGACGAATTCGAAAATGGAAAATCATCTGATTTTTTACAGTTTTCACTCAATTTTATACAATGTTGCGAGGCAACTGTGGATCCATAGAACAATACATATCTGAAGAGAATGTAGAAGACATTTCACATATTTTAAATGGAAACATATTTCCTCCACTGGATTAAGCTTTCCAGCTACACAGTGATGTACTATCAAGTGGGGGTACATACAGTACCGTGCAAAACCGACCACATATTTTAGACTTTTAACAAAACTCATGTATTACTTTTGTATATTATATTATTCGTTACGAAATTCTATTAAAATGATATTCCAAAATCACAACAAATATGAAGAAGAGAGTAGGTAGAAAGGTATCAGAAGAGAAATTGTGAAACTTCAAAAGGTTAAATTTAGTGTTATAGCAACACACTGACATCAAAAACTTAACTTTTTGTAAATTTTCCGACCACCAAAGGTAAAGAAAAAAGCAGCGTAAAAAAGGCTCCGATGGGCCTTTAATCTTACTTTAAAAATGCTTCGCAACCGAAATACAATTCATTTCATTTTCATTTTATTGATATTCAAAAAGTAACCGAGCCTTTAGGCCTTATATAGTTACAAAATTACTTCAAATTTGTTTAAAATATACAAAAAAGGCATGTTTAATTTTGAAATGTTAGGTTATTTTGTCTATAGAAATGTAGTTGGTCAAGGATGTACATTGTATGTACAATTCTTTAGTAAACGCCAAACTTGCGGTAATCCCAACAGAGCCTCAAAGTCATTAAACACAGTCGACTTCCAACTGTGTAAGTTAAAAAAGTCCAAAATAGAATTAATTTTCTAATTACAGAAAAAAGTTATTGCATAAATTTCTATACAAATTTATAATATCATCTTTAAGTCGTAAAAACGCAAAACAAAAACGTAACAATCAGGAATAAATAGTAAAATTAAATTAGTTTCCTTAGGAAATAAAGGAAGAAAGACGAAGAAGAAACACGATGGATGAACACATTTAAGTTTTCTTGTCTCTCCCTTCGCAAGTTAGGTGAACTCTCCTCACCAGAATACCAATTAATTTTGCGCCCAACTCTCCCTACTTTTTAATAAATTTTTATAACGTTTTTTCTTCTTCTTGTTTTTATATATTTTGACACAGACACTCTCTTCCCTTCTATGCGACAACGACAGCAGAAAATACAACGTTTTCAACAAATACACATACATATATACACATTTGTATGTTCATGTGTATGCGTACATATATATAAAATATTCTTTACATAGTGAAAATACATATACAGTGTACCTACATACAAACAACGCAAGCTGCAGTATGCTTTAATCTCCTAAGGGGAACAAGGGAATGAATGTTCCAGGCATCGGCAGTGAGTGTGTTCGTTGGTAGGTAGGACAGACGTTTTTGGGGGGAAAGAGGAGCGGCGGATTTGGACACAATGCTCGGGAGAGTGGTATTATTGCCTTCATACTTGCCTGTAAATAACAAGAGTTGCCAAATTTTACAAACAAAAAAATGATATTCTCGAGTACTAAAAGCCACAACACAGAAGAGCTGCTTCTTCGAGCTCATCGCCTTTACAGAGAAAACTAAACTAGTATTTTTTGTAGTCGTTTCCCAACTTTAAAAGAAATTCAAGTAGCCAACCGTTTCTCAGGTTTGAATGGTAAACCGAGCCAAAAAAAAACATTCCCAATTGAAATTGGAAAAGTACGAATTGAAATTGAGAAAATACAAATTGAAGATGAGAAACGCAAATTAAAACTAAGAAACTTAAATTGAAATTGAGAAACGTAAATTGAACTTGAGAACATACAAATTGAAATTGAAACAATACAAACTCAATTTGAGACTCCTAAATTGAAACTGAGAAACTTGAATTGAAATTGAGAAACTTAAATTGAAATTGAGAAAATACAAACTAAAATTGAAAGGAAAAAAATTGAGAAAATAGATTTTGATATTGAGAAAACAACAATTGAAGCGAAATAGTGTTTTTTTGAATACTGATTAATGAGCTTGTTGTATTTTATTTTAAAGCTTGTTTTCTCTGCAATAAAGTATGAAGGAGCCAACCATTTGTAGGATTTGTATGTTGAAAGCGGCCTGCAAAACTACCCAGTTTTCTTCCGTCTGAATATTCTCTTAGGGGTTGTGTCAAAATTCATTATATAGTAAATATAATTAATACAAAGTACAAACTACAATTGTTTAATTAATTGATCCATAGATATAGGCTGTGAAAGAATTAAATCTTCAAATGAAATTGATCGATAAAATCCAATTAAAGATTAAATCACTGTTTAAAATTTAAGTTTTTACGTATATTCCAAAATAATAAAAGCAAAAAATGACAATATTAGTAGTTTACACTTAGGAAAGTGTTATTGTTAACATTTTGAACGTCGTTAAAATATACCCAGATTTGTGCAGAAGAAGTGTCGTGCCGTTTGTTGTTATAAGGTACTCGGTATCGAATGAAAAATCTCGATAGACTACATGCTATAAAAAGCGACCCATAAATATCGATTTTACATAAAGAGCAGAAACTTAAGTGCTAGTTATCAACAGCAAAGACAATCCATTACACAAGATTATAAGCTTCTTCCTTGCGATAATGTAGAAAACAGCAAATTCTCGGTTTATTTATCCATTTTCATTTGATCACAATTGCAGGAACTCAAAAAGTCGAAATTAAAACAACAACAAAAACACAAAGCACTAAATTCACACACTCAACTCTTGTAAAAGCTCGTTTCGTCCATCTTCTACAAATTATCGTCTTTGGCGAAAAGAATCGGTTTTGAAGAGACTACAAGGGAATAAGTCCACACTTATTTGGAAACCCTGTTCAAAGGGAACACATTTCAAAGAATTTAAAAGATAGATGATTGTTTACCACATCTCAAAAATTTGACAGTGTTTAAAAGTATTGAAATTATGAGTTAACAATGTTGTGGTAAGGCGGTACTGCGGAATACTAAATAATCGAGTGAAAAGAAACAATATCAATTAAAAGCATATGTGAAACCGCATAGAGAAAGGGGCCTAAGAGTATAAAAATCAATTTTCACTTTTTTTTGATGGGGACAACATCTGAGCATCGCCCCAAAAGTGTTCCCTTACAGAGACATGCGCGTTTTATGAAAGTGATGGTACACCAAAGATACACGTATTTAAATCTTTAAAATGGCTCTCCTGAACAAAACTGGTTTTTACCCTTAGGTCCCTTTCTATTTTGCGCGTCACATATGTTGATAAACGATGTTATACCCTTTGGCCATTTATATTTCAGCATTTCTGCAAACGCTAAAGTTTATATTTAATGTGCTTAAACCAACCATAAGTATAACATTAAGCACAGCATAGAAATCTATTAATGTAATTTCGTTAATGTTTACATTAACGAAAACTTGCTAGCATTGTTAGCTTGCATTCCTCAACAAATCAGCAAGGGTTGGTAACTTACAATTTTGTATATATGGAGCATAAAAATTAAAAGAACCTGCAGACATTGTATACGATTTCCCTTAAAAAAAGTCTGGCATCTCGACATTTGGTTATTTGTATGCCAAAATGGCAATACAACGGCAGCAACACTCAGCAGCTTGAATAAATTGCTTGCGAGCCCTTTCTGAACTTACTGCAACACTCAACATCAGCAACCGGCTGGCTGTACCACGGCAAATGACACCACCCGCCGCCGCCATTACACCCCCCATCTCATATTCCCACCACTACAACCTTCCCCCTCCCTCGCCAATTGTGCAACCCTTATTACTTTTCTCTTCTTACTTTGCACGCAGAACTCGCTGCTGCCCCTGCTTGATTCTGGCAACATGAAGCAACATAATGTATTTAATCACGCCTGAACTATTCAAGGCACCAAGGAAAACTACATAAGTAAATGCTGTTGGTGCTGCACATCGTGCTATAGCCGACCACCAGCCGGGAACATTCAAACAACATCCAGGCAGCAGGCACCGGCGACAGACAGGCAGGCAAG
This sequence comes from Hydrotaea diabolus, assembly GCA_963513945.1. NCBI lineage: Eukaryota > Metazoa > Arthropoda > Insecta > Diptera > Muscidae > Hydrotaea > Hydrotaea diabolus. Next base: position 91,207,218 of record OY740718.1, read on the forward strand.
CAAGCAGCAGTCAGTAAGGCAAATATAAACAACATGATAATGACTTTAGAGCAAAGAAAGGACGCAGACCTGCTTCAAGTGTGGATGAAATCTATGATCTAAAAACATTTAAGATAAATTCCTTAAGATATTCCTCTCTTATTTCACATATAGAATTTTAGTGTGGAATAATTGTGACGATTCCGGCGCTTAGTTGCTCGACTCGAACAGATTGAAACCACACATTGTCGTTCGAGCAAGAATATCGCTGCTGTGCCTACCGATGTTGCTGCAAACAATAATACATAAACCAGACGAAATGCGCGGCAATTGGGCTTTTCTTACTGCCGGAATTGGATGCACGGGGTTTGGGGTAATCCATTGGTTTCAGACGGCGCAACCGCAAACACAGCACGAGTCGCAACGAATGTTGTAAAAAAAAGCGTTCCCTGATCGCGAAATCACCCGTTTTGGCGACTTGGCATGACCAGCAAGACTGCCCGATTTCTCTATACCACACTTCTATCCTTGGGGCTACTTGAAGTCGCGGTTTTTTGCCAACCAGCCGCAGATAATCGTAAACCTTAGGAGATTATTCGACAGTTTTCACAGAAAATCTTGCGAAAAGTCATGGAAAATGCTTTGTACCGGGCACAAATTTGTGTCAACACTGGCGGTTTTTGACAAATTGCATCCACTGTTGCCTCCAACTCTTCGGTACAGAAGATGGCTAGACTCTTAAGGGTTAAAATGGCTAGAAATGACTTAATTATCTTAATGTCTTTACAGAGATCAAATTCTATTTAATTGTAGTTGAAAGCTTGTTGCAGAGAACCCACGCGTGGCTATTGAGAATCCAATGTATCCAAAACGAGTCACTGTTTGGTGTGGATTTTAGGCTGGCGGCATCACTGGGACCATTTTCTTCGAAAATGAGCAAGGAACCGCCGTTACCTCCAGAGGTGAGCGCTACCGGGCCACGCTCAACGAATTTTTGTTTCCAAGCATTCAAGATAAGATGGCATGGGCGACATTTGGTTTCAACACGACGGGAACACACGACACACAGCAAACGCAACCATCGATATTTAACGCACTGTTTTTGAAAATAACAGTGAAATTAAGATGTCAATTGGCAGCCTCGGAGCTGTGATTTGAGCGCCCTTTGGATTATTTTCTGTGGGGAGCCAGTAAAGATAAATGTGGCGCAAAGCACCCAGAGACAATTAAAGCCTTGAAACATGAAATCGAAGTTGCCATTAAAGAGATTTATCGGATGAGGTACCAGTTGTGGTAGTCATATGAATGAGTGTTCCATTATTAAATGAAAAAGTTCAACATTTCGAATAAAACCAAAAATTTGAAAAAATTTCATTCCAATTTAAAACATTAAATATAGCGGGAATTTATTTTCTATTAGTATTTGATTGCAAGTATAATTAAGACAATTTAAAATAATAATTATTTCTAGTATACCAAAATATGTTTTTAGAATAAATCACACTTTTACTTAAAAGTAGATATTGGACCTGAGTCCAGCCCAATTTCCTATTGAAAAATTTTTTTGGCGCATGTCACTTTTACATAAATTTCCCGTAAAAATGGAAAAAGGGGTTAAACATTAAATCGCCCACCAGTTATGTATATCGATGGACACTGACTTCTTTAGAGTTGCCTTCCTCAAGAACGTAGACAGGAATTTTTACTGTACCAATTTGTAACAAAGTATCTGTACAAGTTGTTTGATCGACTTGATTTATGAGATTAAAATTATTTATATGTATATGGAAAATATAGGTAAAGAATCTTAAAGCGAAAAAAACGCTATAAAAAGTTATCTGGGTCTACATAAACGCAGAGTCCAAAACACTACTTTGCAACACTGATGCAAATAACAGCACTTTACAACACTGACTTATCGTGAGCCCTTAATGTTGGCATAAAAACCCCGGTTATTAAATTTTTCTATAAATATTTAGTAATTCAATGAAATTCTTATCCACAGGAAAAATTAAATTATTGCCTTCCTTATTCTATTGTATCTGTTTTTGACACACAACTTTTAACAACCGTGTAAAAATTTACACTTATAAAACCAGCAGATAAAAAGAAGAGGCAAACAACAAAATTTCCCATTCTCGGCGATAACAAAAAAACAAAGTTTCAGAAGTGGTAAAGAGTGAAAGTTCTACTTTTATTTGTTTGTTGTACATGTATGAACAAATGTATGTACATGTATTTAAGTGGGTCTCTTAATGCGCGTCCTTGTCTCGGTCGGTAAGAAGAAATGAAATAACTATTTTGTTTTCGACTTTTATTTTTTGTTTGTAGCTCCTACAGCTGCATCATAAAAAAAGTCACCTCCTTCTCCGAGGCCTTCAACACTTCTTCTTCATCCCAGTCATAAAAAGACATTCATTTTTTTATTGTAGGTATGTAATACTAGCAACAACATTAAAAAAAATGTATAACACTTGAGAAGTTATTATTTCTTCTAAGTTGAGAATGCATGAAGTTCAAGTTCTTCTTTTCATGCTTTCTACGACCAAAAGACATACATATGTACATATGATGGGAAAAACTTAACCAGGACAGAAAGAAGATGCTACACCATTTCCATTTGAAGTTTAGATTTTTGCTAGAAATCTAGATGATGGATCAGTAGCAAATATGTATCATTCATTCATCGATGACAGTTGTCAGAGCTTTATAAGAGAAGACCGAAAACAGAACGTCAGCGCCAAATACCGCGGAAAAAATTCTTGCGTATATAACACTATCGGCTATACAGTTTGAATGATTGAAATCTTAACTCGCTTATCTGATCCAATCATATTGGTGTGGCTTCAGGCCGGATTAACCCGGATAAATTATTTGAAACCATATGGGATACTAGCGAAACTCGAACGCCTTTGTATGTAGAGTGACACTTCAGGAAATCACCGCTCCGAACCTTTTACAAGTTGGCTTCTTAAATTTCTTGATAGAGAGCAATTTGGACACTTCAAAGGCTACCTCCACATTTTTAAAAGAATGTGGCTACCTCCACATTTTCAAAAATGTATCTTATAGTTAATGAGGACAAGCCAAAGATGCTCTGTTAACTGCTAGGAAGGTGTAGGGTCGACAAGAACAGACTTTTTACCTCGAAAGAAAAAAAATTCCAATTAGCAGTCTAAACTGTTTTTGGCAAGTTCAAGCAGCGATTACAATCAATTGGAAATGAACGCTCCAGCCCGATAGGAATTGATATTTACCACGATGATAATTACCGCGAAAAGCGCAGACATGAAAGAACGAGACTCTGGTGGAGGGACCAACTAGAGAAAGAAACAAAAATCCGTAGGAATGCTGTTGCAAGACCGAAATGCTTGGAAATTGTTAATAATGTAGACCAAGAGTGGAGAGCCAGTTTATGTTAGATAAAACTTTCGATTTAAATAAAGTTTATTGACTTTGCGCCAATATTTATGTCTTTCCAGATCAGACCAGACGATAGAAAAACAATATAATGATAAAACTTTTTAAAAAATATATGTATGAAGGCCCTAAAGGTCGTTCTGAATTTTCGAAGCGTTAGTTAGCATAAACTATATCACAAAAACAGCAGGATAGCCTCAGAAGTATGGACAAGGTGCCCAAAATAGTATTTAAAATTAAAAGGCCTTTCGTTTATTTCATTTGGAAATTGTGTAGGTTTCTTCTTTAAACTTGATTGCTCTTAAACTTGGATACTATCTCCTTTGTGCGATGGCCACCGAGGATGCATTATTGGCTCACTTCTGAACGTAACGTGGGGTATGTAGGTTGGTAAGTGAAAAATGTCATCTTTCTTCAGCACTTTCTTCTATTTTAAACATGTTTTTCATTTCTCCATTCCCAGCTGCTGCTTACCTACCTACAATCTTCCAAGTGCAAACATGTAGCTCTAGCTGACTCGACATGAAGGAACGAAAACGCATCATTCCATAAATCTTACTTAGATATCACATCACAAATGCTTTATCATCGTCATCAAGAATCTCATCAGTGCCATCCATCTATACAATACACACACATATATACATACTCGTATATAAACAATTATACACACATGCATATAGTTATACACTTGTATGTCGGGTTTTACTCCCTCCAACGTCTGTCAGTGTCAGTTGCCTTGAGTTGCTGCTTTCTGTAATTCTATCGCATTACGCTACAGCACGACAACGACGGCGGACATTTTATCATTTTCCATCATTTGTTGTGCGGCGGTACGGACGACGGACAGATGGGCTGGTTATCCCACAACATTCATCTATCCAGGTTCCTCACTCTTCGTTTAGTTTCTTTCGAGTTGCTCCTTCAGTGCAGCAACCAACCGCATGCATATTAAGAACGTTTTCATCCGTTTCCCTTTAACTCCGACATTCGTATTTCTTCTCGGCTGTACACTCACTAGTCTACGTTGGATTTGTCCTCCTGTCCTTGCAGTTGGTTGTTGTCTGCCAAATGATTTTTATTTATTATGTTGGTTGGTCCCCCCCGCCCTCCTTGCTTCTCATGCCTACATTACACCCCCTCCCCTGTTCCATTGCCCCCAATCACATTTCATTATTCCACCATTCTTTGGCATTTTCCTTAGTTTCGTTTCTTCTTGCCTTTTTCTGCACGAACGAAGCGATGCTTCACTGTACTCTGGCTGTGTTGCAATGAGTGCGGCAAAAAGCAATTTATAAAGTGCCAAATCGCTGACTTACAAGGGAAATGGTGGCGGAGAGCATAGTCGGAGGAGAACGGCGTGGTGGTGGTTCGACGGCTTCGCTTGCCTACTGGTTGGTTTGGTTGGGTCGTTTCGCTACGAAGGCAGGCAGGCAGCTAGCCGGGCAGGCACACCAACATACAAAAGCATAATGCAACAGAGCGTAGTAAAATATTAGGGTTCTTGGGAAATACAGACACGCAAACATTTGAAACTACATACCATACATATAAAATTATGTCTATAATCAGATATATTCTGAAGAAACTATTTCTGGTTCTCAAAATCTAGTCTGTGCTTTTTCTTAAACTAGATCAAATTTAAGTACTCAGAACATTTTTTTCGGTATTGTTAAAAATACATTTAAAAGCATTTAGTGAATAATAAAATTTGAAAACAAGGCTACTTTTTCCAATCTAAATTTAAGATCTGTAGAAACCTGTTTGCATAACTTTTAAACATTATTGCCAACTCAAAAACAAATCCAATTGGAACATACGCTATTAAAAGATCAAGCCAAATCTTGTATATCCTCCCGTCATGGACTTCATTCTCTAGTGTAGCCTACTAATAATTACCTTTAACTTAAATGTCAAAATTCTACGTCCTCTTGCCTTATCGTAACCTTGTACGAGTACAGTTTATGACAAGTGCTGCAACCAAAACTTGTTAGGCAATACTCTTTAGTGCCCATTTATACGAGGCAACTTTACTGCGACAACTTTTATGATTCCCTTTTGAACTTGCCTCTTGTGTTTACACAAGGCAATTCGGTAACGGTCATTTTTCTGATTTTTGTGTGGAATAAATACTTAAATAATCTACAGCCAACTTCACACTAAGAAAAACACAAAAGACATTGACAGTACCGCAAGTTTTTCCCTTCCCTCCCCTTACATCTTTCTTCAACAAGCAAAGAGTTGCGGCAAGTAAAGTTGCTTCGTGCAAGTGGGGACTTATAGTTTGCATTACTATTTCAGCAATCATTTTTACACCAAGAATGAAAAGTCGACGCATTAACGAGGTGGAACAAAACTGTCACAAAAATGTAGTCGGAATATTGTCAAAAAAAAATTTCAGGTTCCTATTATAAGTTGAAGTTTTGATCCGTACAACATGGCGCGAACTCAGTGCGTTCATACGAGTATTGATACCATCTGGAGAAGTAACAAACGCCTCAACTCCAACAACTCGAGGGCAAGGAGTTTTTCACTTGTCAAAGTAGCGGCGAGATCTTTTTCAGATCGTAGAGATTAAAGTTGTCTTTGTCGCTTACATACAGATGATATGCACTTCAAATCTAAGGCCAAGTGCATCTGTCCTCGATGACGTCGTAGAATACAAGGCTGACATCAACGTCTTTTACGAAATACGTTGAAAGGACACTTTTGAGGCTATCGCAAACCAAACATTGTTCTTGCAGCAAAGTCTCGACATCAAATAAGTCAGTCTTTTCAAAGAATTCCAATTTTTTTTTTGAAATTTGAAATATCATTCCAATGTATTTTAGTCTACACTGATGGGTATCACAGAGCGATAAAGAAATTTGAAAAATCAAACCAATGAATTTCTTCACCGATGGGTCAAAGTTGGACGCAGTGACTGGAGCTGGTTATAGTGAAACATTTTTATTATTTTATAGTGAAAACATTTTTTTGTTTTTCAGGCTAAGTTTCCAGCTTAAGACAAAGGAGCAGAATTTCTGCGGCAGGTTTGAAAAAACTTCTCTATAAAGTCAAGTAGCTGATGAACCGACAAGTTTTGGACGGTAGCAAAAAGTAGTCAAATACTGCCGCTTATATAGGGTGATCCATCTTGAGGTATTTTTTTTGAATAGGGTTTTTTTTCACAGATTACGCGTGCGTGAGTTGTATTCAACTTTATTTTTTATTTGTTTTCTGTACTGTCTGACATTTCATCATGGAAAGACTTACACCGCAACAACGTCGTTTCCTAATTGTGCAATTGTGTAATGAAAATGAGCGATCGGTAAGAAACTGCCTTCGGCCAAAATTTTGTTCAGCGATGAGGCCCATTTCTGGCTCAACAGCAACGTAAATAAACAAAATTGCCACATTTGGGCTGAAGAGCAACCAGAAGAGGTCCATGGGGTATCATTATACCCAGAGAAAACCACGGTTTGGTGCCCGCTATCGCGCCATGATATCGGACTTTTTGCTACCTCAAATTGAAGAATGTAATCTTGACGAAATTTGATTTCAACATGACAGTGCCGCTTGCCATACAGCTGATCAAACAATGTATCTATTAAGAGGTAAATTCGAAAACTAGCTATTTTATCGTTTTGGACCGGTCGCCTTGATCGGACCGGTCGCCTTGATCGTGTGATATCACACCTTTAGACTTTTTCCTTTGGGGCAATGTAAAGTCAAAAGTCTATGCTGACAAACCAGCTACGATTCAGGTTTTGAAAGCCAACATTACACGTGTCATTAACGCTATACCGGTCGAAATGCTGGAATGATTCATTCAAAACTTGACCCTCACAATGGACACCCTGGGACGTTGTAGTGGCCATACTTCGAAGGAAATTATTTTAAAAAAATAAATGACAAATCATTTTCATTCGAACAAGAACAATAATTATTCCACACTTGATTTGAATTTTTGTATTTTTTTTATTTTGGAAAAATACCTCTAGATTGATCACCCGTTATAAGGATGCGCAAGAGATCGAAACAGTGAAACACCTGTTGTGTAGAACTCTTCTCTCCAATAATGGTTAAGTGATAACTTTTTTAAAGAGTTTGTGCATTTTATTTATCATACATAAGCAATTGCAATGGAACGGTTTACTGTATGGTTTACCAAGTGTATCAAAGCTTATGCTTGAGAGTATTTCTATATATCGATAAGGCAAACTAAGGCTTCCGTAAACGAGCTGGGGAGACATTTTTTTATTTCCAGGTGATAGCTAATAATATGTATGAAAGTACGGAAAGCTTGGAAGACATTTCATTTGCTGGGTGATACCTCAAAATATGTATGAAAGTACGGAAAGCTTGAAAGACGAGCTCGGAAGACATATCATATGCTGATATGTCTTCCGAAAAAATGTATGAAAGTACGAAAATGTGTTATACATGTTTCAATTAATTCCCAGAGTTGGTTATATTCCTAATTAATGTTTTTAAACGAATTATAACTCCTATTCTACAAACGGACTGGCTTTAAGGTATAAAATCCGAACGTATCCAATATTTTATCCTAAGTAACTTTTTGATAAGTTACACAATTTTTAGACGGTCTAAATGTTATATAACCTCCTACCCATTAGGGTAAGAATTTAAAAAAAAAATATTTTTTTAGTTTCTATACATTTTGATAGTTTGATTTGACTGTTCCTAATTCGAAATAAGATCGGAATATAGTTATTTGTAAGGATTTAAAAAGGTATTATTTTTTAATTTCTACACAAGCTGATAGTTTGACTTGACCGTTTCTAACTCGAAATGAGTTCCGAATATAATCATTTGTAGGTATCTGTTAACCTGTTTGTCATTTTTGATCTAAAAAAGAAACATTACATTTACTTATATATCAACTTAACCCGTTTGGAGATCATTATAGTATGTATTACACTATATTTAAAAACCTAAAAGAGTTTGTGAAAATTTATTAGTATTTACCTTCCATCGCTCAGCACACTTTCTGGAGAATTCAGCAAATATAACTGTTTCATCGGGATGTTTCTTCTTGTGTTCTTCGCGGCATGTCTGAACAAAATACGCATAGGCGGTCATGCGGCCACGGGGTTTAGCATCCGGTTTACCACTACCAGCACGAATCATATTGTTCTGTGGAGTACAACAAAAAATATCATGTTATAGTAATGTTTTGCAGTAAGGTTTAGTATTATTAAAGGTGCTACAAGTTAAAGAAGAAGCAGAAGTTGAGGTAAATGAAATATGTATAGTTTGAATAAAGTTGTTTGAATAAAGGGATTATGTTACCCGGCAAACCCGGTTTTAAATTGTGTCTCTGTTATATTATGAAAGAAATGCAAATGATTATTCTTTGCCACTTGAAGTAAAATTATCCTCTCGTGAATCGACTGTCGCATCTGAAGACGTCAAAGTCTAAGCAATTACCCTAGATCGACCTATTTCACTCAAGTACGATGGAAAAAAAACAAGCAAAAGCACAGAAAGAATCAGAGATAGATTGGATTGTAAAAACAAGAATTAAAGAACAAACCATGGTACAATAAACAAAGCGTGTAGTCACTAGCCCAATAACAAATAAACAGTTCGCTGTACTGTCAAATTGACTTGAAAGAAAATGCCACAAATAAATGTCTATGAATGTTTAATGATTATTGTGAATGTTTGCAATAGAAATTAAGTTTACAAACTTCAAGAATTGTCGTTGTCATAATTCAAATTTGACATTTTAAGTTTCCACGAGAAAAAATTATAAATCAGCTGACTGCATAACACTGCCTACCATTGCATCATGGAATTAACTTTACCACATTTAAAGAAAATAAGCGCTTTTTCATATGGCAACAATTTGGCAACACCGACTGAATGATGTAAAAGGCAACAACTACGACAACAAAAATGCTACAACAACAAAAACAGTACACAAATGTCAGTTAAAGAACAATAGCAACAAATTAAGCTGCAACAATACTTGTGAATGCATTCATTTATTCAATATTTCGACGCCAAATGGATTTGTGTACGTGTGTAGCAAAAATATGGGGGGAAAATGGATGATGATGATGACAACGGGAGATGAAGACAAACAAAAAACAATCGAAATATCACACATACATTTGAGGAACGACCCTCAACCCCATACTCGTACACATGCATGGGGAGAGTGCTATCATCATCAGCAATCAAGAGGGGAGATGTGTGTAGAGAAATTAGCAAGTGAGAGAAAAAAATATCAAAATAATGATGACAATCATCATGATTGATGTTGATGAGAATGATGATGACGTCGTTTTCGTTGTTGCCATTTTTTGCTGCACTCAGGCATCCAACAGCTTGGCAGCTGCTGCATTACTGACAGTAACTCTGACTGGAAGGAAACATTTTCCAGTAACTTTGGAAGTCACTTTTTTTGTTGCAACAAAAAATCGATTATACTGGTACATTGTCGCTGCTGTGTGTTAGTTATACTATAGCGCGAAATATTGCAAGGACATGACGTGAACAAGAAAATAAGAATTTTGTAGTACAGGGTATATGATAAAGGGGGAGAGTAAAATAAGAACGACCACTGAAAAATAGAATCAGAAAATTAACATCGATATTCAGTTCAATTGATTTTTCATAATAGCAATTTTTATTAAATCATGAAAACTGTTAATATTGCGTCAGCAAATTTTTAGCAAAACGAATAGTGGTCTGTCTAATAAAAGATTTTGACCAAAATATAATATTTTTAGTCAGGCTCATAAAAATTTTGCTTTTGAAATTATACCAAAGCATAGAAGTGAGTTTTACACTTACAAATTTTCTATTTCAATTAGAATGTTAGCCTATTTATTTTCGTAAGTAAATTAGGCTTTATAACAGGAATTCGGATTTGGCTAAACATACGCATACAATAACTGTTGAACAAGATGTCGAAAATAATAGGAGGAAAGAAACCTTGGCCCTGTTACATTAAACAGTTGATCTCAATTATTGCACTTTTAGAATGTGCAAAGAAACACATTAGCAATTGTCAAATAAACTTTGCGCGTTCATCGCAATTAAAATTTCAAGACATTTTTCAGCCAATTTTCTTCCAGTATTCTGCTCAATAATCAGTCAATTAAAATGTGTTTGGCGAAATTGAAATCCACAACAAAATAAAAATTCCACAGTTTAGATATAACAAAAGCAAAATTGGGTATTGTTATTGTAGTTTTTTTTGTTGGGACTAATGATTTTCTACATCTTAAATATTCCTACATATGTATGTGTTGCTTCAAGTCGTTTTGCAAACATTTGTTATATCTACATTTACTAAATACTTAGTAGGGACATAAATACTGTTACAACATTGAACACACCCATTTCAAAAGTAGAACTCAACATACCCCGTTAATGTCATTTGGGTTTTGAAAACTAACCTCAATAGCGTTAGTCTGTAACGGGATTTTAAAATTGTTTCTACGTTCATCATGGTGTTCACATAATGAGAACCGTATCGCTGTAATAGCGCTTTTCATGTATGAAATGAAAACAAGCGATATTTTCAAAACGCTTCCCCCACTTGGGATTAGCCGCAGGTTCATCCCACGCTCTGTTCGAACACCGCATGTCATCAAAGCTGTTAAATCAAGAATTCACAGAAATCCGCTCCGAAAACAGAAAACGTGAGATGAATATCACGCAAAAGTCCATGAGTCGAATCATTAATAAAGACTTGGGACTTTCAAACGACGTACCTGACTGACATTTATGGACTACAGCTTTAAAAAACAAATAGGATTGAAAAATGCACGCTGATAACTTGCACAGAAAAATTTTGTTTACCGATGAAAACCATTTTACCGTTCAGGAAAAATTTAACAAGCAAAATGAGTGTAAGCATCTGAACTGATCCCAAGGGTGGAAAAGGGTCATCACCCAGCTTCAGTCATGGTTTGGTGGGGTGTCTCTTACGGTGGGGTCACTGACCTGCATTTCTGCGAACAAGGAGTCAAAACATCGGCAAAAGTTTACCAAGAAACCGTCTTGGAAGCTGTTGTGAAGCCTCTTAACAATTCCCTGTTCCAAAACCAGCCATGGACTTTCCAGTAGGATCCTGCGCCGGCCCATAAGGCTAAAACGTCCCAGGCCTGGCTTCGAAACAATTTGCCAGCGTTCATTTCCTCTGAAGAATGGCCCACAGGCAGTCCAGATTTGAACCAAGGACAAGGTTTGTCACAAAAGATACTCTAACATTGAATCTCTTAAGACTGCTTTGGTTCGATCTGTGGCCAATATTCCAATGGACGAGATTCATGCAGCTATTGACGATTGACCAGTGCGACTTAAGGCATGTGTAAAGGCATAAGGCGGACATTTCGAATAATTAGATTTATTTTGGATACAATATACATCAATAAATATATTCAAAGATATTTGGTCAAAAAACATTCAGTACTTTTTATTTTACAGCATAAAACGTGTGTAACAGTATTTATGTCCCTACTAAGTAGTTTTGGTTTTCGTATTTTATTGCCCTAATCGGTAAATAAAAAATCTTTGAAATTAAAGTTTAAAAATAGTCACATCAGATATTTTCGCTTTCTATATATAAAAACTCATCTCAGGCCCTTCCTAAGCCGCTGTTAAATAACAACGTAGTTTTTTTTTAAATTTTTCGAGAGAAAAACTTATGAAAAATTACATTTAAAACATTTTATAAAGGTGAAGAAAAATGCTTTAAAAAGATCATCTTCCAACGATTAAATTGATTGTTAATGACTAAATCAAAATAAGTTTCGTATCACAAAATAAGCATAACTTTCTGTTTTTGAGATGCGCTTTTTTGCTGGAAATATATTTTTATGTCCAGTAATTAATTATTTTAAATACTATTGATCTGTTTTTAATAATCTCCCACTGTGTGCATTGCCGCAATTTTAAATACTACAATTAACTATTGAATGTTATGTATGGTGTAGTACATATTTAATTATTAATTTAAATGCAATACCTACTACCGATATGTTACATCGATTTCTGCGGTCATTACTTTAGTTACCGATTTATTCATTTGCATTTTTAATTAGCAAGCTCAGTTGTTCCACGTACATACGTGTGTACATCATCAAATATCAATAGAAACCACTTATGAGTCATACAAAAGTAAACCGGAAAAAAGCAATAAAGACTCAGGTATTTCACACAACTGTGTAAAAACACAACCAACAAATCAAAGCACAGCACATTTGACATTTGTGGTGAAATTGATCGAACACATCATAGCAGTGTTGCCATATGGTTCACAATATACCAAGGCAGTAGCGGAGGATAAAATAAGATGTGTCAAGAAATTAAGACAAAATGATGGTTTGAAGGTAAAAGAAGAAAATTGAATTGTTTTTGATAGATTTTAATAAAAAATTGGTGGTTTAATAAAGGTTTTTTTAAAAAGTCAAAACTGAGAAGAAGAAGAAGAAGAATAACTGATATAATAATGCACTGATATTCAGCCTAGATTTAATACAAATTGCTCTTGAAGACATTTAATTTAATATAAATCATTTCATTTGTTTGTTTGTTAAAAAAAATACGTTCTAATGATGGTTTGCCAGCAATTGAACAAATTTCAGTATCGTACAGTACTTAAAACAAAAGAAGCCTAAAACTTAACCGATCCTTCATTAAACAAAGTCTCAACTTAACAATTGCGACGGCGTAGTGCACGCGTTTATTTTAGTAAGAATGCATTAGAAATGATAACACGTTATCCTGTTTACCGGGGGTTACACTCTACAGCGTAGAATGGATTGAATGCAGAAAGTGCAAACTTTTAATTAATTTGCGGAATGCTTCGGAACCATATCAATGCTCGATATAGAACAGGTTCCCCGTTTTATCGCTTATTACAATGTTGAGAAAATTAGCCAAGTATAATTTAAAGCAATATAAGGTTTCACACCTTAAAAAAATATCATAAGACAAAAATTTTATATATAAAAAAAAGCAGATTTTACGCACAAAATTGTTCAGTTGTTATTCTAAGAAGTTTACCCCGTTGACCCTCCCACCTATCTCAGAATTATTAAGCTGTTGTAAGAAAGTTTACAAAGTATTCAATTTAAACAGCATTATGCCAGTGATTTCATATTTATAAATTATTCATACATTGTTTTAAAATACAAACAGTACAACACTTCAGCAGAAAAAAATACAAATTCATACTTCGCACGATGAGGAGTGTATATGTGTCAACAACCTTTTCAAACAAAATTAAATGAAAAAATTAAAAGAAAAAAAAAGAAAAAAATACAAATGAACAAACGAGGGTATAAAGTATAGTGTGTGTACTAAAATAGAAATTTCCCATAAATAACGTTTTTTTCCACTTGCACACAACTGGCAAAAAGTTATCGCTGGCAGCGTTCGTTCCTCCCTACCCCTCCAAAGGCCCTCCCTCCACCAAGCACATGCCCATTGGAAGATACACGCAATGCATTATGAATCACAAAACTCAGTTCAGTCGTATGTTCGAAAATATAACAGTTTAATGCGAACAACAATGTTAGCTTTTCCACACCGTTATGTCGGAATGAGTAGCATAGAGTAAGTGAAAGACACTCAAATTTTTTGCAGTTTTTTTTATAAACAAATCATTTTTGGCGCCAAAAAGAAGACACATCCGAACACAACGTGTGATTATTAAAATCTACGGGAAAGAAAATATGAAAGAGGGTCGATTTTTTTAAGCTATATTCACAGAAGTACAAAAATGGCTAAGACAAAAACAGGATTCCCAAATTATTTGGATATATAAGTTTGTACGTATCGTACATATGTAACCAGTTTAAAAATACTATTAAATATGAAATTTTCCTTTTATAACTTTGGTTAAATAAATTAATGGTGCCAGTTCATGGACTCTGTATTAAACAAAATTTAATTTGTTTTACGCTCGTGAGATTTAGTTTCGATCATTTTTTTCTTTTGATTTTTTATATTTTTCATGGTTTGATTTGCTACGACGTTATATCAGGAGCCAAACAGTTATATCGGCTGCTCGTATATAAAGGGAGTTATTCTTTATCGTGTCTAGTACAGAACGCACCACGCAGTAAAACAAACGCTATAAACAAGAGCTTAGGTGTGTACCTATTGCAACAAAATGACTTTCTCACTCAATTAATCCATGTCAGAACCGTATCTTGGTATCTTAATTTATTTGTGTAATAAACTAAGCCAACTTTGCAAATTATTTTTCATAGGTTCAGGACAAAGACAGACTGTCAGTTACTACTGTCCATATCTAAGAGGAAAACGTATAGTAAAAACCTGGTTCTCGAACGAATGAGTCACACGAATAAATTTGGGTTTCACTATCTCGAATGTTTATGTTCGTCTGCGTTTGAATTTGACATTTTCATTCGCAGTGTTTAAAATACAGAAACAGAATTTTTTACGTAGACGTTAACGCCTTCGTTAAGTTTTCTTTCAAGTCAAACTCAAATCAGAGTTTCATCACTTGCGGACGAATGCTTTCTTTCAAAATCCAGAAACACGCTATAAATGGAACAAGGAGATTTGTTTATGAGTTAAAGTTGTATGCTTTAAATAATATTTTCTGTTATTAATTGTATTGAACATTTGTATATTATTAATATTGAATTTCAGCTTAAAAGACTTTGCGTAGATTAATAGTTTGCAATTGTTGATGCAATATTATTGCAAATCTACCTATTGCAAAAAAATGTGCATTCATTTATTTGTTAATGCAAAACCTACAGTTTGCTCAAGAACATATTAACTGGATAGTAAAATAGTAGAGTAGCAGCCTTTTCTTCGACCAACTATAATAAGATATTAACGTAATATAAATAAAGTGTAATTCGCGTAAGATGACCCTAATGAAAACGACTTCCAAGTGTTTTGTGTAAAGACGGTTAAACAAGGAGCTGACAGAGTTATGGCCTGGGGATATTTCATTGTCCAAGGGTTAGGTTCTATTCATCGCACACACTGCATAATGGCCGTGTTCTAATGGTAGGGAGGTCTCTAAAGAATTATCTTTAAACCATTGTACAGAAATATATTTGTTTTTGGTTTGTTGTGATCATTTGTTGTTATTAATGAGTTAGTTTACAGTTAGCTAAAGACAATTTGTATGGACAAAAAAATGTCGATATTCATTATATGTGACGCGCAAAATAGAAAGGGACCTAAGGTTAAAAAACAGTTTTGATCAGGAGATCCATTTTAAAGAAGAGGTCCCTTTCTATTTGCGCTTAGAATCGTCGACTTCACTTTCATAAAACGCGCATATCTCTGGGAGGGAACACTTTTGGGGCATGGGATCGGTCTCATTCGATGCTCAGATGTTGTCCACATCAACAAAAGTGAAAAGTTGATGAAATGTTTTGTTCAGGAGAGCGATTTTAAAGATTAGGTCCCTTTCTATTTGCGCTTAGAATTGTCGACTTCACTTTCATAAAACGCGCATATCTCTGGGAGGAAACACTTTTGGAGCATGGAATCGGTCTCATTCGATGCTCAGATGTTTTCCACATCAAAAAAAGAAAAAAAAATGAAAATTGATGTGTTTACCCTTAGGTCCCTTTCTCTATGCGCTGTCACATATTGTATTGTATGTGACAAGGTATATTTTTTTTATGTCACCTTGGAAAGGTAATATTTGAAAAAAAATATTTTTTATTACCTACTGAAAAAAACCTTAAAAATAAAAGTTGAGAAAAAGTCAAGAATTTAAATTTGGGCGCCTAGAAAATGATTTTTTGATATGTCGTAGTGGAACTTTTTATCCTCATGCCGAAAACTATCAATCCATAAACACATTGCTGTGAGCTTTTTCTTTCGGCCGAAATTTATACTTAATTATTCATGGTTATCACTAACTTGAGTTAAGTCAATTCTTGTCTAAACTTTTTTCTTTATTAAAAGTATAACTGTAGCTATTGAGCAGTCAAAGCAAGTTTAGAAAAGCGTATAAGTTCGCGGAGAAAATTATAATTTTTAATTATAATGTCAGTGTGGGAACAGAAAAAAGAGTACTTGTTCAGATAGACCCCTTCACAGGTGGCAACCAGTTGCTTATGTTTGTTTGTAAACACTGGTCGTTTGATGCCACGCAAATCAGATGATAGATTCAGTATGCACAAACAGAACGAGGGAATGAGATGATGTGTGAAAGGGGCAGAAAGGGGTGGTGTTGAACTCTAGCACATTGTGTTGGTGTTATTTAACCACCCCCAGTTGTTGTTTTACGTAGTAAAATGTGATTTCTATACCTTTTAATATTCTATTATACTTGTTTTTCTTCTCATAAAACACCGGTGTATACATATGTACGTACTCGATATTATCGGTATGTCAGTAGGAAGCGTATGTTTGTTTGATGTATACCTTCTCCCCAACAAATATTTTGCTTATTGGATTTATTTATTTTTTTTGCTTCGGAAGCAACAGTTGTGTTTTTCTTTGTTTTGCGTGCGGGTGATGATGTTGCTGTTGACGAGGGATATGATAATGATGATATTCGTATGTACATTTGCACATACTTTTACATTCATTCATTTATACTCGTACATACATTCATTTATACATATATGTGTATACTTGATGATGATATACATATGTACTATGTTTGATTTCTGTTTGGCTACTGTGATTTTTTTCTATCTCTGGCATTGGGTAGTTTTATTTGATTTGGTAACTACTTCTAACTAATACTATTTTGCTTCACCACCGCCCCCAACCCTACATCAATACCATGTGATTTTATCCATTTTCTGTTTTTTTTCTGTGTTAAAACGAAAAAGCCGGCTAACTTCTACTCTCCATTTCATGTGTAAACATTTGAAATAGGCATTTATTTCTACCCATGCCGGCTTGAAAATCGACAACATTATCACCTAATGGCGTGTTGTGAAAAAACAATATGAATGTTATCATTATTTTTGTTGTCGTCATCAGCAATTCATTTGGTTCTTCAATAACGTGTACATAGGTCGGCCTTTGTCGTACGTGTTTACTATCCCCTAATTCAACTATTTTGTTTTTTTTATCTTTTTATAGGGAAACCATTTTTAATATTTTTTTTCTTGGAATTGTATAAGTCACCGAAACAGTCGATTTTATTATCGCATTCTCTATTTTGCCGCTTTTCAGAGGGAAAGCCGGTCGATTTAATCATTGCGTTCTCTCTCTTGCCGCTTTACTGAGGGTAAGTCAATAAAATTGTATTTTTTTGCTGCTCCGCTGTATAAAATTTTCCCAATTTTTCGGAAAAATTATGTAAAAATTTGTTTATTTGATGTTTAACTCTCATTTCTCACTCTCCTAGTTCAAAGAAAAAACAAAAAACGAGAGTAACTCCAAACACCAAAATAGGAAACTTCCAATAACGCGAGTTTTGCAATAAATTGTAAAATCGAAATGGTCGCCTTTTGAGATACATCAGCGTATATAATTATTTTTTCTCGAATGATAGTCACTCAAATTCGAATAAATTTGGGTTTCACTATCTCAAACGTGAGTTTGTCTCCACATGAGTATGTCAAATTGTGTTTTATTTTGACATTTCAATTTTCCATTCCAGTGTTCGAAATAGAGAAACCGAATTTTGTATGAAGACGTAAATGCTTTCGTTTCGTTTTCTTTCGATCATCCTTCATGTAAAATTGAGTTAGTGAAACTCAAATCAAAGTTTGTTCGCTTACGAAGCAATCGAATGCTTTCTTTGACATTCATAAATACTTATACATATGTTCTGTTCATTTACCGGTCAACACTCCTTTCTCTTTCTTACTCGAAGAAAACCATTTTTAATATGTTCTGTTCATTTACCGGTCAACACTCCTTTCTCTTTCTTACTCGAAGAAAACCATTTTTAACATGTTCTGTTCATTTAACGGTCAACACTCCTTTCTCTTTCTTACTCGAAGAAAACTTCGAAAAATTAAAAAAAAAAACGTGTGAGAAACACCAAAATGGACAAACACAATTTCGCTCGATTTTTAATTTTTTTTGAAATCGAAATGGCCTCGTTTTATAAAAAAAAATATGGGGGGGGGGTACCAGATATAACCAAAACTGTGTCAATAAAATTTCAGTTTCGGTTTATTGTAAATCAAGCCACCCCTACATGGACTATACCATGGTAGAACTACAAGATTTACAATATACTTCCATACGGTTATTTCTGTATGTTAATGTTCCAAAAAGTAAATACCAGTAGCTGCAAAATCTTTTAATACTTATGGTTCCTTTGAATTGTTTGTTTAATTTGAATTAATGACAAATAACATTGTGCCCATTGTGCAGGGATCGTTGTTTATATTAGCGTTTTTCTTACTAATTTGTATTGTTTTTTTTCTTCGCAACGTTCTTTTTTTCTTTTAAACAATAACCTCGTCTCATCAACATCATCTTATCCATCCATCCACCTTGACTTTGCTGACGTCTCTTCCTCCGTCTCTATACTACTCAGTCTTAGCCAATCAGTGGTGGTGAGTCGTCCGTCCATAAAAGTGTTTTTTTCATCTTGCCATTATTTTTTCTTTTTCATGTTTGTTTTTTTTTGTTTAAATTCATTCATACATTCATTCACACTTTTTATTTTTTTTCATTCATTGATTTTCTACAAAAAAGAGGAATGTATTAAAAATATATATAATGGATGTAGTATTTGCCATAAGCAAATGAACGATAGAGTGAGTGTGTTGTGGTTGATGGTGGCGCTGCTGGTGGTAGCATTATACGAGTAGTAGGAAATGCCATCTCTTTTGTCATTTTCTTTAAATTTTTATGAATGAATTTATGGTTAAACTTTGCGATTTTTTTTCATTTTATTTCAAATGAAAAAACCGACCGATAAAAAGTGGTCACAACAACTTTGCCGTTAAATGGCCATATGTTTTAATTGTTTTTTTCAGTTTTATGTGGTTTTCGCCTTCTATTTTTTTGCAGCACCACTACTAATTGGTGAATCATTTTTATTGTACGAGTATTCGTATGCGCATTTCTTGTTCTTAGTCAAGTAAGCAAGGTGGGAAATGTCAGTTAATCATCATTCGTACTTTTACGGTATTGACAATTTGAGTAAACTATACCATAGTGAATAAAGCTTCTGATTTATCTAGCATCCCTAACATATTTGACAGCTGATGAATGTTAGACAATGTGCTTCAACTTTTTTAAGAGTGGCACGCAAAGGCAATTCTATAAGTCGCGTGCCATTTTACTAAAAAAATTGTATTTCCTAAGACAATAGGTGTGTTATTGTGGCTTATTAAACTAGTAAGTGGTGTTAAATGTCTTGTAAAGTTTTAAAGTGGTGATAAATTTAATACTTTAGACATTTTTAAAATTTCTTTGTACACAATAACTGATTGATTCGCAAATTTTTAGAAGAGTAAATTACTTCAGAAACTAAGAAGATCAAGTTTGTTGTTGTTTGTAATAGAAGGAAGGAAAAGTAATTCAGCGAAGTTAAAGCTAACACATTAGCGCTTGGTAAAGGCGCGTTTCGCCATTGGTTAGGGCAGCTTATCAATACCAATATGTGTGCTGTCGACAAGGTCTCTTGCTCGTTTATCTATACATACATCGTTCGATCCATAAATAGGAAGCATTGCATTGATTTTACATATGCAAAGTATTATTGTCGAAGAGTGAGACACAAGCGACTCACTAAAATTGCTTAATTTGTAGAAAATAAGTTGTTCAAGAAATACTATAAGTATAATCGTGTAATAACCGAACTCGCTAAAGGTTGTTTCTGAATAACTTTCTTCCCAAATTGTTTAATTAATTAAAACAAACGCGTGGTAAGGCAAATTTTGTATAGATTTATAAACAAAATCATTTTATATTCTTGTACTACGGTGTGAAATTATCGCGTTGGTGACCTCCTTGGCGAGTTGCCAATTGAACACGGCCAATATTACATTAGAAATCAGAATAAATAAAAAAATGTTGGTAATTTTTTTTATCATTTTTATGCTCCTAAACAAACGAACCATTGATCTTTTTCGAATCCAATGTCGTTAATGACATTGTATAAAATTTATACTAAATCACCGGTTTAATAGTATACTGTCAAGCTGGACCGACAATATGATTAAATACGTTGTGGGAATTGAAGAAAAACATCATAGAAGAATTAACCAAATGCAACTAAACGCAAATAAATAAATATTATCGAGGAGTTATCAGCAATTGATAAGAAATGAAGTTAATTTTACGTAGTGTGAACCGGCCACAAGCTAGATATGATACAACTCAATCAGTTCAAAACTATATAAAAGAATTAGATTTAAAATCGATATGCCCTGAGAACCATTCATATGAAATTCTGGTAAGGAATGGATTCACTTAACAGAAACTTTAAAACGTTAAAGGCTTGAGGAAGAAGTTTTTTTTATCTATATATCGTTCGATCCATATATTGCGTTGACCATTCATATGCAATTCTAGTAAGGAATGGATTCTCTTAACAGAAACTTTAAAACGTTAAAGACTTGAGGAAGAAGTTTTTTTACGAACAAATCCAACTAAAAAAAAAGTGGACGTAAAGATATTGAAAATTGGGTTACCCTTAAATTACGAATCTATCCAGACATAGCCACCTTTGGTAGAAAATATCCATTTTTTTAAGAAGTTATGGTGAATTTGGAGTTTAAAAGGCACCGATAAGCTGTTAAGAGAGAACCAAGGATTGTTCAACAAATTAAATGTTATTTTAACTAATGTATTTTATATTTTTAAGCAATAACCAATGTATTTATAGCCCCCTAGTGTACAAATAAACCCCTTGCGCTTAAAATATTAAAAAATAAAATTACGAAAGCTCGCTCATTTTGTTACTTTTATTGTGAGAGAAATTAATGTAAAGCAAATAATCTTTAATAGTACCGGTTCTCATTTTTGTGAGTTAATTATTTTACTTCATGAGGATGGTCGTCGAAGGCGAACGAAATATTGGAAAACATATATAATAAAGAAAATAAATTATAACTGCCATCTTTTCATTTTGTGCATGACCTCGGGTGCCAGACTATTCAGAAAAATATAAATAAATTAAATACGAGGGCGGTTCGAAAACTTCTTAGCCTAGCACAAAAAGCGCGCTATGAACACATGTTAAATTTTGTTTCGATCTGGCAACTCCTTCATATAGAAACAGGAGTTCACAAAAGACGCATCCGCGATTTTTTTACAATGGAAAAATTAGAAATGCGTGGTGTCATTAAATATTTACATAAAAAAGGTTTATCGGGACAAGAAATTCTTAATGATATGGTGAATGTGTTAGGTGACAGTGCTCTTTCATATGCAACAGTAAAAAATTGGGTTGCTGAATTTAAACGTGGTCGTACAAGCATTGAGGATGAACCACGTAGTGGACGTCCAAAAACAGCAACAACAACAGAAATTGTAGCCAAAGTGCATGATATGGTATTAAATGATCGAAGAATAAAAGTGCGTGAAATAGCTTATATCATGGGCATCTCAAATGATCGAATCCATTTAATTTTGCATGAAGAACTACAGATGAAAAAGCTTTCTGCAAGATGGGTGCCGCACTTGTTAACAGTCGACCAAAAACGCATAAAAATGAACATTTCTCAAGCTTGTTTGGATCGTTTTCAGCGAAATAAAATGGATTTTAAGCGTCGTTTCATAACTGTTGATGAGACATGGCTCCACCACTATACTCCAAAGACAAAAGAACAATCCAAACAATGGACTGAAGCTGGAGGAAGTGCCCCAAAGAAGGCAAAAACAATTAAATCGGCTGGTAAGGTTATGGCAACGGTTTTTTGGGACTTCAAAGGTATTTTATTGATTGACTATCTGCAAAAGGGTAAAACAATAAATTCAGAGTACTATTGCAACCTTTTAGATCAATTAAATGTACAAATTCGAGAAAAACGTCCTGGCTTACAACACAAAAAAATAATTGTCATCAAGACAACGCACCAGCGCACAAGAGTGTTTTAACGAATTAAAGTACGAGTTGCTTGACCACCCACCTTATTCTCCTGATTAAGCTCCCAGTGACTTTTACCTGTTCCCAAATCTAAAAAAATTCCTTGCTGGCAAGCGTTTTACCTCAAATGAAGATGCAATTACAGTTGTAAACCACTATTTTGAAGACCTTGAGGAAAACTATTTTAATCAAGGGATATAATTGCTAGATAAGCGTTGGACTAAGTGTATTAAAGTTTCAGGAGATTATATTCAAAAATAAAAATATTTTTGAAAAACTAACTATTCTGATTCATTGATAGGCTAAGAACTTTCCGAACCTCCCTCGTAGGTTCAACTATACCTTAAAACAATATACGGAAAATTATAAAACATTCAATTCAGAACGTTTTTGTATACTGTAGTTGAAGAATTTGAATACATTCTACTGGTGGGATAAACAATATTTTCTTTATTAAGTTAATTTAACATGTAGATGTTGTATATTTGCTTTTTATAAACGTTTAAGCGCGATTTTTCTATGATTTCTCAAGTTAATGTCCAAATTTACAATATACTTTATGTATAAGTATACGGTTAACTGAAGATTTTCATAACAATATACGCAGGTAAGGAGTACGTCATGCATTATTTAGACGTTATGTAACGTTGGTCTCACTGTTTCTTTCTCCCTTGAAAAAGTCGTCGTGAACACCTGTTGAATGCACGACTACTTGCGTACGTATCTTTGTAACTCTTCTCTCGAGTTGTTTTACCCCGTTACAAACTCTTTGTTTTATTATTATAATTATGTGTTTCCTAAACATAAACAAAACAACAGCAAAACAAATTCCCGGCATGTTTTGCCGCAACACCTCCCAACTCCCGACCATAATCACCGTTAGTTAAAGTAGACGACGTCGTCGATGTTGACGTCATTCAAATTTACTCAGCGTTTGTCGTCGTCATTGTGGCACTTCAATGCTACAGACTTTTTTTGAGTATTCGTATTGTTGCCATTTCTCTGTTGTTCGCTTTGTGTACACATTGTAGAAGGTGTCAAGAGGCAAGGCATTGGTGGTTGAATTGGGCTTTTTATAAATACAAAAAGAGAAGGTATGTAGGTGTATACACAATTACTACTGTTGGTATTTTCCTTTTTTTTGTAATCTTTTCGTTAGTTTTCCTGCTGCATTTCATTCATGGAAAGAGTTTTCGATTTTACAAAAGAAACCCAAATAGTTAATAGACGGACGACACGAAAATTTAAATAAAAAATTAAGGAACTTTTCGGTTGGAGGAAACTAAAGTCGCTTTTAAAGAAAATAACACTGTTTGTTATTCGAAAACATAGGCCGATAAGGTACATTTTTACCAGAGTTGGTTAGTCTCACTGATACCATTTCTGTGCCAATATACGGCTTCTTGAACTGAAGATTCAGCAACATTGAATTACATCAAAATATGGAACTCTTTAAACCAGTTTTAATTAGGTAGGTCTAGTGCCTAGTCTTTCGTCGGTACATATTTGCGAACTATAAAGGGTGGTCTATCTAGTAGTTTCTTCTAAATCTTATGTATTTTGACAGTGATTTTTCTTTTCGCTCTAATCTTGACAGAAAGTCTGCGTATCTCCCGTCAAAAGAAATGAATCGGTATACGCTTAAACAAAATTAATAATGCAAACTTACTTTATATGTCAATGTAGCTGTGTAGCCCGCCCAAACATCGACTGTTGTACGAAAATTTATGCAAAAAGTTTATGAATTATGGATTCTAGTATAAAACCCGTCATCGTAAGGTCCGCCCTGAAGAAAAAGTGACTGTCACTGCTGAGAGTATGTCACTCAGTTTATCGACTTGACATTCAACAATTTATTTTGCACTGAGACGTAAGCTCCAGAAATGTTTACAGGAGAGGGTTTTTTTATCGAATTAATCTGAAGGATTCAATACAATTGAATTCGCTATATCTTTAAAAATATTAATATTTTACACATTGAACAGGGATATTTTATTTTTAATATTTAAGCTAAAGACCGTTGTACAAATTTCTAGATTTATGTAGGGCTAGATATTTTCTGATCGGCGGCTATGTTCCAAAAGTATTTCGAATAACCCAACAATATGACGAAATTAATTAATTTGTTTTAAAAGAAGTTTAAACTAGGGTCACCCTTTACTGTGATTCCATCAACAGTCATCGCTCAACGTTAGTCCAATTTTTTTGCTATACCCAAGTTACCCTTCAACGAATATAAATCAGGCTATTCCTAAAAGAGTGGGAGACATAAATTAAGAAATCTGGGTTAGAGAATGTTCAACTGTGTCAACCGTGGCTCCCCATTGCTAAATTGGATTCTTTCAAATAAGCCAGCAACATGACGAAATTAATTAATTTGTTTTAAAAAAAAAGTTCTAGGGTCACCTGTTACTGTGATTCCAGCAGATTGATTGACAGACAGATGGACAACGCTCGGCGTTAGTCCAAATCGTTCTGTACAATAAGCATGGGGTCTATCTCCCTACGAATTAGGAGATAAAACAAACATCAGTTTTAATAGTGATTTCGTTAAAAATCGGCCTGCATTCGGCCAGCCATGAATCATTAATTTATATTTGGTCGTTGTACGTCGGCAGTTTCTATTGTGTTTAACGTTTTGAAAGTTTGGCGATAAAATACAATCCCGTTGCTTCCTATTTTTATTTGTGAGCAAAAATTGGACGCCATTTTAAAATGATAAAATTTGAAAAAAAAAAACAATTGTAAATAAGGTGGGTTATGTTTTTCCAATCAATATTTTTATAATTACATATTTAGATGATTTTACATTTTAGGATGTACACAATAAATATTTGGAAATTTTGAATGAAGTGATGACAAGATAAGATTTGTATCGCTGGGAAGCAAAATACCAAACATTATGAATCACTTAAAGAGCAAAAAAATATAGATGAATGGACGGACAAGTTACCAAACTTTGAATGAAAAGAAAATAACAGATCCAACCACTTTGATTATTAACTTTATTTTTAAAGCAATTTTTCCGTCCTGGAGGCTTCTTGTTTGTCAATTTGGTGTGTTCTTTAATAACATAGAACGGCAAAAAAAAAACCTTCGGTCGAGAGTTCTATTTATAAGTAAAACATGTTCATTGGGTGGCATCAAACAGTTCTTTTTTATATCTTTTGTTGTACCAATTCGCCAAACACATTTATCATCCCTGATTTGAGTTGTGTAAAGAAAAAATTTAAAAATATAGCACACAATCTCATTGAAGAAAGAAGATTCTTTTCAGTTAATATGCATTCTATTCATCAACTGATTTCAAACCGGTTTTTGTGTTATTGACACTCCTACGGCCATTTATATTCAATACAGTGTATGTGAGTAGGAACTACTGCTACAATACAAATAGGTTAAAGAAAATGAAATAGCATAAATACCCATCGCCACCAGCTGTAGGGGGAGCAGGCAGCACAGTAACAAAATGAAAGGAAGACCAAACAAAAAAATAGAAGAAAAACATAAAATCACTGATCTACTGGCCTATCTTCGCCAAACGCCAAATACTTGTTAAATGGCTGCCACAACAATTGAGAGTGAGTGAAGAGCAGCTCTGTTCAAAAATGAACACATTGCAAATGGACAGCAGCAGGCAACGTCATCGACGCCACCACCATCGGTGGTAAAAATCAAAAAAAGGTGCACTTTACGTATGTCCATATGTCGTTCTATGCAGGCAGTCGCGCATATATCGGCTTAATGTGCTATTCTTTTAAAAATAATATAAAAAAAACGCTGAAAACTGAAGAGACAGCTGTTTTTAATGCCACTTTTTTACTTCTTCTATTTACACAGCCATCGGAGAAGGCCATTAAACATTAGTTACTCTTTACAACAACTTTAGTTTAACGTCGTTATTTTCTTGGCCATCGTTGTTGCTGCTAAACTCAGTCTTCTTTGTTGGTTACAGGTTTTGGTATTTAAACCATTATGGCTTCAACCAAAAAAACCCATCTCTATGTTGTTTAAAGAGGCCCCCCTACTCTTTTCATTTTCTCATACTGTCTTGTCCGTTTGACCATCCAAACGTCCATTACGTTTCGTTTAGTATGCACAACATGAATAGCTATGGATATTTTGGAATGGCAGAGACGCAAGAGATATGATAGACAACAAACCACCAACCAGCTGCAATGGTAATAAAATGAGAAGAGAACAAAAAAATCCAAGCCATAGGTTGAAAACGAAAAGAAGACGGAAAAAATGAAGCTAAAGTTAAGCGCCAACTATTAACATTAAATACGCCACCGCTGCTGGCTAGATGGCAGCGAGCTTCAGCGACCATTCATTACACCATTTATTTTCTTTGTCATCAAATCAGCATTTACTTAATAAGAAATGAAACAGAATCTTAACAAAGAAAAAACGAAGAATACTTTAGAAAAATGCAGCATAATTTGGTCTGTAAGTCAGTTGGTTAGCTAGGACAGCACCACTATCAAACCACCTAACACATCCAAAAAGCTCCACAGGCGGTCCGGCAAACAGAACGGAACGTATGAGCGATCAGTCGGTCAGTAAACAGCCTTTTTTTTGAAGTAGAAAGAACGGTTATGTTACTTGTTTTCATTTATATTAATTCTGGAGAAATCTTGTACATATCCGAAGAATTTTTCTTTGAACCTTTATAAGATGCTCGTACTTCCCCTAATGTGCAATTCAGAGTTTTTATATTATAGACAATGTTCTGAGTCTCTCCGAGAGATTTAATGTAAAATTATAATTTTAAAGTAGAAATCAGACTTCCTTTTGAAAGTTTAGATTGGAGGAGAAGCGTCTATTTCGCATTCAACTTCCAAGCGTTGTAGGAAATTGAAAAGTGGTGGCGAAAATCTATTCCGTGAAAACAGAAACCAATGGAAAGACGCCAAAATCTGAGGAGATCGAGTTGTTCGGCCAGCCTTTTTTAGTGAATAAAAGGCCAGACGAAATACTCGACAGCTATCATAGAAGCTGAGACGCTTATGAAAATATGGTAACATAGACACCATGTGTGTACTGAGGTTCTGGAAAGAAAAAGGTTTCAAATTTTTTGACGGCTGAAGATCCTGCCAATGAAAACTGGTAGCTTTCACCATTTACACAAGATGGACTTAAATGTCCTTCCTAGAAGGAGATAAAAACAGCAGTTACACTGTTTTGGAGCTGCTGTCGGCAAAGTACCGAAAGAGTTGTATAAAACCGTAGAAGGAGCTCCATATAGCCTAGACAGACGACAGCGTTAAAGTGCATTAACAGACTTAATGCAAATTAACTCGGGATTATCTCCTCACAAACTGCATTAACTCCAACGTAAATGCAGAAAATCAAACTGAATTTATACTGCATTTAGGTATTACAGTCTGGCAAATACTGTCCCAATTTATCACAAACAACCGTTGTGTACAACAAACAACAATCAACGGCTGGTATCAAATCAGCTGTTGTCAAATTGTTTATGGTTGGGATGTCGAGGTTGGAGAATTGGTACAAAAAAGGAATAAAAAAAAGTAATTTTTGAGCCGTAAAGGTAACAAATTTGTTTACCTTACAGCACTCTGTGGTATTTTGGATCTCACGACAGCAGATTCTATGCACCAGATCGAGCCGAAGAAAGAATTCTTCGTCTAAGGGCTGTCACGCCGGCACTATATGCCGCTATAACAACAACAATATGGTATAGTGCTGACTGTTTGTAACCCAAAATACAAGGAGAAAGAACCGAATCGATTCAAAACCTCTATCTGAATCGATTGAGCGAACCCTTGAGTCAATGTAGGGCCATGTTATGATAGCTTACTAAGGACATTCCGGTTACAGCTCAAAATCGGCAGCTGAAAAAGCCACATATTACATCCAACTCTGACCAAATTGTACACAACGTGACGAGTCACATTTAGTCCATGTTTTGGGATAGCACAGCACAAAGGTTCTTTCCGATTCGTGTCCCGTCGGTAAAAGCATTGTATGGTACGTTAGACCATATCGCCCAATGTACCATGCAAAGGTGTCTTCAGATTTGAGGTGCTGTGCGTTCAATCCAAACATTGCTGCTGTGGCTGAGAATGTCCAAGAGAATCCATCCACATCAACTCGTCATCGTTCTCAGGAAGTGAACATTTCTCGCAATTCTTTGAGAAGAATTTTGCATAAAGAGAACTGAATCTTCATGACCATCCGATGCGTCTTCGCTTCGCATAATGGGTTGAAGATTGTTTGGCGGGAAATAAAGAAATGTTTATCTTGGTGGATATGTCACAATAAGCAAAATGCCGCATATGGGGTTCAGAGAACACACAAATGACTATTGAGAAGCCAATGAATCCTCAACAAGTCACTGATTGATGTGGATTTTGGGCTGGCGGCATCATTGGGACATGTTTTTCCGAAAATGAGCAAAGAGCCTCGAGCCGCTGTTGTCGTCAACGGTGAGCGTTAAAATTCATGAGAATGTGATAGACGAAATTTTGTAGTATCAACACGGGGCCACATATCACACAGCCAACGAACGCAATCACGAACGCCAACGAACGCAATTTTACGCACTGTTTTTGAAAATCGAATAATCTGTCAAAATTGTGATGTCAATTGGTCGCCTCTGATCTGTGATTTGAGCCCTTTGGATCAATTGTGTGGGGAGCCATAAATGATACGCAAAACACCCAGAGATAAATGAAGCGTTAAAACATGAAATAGATCCAATAAAACCAGAAATTTGAAAAAATTATTAGCACTTTTTTACAGCCGATTTAAATTTAAAATTTTAAATGGCTCACCATGTAGATTATGACAAATCAAATGCATTCGCTATTTTTAAATTTTAAACTAAACAGGCTTCCATAATTAGTCCAGATCTCGCTCGATATCCCTACTAATTGTAAGTATAAAAACCGTCATACGGCTCGTTTTTGAATATTATTAAAAAAAATTAAAAAATTATTATATCGTTAAAAAGCCAACAAATATATTAAGAAATTATGAATTTCAAATTGGTTTTTAAAGCGGTGGAAAAACATTAAACTTGTGTTCGATTGGATATATTTTTTTACGAAATTAAACTTCTTTCCGTTAAATAACAACAAAAATTCCAAAAATATTTCTTTAATATCTCATAAATATTTTATTAAACGTAGAGTATGTGTAGTGTGTGTACATGACACTATTGAATTTTAAGAAGAAACGAAAAAAATATAAAGCTAAAAAGGAAAAAACGAATTTATAAATTTTGGTCAACGAACTTTTTGAATATCAAATGTAACGCCAGGCCTGGCCAGGCCAGGGCAGCCAACCAACTAGTTAACCAACCAACCGACCAAGTTAGGTTTTCGACGTATTGCTCATTTTCTTCGTCGCTCACTTGTTTTTTTTTCACCATTAACCACCACCACCGACAAACAGCCACCAAGCAAGCCAGCGGCGGACTCTCTGTATACGTGTAAACGTTGCTGGTGGTGGTGGAAAGAGGAAATAGGGGAAGGAAAACGAACGACACAACAAGATGAATGTTTTAATGGATGGTCGGACGGACGGACGACAGCTCGTCCGACAAACAGACCATATTATACATACACATAAAAATAAATTGAAGGAAACGGCCGCCATCGGGGTCCAAGGAATGAAGTGAAGAGAGAGGGAAAAATCAAACATGTTAATGCAGCCCAGTCAGCCAGCCAGCCAGCAACCAAGAAAAACGAGAAATAAACCGACCATCCAACCAGACAACGAAGAAGTGGAAGAAGAAAATATATATAACGAGAATATTGCGACGCTGCTGGGATTTCTGGTCGAGTGAGTTTTGAAACAAAAAAAAAAACACGACGAAAAAAATAAGCAATTTAATACGAGGGCGGCTTCGAAGGTAAGGCAATAAAACACCACACAGACCTTTTTTAGCATCGATGCCGAACGGTTTTAATTGCTCTTAGAAAGAGAGGGTGCACGCCCCACCCCCACCACCATCATCCATCCATTCCTTTAAGCTCCACTAACTTCTAACGCAACACGACAGCCAACACATCGTTTCGGCCTGCACGTGGCTTTATGCCTAGTAAGAAAAACCACAGATTAACTCATCTTCCGGCAGGGGCTTATACGCAGGAAACCTTATAAGAATTGATAAAAAAAAAGTGTAGATCCGGAATTTCAATCGTCCGACTAACACAGTACAACACATGATTTCGGACTTAATTCTGATAATTGTTTGTGAAAGTAGCCCCAAAGAGAAGAACTTCTGCATCATTCGTTTGGTCAAGGTACATCAAATAATAATTTAATAATTAATTAAAAGTTAGAAGTATCGTATAGGGGAATTTGTCACGTTTTAGTTTTTTTGTTTGTCATAACTCGAGAACCACTAGTCCGAATAAGCTGCTGAAACAAATTCAAACAAATTAAAAATTACAATTCCTTTGTTTATTACTTATTTTTTCCAAAGAAGTTTGTGCATATCTCGAGCAAATTTTTGAAATTCATACTTTCACTTAATTGTTCATAAAAGCGAAACTCGTAAATCGAATTTCATGATCTATGGCTCATTTTGTTCATAGGTTATGTGACTTTGCGTGAAAGTAATAGGACTTGACACTTTTTACCGTTTAGTGTTTTTTTATGAATTAAAAAAAAACTAATTTTTTAGGCAAAAACTATTTTTTTTCTCCATACATTTATTAAAAACTGCGAAACTGTTGTTTATGTAGCGAAACGTTGTATAAACAGATTAAAGGAATTGTAATTTTTAATTTTTGGTTCTCGAGTTATGACAAACAAAAGAGCCTAAAACGTGACAAATTCCCCTATACTAACTTTAAACTAATTATTAAATTATTATTTGATGTACCTTGACCAAACGAATGATGCAGAAGTTCTTTTTGGGGCTACATTCACAAACAATTATCAGAATTGAGTCCCGATTCAATCACCTGAAAAATGTTGTACTGTATAAGGCTAAATAAATTTTGATCAATCACAGCTAGGAGCAAACAGGTAAATATTTGAATTAGACTTTAAATAAGCCTCACTTATAGCCATCGATTATTTTAGTGTTTAGATATCGTGGAAGATTATTAATTTAAAGAAATTGTGAAATTTTTCTTGCCCTTCTAAAGTGACTGGCACTACATACGACTTTAGACGGTCATTTGCAATTGACCTTAAAATATTCCCTGGATATATGATCAAATTCTGGATTATTGTAAAGTTTCAGGTGAAGTAGGGCAGATAGATTGCTGGTCTATAGCTCACATGGTCTATGACTCAAATATTAAAAATAAAGTTAAAATCGGGAGGGTCAAATTTAACTATACCAAATAAACCCAAGTTTCATCTCGAAAAAATTGAGGAAAATCGTTTATAATATAAGTATATGGCTGTAGAGTGGCAGGTCCATAAATCGAGGGAATCATTTGTAAGGCATACTATAAAAAATCGCGATCCCCAATGGCTTGACAGAGTATAAAATGCTATTTCTGCGGCTAAAAATTTGGATTCAAATTTGACTGTAGATCGTTAATGGAGACCCTCTTTTCTAAGGAGACTAGCCTTATATTATACAAGCTAATTGCATACAAAATTCGAAAAGGGCTGTATATTTGTTATATTTTTTAGAATACAAAATTCGTTACCTAATAATAATGATTCGAATTCGACCATACATCGTGACCCCCATCTCTAACACCAGCCTTATAATACAGCTTATAGCATACAAAATTTAAAAAGGCCGTCTATCTGATATAATTTTCAGAACCAACCAATTCGTTACCTAGAAAAGATTCATTGACAAAATGGCTGACGAGCTAAATTGGGCGGCGTTCAAATCAACACACCTTCACAAAAGAGATCAGTCTTATATTAGAGATATAAAGTACATATGAGTATGTATAAAGAATCGAAGGCAGTTTTGTTTTGTGCAACAAATTTATCAACTGTAATAGCTTACTAAGCTAAACTTGCTCTGGAGTAGAGCTTCCCCTGACGCCCACTAGACCTGATTGATGGCTCCCAAAAATCAAGAAAAAAAATTACTCCGCAGAAAGCAAAAAATCAGATGTTTAAACATGTACACATAAAAGATGATCAGTTAGTTATAGTAGATTTTACAATTATTTTATTTTAGAAGCTGTCAAAGTTACTAGTGTCAACCAGCTGTCAAAATATTCAGTCAGATTTGTCATTTCATGGTGCAATGAATATCGTTATCCATGGCTAAAATTCGTCGTACAGCGGAAAAGTTAAAACGTACAAACACTCTTTTGGACCTAAAGTCAATAACCATATAGAAATTCGTACGAAGTGAAGAAACCAAATCCGTCGTAGCTGTCAGTGCGAAAAAGTCCCCGGAATATCAATTCGGCGCCAACATCAGTATAAGTAAGACGCAGGACTTAAAGCCGGACTAACAAGGCGCTATAAAAGTTCGTCATAGATTTGGATTTTGTCCCAAAAAAATATAGATAAAATGTGCCCATCTCGTATTTCGAAGTTGCGAAGTAAAAAATGTAGCGACTTGATCATCTTACATTGGCTGTCGCGATCTAGCGACAGCCTATGTAAGATATAAGCGGAAAAAGTGTCCTTTTAAGGGACCAAAGGTATAAAATATTTCATAGACATAAATTTTATTTCGTATGGATTTAAATTTTTAAGAGCAAATAAATATATTCGTTGAAACGTGAACAAAAATATTTATTTATTTAATTACTTTACAAAACTATAGTTTTATCTGTCAGGTATTCCTTAAAAGCAAATAAATACCAGTTAGTACTACTGTTGATTACAAATTAAGAAGCGAAAAAAAATCAATTTCAAATTCCGTACTACCCAACCCTTCCCCGGTTGATTGGCGGTCAATGACATTCTTCTATGCACGCGTAACATAAATACTCTTAAGTACAATTTGTATTTTTAAAAAATTTAAAATGTTGATAAGCCTTCAACAAACAAACGATAAATAAAATTTCAGATTCCACAAACGTTTTTTGTTTGTTTTTTTTTTATATCGAAAAGAAAAAAGCAAGCGTTTGCTCAATAAAAATTAAACGCTCAAGACACGTTCTTCAAGTAAGAAATAAGACGAAAGAAAACGAAAAAAATGTATGAATTGATGAAGAAAAAAAAAAATCAAAAATACCAAGAACTTGTTTAGCCATTAAACAAAATTATGATAATACGAAAAAAAACATGCTATAATCTCTTTTCTTGTACAAGTAATTTATAACTTTCACTTTACATGGGAGGGGAGAAGAAACAAAAAAATATGCGGCAGCTACAAAATGTGTAAAGTAAAGAGGAGAGAAAAAAAACTGACCTAATTTTATTTTTTGTTTAATAGTAATAAAAAAAAGAGTTGAAATGTGTGTTGTTTTTACATAATTAAATTAAATGAAATACAAGTAAAGTAAATATAGGAAAAGCCAATAAAATACATAAATAACGAGTTTTTTTAGAGGTCCGATTGAAGGTATACTTTTCGTCGCTTTTGAGTTTTTGGTGTCAATTCACGCTCAGTATAAGTAGCCAATATATACTTAGTAGGACAAAAAAAAACTGTTACACACGTTTTATGCTATACAATAAAAAGTA
This sequence comes from Hydrotaea diabolus, assembly GCA_963513945.1. Classification (NCBI taxonomy): domain Eukaryota; kingdom Metazoa; phylum Arthropoda; class Insecta; order Diptera; family Muscidae; genus Hydrotaea; species Hydrotaea diabolus. Next base: position 91,241,200 of record OY740718.1, read on the forward strand.
CTGAATGTTTTTGGACCAAATATTTTTTGGACCAAATGTCCGCCTTTTGCCTTTACATGCATCGGTAGACGAACATGCGGCTAATCCCTAGTGGCCGGAGCGTTTTGAATATATAGGTTTTTTCCTTTCACACTTGAAAAACGCTATTACAGCGATACGGTTCTCATTATGTGAAAGTTGAAACAATTTTAAAATCCCGTTACAGACTAACGCTGTTGAGGTAAGCTTTCAAAACCCATATGACATTAACGGAATATGTTCAGTTCTACTATTGAAATGGGTGTATTCAATCAATGTTGTAACAGTATTTATTTCCCTACTAAGTATTAAAATCGATTCATTCCTTCTTGCTGAAGTAAAGCCGGACTAAATGAATTCATGCCCCACAACTTGAAACCTTATAAAAAAAATATTAAGAAATTAAATTTAAAAAAATGTTCCGTATCATATGTGACAGCGCATAGAGAAAGGGAAGGATAAAAAAAATCAATTTTCATTTTTTTTTTGATGTGGACAACATCTGAGCATCGAATGAGACCGATCCCATGCCCCAGAAGTGTTCCCTCCCAGTGATATGGGCGTTTTATGAAAGTGATGGTACACCAAAGATACACGTATTTAAATCTTTAAAACGGCTCTCCTGAACAAAACTGGTTTTTACCCTAAGGTCCCTTTCTATTTTGCGCGTCACATATAAATCTTCAAATCTTCTGTCATTCAAATCGATTTTTCAATAAATTTTAAGGCTTAAAATTTCTTCAGGTTCAAAGATAATGCTTATCTACTACCCGTGAGACACATTTCTTTGTAATTTTTGGCGCCAAATAGATATTTGCGTGTACGTATTCACCATTAATAAAAATGTATTCACAATACTACATGCAGCGGAAATACGTTGAATTCCATAATTTGTTTTCGTTGTGGAAAAACAAGTTGTATGATTTGTGAATTAGTGTGCCCCGTAATACGGAAAACTGGAAGTTTGGAATTTCTTGACATATTAGCATAAAAACGTTTAGCGATATTGGAGTCAGCGTAGTTTGGTTCGAGCTTGTTGCTTAGTCATTTTAAATTCAAGCACTAAATTATTGGAATCAATTGCTTAAGTAGTAATAAAGGAAACGTTTAAAAAAAAACAGTTACGGACAAAAATAGGGTAACTTGAAGTTATTTTGAAAGAAACGAAACTAGGAAGTACGCGCAAGACCGAAATTGTCTGCCTCTGAAATTGTCTTTACTTAAATATAACTGCAAGTTTTTTTTTTGTTGTACTTGGAAGTCTTAACTTTATTGAAACTTTTCTCAACAAGATTGAAGAGGGGCCTAAATTACTCTACGCAATTTAAAAAAAAAAACATGTGTATCATACAAGTTTAGCTTATGCAACATTCAGGATCTATGTGATTGACAATAAATTCAGAAATAGTACACTGCAGTCGTTATCAGTGTTACCGCTGACAATTTTTAAAAAGTATCACAAAAAGATTTCTTTCAAAAAAAACTTGTTTTTTTAAAAGGTGGCACCAAATTGGCACAGTTTGTTTTAGTGTTTATTTCCATTAAACATGCTAATCGATTAAGTTATATTCAATTTTTAATAAATTTAAACAATTCAATTCTTCGGGTTTTGAATCAATTCGTATTCCACACTTTTGGTTTTCAAATGACAGACCAGAAGTGTTTGAACTGTGCGCTATTAGATGACAAAGTTTTATGAATATTGTATGGTATATTTCGGAACGTATCACTTCAAGGGTTATCCTGAAGAAAAACTATTCGTAATCGAAGGGTTGCATTTAAAAAACGAGTTATGAATTAATTTAAACTTGACTTTTATGTACGAAATTTTGGAAAAATCGGATTTAACAACTTGGGCTCAAATGTAGCTTTTCAAGGAATAATGATACAAATTGTAGTAGAGTTTGTAAAGAAGGCTTAATATACAAAGGCTTACAATACGAAAAAGGTACAATTTCCCCATGGTTGCCATCTTATCCATCACAATTTGAAAAAGATGGAGCCTTAAATGTGGCTTCTATCTAGAGTGACAAGATTGAAATTCGGAAAAAATGATGCCTAGAGGCTTTATTAACTTAACTATATTCCAATTCTGAAAAAGGAAGGTTTTTTTAAAAAGTGACACAAAAAAAGTAATACAATAAAAAAGTGGCATAAAAGTACCACGACGTGATAAAAATGACAATATTGCCACTTTAGTTGCACAACGGTAACACTGCCATTATTTTCCCGTGTTTAGAAGATTCATGCATATCACTTGCGTATTTTTGCTTAATTTTACTCCTCGAAAAGGGACACGCTATTAACCATAAACATTTTCCCGTGTTTAGAAGATTCATGCACATCACTTGCGTATTAATGCTTAATTTTACTCCTCGAAAAGGGACACGCTATTAACCATAAACAATTGCGAAAGTAGGGTTGTACACACAAAAACATGGATAGAAGTGTGTGAAAATTGTGGACATTTTTATAAGAACTCAATGATTTCATTCACTGTCATTCAATAATCCTCCCAACGCCATCGCCCACATTGTGATTGGCGTCATTATTGTTTTATTATAATTAGTCATTTAATATAATAAAAAAAACACAACAAATATGCGTGAGTACTCGTGTCGTATCTGCATAAACCAACCACGTGGTAGGCAATAGTATTATTATTTGTTGTTGTTATTTGATTTGTAAATATGCCATATGTTGCTGTTATTCCTTTTGCTGCTGTTGCTGATGCCACCAATAATCACATGAGGTATCAGTTTACAGTGAATGAAGTCAAGTCAGTTTCGTTGAGTTGTGTTACTTTGTCGTGCAGTTTTTGCTGCCGCTGTCCATATTTCGTGTATAATTTGAATGGATGCATGTGTGTAAAAGTCATTGTGTTGATTTTTTTTGTTGTTCTTCTTTTTTTTTTGTTACTGCTATTGTGTTGTTTTTGTTGTTGTTGGTGTTATTACACTATGTATTATATGTAGTATTTTTGTTTTTGCTTTTCTCTTGTATGATTTGCTGTAGTATTTGATTCAATGTCAATGTCATTTCCATTGGTAACCCAGTGATAACAACAGCCGCAGCAGCAACACCAAGACAAAACATACACTGAACAACAACAACAACAACAACAATCAAACAACCACATTAACTACAATGTGCCTTTGCAACTTTTTCCCTTTTATTTCATTTTCAGCAGCAACAAGAACAGTCTGTGTATCAGGGTCGGCCGTTTCTTTTTTTTCTCCGCTGCGTGTCGTTTCTTTTTGACATCATTATTTGTCTTGGTATTTTTCATAAGACGAGAGGAGAAAGAAAGGAAAACAAAAACTTTTCCCCCTTAGATATGCTGCTGTTGTACCAGAGGAGTGGTGTCTGCCGGTCTGGAGGTGTTGTGTTTGGGTGTATCTTCATACGTACATGTTTAATATGCTTTCTTTTTTTTGATGCCGGCTTTTAGAAAAACGAAATGTTTTTCTTTCAAGTGGCGGCTAGAGGTTGATATTTTGCGTACATAGCATGCTCGCGTTCAACGAAAAAAACGCGAATATCAGTGACGCAATTTGGTAAGAGATTTGAATTGGTGTTTGAATAAATTTGAAGGCACTTCTTGGCTCGTCTATGGAAGCTGCAGAGAATGAGCTAAAGATATTTGATTTTTTAAGAAAATCAGACATTTTTTTAGTCTTATCTATAAAACCGTTTAAAAAACGAAATTATTCTTTGAGTTTTTTTGGTTTGTGGTGATCATTTGTCATTTTTGAAGGAGTGAATTAATCCACAAGCTTATAAGATGAGGTTTGTTGTTGTTTGTCATAGAAAAAAGGAACTAATTTGATCGCCTGACCATAGATTGATCTTTAGAAAAAGTGTACATGACGTTTAAAATAAATACTGTCAGCGTCAAAAGAAAGTGTACAAGTGCCCTGCAATACACTTGTACTTTCTTTTGACGCTATAAATTTTAGTTAAGTTTCATAAAATATTTTTTATTTGAACATATTATTTTTTCCGAAAGCGTTCTCAATTTAAAAAAAGAACAACAAAAATATTTTATTTGAAAAACCCAGAACAAAAAATAAAATTACTTCATATTCATAGCGTCAAAAGAAAGTGTACAAAGTACTTATACATAGAACGTCGTCATATGAAAGAAATATATGTCCGAATTATCCTCAAACTACAACATATTTAAAATCCAGACTGTGTCGATAAATTTTGAAATTACCCAAATGTTTTAGTACTTTTCTGAAAAAAAATATTGAACACCAAAAATCAAAACTTAAATTTCACCAACATATACTGTTGGTCATCATTTAGAGGCGTACTCAAATAATCTTATCGTACGACGATGATGACATGGGCGCACAGTGTTCAAGCTATTCGCCACAGAGTTGTTAAACTATTAAGCATAGAGACGTATGTCGAAATGATGAACATCGCATATAAACCGAAACAAAGTTCTTAGAACAGAATAAATACTGTTCAAGTCATAGGAAAAAAAACTACATATATCTAAAAAGGCTGACAAGTAAAAGACAACCTAGTTTCACCTCCTTTAGATGTTTAAAAAATGTTTTACTGATATTAGAAACCATTTTAAAAAAACGTTTCAATGTACTGTATTTACCGCTTATACACAATTTAAATTTGGTTTTGGAGTTCTTTTAAAAGCATTTCTTGATTATAAGCACTGAGATTCGATGTGCAAATAAGCGATAACTACTGTAATAGGCAAAATCACAATTAAACAACAGTGACCTCTCTGAACTCAGTGTAACCGCTGACAATTTCACAAAAAGGGAATTTCTTCCAAAAAAAATGGCATTCGTTTTTTGAAAAGGTGGCACAAAAATTTGCCGTTTTTACAGCGTTTTTTTTTTTTTTTTTGAAGAAACATGCTTACCGAGCAAGATGGAAGTAATATTGTAAAGTATTTTAATGAATTTCTCGGCCTGCAATTATACAATTCTTTGTTTTGAATCAATTCTGATTCAAACATAAACTTATCCATATTGAAGTTGCATTTAAGAAACGGGTTTTTATGAAAACATTTTGCCTTCACTTGTCTGTACAAAATTTGGACAAGATCGGATTTAATTTGTGGCTTCCTGCATAACTTGGACTAAAATGCAAATAGGTCAAAACTATATTAGCATTATTATAAACTATCCTTTTTACGCATTAAGGATATAAAAAAGGAGTTCGGTAGGAAGGCATGGACCAAAAAGGACTTACTTTACCACAGTTGGCAACTTTAAAATTTGATAAATAACGAACTTCATATGTGGCTTCTAAAGTGACAATATTAAAATTCGGGGAAAAAATCTCCTTCGGACTGTAAGAATTTAATAAATTTCAAAGCGATATGTCTTTGGCCCGATTACAGTTGCCCAAAACTCGATTACTGCTAATTTCGCCGTAATTCAATCAGAATAACACTAGGCGTATTTTGGGAACGAACTTCGTAATTTGGGTGATTGTACGAACTTTTGTCTAGATGGTGTATACAAATGTTTGCTCTATTAATCGTTTTGACACATCGCTTATAGGACCAAATACATAATCGCAGTGCATGAAGCATTTTTCGCTGAAATTAAAAACATTGACAAAGAGTAGCTCGACTATTTAACATTTTGCCAAGCAGTTTAAAAACGTTTAACTTGTCTTCCGTTATATTTCGCAAATATTTAATGGAACATTTTCGTTCAAGTTTCTTGATTATCACTTATAAGCTTTCATCGTGTTTTTTTTCTCTTTTATTAGGAAAATTTATGATTAATTCAATGTATATTTTTTAATTTAAACCCGCATTTTTTCTAGTAGTTTCTGATGTTTTTAACAATGGCCCCCCAATGAGAGAAAGGAAAAAATTATGAAAAAGAAAGGTCTTTTAAAAAAGTGGCACAAAGATAAGAAAAAATGACAAAAAGTTGCACAAATATAAGTAGTATCACAATGAAGAAGTGCCGTAAAAATATCAAGGCGGAAAAACGTTTCAAAATTTGCACAACGGTAACACTGTCCGAACTATTCTCTACTACAAGAAGTCTCAGATAGGGTGACAGCTTATGATAAAACTTCTTTGATGGCAAAAAATCAGGTAAACAAAAACAATTAAAACTTGTACAGAATTAGATCTAACTGGAGCATTTTTAAATATTCAATTTCTGCAATACTTTCTGAGGACCTGAAATCGAGATAAATCGCACTTTGCAATTTTGTAAAAAACTTGTCTTTTATTTAAATGCAGATACAAAAGGTGTCGAGCCTGTTAATCCCTGTTCAATATGTTAGAGCGAAACAAAGTTCAAAAAAGGTCTAGCTGGTATTGTTTAAATTGATGGGTTTGTGTCCCCTCGAACTTTAGGTTCCACATTTTTGTAAGACGAATTAAGCATTCGAACTTAAAACATTTTTAATGGTGTTTTAAAACTCTTGACGAACGAAATCGTTTAAGTCACGAGATTGCTTCAGTAATGAAGAACACGTTTCACAAAAACAGGCTGTTAGTTATGTTCAAATTTTCTTACTGGATTAATTAATGAGACCTTAGTCTCACCAAAAAAAACCGATAAATGTTTTGCTGCAGTGGTTGTCAACCAACAGACTTTTGACATCATCGAATATAAAAATCAAACACTGTGCGACAGCGAGATTGTCATCATCGTAACAGACACCAGAACAGACAACGACGAAAGTTTTTTTGGTAACTAAGTCGCCGGACTTCGGGTACATTTTCGTCTTCTTGCTGCTAATTTCTATGAAAAAAGTAAAACAGAGCACATGTGTGTTTCTTATCAGCTGCAATAATGAACATATGTACACATGTAGATATTTATGAACATACATACATACGTTAAAGGAACATGTATTTATGTAGTACATCATCCCAATGATAGCAAAAAAACTCATTCTATGGGTCTGACTGAGAGCAGTTTTTGTTTTTTGTTGCTGCCCGCAGATAAAAGAGCAACAGCTGTAATAATTAAATACGATAGATGACAGAAGACGAATGAGGCGACACGCAACGCAGAAGTAAAAAAGACATTTGACACAAAATATTTCGAAATATTTTTCGTTTTTTTTTTACTTCTGAAAAGTAAGACTCAAGAGTGAGAAAATATGACGGTACAATTAGAAATGCAAATTTTTGAGAAGTCATTAAACTAAATAATGTGGTGTTGTCGGCGATGTCGTCGTACCATCGCTGGCTGGGATGACAATGTCGTCTCTGGTTGACGTGTTGTCTACACACACCAATATTTTCTATACGCACACGCTGCTATGCAAGTATTCAGCATGGGATTTAAATAAATACTTAGTAGGGACATACGTAAATACTGATACACACGTCATATGCTGTAAAATAAAAAGTACTGAATGTTTTTGGACCAAATATTATTAATATATTTATTGATGTATATTGTATCCAAAAATAATCTACTTATTCGAAATGTCCGCCTTTTGCCTTTACACACGTCTTAAGTCGCACTGGCCAATCGTCACTAGCTGTACGAACCTCGTCAATTGGAAAATTGGCCACGCCTCGAATCAAAGCAGTCTTAAGAGATCCAATGTTGGAGTATCTTTTGCGACAAACCTTTTCCTCTTAAACCGTCCACAATTTGTAATCCAATGGGTTCAAATCTGGACTGCCTGAGGGCCATTCTTCAGAGGAAATGAACGCTGGCAAATTGTTTCAAAGCCAGGCCTGGGACGTTTTAGACTTATGGGCCGGCCCAGAATCCTGCTGAAAAGTCCATGGCTGGTTTTGGAACAGGGAATTGTTAAGAGGCTTCACAACAGATTCCAAAACGGTTTCTTGGTAAACTTTGGCCGATGTTTTGACTCATTGTTCGCAGAAATGCTGGTCAGTGACCCCTTCGTAAGAGACACCCCACCAAACCATGACTTAAGCTGGGTGATGAACCTTTTCCACCTTTTCACCCAGTTCAGATGCTTCCTTAGATGACCGCCCATACACTCTACCATTTTGCTTGTAAAATTTTTCCTAAACGGTAAAAATTTATTCATCAGTGAACAAAAAAGACGTTTTTCAATCCTATTTTTTAAAGCTGCAGTCAACAAGTGTCCGGTATGTCGTTTGAAAGCCCCAAGTCTTTTTTAATGATTCGACTCATGGACTTTTGCGTGATATTCATCTCACGGGCCATGATTTTCTGTTTTTGAAGCGGATTTCTGTGAATTATTGATTTAACGGCTTTGATGACATGCGGTGTTCGAATAGAGCTTGGGCTGCCCGACCGGTGGCGGTCGGTTACATCTAAATTCTCTTCAAACAGTTTTATGTATCGGTAGACGAACATGCGCCTAATCCCTAGTGGCCGGAGCGTTTTGTGTTCAGTGTGTTCAATGTTGTAACAGTATTCATGTCCCTACTGAGTAATATCGTAAGGATAGAACAAACTAAAATAAAATAGATAAATAAATAGTTTGCTATTACGTAAAGTAATAGCTATAAAAGTTTTGAGGAAATAGGTCAAAATGTTTTTAGAATCCAAATTCGTTGGGTTTTATTCCTATTCGACACGAGAATTATAAATTACCCAAAATTTCCTGTGCTCACTGAGAATTTTAAAAAGTTCTAGTCTAATTATCCTAAAAACCTATGTGTTAATTTTTGACTTTTTTTATTGTCGCTTCTAGTAGTCCTATTAGTCATACATGTTCCCACCAAATCGCTCGATATCTTTACTGGTTCAGAATTTGGAAAAAGGGCCTATGTTTCTTAATAGAAATTATCATAAAGTTATTGTAGAAGAGGCCCATGTGGTTTTCTTCACATAGGCCTTTTGAATTTCCAAACCAATAATTCTAGTCGTCTTTGTATGTGAGCTAAATAGATCATGAGCAAATGTGGTCCAAACCCTTAACAGTCAATTGCCATTTCATAGAACTAACTTGTACTAAATTTTGTCCAGATCAGATGTAAGTGTGGCTTCTAGAGGGCTGTACTTTATAAAATCATAGATCGATATGGTCTAAATTATAAACAGTTGATTTTCATGCCATGAAACTACTTCGTGTCAAATTCCGTCTAGATCAGACTATAAACGCAGTGTCTAGAGCGTCAGTTGTAAAGGGGCTATTCCAAAACATTTACCGATGATTTGGCCCTTATTCAATCCTAAATAGACCTTATCCGAAACACAGTTTCATACCGAGTTTCAGCAGGGTAGTTTAATTCCACCGTACCGTCTTTTTTACAAAATACCCCAAAAGGTTTAATTTTTACAGATGTTGTTTAAGTCCTTGTATAGTTAACCTTTTTACCTCTGAATGGATTTAGTCCATTATAAATCCCAAACAACTTACAACAATACATTTCTCTGCAATGTTTGGACTTTCTAGGTTGATTATTGTAACCGCTACTAGGCTTTCAACAGACACACTGACGATCGACTGCAATTTATTTTCGGAAGTTTCGCGAAATAAATCAATGCAACAGTTTTTTGTCTTTCCTGTAAAGTATCGGAAAAATACACTCGTTACCATTTTCGTGCGATCATTTTTCACAACTTTCGATGTGGATTATCACGACATGAGTGCATCGATGAACTAAAATCTTTGTATGGCGATGAACCACCATCCTATAGCACTGTGAAAAACTGGTTTAATGAATTCAATCGTGGCCGACGCTCGCTCAAAGACGAAGGTCGTTAAAACAACGGCCGTTGTGCCAGGGAACATTGATGACGTGTGTGAATATAATGCAAGATCGTCATGTGACATACCGAGAGATAGCGGCATCCTTGGGCATTTCTTACATTCGATATTGCATGAACACCTGGCCAAAAAAATGCTCGTGTCGATTGGTGCTAAGAAATTTTGAACAAAATACGATCGCGGTGCTTCAAAAGACGTTTATAAGATCGTCACAGGTGACGAATCATGGATCTATGCGTATGAGACCGAAACAAAACAGCAATCGACCATGTGGGTCATCGAAGACGAGCCAAATTTAACGAAAGTTGTTCGTGGAAGAAGCATTTCGAAGCAAATGGTCGCCTGTTTCTTCGGCAAAACTGGTTATATGGCGACTGTTCCGCTGTTCATGTGGCGACTGTTCCGCTTGAGCAACGTAGGACGCTCAATTCTGAGTGGTACACCACAATGTGTTTGCCTGAATTCTTCGAAAAAATTTGAAAAACGAAAAAGAGAAGACGAATCATTTTGGACCATGACAATGTGAACTCTCACACATCGGCTCAAACCAGCGCCTTTTTGACCGGCCAAAACGTCGAATTGATGGGTCATCCGCCGTGCAGCCCTAACTTGGCACCCAATGACTTCTTTTTATTCCCGCACATCAAGAAAAAAATTCGTGGTCAACGATTTTCGTCGTCAGAAGTTGCAATTGAAGTGGTCAAAAACCATGTTTCGGAGGTTATCAATCGGAGTGGAAAAAATGCTTCGACAATTGGTTTGAGCGCAAAAGTGTATAAATCATGCTGGAGAATACTTTGAAAAACAATAAACCCATTTTTGATGATAAAAATTCGCATTTTCATTATTAGGCCAGAAATATATATACATATAGCAGCCCTCGTATATATTGTTGTATATATTGTTGTATCTCACAAAAACGCGCCTTTAACTCAAATTGTGTTTAGTAAAAAAAACGTGGCAAATCTATGCCGAATCGACTGCAATTTATTTTCGGAAGTTTAAATCTTAAACCAAGATTTTGAGGAACTTGGACGCTACTACAGGTCAAAGTGGTTACTTAAGCTAAGCTAATAAGCCGAGTGAGACCCACGAGAGAAAAGGGAAGGCCATAAGATGATCAAAACATCTAATGTATGTAAAAAAGAAGTGCCACGAAAAATGTATAATGGCTTGTGACTTCTGGAGTGGAAAGACTTAAAATCTTGAGGTACTGAAATGAAATCTAAATCTGAAACGATTTTCTTGATGTTCAAACTAATTTGCGTTTATTAACGCATAGAAAAAAAATAGTGGTTTAACGGCAGGAAAATATCGTCGTGGAAAAAAACGATTTCAAAAATCCCAATCCATATGGGCGATTAAAAAGGAATTGTGAAGCCAACCAAGGGTTATCGTCCAAGGGCCAATTTCAATGTTAGTGGATGATGTTCGGTACAAATAGAAGAGGATAACGCCGACAAATCATATGGACATTATACAAAAAAGGAAGCAGAATAATATGAAATGGTCAACAATGCATAATCGAGAAAAGATAAAATATGTGGGGGATAGAGAATTGAAATATTGTTAGATAGATGTGTGAGACATGATAATAAATATAAATTACTTTTCTTGGCGGACTTACCGCATTTTGTTGTTGTTGCTGTTGCTGCTGCTGTTGTTGCTGCTGTTGCAATTGCTGTTGCTGCTGCTGGTGCTGCTGTTGCTGCTGTTGTTGCTGCTGCTGTTGTTGTTGCTGCTGCTGTTGTTGCTGCTGTTGCTGTTGCAACTGGGCGGCTGTATTGGCATCGATTTGTCCTTGATTGGCTGCCGAATACCACCATTGTGAGCCGGGCACCGCAGCGGCTGCTGCGGCCTGGGCCATATTTAGACGATAATCATAGGCTGGTGTACCGGCTGCATTTGAGGTGGCGACAACTTGAGCCATTGTCGTGGCTGGATTGGGAAAACTACTGGCCATTTTGTAGGTGAAGAGCTGTTGGGTGCCAACCCCGGAAGTGGTGTTCGCATTATTTTGATGGGCTTGCTGTTGATTCTGTTGGACGACAACTTGTTGTTGGTGCTGCTGTTGCTGCTGCTGCTGTTGCAATTGTTGTTGTTGTTGCTGGACAGCAGCGGCTGCGGCAGCGGCCTGTTGTTGTTGCTGGGCAACCAATTGTTGCTGATAATGTTGAAGAGTTTGCTGATCAATTGTTTGTTGTTGTTGTTGCTGTTGTTGTTGTTGGTGTTGTGTGGCTGCCGCAGCGAGAGCACCGGGCCACCACAGAGCAGCCTCGGCGGCAGTCGCTTGGCGTTGACCCCAAGCGCTATGTTCTGACATTATGAATTGTATCGACACTTGTTTTTTTGTTTTAAATTATTTCAACAAAAAAAACTAATTTTTTTTACAAAAAAAAAATTCAATCTTGAGTTTTCTTGTATTTTCTCTCTCTCTCTCTCTTGTGATTACCCCTGGGGGTTGCAGGAAGGGAGTATAAAAATGGATTGTGCGGCGTAAAGAAGTTTTCACTTGTGTAAATTTTTTTAATTTTTGTTTTCTGTAAATTTTAATTAAATATTATTTTGTTGTTGGTGTTGTTGGGAGGCTTTAAACTTGTTACGTTGCTGTTACTAAACGCATCAGAACTCCTAGTGTCGGTTGTTGTTATTGCTATAGAAGTAGTCTGAAATGTTAGTAACAACTCTGTCGCGTTTTTGTTGTTAAATTTTTGATAATTCTTTTCCCCTAGCATTGGTGCGTGCTATAAACAATTCTATTTGAGAACAATTTATATTCTTTTTCTTTTATTTTTTTGCTTTAATTGTTTACAATTTGGTTGATTTGTCAGCTTGCTGGTGTGTTGTGTATTGTATTTTCTCTTTCGTGTTTCTTTTGTGTTATTACGTGCTTCTGCTTCCTGTGTTAAATCGCGCGCGCAGTTTTACTTTTTTTCTTTGTTTGTTTTATTCTCTTATCTCTCATTTATATTTAGATGCGTCGTTGTACTTCTTCTATTTTCGAACGCGCAAAACTTTCTAAATAATTCAATATGTTTTACTTTTCTGTAAGAAAATATATTTTAATTAATGTTTAATTAAGAACATTTATTTCGCTTTTTTTTAGTACAAACAAACACTGCACCGAACACACACACTACACAGCCGCCATTAAATTTCTTGTGAACGACAGAAGGGAGGACACCAACAAAGAGAGGTATGGAAAAAATATGGAGACAGACGCGCGAGCGAACAGACGGCGACTACGGTGAAGAAGAAGAGCAAACCTCATCGTACGTCACGACAGATGACAACGAACGCGCGACGATGTTGTTTTGTTGCTTTGCTGCTGATTGTGCTATTCTTTGACGTACTTTTTTTGTGTTTCTCGATTGATGTATGTTGCTTTTCTGTTGTTTGTTGTGTGGTTTGGTTGGATTTGTGTTAAGCGAGAAGAGAGTGAGCGCGGAGCAGAGTTGCCGTCGCTCACCCATGGAGAACAAAAAGAGGAAAATCCCGTTTTTTTTAATACGGAACGATAGTTAGTGTACATTTAGGTAATTATGAGCAACTAAAGCGTATCGACGTATTGTCGTAAATGTTTTTCTATTTTACAACGCCTTTACGTCACTGGAAGTTGTATTTATTTATCGGCGGCATGAGCCACTACCAATCATACTAGTAAACCAAGGTTCAACTCTTGGTAAGAATGTCTAACCTAATTTTCAGCTGCGTTTTTTGCTCATCGTAAATGCCGACGACTTTACGAATAAGAGATAAATCTCTTAAACTTCTATATAAAACGGATAAACCGGTGTTAAACAATAGGTCCCGGTCAATGAGTATAAGAATTATATCGTAATGAACAGCAATCAACTGTGAATTTAGCATAAGAAAAAATTCTGTGATTTATTTTTTTATTATTTAATTAATTTTTTGTCGTGCATTTGCAAGTCAAATTCATCATCGATGATATTCGAGAAACCCCAACAAAAAGTTATGTAGAAAAATGAAATAAATAACCTTTTATATGCATAAAGACCACAAATAGGTCGAACCATGTATGGGGAAAACATAAAAACGTCAAGAATTTATTTCTCGCCGTAAGAAACATGTAATAAGGTCTTTACGAATATGATCGAATTAGCCCAGATTTTATTGTCATTGGATTAAAGTGGTAAATTTTAGTTGATTTCGGTACAAAATAGAATGATGTAATTCATTTATTTTTCAATGAGCCTAGAAGGATAAATTTGCCAGACGACATCGTTGATTTCGGGCAACGAAGTCTTATTCCGTTAACTTTTGAAATTATAACCTCGATTATTATTGTCAGTTTGGGAGCTGTCAAAATCTCTTTTCTTGCCATCGAATATGACTAGGACATTTGATGTCAACCAATGTTGTGTTTTACTTAGTGAAATAATTGATTTTGTATTATCAAAATTATTACTTTTGTATTGAAAAAAAGCTAAGCCAAAAAAAAAGAAACAATTGGTGGATGACTTAAAGAAAGCAATGTAGCCTGTAATTTTTCTCAATTAAATGTTTTATATTAACGTATTTATAACATTAGTAATTCGCGTTATAAGCTTATTAATAAAACAATATACTTATACTGAAGCCTATTCAATTCCATACATCCCACCGGTCCTAGTCCATGGAAATTTTATCAACTGTCAATCACCTAAAGTGGTCTATCTAAAGATTACAGTAGTGGGTAAGATGAAACTGACATTTTTGGCCGGTTGAACTTCTATCCATATAACCGAGCCCGATAAGACCTTTCAAATGACCGACTGGCACAAATATAAACCGGATTAAAGCAAGCGATAATGGCGAATTTGGTGTCAGTGCAAACAGTCTAAAGCTAACGTTAAAAAGTGCTATATTCGTGCTAAAAGTGCTATATTCGCATACGAAATTCAAATAGCACAAAATGATTTAATCTACTTGAATTTAATATGGACCAAAAAAAACTGACAAAAACGTCTACACAGAGAAGTTATGTTTTCGCCGCATTGGTACACGATTTCCTGATAATAAAATCTAAGAAGTACTTAGGTGTCGTAGTCGTTTGCAAAAGTTCAATACAAATAATCCAGCTTCAACATTAGAATTGGGTAGCTGTAATATCGGATACAAGACCTTGTATCAAAGCTCTAAAAATACTTCTTAGTATGTCAATAAGCCGGTTATGACTGATACAATGAGAATCGAAATCCACCAAAGCTCACTGATTTTAGAAGTTTTTTATGGCTGTAACTCAAAGCATTATAGCCATAATAAACTGAAATGCATGCTGAAAAAAGCGCGCTACGAAGGAAAGTCCAAAAATAAACACGCACTCATATATTTAAAATAATTGTTGGCATAATTTTGTTTTGTGAACTAACATGTGTTTTTGTTTTCAAAAAGTGACGTTTGTCTTTGCAAAAAAAAAAACATGGTGGCAAACGTCATCAGCTCTTCTTCATCCTGCGTTCTTACGCTTATTGTCTCAACGACTTGATCGCTTAAATAGATGACACAAAAAGTTACCAGAGCCTAGGTAAAAGAGAGTATGGAGTTGTAAAGAAACAAACTGCATATGGTTTTTTTTATTTTTGACAAGTCACGTCACGCGATGCCGACCAACGATGAAAACACCAGACTGGTCTGGCTTTTTTTGTTGCAAGTTTATTTGATTATCATACTTTTTTCTTCATCCTTGCGATCATTTAGAGAAACACTGGTCGTTGGTATCACACAAAAACAGTGGCTTGTATTAGCTCTTGTATTTACAAAATTACACACAAAACAAAACGTCCTTTAATGACGACATTATTGTGTTAGACGAAGGAGTAGTAGGAGGAAGATACAGATGTTTTTGGGTTTGATTTAGTAGCAACACGCACAAGAACAAGAAAAAAATGCAACATTACAGCATGGCAGTGAGAAAAAAAAACAAGAATAAAACACAATTACTATGCTGCTATACAAAAAATGTATAAACAACACACACTTCACACTTCTAAAAAACATCTCATCATATTACACGTTTGTTTGTTGTTCTTTCTATTTCCATTTTTTTTCATACTCTATATACCAGCGACACCGACATGCAATAATAATACACACTATTCTTCTTCTTCTATACTGTACTCTTCTATGCACAAAATACACACAATATTACACACAAATCATACAATAATACGAACGGTAGCTGCTATATGCTGCCTTTAATGCTTTTTACGAAAAAAAAAACGAACGAAAGAAACTTTTTTTTGGTTGGTATTATTATAGGGCGCGCTTTGAATTTACGAGGAACTTCTTTGGTTTTTGTGCTTGCTTGGGCTTTTTTTCGTTTTCTTCCTCTATAGAGACGACGACGATACAGCACACTCAGATTAGTACGTACGTACAGTGTGTGTTGTATATTGCTGAGAAGTGTGGTGGTGGCGGCGGAGGATAAAGAAGAAGAAGACCAACAATAATAAGAAGAAGCAGACAGTAGAAAAGGAACGAGCGCGCAGCATGGACGGTTTTGTTACTATACACAACACACTATACTATACAGAAAGCCAAGCACAGAACACGAACACTCACTATACACACAATAATATTCACACAATGCAATGCAAAGCAAACGACGTTTCTTTACCGTATGTTTATTGCTTGCCTGCCTACTACTGCTGCTTGCTGCTATACTACTAGCCCTTGGCCACTAATACGTTTGCCTTTACCATCCATATACCATCAACGGCGACATGGATGATGGTGATGGCGCAGCAGAGGAGTATGTTTTTCTTATATGCTTTATACCACGCTTGTGTATTGTGTACTTTGCTTTAGCTAGTTTTTGGGCCGCTATGTTATTGTTGTTGCTCTGCGGTGCGCTCTCTGCGCGCAGCGCTGCCAACATCCCTTTCCCCTACTTCTTGATGTACGTGTGTATTTATGTTTGTGTGTGGAGGAAAAAAATGAAAAGTTTTTGTATATATGCGTTTGTTATACGAGTGTTTGTGGTAACTACCAAAAACAACAGCATAACAACGTCATTATGATCATCATTTTGTTCATTGTCGTCATCATCGCCGTCGTCAGTAAGAAGAAAACTAGACATCGTCTCGAGGAAAGTGATGCCAACGCAGTGCTTTAAGAGCTAGTAGTAATTGTATTATCAAACATGAAAAATGGTGTTTTAAAATAGCCCAGATTCGAAAAATAGCAAAAACTACAGGAAATCATGTATAATGGTAAGTCGGAGAAAACCTATACTAAGGAAGTTGTCAAAACTACAATAATATAATCTGTTTAACCTTTAAAGTATATAAAGCATAAGCTTTTTCGAAAATCCCTTTATAAATAGCATGTCAGTTCCTACTCCTACCACGTGTTTTTATTTGTTATTCTAAAAGATAAGATTTTTTAGATGCAAATAAAAACAATCATATATGTATGTGTTGTGCTCTAATAGAAACTTAAAAAATATTTAATTGCAAACAATTAAAGGTAAAAAACGAATTGGAAAGTTATTCAGAAGGTATAAAAAATGGTAAAGATGGACATCAACGACATAGAAAATGAATTAAAATGAATTTTTCAAAAATGATTTTTTTTATTCAATTAAATATTTGTTTTGTTTAGGATACTGCGTATTAAATTTATTAATAGAAGTTCATTCCAGTGATAAAAACAGTAATATCTTGCTTCAAAATTTCAGAATCGAAAATGTAAACTACTCCCTCAACAATAAATAGTTCACGTTTCCGCGAGTTGACTGTATATATACATATGTATATATGTATGTGTTTATAAAGCATTTTTCACAACAAAAAAAATAATGAATGTAACGTCAGCAACGGCAAGAATTATTTCCAACTTTATATTTATTGAAAACAATAATTGTGAGCTCATGTGAGCTTTTTGTCGAATGAGTGTACAATAGAGCGTACCAGGCTACAAGTAAAAAAAAAAGTTCGCCGTACACCTTCGAATATGAAGTATTATTGAAAGGTAGTTTCAAAAAAAAAAATTTATTTTTTTATGCCGAACGTAGGGGTCGCGATTTTACATTTTTCTATATAACTTCTGCATTTATAAACGGATTTTAAAGTGTGATACATCGATGTTTTTGTCTCGACGAGGCCGATTTTTTTGTCTTTGAAGTCATTGAGCTCAAGCACCCCCTTCTGGTACTTACCCATCATATCTCAGTTGCTACTACCCTAATGTACCACTCTAATATCAGAAAATTAAAGCTCGCGCGGGGATTTTTTTTCACCCGTTTAAGTAATAAGCATTGATAACAACGAAGTGTACGTCTTTTTCAGAACTTGGGACATTTACCTGGGGTATTACAGCAACACAACAACATTTTATAATGTATTCATACATATGAATTTGAGAGGCAAAAATGTAAAATATGAATAAAAAAAACGGGTATTGCAATAGAAAATAATGAAAAGGGGCGCTCGGGCCTTGAAATTGGGTTTCTTATTTACCCTAGAAACCTGGCGAAACAACGAACAAAATTTGTATTTTTATCTCTGTGTACTATCTTTAATTCTTAAGGGCCAGTACTGATTTCACTGTTAATTTTTTAGATCTACTTTTAAGGTCCATATGCGGCATCATTTTCACGATCCTGAGGGTTTCCTAGACCCGAGCGCCCGAATGGGGCATATATTTTTTTAAATTCCGTTACTCCTCAAAAATTACACTTGATCTTATTTCTCTTAACACTCGAATATTCACTTATCATTCCACTGGATCTAAGATGTATCCTGAATGGTGGTAATAGAAATAAATAAATAGTATGACTTTTCTTGCCACATAAATACCAGCTTGTCAAAGTTCGATGTGTTGCATTACCGTGATCGAATTAATAATCCCTTATACTCTTACAGAATTCGTAAAGACATCCGACTACCTATTCTGAAATGCATTCAATAGCTAATTATCTACTACAGTAGATAACGGATACTAGAATGTCAAGAAAAAAAACAACTATTATTTCCACTTATATGCGTTTCTTTTTTCTTATAAGCAATTAAAAACTGATAATTGCACGGTGTTTTGCCAAAATTTTTTATATGCGTTTTTTTATAAAAGACGTTCTTATTTACTTACTGTAGAAGCTTTTTTCAGAATAGGGTGAAGGTTAACAAAAATAGTGTCATTATAATAAGCCTAAATTATAAGCCTTTTCATTTTTCGATTTTGGCTAACAAAAAAATGTTGCCATCACTTTTCTTGTACCCAACAGCAAAATATTTTCATACTCTCTTCAATTGAGTGGTGGTTCTGTGTTCAACTTCGTAGCCGTTGTTCATACGAAAGTTCATGTATTCGTATTCGCGTCTGAGTGCTGTGTGTGTATGTGCATATCTATTGTATGCATACAATGGTGTTTTTCTATATACCATGTGCTGCTGCCTGCCCTGTGTAGTGTCGCCGCTGTTATGTTGTTGTTGTCTTACTCTCTTGTCTCTTTGCATTGCCCTTCTCAACGATGTGTATAAGTGTATATAGATAGGGTGTGTGTGCTGTATATTTGAATACATGTTTGGCAATGTGTTGTATTTTGTGACGGTTGTTTTTTTTGCGTGATAGAACTAACGAAAGGGTTAGCTGCCAAATGAATTATACTGAGCTAACATTGTTACATTTATGATTTTCCAAATTTTCGTTGAAAATTAGCTATCGATTAGCAAAACTTAAGGACTTAAATATAACTAATGTCTAAAATCGATTTTAACGCCACATAAAACCGCTCATCTGAGCAAGCCATATAATCTCTAAAATGATACAACAGCACAACACGTAGGGATCGCAAACATGGACCTATTCAATCAAAATCAAAACTAGGCCATAATTTAATTTCTAGATGTGGACCAGTAAGTAGATTTCTCAAAAGTGACCCTAAATTGGACGCTTAGAGCACGCTTCGTAATAAAAACCCATATGCCCAAATAAATTTAGTTTTGTTTTATAAACGATTTAAATTTCTATCACCCTTAAATATCTACCCATTAGAAATTCTTGTTCGCCTTATGCGTCGTCATCAGCATCGGTGATCATAATGATGTTCAAAAACACGAGTTTGTTTGGTTGACGTAGTGCGTTACAGTTTGGCGTCATACAAAAAAGTTTGCTGTTCTTTTTTTGTTTAATTTTCAAGAAAAGACATCCACACAAAGCTCAGGAGTAGACGGGCAAAAATGGAAATATAAATAAAATACAAAGAAAAAAACAATGTTCATTGCGCACCAGCAACAAAAGACGAACAAAAATCGACCGACCGGCTGACTGAGTATAAATACGAGGACTATTTAAACTCTTCAAACAAAAGTTACCAGATCGCTGTAAAAACGAATAGACCACAGACGGATAATCCTCAATTCCCTCTGAAAGACGCAAAAATGTTTGGATTGATTTCCTGAATGGTTATTCTTTATATAATTTCTACAGGATCTACTAACGGGTGATCCATCTTGAGTTATTTTTTCAATAGCATTTTTTTCACCGATTTCGCGTGAGTTGTGTTAAACTTTATTTTTTTTTTCAGTATTGTTTGTCATTTCATCGTGGAAAGACTTACACCGAACAACGTCTCAAAATTGTGCAACTGTATAATGGAAATGAGCGTTCGGTGAGAAACTGACCACAATTTTGTTCAATGATGAGGCCCATTGATCAACGGCAAAGTCAATAAACAAAGTTGCCGCACTTGTGCTGAAGAGGTTTAAGAGATGCCATTATACCCAGAGTAAACCACGGTCTGGTGCGGTTTATGAGCTGGTGAAATAATCGGTCCATATTTGTTTAAAAAATGATGATGGTTGGAACGTAACCGTAAATGGAGCTCGCTGTCGCGCCTTGATATCGGACTTTTTGCTTCCTGAAATTGAAGCCCGTAATCTTGACGACATTTGGATTTAACAATCTTGACGACATTTGGATCCACTTGCCATACAGCGGCTCAAGCAATGGATCTATTAAGAGGTCATTACGAAGAGCAGCTAATTTCACGCTTTGGGCCGGTGAGTTGGCCGCCTAGATCGAGTAATATCACAGCTATAGACTTTTTTCTTTGGGGCCAAATTCTATGCTGACAAAAAAGCTGCGATTCAGATTTTGGATGCCAACATTACGCGTGTCATTAAAGCCATACCAGTCGAAAAGCTCGAACAAGTCATCCAAAATTGAACCGCCAGAACGGACACCCTGAAGCGTAGTTGCGGCCAACATTTAAAGGAAATTTTATTCAAAAAATAAATGGCATTAAATGTTCTTACGAAAGAACCAGAATATTCCATATTTTATTTTATTAATTTTTTTTTAATTTGAAAAAATTCCTTAGATTGATCACCGAATACTTTAAGGATTGTTTATACGCACATGCGTTTCTTTAAAAAGAATGCATTTAAGGCTGTAAGGGTTGTCCACTAGCAAGCCGGTCTCTGTACCAACTAGCAATTACTTTAGAAAAAAAGTTAGCAATTATCGCTTAAATGTAAGTCGGTTATAAGCGTTTATAGCTTATATGCAACCTAACTTGAACAATTTAAATTTTATTTTATATGAACTGAGTTTTGGTAAATACATTTCGTGCAAATTTCAATGTGCATATAGCCGACAAATACTTATTTCTCAACATTTTTCCCGCGAAACCAATCAATTCGTTCCGAGGACAGACTGTATGTCACAATTCAGAAAGAGCTTTCACTCTTTAAACTTTTTGATTATGGTCGTCACGTACCTGGAATCGCGATAAAAACAGTCTGCAGCAACAAAAATCAATATCACTTTGCCATTTTGTAAAAAAACTTTAAAATTTTAATGCAAGAGGTGTCGAGAGCCGGTTAATCTCGGTTCAATGCGTAAAGCTAAATATCGAAATTAACAAACGAGCTAACATTCATATGTTAATGCACGGCAAAACTGTTGGCAAAGCCAACTAAACTCTTCTCAACACACTTTGTAAAAGAAAAATCTATTGATGGATATGAATGTGGAGTCTCTGTAGATGTGAATCGTATTTTCGTGGAAAACTTGGAAAGTGAGATTTACAACAGTTCTTACACGTTTGTGAGAACCTGGTCTTAAAAAAAATTACTGCAAAGCTTTCTGATGATGGTCGTCACGGACCTGAAATCGCCATAAAATCAGTGTAGAGCAACGAAAATCAATTTCACTTTGACATTTTGTAAAAAAAACTTGTCTTCTATTAAAATTTAAATGCAAAAGGTCGCGAAAGCTGGTTAATCCCTGTTCAATGCGATAAAGCAAAAGTCCGAAATACACAAACGAGAAAAACAAAACAGATAATTAAAATAAACTAACTAGATGAATCCCCCGATATTTTAATATTGCTTTCATCTGGGAAAATTACGTCCACCCACCAAATGACATCCTTTTCAATATGTTTCTCCGTAAATTAAAGCGATTTCTTCGGTCAAATTTCTGAAGCACTTTTCGTTGTACCTTTCGCCCCTGCTTGACTTTCACACATTAAAATAATTATTATTGCGGGTATTTTTCAATAGTAAATGCCGGTAACTTTGCAAGTGCGAGAATAACCTCTTATTAATATAAAAAGTTTTTAAATACATTAGCCGTTGAAAACTAATTTGTTGCACCATTACCGATTTTTTTAAAAGTTTATCAATTCGAAAACTTAAACCATAAAGTTTATATATTTCAATAAAAACGCATCAAATAGTTCTAATAATTTTGTAATTGCAAAGCCCTACATTGGGTCTAGATGCAAACAATTAGTCATAACAAAATCCTATGAAAAAGTTCTCGCTAACTTTTTGAGAGTACAGTAGATAACGCATATAAGAAAGTCAAGAAATACCACAATTTTCGTTTTATACATGGTTGATTCTGAGATTATGGGCCACTTTGTTGTCATTGGTTGTTTCAAGCGGGAAAAATAAAATATATTATACTTTATTATTTACTATACAATAAATCTTTATAGTACTCTTAAAATCTTTAAAATTGTTTTTAAAAAAATTATTTGTTCTTCAAAAAATTTCCTGCCAATGTCCTGGTTTACCCTGGTTGTCCCTAGCACTTCTTTCAATTGAAAATTTCTCAATTTTTTTACAAAAATATTAATTATTTATTTAATAAAACCAGTCCATAGTAAAAAATAATATTCAATTAATTTTGTTGCTATTAACGATTCTAATTTTTTATTCAACTTATATTTTTATGGATGTTTATTTTCTGTCCCTGAAAATACGCAGTATTCCCCTTCAAAATATTATATTCGCTAAAATTCAAATTCCAAACCAATCCTGATTTCAAGCAACTCAAATATGATTGAACATTACTTGAAGTGGGTGCACATCTAATAGTTTTTTCGTCAACAGTCTTATTAAAATTAAGTAAGTCGTGTTTTGTCACTCGTTACGAACGTTCACACATAAGTTGGTCATTCCCCTGCGTTGTTTTTTAAAAAGATAATTAATACTTTTTATAATTTTGAAAGTGTTTTTTTTTTGTTTTTCACAGGGTATGACCATTAACAGATTTTTTCTTTTATTATTTTTACAAAAGAACTGACTTAAAATTAATTTGTTGGCTTTAAAGAAAAAAAACTATATAGTTTATTGTCTTCGACATTTCTCTGTTCAATGAGTCATTACCCTGGTGGTCATATTTTTAAATTGTTGCATGCTTTCGTTAAAAATTAAAATTTTGATGTTTACCTTTTAAAAATGACTAGTCTTTTTTAGAACTAAGACTTCTACCTGAATAAAATATTATATTCTGCAAAAAAATCGAATGCCAAAAATGATGTCGAAATTGGCCCAAAATCTCAGAATCACCCATATTAGCAATTATCAACAGTTGCAATAAATTACACGGTGCAAACACCGTTAGTTAGAGATGTTCTCATATCCATTCCTTACTGTAAAACAGAACAGAATTTTGTGGTTATACAAAATATTCCAAAACTTTTGCACAATCTGGCAACTTTTTGTACGAACGAGTATTATACGATGGTTGACCTTTATGAAGGAGGGTTCTAAAAAATATGTATGCATACATATTGCCACATAAAGAACAATAAAAAGGAGCACAAAAGTATTTTGAACAAAACAAAAATACAAAAATATTTGCCATTGCTACAAATTTAAAGCGTGCGAATAATACCATTTCTTGTTATAGTATTTCTTTTTTTGTGTGTTAAAAATGTAAGAGGACAGGATAATGGGAGGGAGGCGGGGGTATACTTTTTTACACAATTATTTAGCCTTGAAAATTTACCTACATTGTCTATAAATAAACAACTGTGTATGCACATAGACACGCACTCACAGAAATCAAACAAAAACCCAAACCTTTTTTTCTTTGAAAAAGTAACTTTTTTAGAAACAAACAGTGTCGAAAAGGGATAGGAGGAAAAAACAATAAAAAAAATGCACACACGCGCGAGAACAAAAAGTTATACAATTTTCATTCAAAAAAAAAATTGTAAAGCAAAATTAATTGTACAAGAGAAACATACAAAATGACGAAATATCGACATAAGAAAAATTTTAAAAGATGATAAAGTTCGAGCCATGCTCTGACGCCGGTAGTCGTGCGTTGTGGTCGGCGGTGTGCTGTGCTGTCAACAACACCGTTGTCTTCCAAGGCGTTCGGCAGAGTTATTTCTATTTGTAATGTAGTAGTAGCCATAATTTTATGACTTTAAATTGATCTTTATTATTTCTATAATGGAGATGGAAATCTGGTGAAAAGAAGGCAAATACAACATTTTAACGCCTCACTTTGTTCATCTTCTTCGTATTCAGATGTAATTGTGTTTGTTCGTGCGACTCCCGAGTACATTGTTTACAGTTCGTTTTGTTATATTCTTCTTACTCTCCTCCATCATGGCCATTTCAAGAAATAAGGGAAATGGAAATACACAAAAGTTCATTGACTTAAGGGATTTTTTGTTTTTTTTTACATATTTGAGGATTTTGTTTCCTCGAAATAATATACACCATGTTGTACATACACAGTGTTTACATAAAACTATGGCAAGATGACCTAATTATAATTTAATAGAAATTTTTGATTGCGGATGCCAGGCCCTTAAGCCGAATAACGAGCAAGTCTTTGGTGGTATAAGTTACAAGCCCACACTATGGAAATTCTGCGAAGTCCGAAAAGAAATTGGTAATATAGTTTTGAATTATATTTCCAGTATCAATTTTGAAGTTTGGGAATAACAATAAAAACAAGAAATTGATTATAACCATTACGAAAATTACTAAATTGAACTCTAACTTAAGGGACCGATAGTAATGATTGTTTCTTCATTGGTTTTTTTCCATAAGTTTTTATTCATCCTAAATATTCCATTCATTATAAACATATTCAGTAGGTTTTGCCATTTTATCGTAAAAAAAAACTTCGATATTCCTGATCAGTTGTAAATATGCTACATAAAATCTTTACTTTTTTAACCTTTAGCTACCAACCAGAGATTGCTACAAAGTGAAAAAGAATTCTCGGACATATCCATTGTTGCACCTTTCTCATATAGACGCATGTTTTAACATGTGGACATACATATGTACGTCCGTGTTCGACAGTCAAACCAAACCAACTCCAATAGCCGCCACGTTTCTGCAACAGACAAACAACAACAATCCATGATAAACCGTTCATTACACATGCATTCAAATCTTGACAGACCTAGCCAGCTTGGCGCAACGAAAATATTGCGATAATTGACTACGACAAAACAATCAATGAAAACAAAAATATATGTTTGTGTGTGTGTATGACGTGCAAGTGCACAAACCTTTGTCGGGAAATATAAACTAACGTCTTACCTTGTAAACATAAAAAATATTTTTTTTATTGTTTCAAAAATTGTTTTGCCGAATAACCCTACATAAAGAATGTGTTGGCTGCCTTCGAAAATATTTGCAGCCGTTGAAATTCGGCAACGTACACTTAACATTTATCCAATATATGTATATTGAGCCTGATTTTTTTTATTTCATTGGCTATTTAATTGAAAAACCGGTTTTATACTCTTTCGAAACATTCATGAGCACAACAAAAAAAGGGACAGCTCACTAAAGATTAATGGGTATATAAATGTATATACAAAAGCACTCTCCCCATCATGAAAAACACCCTCGGGTTTTCTACGCTCTGCTCTCTCTCTCTCTTTCTATCTCTTAATACAGTCACGAAAGTTAAGGGGAACTGCTGCTGTTTTATATACGAAAACATTGTATATAAAAGAATAAATTATGTGGAAACAATAAAAATGTGCTCTTTCTCTCAATATCAGGCTTCCTTCTTGTTCTCTTTCGTTTTTTGTTTCGCATTGTAAAGGGCTACCGAGAGCAAGATTTTTTTCCTTATTAGTAGCTCTTTTTTTGCCAGGAGTCTGCTTCGCATTTATGACATTAGTCTTCTATTGCTGTCGATTACTTTTTGTGTTTATGCATGAATGTGCACTCATAAAGAATCGTACATGTATGTATGTATGCTGGTATGCCCGTTGTATATCCAGAGGATTCGAGGTTTATTTTCATTGTTTTTTTTGCTCTTCTTTAGATTATTTTTTTCGTGTTTAAAAACTTGTGAGTTCAGGTTTTTTTTGGTTGTTGTGTAGGAAATGCAACAGGTATTGTTGTTGGTTTATTGCTTTTTCTTCATTTCGTGTGTTGTTTTATATTGCATTAGTATTATTCATAGCAGTCGTCATTCATTGTGATTTTCTATTATTTCGTTGACATTATTCCCAGTTGTAATCATCGGTACATGTAGCTTCTTACATACATTTACGGCGGCGGCGGAGGTGTTGTGTATATCAAATGAACTAAATATGGGGACACATAAAGGCGGAGGCACAGTCAGCCAGTCGCTGCAACATATCGCATGAGAAATTACATTTTCTATAATCAGTTATAATCTGGTAGCTGAAGAGGTTAGATGTTAATTATTTTTGTCATATGGCAATACGTCGATGACCCGAGAGAAGGATAAAGAAAAAATATGTACGTGTGCTAATAAATATTTTCCACAAGTTTAGCGTACACAATAAAAATGTTTAAACAAATTATTTTGAATTTAGAATCTACCAAAAAAAAGTACATTTAGGATGAAAAATATTAGTTTCATTAAAAATATTTATCTGTTAAAATACAATGTTTTTGCAAGATTGAGGTTCTTGGTACTGATCGTGGATTACGCTCTAGTCTTTAGATCTGAAACTAACGGGTTTTTTATTCTTGATGTGTGCTGTTTTTGCTAAAAATGTCCGTTAACTTACTTGACAATTAACAACAAATTTTCCTTATCGGAGCAAAAGCAACCAACAAATAAATAGTACAAAATTACCATCTTAGATGCTAGTTCTTTCTATGTTGATTGTACAACATTCGCAAGGTTAAGCTCACTGTTAGTGAAAGTGCAAATCTCGTAATTCGAGAGTGCATTATATTTTGGAAAGAGGCGAGGTTATCAACAAAGGCATTACCCAATTGCGTCAAGAAAACCGTCGGATTGTACAATATTTGGAGGAAGCTGCAAAAAAACATTTATAAAAGCCGTAAAAAATGCTTTCGAAATGCTGATGCCTTGAGCAAGATGAGAATAGTAGAAAAAACAGAGAGAGAGAGAGAGAGAGAGAGAGCCAAGTCGACTGGGTTGCTTCGCCGATGCAGCTTATGAAATATTTATCAATTTGTAATATAAGTTTTGTTTTTTTTTTGGATTACTTTTTTAGCAGGGTTATCTTTTTACGATTCTCAGATTTTAGATCATAGCAGTCTTTGTCCAAACTGTTAAAAGCGAACCCTCAAGAGATAACCATTGCCAAAGTTTATACTCATATTCTTTATATACAGTGTGAATCCAGTCTTAAGAAAATTCTGCACATAATACTATATAATAATATATGTATTTCTTTTTCCAACAAAAAATAATAATTAAACTTTTCTGACGAATCTAAATTTAACAAATTTGAAAGTTATGGTCGCTTTAAAGTGTGGAGAGAGCCAAATGAATCATTGAACCCAAAAATACTATTAAGACGTGAAGCATGGATGCGGAGGTTTCATGGTTTGGTGTTGTATGTCAACCTAAGGCGTTGGATACCTTGTAATAATTGATAAAATAATGAGAAAAGAAACTTAAGTGAAAATAAAACAAGAACAATTATTTCAAAGCTCAGAGACGAAATTGGATCTGTTACCAGATTTTTATTTCCAACAGGAAAAAGATCCCAAACACACCGCACATATTGTTAATATGTGGCTAAGTAAACATTTTTAAATTACCACAAAAAATCAGTGGAAAAGTACACTACAAATTGAATGACAACAAATAAGCCCAGAAATACAAAAAAACATATGCAATGCTATCCCGGTCATAGAAAGTCATTGTAAGACTAAGAAGTTCTACAAAATATTAATGTAAACATTTTGGTTTAAAAGCATGCATAATTTCCAGCATTTTTTGACTTTTGAAGGAGTATCAAGACTTTTGAGGCGTTGTAATATGTTGAATATTTGTTGAAATATGTTTTCGTTTTGTTTTACTGAATAATATGCTTCAACTTACTGATTTTTGTGTTTTTAACCCTGCTCGGTCCCTCGAGAAATACATCTAATCGGTCCCATTGTATGCGCGCGCATACACATTAGGGCGTTCCTCAAAAAAAAAAAGTTCGCCGTACACCTTCGAATATGAAGTATTATTGAAAGGTAGTTTCAAAAAAATTTTTTTTTTATTTTTTTATGCCGAACGTAGGGGTCGCGCTTTTACATTTTTCTATATAACTTCTGCATTTATAAACGGATTTTTAAGTGTGATACATCGATGTTTTTGTCTCGACGAGGCCGTTTTTTGTCTTTGAAGTCATTGAGCTCAAGCACCCCCTTCTGGTACTTACCCATCATATCTCAGTTGCTACTACCCTAATGTACCACTCTAATATCAGAAAATTAAAGCTCGCGCGGGGTGCTTGAGCTCAATGACTTCAAAGACAAAAAAATCGGCCTCGTCGAGACAAAAACATCGATGTATCACACTTTAAAATCCGTTTATAAATGCAGAAGTTATATAGAAAAATGTAAAAGCGCGACCCCTACGTTCCGCATAAAAAAATAAAAAAAAAATTTTTGAAACTACCTTTCAATAATACTTCATATTCGAAGGTGTACGGCGAACTTTTTTTTTTTACTTGTAACTTGGTACGCTCTAATACACATATATTTTTAATTGTAAAAAAGCTAAAAAAAATCAACCATTTAAGTTTCGTGATTTTTTATGTTTATTATATTGTTTACTATCTTATTAATACATTTGAACATCATAAAGGTACTTTTAGAATGAAATTAAAATTGAAACATATATTAGAAAAAAAAAAATTAATTTTTAACTTTTGTCAATTTTTTGTACATTTTTCGCATAAATTGAAATTATGTTCAGCACAAATAAAATTTCTACACTTTTCTCAGCGTGTAGCGAAAATATTTTTGTTTTATATGTGTAGATGTAGCATCGTTTTGATGTACTTGGTAAATGACGAATCTCCCCAATTCTTTGAATAACACTGGAAGCATCATTACTTTTAGTTTGTTTTATACGTTTAGTGATCTGTTTTTCAACGAGATTCAATCCAAGCTCCTCGTTAAAAAGTCGACGACGAATATTATGGTTCGGTTTAGAATTTTTTCAATTCGGGAACAATGCAATGAACGTCACGAATGCATTCAACGCACTAACATCAAGCATGTTACAAAATACTGCCATTGGCCACCGATTTACTGTTCGTTTGCGTGTGTACGTAGCCACGATTTGATCCGTAGTATCAACTCCACTTTTGGTTTTATTGTAGTCGTCAATGATGTGTTAGGTTTCTTCTTTTCACTATTCTCATTTATGCTGACAACATTGTGGTATGTACTGAGCAATGTCACAAATCGGTACCGGTAAGGAACATATGACAACATAACTGCTTGCAATTTATGTTCATATACAACTTGTGTATAATAAATTGGCTTTTGACACATGTCGAGTAGAACTGAAGGAATTTCAGTCCTATTTTTCCTTATTGGTTCCAAAATAGTCATGCGATTCTTATCCAAATCTTCTGCCAAT
The DNA here is from genome assembly GCA_963513945.1 of Hydrotaea diabolus. NCBI lineage: Eukaryota > Metazoa > Arthropoda > Insecta > Diptera > Muscidae > Hydrotaea > Hydrotaea diabolus. The sequence continues at coordinate 91,271,002 of OY740718.1, forward strand.
TCATACAAGGTGAAGAAGTTGTCACGTAACATTTCTGCCAGAAAGTCCTTCCACCAAATCCAAAACAACACGCTGTCCGAGATTGCGTTCACGAGTGCCATTACGATTCCGACCAACATAAACTTGTGTGTTGTATGCATACCAGCTTTTTGAGTCGCATAGCACCCAAATTTTGATGCCACATTTCGCCGGCTTGGATGAAATACATCGCCCACAATACGGAACTAACTGTTCATCTACGGAAATGTTTTTTCCTGGTTTGTATACAGCTTTCAAATTATGATTCCAGCTTTCAAATATGATTCACAATTGTATGCGTGCGCATACAAGGGACCGATGAGGGTTAAACAATAAATATAAATAAAATCTTAAAAATGGTATTACATGTCGAAAATTTTTAGGAAAAAAAATAAATACTAAAGGGTTATCAAGATTTTTGCTGTTCATATAATTTATTTTATTAACAATATTAATAGAAATATATTTAAAAAACATTGTATTTAATTTGATTTGTACAGTTTATTTGTATGTAATACTATTTTAAAAATAGCGCTTTATTGAAGGAAAATGGCATAACAATGACAGAAAGTAGTATGTACGAATTCCCGTTACCGCTGACGTAACGAAATAATTATTTTTGCCAGTGGAAGACCAACATTACCAAATAAATGAAGACTTACATATATTGCTTGAAAAGTAAAATTTTTTCTAAATCAATATCTCTACGTGTTTTTTTTACGGGAAAGGTAAAATATACATACATACATATCTTAGTTGTCGCTGATTTCTTTAATGTAAACATTATTCTCTAAATGATGGTTAATGTGGAACATTTTTCTAACTTTTAGCTACATAGCCTGAGTCGTATATTATTTAAACAAGAAGCACAAGTTCGGTATCGGATTTTAGAAAATTGGAAAAATTCCATTCGAATTTAGTTGCTCATAGTATTAACTTCTTATAATTCTCCATCAATATATGTATGTATATTGTATACATAAACTACTACGTAGGTTTCTTTATTCTCTGCGTAGAAGTAATTCGCTCATTCCCTCGTGCTCTTCTACGATGACTGTGTTGGTAAGCTTTTGAGTGTTGTATAACACATTGTTGCCACATTGAAGAACGATTGAGGCGAAGGCATGCACAAAAACCGCGTGAATACACATACGATGATGATATTGTATTAAAATTCTTGTTTTGTTTGTTTTGGAGACGAGACGTTGTTAATCCATACTAACGCGATATTTCCCGCCATTTTTTAATGTGGAAGCGCATGGCATAGCTTTTTTATGGTGTGAATTAAGTAGAAATACATACTGTCAAATAGAATATGCACGTTTTCATAAAAATGACAAAGATGACTTGAAATATGAAAATAATTGTATTTGTGATGGTAAATTGTAAAGCTAAACTAATCTATCAACATTATATTTGACAGCACAGAATATCATACAATCCGTATCAGGTAAATGAGGCAAACTCATTACTGGCGAAAGTGGAAATCTTTCTGAGCTAACAAAATATAACTTTGCTAAAAAAATTTTGTAAAAAAATGTTCTACAATTTCTTAACATTAATTCAAGGAAAGAATTACCCTAAAAAACGGAATCTACTAAAAAGTTTATACTAGGGATGTAACGAAAGTGTAAATTTAATCGCACATGTCCTTGCTGCAAACTAAATTGTGCAAATTTAGTTTTTTTCCCGTATCTCACCGAACGCTTATTTCCATAATACAGTTGCCAACATTTGAAGGAAAATTGTATTCAATAAATTATTGGCATAAAATGTTCTTTCAATTTACAAATAAAGACTCCACACTTCATTTGAATTTTTATATTTTTTTTGTTCTGAAAAAATACTTCTAGATGGATTACCCTATATAATAAGTTGTAGTTATCGCGGTTCATCTAATATCTATAATTAGATAATTGTTTTCCATCGAAATTCTTAAATCGCCCGATTTGTTGTATGAAAATTTACATATTCCATTTAGTGTTATAATCTTCCATTCATAAAATGCATTTCCGCCCAACAGCTCTTGGGGCGTTGTGATTCCACTCCAAATTCCTTGTTATTCATGATGGGGCGTGTCTTTAGAATTCATAAAAAAAACAGAATAACGTATAGAAAATAAAATTAATAACCGCAATTTCTAAGTCATTTGTTAACCAAAAATGTAAATTTTTCAATTCTAAGAAAACACTGCAATGCTTGACTCTTTCCCAAATTTGTTGGGTAAAATAGTTTGTTGTAGCTGTTTTAGTAAATCGTTATTCAGACTAAGTATTTAAACTCGCAACGGCAAATAAGATAAAAGCGAGTATAAGAAAATTCTAAAATTTTTTGTAAGAAAAAAAGCATATAAGAAACATGCCCAGTACAAATGTGCTCTTAACAAATCGAGTCCTGAGACCTAGTATTCACCTAAAACGAAATTTTGCCTTGGGCTTTTTGCATCTACACGAAAAAGGCCGTCAAAAAAATGCAGAAACACCCATTATTTACTTTCAAACAAAACATTATATTTATATTCATTTGAATACCGAGAATGACTTCACTACATTTATTTTTTTAGTCAAATATTACTTGACCAAATTATCGGAACATTAATTTTCGTTCGTCTACACTGCTAGTGATAAAAAACCCTGTAACAGTTGCTAATTCCGCCATCTCGTCGTTTCCGCAGAGAACCGCCAAACTAAAACTGCTAAACGTTAAGGTAAATGTCGCTTGCTTCTTATAGCCTAGTGTTTACCTAAAACGAAATTTACCTAAATCGCTCCCATAAGAAATACATGAAGCTAAGCAAACGAAATTTACCATTGGTAAATTTCGTTTGTATATTTTCGTTTAGTGTTGATCAGCTAAAATGAAAAGGTGGCGGAATTTGCAACTGTTGCAGGGATGATTATAAGAGCAGTGTAAACTTTTTTCACCATCTGCAAACGAAACTTAATGTTCAATGAATTTTTGAAATTTACAAAAAGAAAATATATTAACAAATCTTGTGAGACGTTTTTGAGGGTATTTAATTTAAATGAATATGATAATGTTTAAAAAAATGAATAACGGCTGCTTTCTCTACAATGCTCAACACTACAATTCTTTCGTGAGATAAATGCTTATGGGTGCGGAAATTTCGTTTTTGGTAAACCTATACCGCTAAAAGGAACATTTTAAAGGAGTTATTTTGTTTTATTCATCGGGAGGATTCTGATTTAATTGAATTTGCTATATCATTGTTAATATAAATATTTATTTTTAATATTTTGAGATTAAGAGCGTTGTATAATTTTCTATCGAATTTCTTAGTTTTGGAAAAATAGCGCTTACGTCGTTTTCGCGGTAAGGGTTCATTGTATCTGAACTATTGCATTTTGCATCCAGTCTTAGTTATCGAGGCTTAACAGAAAACATTACTTTTATTTAAAAGCGCACCAATTTGCGTTCCCCATTTTAGGTTTTATAACCGATGCACATAGGAGTATTTCACATGTAAACTGGACAAAATTATTTTATATTTTATTTGGCTATTTTATGAAATAAAAGTCAATAATTTATCATTCATTTTAAAAAGCATTTATTTAAAAAGAAAAACAAAAAAAAATCAATCTGAATCACTGTCTCCGAATTCACAGGTGATTTGGTCCTCATCATCTTCGTCTTGAACTTTTATGCTATTTTCTTCGGCGGGATAACACTCCTTTTTCGCTTTTTGTAAAAACGAATAGCAAGGAAAAATTTCTTTTCGGCCACCTTGTATTAATTCCCACTGACTTCTTGTAAAATTACCTTTTACAAATAACGCTATGCTTCTTGTGGTGTGTATTTTCTCGCAATTGGAACTTTTTTAGCTGACGATATTGCTTTTTGGAACTTTTTAGCTTTGGTAGGCGTTGACGTAATGTAATTTCTTTCATAATCTTAGACGCATCAATATTTCTCGAAGTATATTGACTCACGCTTGCAGCGTACGCCAATTCCGCAACAGGTACCCGGTCTCGTAGTTCTTTTGTTCTTCGACGCTTGCTGCGATCACACAATTCTCCGAATTGTTTTATTGGTCGGCCTGCTTTGTGGGTCCAAGCAGCTAGTTCCAGTGATATATTAAGCCATTCCATATTCTTTGAAACTGCTCTTGAAATTTTTCAAAGAACGGGTAAGAACACTTCGGGTGGACATGAAGTTAGTTGCGCAAGTCTTTCTTCTAACAACGAAAAGTTGTCATCTATCAGCTATCCTTAAAACTCTCTAATAATATTATAAAGCTCCATTCTGGCGATTTTTTTCACTCTTTCCGAAGGATCTGTGACAAAAAAAAAAACAAACAAAATTAGCTTTGTCAATAAATTATAATCTTCCCCATACTATTAAACTGTATGGGTGGACTTTTCATTCATGTTTCTACTTCCTTAGTCTACATTTTATGCCCACATAAAAACTTTGAGGCGACACATAAACAAAAAAACTAATGTATCTCAAATTTCTTTAAAAAAACGAGTCAAAAAGTGCCGCTGTTTATTTATGGCTATACAAGTAGAGAATTTGGAAGAAACATAATACAATATTCAGTATATAGTACTTACCTTCTATATCCATGTCCGAATAGTTTATCTCCTGTTGTTTGCTACACGAAGTTATTTTAGCATAGATAAACATTAACGAGAACGCCGAGAGTTAAAATACGCGTACAATACTATGTATGACTGGGTTTCAACTGATGTTGGTGCATGTGCGGGGGAGTTAAGGGTCTGCCTTTTGATAAAACGGTTATCGTAGGTAAAAAAAACATATTTTGGGTGCAATAGGATTAACATCACTATTTTCAATTTTGTCCGGTTTTTGATGTGAAATACTCCTATGTGCGATGGTTGTTTATAAACAACTTTTCTCTCTGTATTGTTTAATTAATGACCATAGGAGAAATGTAAACGGCAACACTGTTGTATTGTTGAAGAAGAAGAAAAAACAACCTATTCCTCTCATGCTCTGCCTCTCAGCAACTCAATGTATCTCTCTCAATCTCTTTGCGTTATATACTTTTTTACTACTCTCATCTGCCTCAATAACCAAATGTTGCTCTCACCATTAACACCTATGCTCTCCCTACAAGTTTTTTAAAATGGTGGCAAAATGGAATTTGCAATAAAACATATACACATGTGTGTATATCGTTCGTGAGACGTCGTTTCTTTTTCGGGTTTCTCAGTGTTTTTTTTTTCTTTCGTTTGTGAGAAATCAATATTTTGTAGGAAAAAAAAATAAAGGTGGCTGTCTGTATTCCCTCTCCAACAGCTTATATAAAATTCCAATCAGTTAAATGACAAGAATTAAAACAAAAACAAATTGATTTGCTTTGTTTTGTTTACGAATATTAAACACTATCAAAATATAGATAAGCAAAATATCTAAGAGCACATGTTAAATTTATTGAACAAAAAAAATCTATCAACTTTTTATAGAAAGCAAGCAACGAAAAAAGAGAAGAGAACATTCTACGAAACAGATGCAACAATGCAAGTAGAAAATCACATATGTACATATGTGATTTTCTACTTGCATTGCGTCGTAAAATCATACATGAAAATGGACAGCCAACGAAACAAAAACCGAACGAATTGCAATCGCATACAGCAGCAGAAGAGAGATTACGCAATTTATCGTTTGGCGTCTTTCGTGTGTTTTGTTTTTTAAAAACTTCTTGTTTTTGTTTACGACGCTTTTAGTTTTTTTTTTGTTTAAAATTTGCATGATTCACATTTCTATAACAGCAGCAAATGATTAGAATGCCGTTTAAAGGCAAAGTTTATCGTGGCTGGCGGTGACGGTGTAGACAAAGTGGCGTTTTTTAAATACCGTTTAATTCGTATCGATAGTCTGGTTGTTGATAAATCGTTTATTTCCGGCGTGGTTTCTGATCTTTTGATTGCAATCAAAGGATCTGACGTTTTGTTTTTTTAGTAGCTTTGAAAATGATTTTTTTTGTATTATTACGTCACATTTGATGACAGTTTGTTTTTGTTTATATTGCAATATTAATAAAATTGTTTAAACGTGAAAACTTCTTTACTTTCATGAATTACTACGCATATATTTCTATTTTTATTTAAGCCCTAGTTTTTACGTAGTCGATTAGTATGAATTCATTTCAGAAAATAGCGCTTATTGGGGTCTCTTAAAAGTACTAAAGGTCCAACAAACCATTTTAAGACGGAGCAACAAATTAAAGATTTTATTAAATAACCCTGGTCGACACATATCTTCGTATACCAGTTTTTTTTGTTAAAAACACTACATGGAATAAAAGAGATAAACAGTAAAATATTTCTTTACGCCCTAACAAATATATTTGCGACTAAAGTAATAACATTATTTATATCCTTATAGAAGGAAAAAATTACTTTTCGAGTTATAAGCTCAAAGGTAGGTCGAATAAAAAACACGGTCTGGTTAAACATAGCGACGTTTTTAGTTGTAATGTGAATCAAAAGAATACAAATCTAAAATGTAAAAAAAAAAGTAGCGCCGATAAAAAATATTTGCTGACGTTACCAGCGGTTGTCGCGAAAAAGTTGTGTTGCGTCGCTCTTCACGTAACTTTCAGAAAAATGGACACCTTTTCTCCATTATCTTCTTTTAAATGGAATTTATAATTCAGGGTAAGTCCTTGTTCGCATATGCGGGAAATCGAAATCAGTTACTATTGTATACAAATTTTGATAATACCGGAATCTAGGGTGTTACGTAAGTCCTTGTTCGGATATTTGCGGGAAATCGAAATCAATAACTATTGTATATAAATTATGTTGAAATCGGAATCTGGGGCGATAGGTAAGTTCTTGTTCACATATATCCGGAAAAGCACTCAGTGAATTTTAAATCGAAATCAATTTCAATAAAATCGGAATCTGGGGCGAATTAACCCATAGCAGTCTAAGTACTATCGTAATTAAAGGGGTGTTTAAACTTAGAAAGGGATAGTTTTTAAACTTAGAAAGGGATAGTTAGCTGACAAACAACTAAACTTGCTTTCTTTTTTATTCGTTTTTATGGCGCATATTAACGTCTATGTGTTTAAAATCATTTTCAAATACTAATGTCTCTCGTATCAAAAACATTTTTGATTAAATTTTTTGTTTTTTTTTCAAGTTTTATTTTCTATTTGCCCTAAAAAAAACACCTATTTTACATAGGAAATACGTCATCGATTAATTAAAATTTATTGGTTTGTTTGCTTAATCGGGTTTCAAAAACTCCCAAAGTAAAAACAAATAACTTGTTTATCAATTTAATATTCTGTTCTTCTAAGTTTTCTGCCAGTTATTTTGTTCTTGCTTAATTGGTCGACCAGGGACAATTCATTGAAAAAAAAGAGGCTGTAATACTCAGTTTTCAGTGTTTCTGAAACATTGGTTCCAGGTATAATTTATATATTGACTAAAACTTAGCTCAGTAAGAGCAATTGAAGTGATCTTTGATAATACATTTGTGCCGTCAAACAGTGATACAAAATCGATCTTTCCAAATGCGAATGGGATGATACCAATTGCACATGAATGTTGATATTATCCATAACAAAACCTTCAAGGGTTATCTTAAGTTCAGTGCGAGATTTTTTTTCACGCGCATTTAAAGTTGGTGGTTTTGGAAAAGATCATTGAAAATTTGATCAAATAATGCTTATTTATTTTTATTATCCAATTAAAAAAAAGTAAAGACAAAGTTATTTCTATGAAAATATACAAGAAATAGCACCGTTTGTATGACAGCGCCATCTAGCGTGAGTTTTAGGTAGAAATAAATATCAAAAATGAATTCCTCGACCCCAAAAACAGTAAGATAACACAACTTTCCACGAAAATAAAAATAAATAAGCATTACTTTTTTCAAATTTTCAATGATCTATTCTAGTTAGACAGCCTTCCAAAATCACCGACTTCAAAAGCGTGAAAAAAAGCCTCACACTGAACTAAAAAAACCCTTGAAGGTTTTGTTATGGATAAAGTCGACTTTCATTGCCAATTAGTCTCATCCCATTCGCATTTTGGTTGTTGCACAGTGTTATTTAATTTAGTGGTTTGTTGGACCTCGTTATTTCTGTTTCGTATATATAACATGTATTGATTTTTGTTGTTCTTTATTATTAAAATATATATTTTTGTAGAATTTTACATCACTCATATAATGTGGTTTTTTATGTATTACCGGGCGTTACATCCGATTTACTTCAGTTTTGTTATGTATTCTTAATTGCAAGGCAGATAACGAACGAAATGAAGAAGTCCCATTTGAAGTCACATATGTATGTATGTGTTCAGGCTTTTTATTAACTTTCAACAATATTTATGTATATCATCACCCTACAGGGCATGGTATACCATAAATTTGGCACAGTTAATATTTAAACACATCCAAAAAAAGTGATTAATATTCCAAAATCTAAATCGTTTGCTCATTTTAAATCGTTTTTTTCATATAAAAACATTAGAAATTTGGTCTACCTGAAGCCGATATAAATTTCTAAAGCAACCATTCGATATTAGTGTTATTAGAATTATATTGCTATTAAAAAAGTGTATCATTTGGTATATATCTCGATCATTGTTATTGTTAGTGTAATTTTTAAAATCTGTGATCCAAAACACTACATAACCGAAAAAATGAGGACTAGAAAATGTAAACCTATGGGGCCTCCTATAAAACCCTAAAATATTATTTCGCTACAAATTAAAGTTTAATTTTGATAAAGATTGTGCCGAAATTAACACCAGCCGAAATTGGGGCCTAATAACGGGCGTAATCAAAACACGTCATTTTAAAATTTTATTTTATATGTTTTGTCGAGATTAAAGCTCGAACTTATAAAACATTGCGTATAAATGGGACCCATAGTACAATTACCAGCAGTTGGCTGCCCTAACTTAACCAATTTTCAGTACGCGTCCTAACAAGCATTCGTTTCAAGACTGGACTCAAATTAGACTGGACTCAAATAAGAAACAATCGTTAGTAGGGATTCTAATGTGCATTATCTTTGATGATCAGACTGATATTCGAAAAAGCGCAAAACAAGTACTTGTGGAACAACTGCATATTACCTGTGTTCATTAACCCAAATGTTCTAATTTTTTTCAGTTAAAAAGCTTGTTATAGTACTCGTATGAACAACCAATTTTTTTGGCAATGACCCATATCTCCCTTACGTACTCTATATCTTGACAATAGTCGTGTTTTATTCGGCTATAATTTGAGGCTTCTAGGAGCTACAGGACATCAAATCGATAGGGACATTGGCGTTGGTAATTTGTGGCTTTTAGAGCTAAAAGCTTATACACAACGATCGGTTGGTATTAAAAATGGACCAAATCGGACAAAAGTTCCCCTTTGAGGGATTAAAAAAAAGGAACTTTGAAATTAGCTTTTTTTGGAAGTGGTAGGCAAGGATGCTTTACACATCCTATAATTGGACGTGGTCATTGGTCCCGAGTCCGAAAAACCATTCACTACTGCTTGGAAACGAAGTAATTATCACACAAATCGAAATATGTACCAACATTTAAGATTTGGACAATTTTGTGTTCGAACCTCATAGGGCCAAGGAGACTAAAAATCTGCAGCCTGCAACTAGGCATTTGGGTAAAATAACAAACATGTTATCAATTCGAAAATAACATTAATACTACGACTTAAGGTCCTGTTCCATAGGTCCAGAGAGAGCTGAATAAGAGGCCCCTTCAAAAATTGACACATGATTAAAAAGTGGAACTTCCCCACTAATCCCAGCTTTGACTTTCAAGAATTGTGTAAGGCCCATATCCACGGACTTCCTAGGCCCCTCTGCCAAAGAGCCCTTCACAGTTTGCGGCCGTTAATTTTTTGACTATCATAACCGTTTGTTTATATTGTGACATTTTGCAAAAACCATGTGTACACAATAAAAATTCCAGCAGATGAAATCGCTTAATGTGGACACCACTTTATTGTCATAAGGGAAGTTCACATTAAGACATATTAATGCGCTGCTTTCACGTTAAAACAGGTAAAATAATTTTCTGGATTATTTCAGCAAGTCTTATAAGAACGGCGCAACAAATTGTTTAGATTTTTCCACTAGGACAATTTCTTTTCAATTAGACGAAATTAAAATACAGATAAATCGTTTAGTGTGAAGACGACTGTATACACATACACACTTGCATATACATATGTGTGCATGGAAAGTTGCGTGATTGCATATGGAAGGCGCGGATCTACAATGTCTGTCAACGCCATAACCACATTATATGAGATAAATGATTTTAGCCAATGGAAAACATCAAGAAATGACGATAAAACAACAAAAATCAATGCAATAGAAGATAGGCAACGTTAAAACTCACCTGTATTTGATGAAAATGTTCCATTTTTGTGGTATTTGTTTGTTCTCTTATAATTGCTGCATAAACGATGACAGTATATCGGTCTCCTCTCTCTGTGATGACAAACGGGGGCGGGATGGATGGGTTGTTTGCTTAGATGCAACAGTGGTGCTTGAGATGCGTTTAAAGGTCTTGATCGTCGACGTTTATTATAAAAAAAAACAATTATATGTTGATTTTTTTTATAATCTTAGTTCCAATAACACTTGATATCCACCTTGCTTCTCTTTCGATTGTTTACTTGATTCAATAGAAAATTGAATTTTTTTCTTTATTTTGTTAGTTAAATTTTAGGCGCGCTTTTTTCAATGCCTGTTTTCCGCTTATTTATTAAATATTCTGAAAATTACACTTTTTTATTAAACAAAAAAAACATCACTCGCAAAATAAAAAAAAAACAAAAAACGACCAGCAGCAAGTTTTCAATTATATGCAGAAAACAATGACAACAAACGTCAAAATAATCACAATTGCACTAAATTTCGATACGAGTACCGCGCGCCTCTTGTCTTTTGTTTTCCACCTTTTTTCCCCTAGATCATGACGGTTTTCATTACTACCACACTATAGTATTATTCACCGCATTAGTAGACACATAGAAGAAGAAAAACTGTGAGGTGGCGGGGGGTAATTGGCGTTAGAATTGAAAAGAATAACCAACATCAACACAAACCCTCTCCAATAGTTAGTTTGCCTTTAATTCAATAGACGAGACTAACTGCGACTTTACTGTACAGTATACTATACGAAACGACGACACAACGCCACACTAGTAGAGTACTATAGCAGCAACGACGGACGGCGACGACAGAAAAGAAACAAAACAAAAAAAATCACCATCATCTTCATCATCATTCACGAGTGGTGTGAATATTTTAATGTTTGTTGTTGTCGTCGTCTTCTTTGGCGTTGTTTTTGCCCGTTGTCGTCGTCGCTGTCGTTATTATTTCGCTTGCCTTTAACTTGCGTTATTTTTTTGCAATTGAAATTTGTAGGTATGCTGGCTGGCTGACTGTTTCTTCTTCTTGCTGCTGTTGTTGTTTCTTTTTTGTTCTTTTTTTTTCTTATTTGTATCACTGTATATTATAATGCTGTATGCCGTAGCTCTGTGGTATATTTAAACAAAACACACTGTTGTGTTGTACGTACCAACAACGAACGAATGCTATGGCAATTGCCTTTACAAACGCTATTGAATTGAGTTTCTTTATGCCTTGGCCGTATAGCTTGCTTTTGCTTAAAAAAGAACTTCATGTATGTGTGTGTGTAAATATATATGACAGGCACGGCGACATTCGTTTGTTCGTGGCAAGAGAGTGAGTAGTGCATGCTGAAAAGAGAATATGGGAGAACTGGAGAGAGGATGCGAATTTTGTTTTACTCTCGCCTTGTATATGCATCTGAATCTATCTCTTTTACTCTTCCGTGAAATGGGACGCTATCTCTTTTCAACTTTATATACGTCAGTTTTTTTCCAATTATCAAAATGTGTGTAGATTTGAACATTTGCAAATCATTGTAGGCGACAGAGATGCCAATGCTTACTGTACACACTGTGAGAAGAAACGACGACGCATTATTATTGACCCCTTTAAGCTTAGTGCCTATTCACCTCAAACGATTTTTTTTTATTTAAGCCTAGTATTTTTTGCTCCCATAAGAAAAACATGTAACAAAGAAAACGAAATTTACCATTGGAAAATGTACCAGAGAAAACGAAATTTACCATTGGATAATTTGGTACATCGCTCGATTTTTTCTGAATAATTTTAAATAAAATCTCAGTCGTAAGATATAAACTAATAAAACTCCGTACGTCACGTAACAATAATAGAAGAAATATTTAATATATTTTTTATTTGTAGCTTTAATGATACAAAAATAAGTTAAAATCGGTCGGGGCCAACTGTGAGCTATCCTAAACCACTTTTTTTTTCAAAGATTCTGAGCCTTTTCTGGAGTTTGAGCAAGGTTGACTTAAAAAGGCACTTCTAGAACGCGAGGGATGTGTTGTTGGGACTGTATGCGAAAATAGTGGAATATGGACCAATTTCACTAGAGATATTTATAGGGTGAACATAACATGTCATGCGTCATTTGAGCTAGATCAAGTGTATTATGTGTAGATACAGGACTTTTAGTCGGAAAGGTCATTTGTGTGGGTCTATATCAAAAGAGTATCCAATGTGGTCTAGATTCACTGTTAAAAATAGCTCATAAAACACTATGCTATTCGGATAAATTTGCGACTTTAAGAGCGGTTAAACATTAAATCGCGAGGGATTTTCTATTGTGCAAATAATTTGCGGAAGTTTTAAACATTTGGTCGATTATGCTGACCAATAAAATTACGAAGTGCATTTTGATTTTGGACGCCCATTTTCGTAAAAGGCTTTAACAATCTCAAGGCGCTCTTCAATTTTGTGCCTCTTCTTGGTTTAATTTGACAAACGCTGAAACAAAGAAATGTTAAATAATGTTGGTCAAAAAGTTGACGTTAAGTGTCATTCACAATTAACATCATACATTATGGTTGGACCACCCTTTACAATGCACAAATGACGAAAATGCAAAACCTTTTTCAGGTATGGGCGATCTTAGGAAGTGTACGACGGCACAAAACCTCAAATTTTCTAGAGGAACTGGTGGATGACCCAATATGGAGCAGAAGTTTTCTGCTATCACAAACGCAACACTGAATATTTTTATATGTTTTTTTTTTAGTTTTTTTTTTGTTCATACAAATAATTTGTAAATGGATAGCAAAACAAAACAGCTGACGCGAAACAGCTGTCTTCGAAAAATCTAAGTTCTTTCTCCCTATTACTCTTCTCCCCGTTTGTTTAGAATAGGAGGATTTTATTCCCAGGAAAAATAAAGTTTTCTCCCGGGGAGTATTTAGAATCGATATGTACAATAAGTTAATGCTATTGTAGTACCCAAATAGAATAGGCCTGCGATGGCATTGATTGCATGTTTTGAAGACTTATTTCTATGTTTTTCAGACAGCCGGAAATAGAAAAATACGCAGCGTTAAAAAAATGCTTCAGTGTGCCCGAACCTTAATTTAGGAAATATGTATGTAAGCCCGCACAATTTTCGGCGGGCTTACATACATCAATAAAGTGTAAGAACTAGATGCATCAAATATGTCAAAATTATTAAGCGTCTGGCAAAATGTTGGTCACATAAAGCCGCATTTATTCAGCATACCAAAATGTATTCACCCAATAAGTGGACCTAATACACACAATAAATGTCTGGATGGGATTTTCTTTGCCGACACTTAAATGTTAATGTTCAATACTGTAGTTCGTGTTCGTTGCGTTAAAAAAAACTTCAGTGTGGGCAGACCATAATTCTGCGATGATCGCCACAAAACTTTACGGCAATTTATAATGGACCTCCGATAAATATTTTGTGGAAACGGAACACTGAAGTTTGTATGTATTCCATTCTTCAGTGGTGAAAATTGTAGTTACAAGTGTTCTTGATCCTTATCTGTCAAACTAAATAATTGTTGAATTTTTTTAATTCGCTTGAGAAATAATGTACATGTGTATTGTTTTACATTTCAAAATCCAAATATAAGTAAACAAATTTTAGGTATGTATATGTATAACATTTATATATGAATATTTCATTGGTTTTTAACATAACGAATGTTCAAATATAAGGAATACGCTTAATAACTAAAGCAAAAATGTTGACTTGGGTATTTTTACTTAGTTAATCGAATTCATAGACTTGGTAGCCCTGCACTTTCGCGCGGTCGATATCTCATCGTTTGGCATAAATGGCGCATTAAATTTAAAAAGAGAGAGAGAGAGCGAAGGAGAGTCAATGAGCCTTTGTGTATACGGGTATATTTTTATGTATGTATGTATGTGTCTGTCGTATCATATATAAATATAATGAAATAACAAGTTCTCACGCAATATTTTTGCACTTCATGTTTTTACTATTCATTACTGGCAAACAATAACTGCAAAATGTAGAGAAAGTGTATAGAGAAAAAGACTGTAAAACTCATGGCACAGGCATTACCAAACCTCAAACATTCTTCAGAGTTTTGATTCTGCAAATTTCCAATTTGCTGTGACTCGAGCAGGTTTACCTGATACACGGATTACGGATTTGTTGAAGAAAGTAAAAATAATGAAACGATTGTTCGGTGGTTTAAAAATGTCAAGTTTTTAGTACATTAAACTAATTTTTGAAATTGGTGTTTTTCGATTAATTGACACATTAATTTAAAATATTGTTTTTTATTTTATTTATTACAAATATGTATTGGCTGTTTTAGCGTAACTGCTCACATTTTCTTCGTTCGGTATGACTGTACTTTACGCGCCTTTTTTATTTTGTGTTTTATGTTGTTAGCCCAAAAGAGACAAGAAAAACATTTTTGTTTGTAGTTAGCATTTGTATGTACATATCTCTGGTTTCTCTACTTTTGGTTCATACGGTTGGTCCATCTGAGGAAGTGTGTACAATCAGGTAGCGCTGAGCTGGTAAGTGTGGACACAGTCGCTTCCATTTCCCTCTTTCGCCTGGATGGGTGGATGGTATTGGTACCTCCAGGTTTGCCGCTGGAATGACCAACGCGGCCTTTGCTCTCAATTTGGAGTTTGTAGAGGTTTTCATCCTCTTTGAACATCCATTCGCCTTTTGCATTGGTCATGTCAAACAGTTTCTTGAATGAATCGAAATTTTGTTTTTTTTTTGCAGAGCTCGTAGTCTTCCATAGGTTTTGTTAGTTTTGCAAAAATGGCTTGATCAGATATATATGCGGGAAGTTCAATGTTTTGCTCTATAGCAATTAGACCGATCCCCTTACTTTCGTCATTGGGCAGTGGACTCAAGAAATTTGAAGCGTTCAATGACGTGGTTTTTCAGGGACATGGGACTTCATTCACTCAATAATGCTACAACAATTGCCTCTTCTTGATGGCGCTTGAACCTGGACTAGATTCTTTGTCCAGGTTTCCCCTTTCTTCTCCGTGGTACAATGATTGATTGTTGTATTCTACTCAACAACTTAAATGGAAAAGCAATTATATAAATGAAATAACCTTTTGTTTCCTACTATTTTTTATTAATTTTGAGAGAAAAAGGGTCCGTTTTCTCCAAAGAGATACGTTTAAATCAAAATGAGATACCTTCACTTAATTTTAAATAAAAGCGGGACGCGTTCATCGATTTCGATGATATATGTCTTATTTTGTTTCCTGTTTTGGATTTATATGATCTAAAAAAAGAAAAAATTTAATTTTTTGACAAAATATCGTTTTTCAAAGTGGTTTGTGCGAGACCTTTTTCAATATTAAAATGGGATAAACTTTATTTTAGTCATTAATAGGCAAAAGTTTATTCATTCGTGCAACAGAATATTAATTTTGAGAAAAAAAAAATCAAAAATTCATCACCCTAGTGTACATACATAAATGCAATGTGTGCAACTACATACGAACATATAAGTACAATAAAAATAGATCTTTTGAAAATATAGTTTTTTTGAATTAAAAATTTGCGTTTTAGGACCAAAAATGTATAAAAATATGTTTTAATACGAAGGTTATAGATTTACTTATGTATACGCAGAACGTCCATATACACTGCGCGTCATCTGGTTAGCACACCTCTTCGCGAAATTTATTTTGACTGTAAACTTAAAGCACTAATTTCTAAAATTTATTTGAACTGTTTTTGTTTATGGCCGTTTCAATTCTGAGTTAAATAAAACAAAATAATATATTTTTCCATTATTTTATATTTTTTTAATAAAATAACAGTTTAACTTCGGTTATCAGGATAGCACATACCACTTTTTTCACTGTTGTTAAGCTTTTGAGGCAAGAACTTAATTCTAAACTTATACATTAAGTAATTACAATTTTTCTTTTTCAACAAAATTTAATAATGCGTCAACCTTCGCTTGTTAATAATGTCATCTAAGATTGGATTTGAAATGACCTATTAGATTTGACTCGTACAATTTCTTAATATAATTTTGGGAAATGGCTGACCAAGCCTCCTTGATGACTTTAATTAGCCATAAAATAAAACGTAGTGCTAATCAGAATTCAATGTCATGTACTTCCGTTAAAAATTCAAGCAACGTTAATTGAGTTTTTTTTCTTCAATAAAGGTCTCTTTAAACATGGAACATTCGGTTTGGATTGTAGATAAGCTCGCTTTAACATTAACATTGGTCCTGATCTTTGCGAACGAGTCATGAGAATTTGATGGTTCTCTTAAAATTGCTCTGTTAACAGCAACAGAAATCATTCTGCTATTTCCGCCTCTATTTTTATGTTTGGCATATTCCGGCAATAAGCTCAGGAATTGGAGGACTTCGGCCCATTTTTTTTAATATTAAACTTATTGACAGCGTGCCTGCGTCATTTGTATGGAACTAACTCGGTTAGCAAGCGTGTTAGCCTTAAGTCGCTAAGCAAACGACCAATAGTTGACACTTATTTTTTCAACAAAAAATCAAACATGACACACCTTGTTTAATAAAACAGGAAGAGGTTTCATAGACGAGTTCGTTTTGGGTTTTAAATTTCGAAAATTCCTTGACCAAACAATTATTAATAATAAGAACATTAATTTTCGTTTGCAGCTCCTAAAATCATCCCTGTAACAGTTGTAAATTACGACACCTTTCCGTTTCAGCTGAGTGCCACCAATCGAAAATACCTAAACGGAATTTACCAATGGTAAAATTCGTTTGTTTTGCTACATGTATTTTTTACGAAAGCAAAAATTTCGTTTAAGGTTAATACTAGGATTGAATAAAAAAATTTGCTTGTCTTCGGCGCTAGAGTATTCAATTGTGTTTAGCTGCTAACAACGTTGATACAAATTTGGTGTTTGACAGTAGTAAATGCAACCCTGACGTGCTTGTTGTACCTTTCGCTGCTTTCAGTATAAAATTAGCGACTTGGCAACACTGCCCAGAGTTCTATCAATTATTTTATTGCGTCGCTGTTCACTCGAGAAATAGCAACCATTGCGTTCGGAAGTGATATAATATAGTACTGTGCGAAGTAAATTTACATCATTGAAAATGAGTTATAGAGCTAATCGTGGCGGTAGACGTTCGGTCCAAGCTAAACCCTTTGTTAGTGCGGAAACTGGGGTAAGTACTTTAATTATTAAAATGAAAAAGGCAGATGTATTTAAGTAAAACAAATTTACTATTGTTAGGGGCACAACTTGCTACCTTTTTTTTGATTTACAATTTTTTCTCTAAATTTTAACAAAAAGTCGGGTTAAACCAACAAAAAAAATTACATGAGAATAAATTGTAAAATGAAATTATTTCGTGGAAGAGAAAATTAATTTGTTATTTCCTTTTTTCTTTATAATTTTTACAGCGAAAAAGTCAGTTTATGGTTAAATACGAAAGAAAACAACCAAATTCTTAGACTTTTTTGCAATAATCTTTACAAGCGCTAAAATTTTTATGTATACTAGTGGTTTTCATAACTTGAAAAAGCGATGTTCTAGAGCGTATTTGCGCAAAACAACATCGCCTGTTTTTTTTTTGTGCACTGAGCTGTACTGCACCGCTCTAAAAACGTCCTTATTCAGTTATGTAAACATAGCAGAGCAAAGGTTTGTGCCACGGAAAAATATATATATATCTATTTATATTAGGATGAATCTTAGCGCTTTTGAATGATTATTGGAAATCGTTCTATGCGAACAATTGCTTAAATTATTAGTTTTGTGTATTATAGTTATGTACATTTTATTTTTGCTTAATACTCAAACGGAATGAGGCGTAAAAAAGAGTGACTAATACTACATGTATACACATACACACACATATATAACTATACAAATACAATTTTGTTGTAAAAATACATGGGAGAGCAATGTTGCAAACAAAACTTTGTGCTTGACGAGAATATAACGATGCCGGTATACACAATTTTCACATGGATCAGAGAGATTTAGGCTAACTTCGCGTTTTTCATTTCGTTGCATTTTTCGAAGCCAATTTTTTTTGGGTCTTTTAGGCCGGCCGCACACTGGATACGAATTTAAAACGTACGTAAACGTACGATTCTGGTCGTACGAATTGAGTGCGCGCACTGAATACGTTTTTCTGCGTTAAATGTAGGAAGTTTTTTCAGTGAGACCGTATTCGTGAAAGTTTCTTCAGTGCGCTATGAATAATATTAATCTGTATCTACAAGAAAATTCGCTTCTTATTCGTAGACAGTTGCAGCGGCCTCGTCACTATCGTAGAACCCAATGGGTGCGTGAAATATCTTTAAGAAGAGATGAATTCGGTGAATTTCATCATATCATGCAAGATTTACATAATGATCCTATACTTTTCCATGGTTACGTACGCATGAAGAAAGAAACTTACACTGTTAAAACTAGCTGGTCTTCTTCGCCATATAAAATAAAAAAAATCTCAATCATTTGTGGGATTTGTATGGAAAAAACAACCTGGAAACTACATATTACGAAACTAAACACACAGTTACCATTGCAGCAATACAGCCATGTTGGAAGTGTAGCTGAGTTGCCATGTGTTTTGTACAAAAAAAAACAATTTGGCAGCACATTGTTCTTGACGATTGCCTCGTGTGTACCTAGCATTAGTTTTTGTCGGTCGGAATAGGCCTTTAAATTACATCTGAATTGTTTTTGCTTCATTAATACCTTTTTAGAAGCCATAACTGCGTAAATTTGCTTGGAATAACTAATAATTATTGATCCTGCTCCTTCTCTTTAATAGCTGGGGTAAGGTTAACCTCCCTACTTGTCCCCCCAGATAGAAAATTTGTACTGTGTGTGTGTGTGTATATCTTGTTAATGCTGTCAAGGGTAGTTTGTTGTGTTACTGCAACGCGTTCAGGGTAGCTTAACGAATCAACCCCAACGACGTACAAATTGTTGGACCAACAAAAAACCCTTGTACTATCAACATAGACGAATGAGACCAAGGAACTGAAATTAATTATAATACAGGGAAAAAAATGTTGCCTGTACATCCAATTGTATCAGTTCTTGAATTTGATATGAATTTGTTTTGTTCGTGTGCCGTTTGAACCGGGAACTTGGGTAAACAGGAAACCAAGGGTACGGCAGGTACCAATAATAAGTACATAAATCCCCATTTTCGGAATTTTTTGGTCAGAGATATATTACAATTTATGAGAACATTTGCGGACATTTGGTACATATTCGTATGCAGTATAACTGTAATATATTTCCGGAAACTGTCAAGTCTTGGAAATTTAAGGTCGCAGGTTGCGCTGCTACCACCCCATCAAGGTGTTGGAAATTTAAGTTGACAGGTTGCGCTGCTACAAAGTCGGAGGCAGTCGCTCGAATAATATAGCGTTGCATTAATACACCCAATATTAATATTCTAACATTAATAATTTTTAAAAATTAAAAAAAAAACTTAAATTAAGTTAGAGCTCTTAAACATTTAATCAAGACCTGTTGTTCGAGTTTTATTAAAACATTGTCCATGAAAATATTCATACCCATATTCGAAAAGGGATTTTGAACCTTCGAATAATGTACACTTTGAGCTTTCAAATTATTAGTTAGATTATCTCGAAATTGTGCGGTGTGAATTGTAATTGTGCCGACTTGCACACCTCATCACTCTCCTTTAATGTGTCATACTTGCATTTGCCTTCTTATATCCTCGACACCTGTCGAATGTTAAAAATAATATTTTACTAAAGACATAAATCTAAAAATTGTGCGACGTGTACTTATTTTTGATACGTTGCCAACAAAAAATGGAAAATATGAATACATGTGTTGGCGGTTAGCAAATAATTGGCACGTAATACAGGCCGTGTTCTATTGGCAACTTGTTTAGGAGGTCGCTAACGCAAAAACTTCACACCAATGTACAAGAATCTGAAAGTGATTTTGCTTACAAAAAACCATAGACAATTTGCGTTAAAAGCCGTTTGTTTTAATTTAATAAAATTTGTGGAAAGAAAGTTATTTAATAGTTATTTTATAATAACCTTTAACGAGTTTAAGCGATCTCGGCTGTTACTCGCGTAGAGTATTTCTTGAATAATTTTTTTCAAAATTTTCAAATTAAAGGCTTTATGATGCATAAATCCAACCACTTCTTTTATACAAAGAAAATTTAAAAACTTCTCGTAAAGTTTCGAAGTTATTGCCTCAGCGGCGACTTTCTCGTTCTATAAACGAGTTCCAATTTAACACGCCTGTTTTTTGTGACCTCTTAAGAAATTGTGCCAACAGTAGAAGTGCTTGGATTCTGAAACGGAATGTCGAGCCTTTTCTTTACTGCAGTAGCCTTTAACATAAGGAGAACCAGTCCTTGTAATTAATCTTTACTTATTGTATAATATTTGTATTTTTCTATACCCTTTTTCTGCACGCGCAACAAATATTGACCTTAAAAACTTCCATTGTTTCCACAACGACCGTAATTTTTTTTAGCACTTGAATTCTATTTAGTAAATCCGATACTGCGAAAGCCGGAGCAAAACAAATTTAAAGTTCGAAGAAGCAAAAATAGAAAATAATTTTAAAAAATGTATAATGTGATGTGTAGAAAAAAAACGTTTGGGTTTTTAGCTTTAGAAATGTTCATAGCTATTACTAAACTAAAGTTTTAGTATGCATATACTATATACCAAAATGAAACCGGCAATGATGATGATGATGACGATTATGATGGAGTGTGAAGAGGAGGTGGCTTTGTGCAATCTTTATCCTCCAGATAAAAGTTAATTAACAAAAGACGCGCGCCATCACACCCGTGAATTGTTGTCATCGAGAGTTTGAAGAAGCGCCGACGATCGCATACTATGGTGTTCATTGTTTGTGTTTTTGGTAAATTTTGATGCACTTTAAATTATTTAAACAGCAAATTATTTATATTGCAGCTATAACATAAATTATTTTTCAACATATGTTAATGTATGTCCGAACGATCGGCTGTTGTGAAACTTCTCCTTCCTGCATACATCGCATATGAACGTTTCACGAATCACTTTTATAACATTTACTTTTTTTCTTTTTTACACATTACCCTCAAAAAAAAAAAAAACAGGAAGCCTACAACACTCCACAGAAACCACAGCAAAATAATTATCAGACTGCACCGGCAATCGTAGAGGAAGTTGTTGTTGCTCCCCTGGAACCACCTCCAGAATTCCCCGAAGGCAATCCCTTTAAGGAAAATAACTCTGAAATCGATGAATCAGGCTTGCTCGATGAGAATGGCAAAGTTAAATTCAAGAAGATTTTCCCAGCTCGCAAGAAGGCTTCAGGTAAATATATGGCACAGACAAACAATACAGTAAGAACTCGTTAATCCGAATAATTGATTTCGGATTATAGAAAATTCGAATTATTAGATACTTTCGTCTTCCCGTGTTTACTATACATAGTTACTACAATTTACTAAGTAGGGACATAAATACTGTTATAACATTGAACACACCCATATCAATAGTAGAACTGAACATACCCCGTTAATGTCATATGGGTTCTGAATGCTAACCTCAATAGCGTTAGTCTGTAACGGGATTTTAAAATTGTTTTAACTTTCATCATGGAGTGGTCAGATAATGAGAACCGTATCAATGTAATAGCGCTTTTCAAGTGTGAAATGAAAAAAGCGATATTTTCAAAACGCTCCGGCCACTTGGGATTAGCCGCATGTTCGTCTACCGATGCATAAAACTGTTTGAGGGGTTCTGTTCGAACACCGCATGTCATCAAAGCCTTTAAATCAAGAATTCACAAAAATCCGCTCCGAAAACAGAAAATCATGGCCCGTGAGATGAATATCACGCAAAAGTCCATGAGTCAAATCATTAAAAAAAACTTGGGACTTGGGGCTTTCAAACGACGTACCGGACATTTAATGACTGCAGCTTAAAAAAAATATGATTAAAAAATGCAAACGTCTTTTGGTGAAGCACGCTAATAACTTGCACAGAAAAAATTTGGTTCACCGATGACAAATTTTTTACCGTTCAGGAAAAATTTAACAAGCAAAATGATACAGTGTATGCGCGGTCATCTAAAGAAGCATCTGAACTGATGTTAAGGGTGGAAAAGGGTCATCACCCAGCTTCAGTAATGGTTTGGTGGGGTGTCTCTTTCGATGGGGTCACTGACCTGCATTTCTGCCAACAAGGAGTCAAAACATCGGCCAAAGTTTACCCAGAAACCGTCTTGGAAGCTGTTGTGAAGCCTCTTAACAAGTCCCTGTTCCAAAGCCAACCATGGACTTTCCAGCAGGACTCTGCGCCGGCCCATAAGGCTAAAACGTCCCAGGCCTGGCTTCGAAACAATTTGCCAGCGTTCATTTCCTCTGAAGAATGGCCATCAGGCAGTCCACATTTGAACCCATTGGATTACAAATTGTGGACGTTTTTAGAGGACAAGGCTTGTCACAAAAGATACTCTAACATTGGATCTCTTCAGACAGCTTTGGTTCGAGCTGTGGCCAATTTTCCAATGGACGAGGTTCGTGCAGCTATTGACGATTGACCAGAGCGACTTAAGGCGTGTGTAAAGGCAAAAGGCGGACATTTCGAATAAGTAGATTCTTTTTGGATACAATATACATCAGTAAATATATTTGGTCCAAAAACATTCAGTACTTTTTATTTTACAGCATAAAACGTGTGTAACAGTATTTATGTCCATCTAGAGGTATTTTTTCAGAACAAAAAAATATAAAAATTCAAATTAAGTGTGGAATCTTTATTGGTAATTTGAAAGGACATTTCATGGCATTTATTCTTTGAATATAATTTCCTATAAATGTTGGCTGCAACTACGCCTCAGGGTTTCCATTCTAAGGGTCCAATTTTGGATGACTCGTTCGAGCATTTCGACCGGTATGGCTTTAATAACACGCGTAATGTTGGCTTCCAAAACCTGAATCGTAGCTGGTTTGTCAGCATAGACTTTAGACTTTACGCAACCCCAAAGAAAAGTGTCTTAAGGTGTGATATCACTCGGCCAACTCACCTGTCCAAAATTAGCTGCTTTCCGGAATGACCTCTCAATAGATCCATTGTTTGAGCTGCTTGTATGGCAAGTGACACCGTCCTGTCGAAACCAAGTATCGTCAAGATTACGGGCTTCAATTTGAGGTAAAGATCGATATCATGGCGCGATAGCGAGCACCATTCACGGTTACGTTCCGGCCATCATCATTTTTGAAAAAATATGCACCGATGATTCCATCAGCTTATAAACCGCACCAAACCGTGGTTTTCGCAGGGTATAATGGCACCTCTAGAACCTCTTCTTGTTGCTCTTCAGCCCAAATGCGGCAATTTTGTTTATTGACTGCCGTTGAGTTAGAAATGGGCCTCATCACTGAAAAAAAATTTGGTCGAAAACAGCGGATCTTTCCGTTTCTCACCGAACGCTCATTTCCATAATACAGTTGCCAACATTTGAAGGGAATTATTTTCAAAAATAAATGGCATAAGATATCCTTTCAAATACCAATAAAGATTCCACACTTGATTTGAATTTTTATATATTTTTTTGTTCTGAAAAAATACCTCTAGATGGATCATCCTATATACAGGGCTGTCATAGAACCCAATGTTGTCACTATTGGTTTTAAAAACGATAAGAAAAAATGCTTTGGTGTCATGAAAACCAGTGTTATCGGTTTTATCAGCAACAGCTGATTCGAACATTGGTTTTATTTACATTCGAAATGGACAAAACCAACTTGGTTTTATGACACCAAATGAAACCAACATTGGTTTGTAAAAACGACAATTAGCAAAACCGACATGGTTTCTATGACAGCTCTGATAAATTATATATAAGTATTTAAAACCGAGGTACAGCGGCGGTCAAAATAATAGCAGTGACACCCTGTGAAAATTGTTTCTTTGAAATTGTAAAATATGTTTTGGGTAATTTTACAATTGCATTCTATTTTTACTATTTTGACCCAGAACAGAAAAAAAGTTGAAATATTTTGAGATTTCGTTATAACAAAGTTATATTTCTGTTATAAGGTCGGGCAAAAAATAGCAGTGTTAAAAAACGTAACATTTTCATTTTTTAACTAAACTTTATTGTCTTTTTCTTTAAACATAAGCTATTAAGCGTTTCAAATTTAAAACTAATATTTTGCTACGTTTCCTTTGTTGCGTAAATCTGCTTCACAACGGCGTTTCTGACACTTTTCGTTGGGTATTTTTTTCCCATGCCTCTTTAATTGTAGACCATAGTTCTTTATTATTGTTGGGTTTAGCTTTTTTACAACTTCTCTTATAACTTCACACCACAAATTCCCAATAGGATTGAGATATGACGACTGCGCAGGCCACTTCATAACGTCAATAGCATTATCCTCGAACCACCTTTTGCGAGTCGGCTGGTGTGTTTTGGATCATTGTCCTGTAGAAAGATCCATTTAAGGGGCATTTCTTATTTTATTCGCCCGTCCATAAAATGTTCCTCCACTTTTCGACTGGCATGCAGGATATGATTTTGCAAACTGTAATCTTTTGGTCAACACTAACGCAAGGGCATACACTCACTGTCTCTTATCTCGCTGACGGTAAGAATGGGGTTTTTGGTACTAAATTTTGTTATCCTCCTCTTCGGTGTCTCTGACACCACATGTTTTCTGCCGTGTGTTTCGGGGTTCTTTTCAAATAATATTGCATTTTTTTTTATCATTTTCGCAGAACACTGAAGAAGTTTTTGAATTTGTAGGGTTTCCCTTCTGGTATTAACTTTTTTTTTTATCAGAAGTCGTTTTACATCATAGTCCCACTAATTAAAAAAACAATAACATTATTTTAAAAACCCAAGATTTGTAATAATCTATTACTTTTAGTATCAAATCAATACGAAAGGAGTACCTCGTACCTATTAAACGTTTTGACTTGCTTTAATTATAATTATAAGACCTTTCATTACAATAACCGAGCTTTAAGTCATTTTAGCGAAGATCATTTCAATCACTCCTCCAATAACGAATTGTATTTTCAAAAAAAAAAATAGAATCTTTAACTCCGGCATTAACTCTTTCCAATGCCCTTAAATACATTTAAGCCATCCCACGACGGCCGGTTCTATGCACCTGATCGATCCGAAGTAGCAATTCTACGGCCAAGGACTGTCACCTCGGCACTATGTGCCGATACAACAACGACAACATTTAAGCCATTTTTAATTTGTATTTCTCTCTTTTTTGATTAGTCCGCGCCAAGGAGAAGCGTATCCGTCAAAATCGTCGCTTACGGAAAACCATCGTGCCGAAGAATGCTTTAATGGCCCTTAATGAACTGAAGGGTTTAGCTGTGGGTGATTTTGTCATAAACAACAATCCTAATGGCGGCTTTATCGCTTTGGTAACTGTTAATAATAATCAGTACGAAGGACGTGGCCTCTCTAAGACGGTCGCCAAGAACAGTGCGTGCGAAAAAGCTTTGCGCGATTATATCATCGCCAAAATGCGTGAGAAGCCACGTAAAATGTTGAATGGCAACAATGACAAATCGGGTAGCAGCGAGCCCATGGATACCGGTGATGGAGATGACGATAATACCGGCGGCGAAGGTGTCGAAAATAACACAGACGAAACCGAGGATGTGCCAATGGTCAACCTGGCTTCGTTTGCCATATACAAATTGTTTTCCGAATGGGAGAATGAAGGATTTGTCATACCCGAGATGCATCCGGCTGCTGCTGGCAACATCAGTGATAATGAGAGCATGGCCGGTGCTGGTGCCAAAGAACCGAAGAAGCCAACAATACGCAACGATTTGCCACCAAACTGGGAAGCCATGCACCCAGCTTCACTCTTGTGTTTCGTAAGTTTAGCGATAGTTATCTTCGATGTACAATTTTCTAATTTCCATATCATTTTTCAGATGCGCCCTGGTGTTACGTACACCGACAAGGGTACAACTGGCGAGAAGCCGAACGTCCTACATACGCTCGCCATATCTGTGGACAACGAAGACTTTGAGGCTAGTGGACGTTCTAAGAAGATTGCACGCCGTAACGTAGCGGCGATCGCATGCAATGCATTGTTTGATACAAATTTCGATTCTGAAATTAAAGCAGAAAATTAGATTTAAGTCATTTTAGTCATTTAGATACACTCCTAATCTATAATCATCCAGCAGACTCATTTTAGTCTTTAGTTTTAATTATTTCCCCTCCCTCTACCATTCGTGTTTTTACACCACATCTGCATGATATAACAATTACAAATGTTTTTATCTCTTACCTGCGAAAACTTCTCAATTATTGAAGAAAGAGTTATGCCAAGGATGTATCCAGAATTATGGTTACTTGGTTATTAAAACAAACTAAAGAAAATAAAAAAGACGTACAAAAAATAATTGTTTATGAATTTTTTTTTTATTTATTTACTAGTTTGAAATTGTAAAAAACTTAAACTAAACACCAATGCCTTTGAATTTTATCATTTTTTGGTAGAAATAACGTTTGAGGCCGCTCAAAAGCCAATGCGTATTGTTTGGATTTCTTTGTAATTTCCTCGTCGAAAATCTGTAAAGAAATGTAAAGGTTTTTGTGATTGATTAGTATTTGCTGGTCACAAATTCTGAAATGCAAATTTATTTCTTTATTACGAGGGTTGCTATATATATTTCTGACATTTCCATTGGAAAGTTTGACTTTTTTTTAGCACGAACGTACTCAAAACGTTTTGACTTACGACCATTATTTGTGTTGTTTACAGTAAAAATCAATTTGGCAAACAAATGGAATTAACATTTTCGTGCGATCATTTTTCACAACTTTCGACGTGGATTATCACAAGAGTGCATCGATGAACTTAAATCTTTGTATGGCGATGAAGCACCATCCTATAGCACTGTGTAAAACTGGTTTAATGAATTCAATCGTGGCCGACGCTCGCTCAAAGACGAAGGTCGTCTAAAAACGTCCGTTGTGCCAGAGAACATAGATGCCGTGCGTGAACTGATAATGCAAGATCGTCATGTGACAAACCGTGAGATAGAGGCATCCTTGGGCATATCTTCCACCAGCATACATTCGGTATTGCATGAACACCTGGCCGTAAAAAGGTTTGTTCTCGTTGGATCCCGCAGAATTTGACAATCGCTCAAAAAAGGCTGTCGATTTGTGCAAAGAAATTTTAAAAAAATGCGATCCCGGTGCTTCAAAAGACGTTTATAAGATCGTCACAGGTGACAAATCATGGATCTATGTGTATGAGCCCGAAACAAAACAGCAATCGAAGACGAGCCAAATCCAACGAAAGTTGTTCGTGAAAGTAGCACTTGGAAGCAAATTTCTTCGGCCGGCCAAACTGGTCATATGTCGACTGTTCCGCTTGAGCAACGTAGGACTGTCAATTCTGAGTGGTACACCACAATTTATTTGAAGTCTTCGGAGAAATTCGAAAAACGAACAAGAGAAGAATCATTGTGCACCATGACAATGCGAGCTCTCACACATCGGCCCAAACCAGCGCCTTTTTGACCTGCCAAAACGTCGAATTGATGGGTCATCCGCCGCATAGCCCTGCTTGGCACCCAATTACTTCTATTTATTTCCGCACATCAAGAAAAAAATGCGTGGTCAACGATTTTCGTTGCCAGAAGATGCTGACGAAAGCGTTCAAAAACCCATGTTTTGGAGTTGTCTTAGTCGGAGTGGAAAAAGTGCTACGACAATTAATTTGAGCGCATTCAAAAGTGCATAAATCATGCTGGAGAATACTTTGCAAAACAATAAAACCATTTTTTATGATAAATATTCGCATTTTATTATTAGGCCAGAAATATATATAGCAGCTCGTATCATGAACTTCTCCCAAGCAGACTGCAGAAGCACACAGGTATTAAGAGGATTATAATATCCATCTGGCTTGGATGTAAAATAATTTAGGGGCAATTGTGACCGAAAGTTTTACACACATCTAGTACTTAGGAAGAAAGTGGACACCAGATTGTTTCTCGTAATATTGGAGAAAACTCTCGAAGGAGCTTTAAATATGAATTTGTCTATTGTTAGCAGCACTATTTGTTATTCCTTTTCATAACAAACAAATTACGATGGCGGCGTACTCGTTTGCATAAATTAAGCCTTTGATTTTTGTATTGAACTCCCTAAACGGTGCTATGAGGATTGAGTAGTTACTTTAAGTAGCAGATTCGCCACAGCATCCTAAAGCCGGCTGAGTGAAAAATGATTTCATCTTCCGCACCAGTCGCAATACTATCGGCTTTGTTTTTGCAGCTTCTTTTTATGGTTCCCAAAAGGGACAATTTCTTACTCGTATCTTTATGTCAACGCACCCCCAAAGTTTTTGAATGATCTTTCAGTGACAAAACGTTAGTCGAAGTCAATTATATTTATCATGGTAAAGTTCACTTACGAGCAACGTTTGGAGATCATTAAAAATTACTAACGAAATTCTCGAGTTGATGATCGCAACTTTAAGAGCGCTTACTCCAATTTTCGGCCGTAATATTAGTCCCACCCGCTGGGCTGATAAATTTGGATCCAAATTTTCACTTTTGGATTTTCCGGCGCCAAGAAGACGCTGTACCGCTCGAAGCGACGAAAATGTCGCAAAAGCGATATTTTCAAAACGCTCCGGCCACTAAGGATTAGCCGCATGTTCGTCTACTGATGCATAAAACTGTTTGAGGCGACTGGAGATGTAAAAGATCGCCATCGGGAGGGCCGCCCACGCTCTGTTCGAACATCGCATGTCATCAAAGCCGTTAAATCAAGAATTCACAGAAATCCGCTTTGAAACAGAAAATCATGACCCGAGAGATATCACGCAAAAGTCTATGAGTCGAATCATTAAAAAAGACTTGGGACTTTCAAACTACGTACCGGACAATTATTGACTGCAGCTTTAAAAAAATAGGATTGAAAAATGCAAACGTCTTTTGGTGAAGCACGCTGATAACTTGCACAGTAAAATTTTGTTCACCGATGAAAAAATTTTATCGTTCAGGAAAAATTTAACAAGCAAAATGATAGAGCGCGGTCATCTAAGGAAGCATCTGCTGTTGTGAAGCCTCTTATTAATTCCCTGTTCCAAAACCAGCCATGGACTTTCCAGCAGGATTCTGCGCCGGCCCATAAGGCTAAAACGTCCCTGGCCTGGCTTCGAAACAATTTACCACCGTTCATTTCCTTTGAAGAATGGCCCTCAGGCAGTCCAGATTTGAACCCATTGGATTACAAATTGTGAACGGTTTTGAGGACAAGGTTTGTCACAAAAGATACCCCAACATTGGATCTCTTAAGACTGCTTTGGTTCGAGCTGTGGCCAATTTTCCAATGGACAAGGTTCGTGCAGCTACTGACGATTGGCCAGTGCGACTTAAGGCGTGTGTAAAGGCAAAAGGCGGACATTTCGAATAAGTAGATTCTTTTTGGATACAATATAAATCAATAAATATATTAAAAAATATTTGGTCCAAAAACATTCAGTACTTTTTATTTTACAGCATAAAACGTGTGTAACAGTATTTATGTCCCTACTAAGTATTTTTGGCTAGAATTGGATGAGCTTGACATCGCCGGCTAGTGGTATCAACAAGATGGTGCCACTAGCCACACAGCACGCATTGCAATCGATTAACTGAAAGGCAAATTCGGTGAACGTGTTATTTCGAGAAATGGTACGGTCGAATGGCCACCTCGTTCATGCGATTTAACACCATTGGATTTCTGTCAACAAGCCAACAACTTTAGACGAGCTCAGAGATAACATCCAACGCGAAATTGCCAACGATCCGGTCGAAATGTGTGCAAGAGTGGTGGAAAATTGGGTTCAAAGAATAGATCGCTGTACACGGACCGAAATCACTACACCTGGCGTAATTTGAACTTTATATCTTAAATATTCTGTGTTTCATTAGTACGAGGGTTGCTATTTATATTTCGGGTCCGGCAATAAAAACACAATAATTTATCATTGGAAATGGTTTTATTGTTTTTTTAAATATTCTCCTTCAAGATCAATACATTTTTGCATGCGCACAAACCAATTTTCGAAGCACCTTTTCCTTAAAAAATGATTTTTGAACGCTTCAGCAGCATCTTCCGGCGACAAAAATCGTTGACCACGCATTTTTTTCTTGATGCTAAGGAATAAAAAGAAGTCGTTTGTTCGTTTTGGCCGGTCAAAAAGGCGCTGGTTTGAGCCGATGTCTTACTGCTCGCATTATCATGGTGCACAATGAGCCGTCTTCTCTTGTTCGTTTTCGAATTTCTCCGAAGACTTCAGGCAAACAAATTGTGGCGCACCACTCAGAATTGACCGTCCTACGTTGCTTAAGTGGAACAGTCGGCACATGACCAGTTTTGCCGAAGAAATAGGCGACCATTTGTTTCGAAGTGCTTCTTCCACGAACAACTTTCGGTGGATTTGGCTCGTCTTCGAAGACCCACACGGTCGATTGCTGTTTTGTTTCGGGCTCATACCCATAGATCCATGATTCGTCACCTGTGATGATCTTATAAACGTCTTTTGAAGCACCGCGTATTTTTTCAAAATTTCTTTGCTCGCCACGAGCCTTTTTTTGAGCGATTGTCAAATCGTGCGGGATCCAACGAGAACAAACCTTTTTACGGCCAGGTGTTCATGCAATATCGAATGTATGCTGGTGGAAGAAATGCCCAAGGATGCCCCTATCTCACGGTATGTCACGCACGGCATCAATGTTCCCTGGTGCAACGGCCGTTTTTGGATGACCTTCGTCTTTGAGCGAGCGTCGGCCACGATTGAATTCATTAAAACATTTTTTCACAGTGCTATAGGATGGTGCTTCATCGCCATACAAAGATTTAGGTTCATCGATGCACTCTTGTCGTTATAATCCACGTCGAAAGTTGTGAAAAATGATTGCACGAAAATGTTCACGAGTTAATTACATTTTATTGCCAAATTGCTTTTTTCAAGTCACTGTAAACAACACAAATGATGGTCGTACGTCAAAACGTTCTGAGTACGTTTATGCTAAAAAATGACAAACTTTCCAATGGAAATGTCAGATGGCGCTAGGCAACACTTAGTGTTGCCTAGGCCAGAAAGTTATATAGCAACCCTTGTATGTTGTATTTAATAAGTTCACATTTGTAAAAACATTGTTCACAAAAACTTTTGATTAATTTAATTTTACAAAAAAATGATTCCTTTCAATCGTTGATTCCCGTCTGAGCTTGGAAATGGCTACGCACATTTCTCATGTTTTAAAAAAATATTGCTTCTCGGGAATCGCACATTTCTAATTTATTTATTTTTTTTATTTATTTATTTCATTGTAATATACAAAGCCTATAAGGCCAATACTGGTATGTGTGTTTTCTCTCGGAATGTAGCCCACCATTTAATAAAAAGCTAATTTTTAAAAATGTCCTGATTCAAAAATTATCGGAACACAGCACATGTGCGATAGATTAATTTTAAAGTTTTGGCAGAGATATGGAAGGGCGCATGGGCCCAAAAACGCACCATTTTTTTTAGCTTAAGTAGCGTAGGGAAGGTGGAGGATACGAGCATATAAAGTGCGGTCTGGCTGACATTGACGTTTCTACTGTTAAAACTTATTTCTCAAATGGTAAAGACCTATGTTGCCTTTAAGTGCAAAACACTATCTTAGCTTTATTATTGCGCCTTACTAAAACATTGTGGAAATGATTATACAGGGAGGGCGAAAAGTTACCATGGGGTTTAAAAATTTAAAACTTATTCGTTTCTATTTTTTTTTTCAGATTATATAAATAACACTTGGAGAATAAATAATGTAGAGATTAACAATTAAACAAAGATCCAGAATAATAGAATTGTGTTATTTAAATCACTGATTATTTATTTTAACGCATACGCATGAGTGATGAGGCTCATTTTCATTTAAATGGCTTTGTTAATAAGCAGAACTGTAGGTTCTGGGGTTCTGAAAATCCAAAAGCCATTCTTAACGTCATTTGCACCCCATTAGGTGTACAGTACGGTGTTGGATCACATCTGCAAATATCATTGGACCTTATTCAATCCCGCGACTGCCAGTTCTATGTACCGGATTGACCCGAAACTCTTCGGCCAGGGCCAGTCACCTCAACAATATATGTTTTTTGTTCGTCCATTTTTTCGTCGTGGGAGCAGCACTTCCCGGAATGCCTGCACCGAATACTACTGGTCCGAGCCGGGATCGAACAAAACCCCGGACTTTGGATCTGCTCGGTTTGTAAGAACCGAATACACCATCGTGCTACGTCTGTAAGGTGTAATCGTTGCATGGAGTGGGTGCACTTCAGGAGCTGTTCAGGTCTGGACCACATCAGGGAGTATAGCGAAGCAGACTTTGTTGCCTAATGCTGTATCAACGAAGTTAGCAGTGGGTCTCTGGATTTGGTGTTATCATCGTCGTCTGCATTTTCGTCGTCGTCGTCATCATCATCCAACTACGAGACTCCCCCGCAGTAGCCCTCGCAACAGCATCAACACCACAGATTGCTGTTGCCACTCCTGACAGTGCATCAATTTTGCAATTTAATTGTAATGGCCTACGCAACAAAATCAGTGAGGTCATCGAATTTATGAATCGGAGAAACATCATGGTCGCCGCGACCCAAGAAACTAAGCTGAATGTCACCTGCAGCCTGCACAGTTGTGACGGATACAACATGCTACGTAAGGATCGCACCAGAAGTGGAGGTGGGGGACTTGCTATCCTGTTGCACTATTCTGTGCAGTACAGACCCATTTCGCCTGAGCTTGACTCTAGAGACCCATACATGGAATGTATGGGGGAACAGTCACGTCTGGAACTACCGAGATAGAGCTGTACAACGTATACATCCCGCCGGTTGGTAGCTGTGCGCCGCGTTATCTGCCTGACATTAGCAAACTGCTACAAGGCAATAACCGCTTGGTTCTAGGAGATTTTAATGCTCACCACGAACTGTGGCATTCTCTCCTAGACAACGACCAGAGGGACATAGCTTTGGCAGAGCAACATGATAGCTCTACGTTCTGCACAGTGAATGAGGACGCCCCACGCGGATTATGGGCGATTGCCATAGCTCGCCAGACATCACTATGGCATCGTCTGGCCTGATCAACGACCTCACCTCAAATAACCTCAGATGACGGCAACCCGTCATCTCACTAGGATCGGACCACCTACCCATAATTCTCTCCATAAGTAGACCATCCGACTTCATAACCTCTGAACGCCATACGTTTCTCAATCAAAAAAAGGCTGATTGGGAGGCCTTCAGAGAAGCTACCAACCACAGCTTTAATAATATAGCTATTCCGTCGGATGTTCGGGTAGCCGAGAAAAGTTCCGGGACATTATCAACGCAGCAGCCGCTCGCCATATCCTTGCTGGTCGAATACCCGAAGTACGACCAAACTTCCTAGCAGAGGCAGCGGGAATCGCAGACGAGCGTGATGACATTCGTCGCTCCAACCCTACTCTCCCTAGAATTAGGGATCTCAACTCTGAGATCAGTAGGTTGGTCAACGAATATAAGCGGAACAAATAACTAGACCACTTAAAGCAGTGCAACTTAAGTTCCGGAATTGGTAAGTTGTGGACAACAGTCAAATCGCTCTCTAACCCTGGAAGGAAGGATGATCGGCCAGCTGTCACGTTCGGTGATAGAACAGTGACAGATCCGAAGCGGTGCGCGTGTTATTTTAAGCGGCTTTTCATTGAGCACCCAGAGAGTGATAAGGCGTAAAAGGAGAGTATTGCGTCGTATCCGCGCTCTCCGAGTCGAAGAGGCACCACCACAATTTACCGTTGGCGAAGTTGCCCATGTCATGCGCAGCGCAAAGTCATCAAAGGCGCTGGATCCGGACGGAATCTCAATGCAGATGTTAAAGCACATGGAAACCCCGGGAGTAGAGTAAATCTGTCGCTAGTTACTCACTTAGTTCCCGATGCCTGGAAAATGGGCAGAGTGGTCCCGCTACTGAAGCCAGGCAAAGACGCAAGTAAAGGAGATTCGTACAGGCCGATCTCCTAGCTTTCTCCAGTTGCAAAGACGCTTGAAGCACTGCTCCTTCCCTGCATGATCGAACACTTTCCTTGTGCTGATCATCAGCATGGATTCCGCAAGCAGCACAGCACAACAACTGCTTTACACGCCATCACCACACGTATAAATCGCGGCCTTAACCAGAACAAGCCTAACGTAAGGACGGTCCTCGTGGCTCTTGAACAAAAGCCTTCGACACGGTCAATCATGCCACTCTGTTCGAGGACATTGAAGAAACGTCCCTTCCGCCCAGTTTGAAACGTTGGGTCGTAAACTATATGTGTGGGCGCCATTCATATGTAGAATTTAGAGACAGAAAGTCGAAGCCCCGTAGAGTTAAACAAGGAGTTCACCAGGGTGGAATGATAACCCCGGCTCTGTTTGACATCTACCTCTCTAAACTTCCTGAACCACCAGGCGGCGTTGAAATTGTGTCGTACGTTGACGATTGCACAATTCTGGCGTCAGGACCTAAAGTGGATGACATTTGCGAGAAAATCAACTGTAACCTCACTGACTTAGCACGTTTCTTCACTGCGAGGAATATGAAAATATCCGCCTCCAAATCATCAGCCACACTGTTTACTGCTTGGACCGCAGAGGTGCGGTTGTCACTGAATGTGAAAGTCGATGACGTCAACATCCCGACCACCAACTACCCCAAAATCCTTGGGGTCACATTGGACAGCCTTTTTAGATCCTCTGCACATGCTACAGCTATCTGCGATAAACTCAAAAGTAGGAACAAGGTCCTCAAGTCACTTACCGGCAGTACTTGGAGAGCCGACAAAGAAACCTTGTTAACCTCTTACAAAGCGATAGGTCGGTCTGTAGCGAACTACGCAGCACCTGTATGGTCGGCGAACGTGAGTACGACGCAGTGGAAGAAAATTCAGACTCGCCAGAATGCCGCCCTTAGAACATCAACAGATAGCTGTAGCATGTGCAGAGGATCAAAAAGAAGCCGGCCAATGTGACCCCAAGGATTTTGGGGTAGTTGGTTTTCGGTCCATGCAGTAAACAATGTGGCTGATTATTAGGAGGCGGTTATTTTCATATTCCTTGCAGTGAAAAGCGTCAGTGAGGTAATATTTTTTTTCTCGCAGATGTCATCCGCTTTAGGCCCTGACGCCAGAATTGTGCAATCATCAGCGCAGAAATTTTAGAGAGATAGAGGTCAAACAGAGCCGGGGTTATCACTCCACCCTGGGGAACTCCTTGTTTAACTCTACGAGGCTTCGACATATGACTGGCGTCCACACATATTGACGCCAGAATTGTGCAATCATCAGCGCATGAATTTTAGAGAGGTAGATGTCAAACAGAGCCGGGTGAACTCCTTGTTTAACTCTACGGGGGTTCGACTTTCTGTCTCTAAATTCTACTTATGACTGGCGCCCACACATATAGTTTACGACCCAACGTTTCAAACTTGGCGGAAGAGACGTTTCTTCAATGTCCTCGAACAGAGTGGCATGATTGACCGTGTCGAAGGCTTTTGTTCAAGAGCCACGAGGACCGTCCTAACGTTAGGCTTTTTCTGGTTAAGGCCGCGACTTATACGTGTGGTGATGGCGTGTAAAGCAGTTGTTGTACTGTGCTGCTTGCGGAATCCATGCTGATGATCAGCACAAGGAAAGTGTTCGATCAGGCAGGGAAGGAGCAGTGCTTCAAGCGTTTTTGCAACTGGAGAAAGCTAGGAGATCGGCCTGTACGAATCTCCTTTACTTGCGTCTTTGCCTGGCTTCAGTAGCGGGACCACTCTGCCCATTTTCCAGGCATCGGGAACTAAGTGAGTAACTAGCGACAGATTTACTCTACTCCCGGGGTTTCCATGTGCTTTAACATCTGCATTGAGATTCCGTCCGGATCCAGCGCCTTTGATGACTTTGCGTTGCGCATGACATGGGCAACTTCGCCAACGGTAAATTGTGGTGGTGCCTCTTCGACTCGGAGAGCGCGGATACGACGCAATACTCTCCTTTTACGCCTTATCACTCTCTGGGTGCTCAATGAAAAGCCGCTTAAAATAACACGCGCACCGCTTCGGATCTGTCACTGTTCTATCACCGAACGTGACAGCTGGCCGATCATCCTTCCTTCCAGGGTTAGAGAGCGATTTGACTGTTGTCCACAACTTACCAATTCCGGAACTTAAGTTGCACTGCTTTAAGTGGTCTAGTTATTTGTTCCGCTTATATTCGTTGACCAACCTACTGATCTCAGAGTTGAGATCCCTAATTCTAGGGAGAGTAGGGTTGGAGCGACGAATGTCATCACGCTCGTCTGCGATTCCCGCTGCCTCTGCTAGGAAGTTTGGTCGTACTTCGGGTATTCGACCAGCAAGGATATGGCGAGCGGCTGCTGCGTTGATGATGTCCTGGAACTTTTCTCGGCTACCCGAACATCCGACGGAATAGCTATATTATTAAAGCTGCGGTTGGTAGCTTCTCTGAAGGCCTCCCAATCAGCCTTTTTTTGATTGAGAAACGTATGGCGTTCAGAGGTTATGAAGTCGGATGGTCTACTTATGGAGAGAATTATGGGTAGGTGGTCCGATCCTAGTGAGATGCCGGGTTGCCGTCATCTGAGGTGAGGTCGTTGATCAGGCCAGACGATGCCATAGTGATGTCTGGCGAGCTATGGCAATCGCCCATAATCCGCGTGGGGCGTCCTCATTCACTGTGCAGAACGTAGAGCTATCATGTTGCTCTGCCAAAGCTATGTCCCTCTGGTCGTTGTCTAGGAGAGAATGCCACAGTTCGTGGTGAGCATTACAATCTCCTAGAACCAAGCGGTTATTGCCTTGTAGCAGTTTGCTAATGTCAGGCAGATAACGCGGCGCACAGCTACCA
Source organism: Hydrotaea diabolus (assembly GCA_963513945.1). NCBI lineage: Eukaryota > Metazoa > Arthropoda > Insecta > Diptera > Muscidae > Hydrotaea > Hydrotaea diabolus. The sequence continues at coordinate 91,308,335 of OY740718.1, forward strand.
ACCGGCGGGATGTATACGTTGTACAGCTCTATCTCGGCAGTCCCAGACGTGACTGTTACCACCATACTTTCCATGTGTGGGTCTCTAGAGTCAAGCTCAGTCGAAGTAGGTCTGTACTGCACAGAATGGTGTAACAGGAAAGCAAGTCCCCCACCTCCACTTCTGGTGCGATACTTACGTAGCACGTTGTATCCGTCACAACTGTGCAGGCTGCAGGTGGCATTCAGCTTAGTTTCTTGGATCGCGGCGACCATGATATTTCTCCGATTCATAAATTCTATGACCTCACTGATTTTGTTGCGTAGGCCATTACAATTAAATTGCAAAATTGATGCACTGTCAGGAGTGTTGATGTTGTTGCGAGGGCTACAGCGGGGAGTCTCGTAGTTGGATGATGACGACGACGACGAAAATGCAGACGACGATGATAACACCAAATCCAGAGACCCACTGCTAACTTCGTTGATACAGCATGAGGCAACAAAGTCTGCTTCGCTATACTCCCTGATTTGGTTCAGACCTGAACAGCTCCTGAAGCGCACCCACTACATGCAACGATTACACCTTACAGACGTAGCACGATGGTGTATTCGGTTCTTACAAACCGAGCAGATCCAAGGTCCGGGGTTTTGTTCGATCCCGGCTCGGACCAGTAGTATTCGGAGCAGGCATTCCGGGAAGTGCTGCTCCCACGACGAAAAAATGGACGAACAAAAAGCACATATTATTGAGGTTACTGCCCCTGGCCGAAGAGTGTTTGTTTCGGGTCAATCCGGTACATAGAACCCGTCTTATTGAAACCAAATGTTGTACATGTCATTCTCTTGAATTTTTGAGAGTGAAATTTGTCGATTTAGTCGAAGAGAGCGAAGCCCATATCATCATCAGATTCCTCGGGTTCTTCCTCCTTCTTCTTCTCTTCCTTCTTTGCTTCAGCGGCGGGAGCAGCTTCACCACCGGCAGCAGCTGCAGCGGGAGCACCAGCGCCAACACCGAAGCCAATCCTGGTGATCAAGTTCTTGACATTGATACCTTCCAAAGCCTTGGCGAACAAACCGGGCCTCAACATTGGCGGCCTTCAAAACGGTTGAGATTTTTTCACCGGTGACGGCGATATCATCATCGACCAAGATGAGGGAGGCGTAGACGCAAGCGAGTTCAGCTTTGGTAGAGCATGGCGCGGTAACGCTGACCGTGGACGGTAATAACGACACCCAAATATTGGTCACAAGTGAACGGAGAGGTGGAGAACATGAATAGATCTTTAGTGGAACGCCCACTCCTAAAGCAGATTATAAAGCGGAAATCCAGAACTCCATTTTAATGTACAACGTGGCACCACAAGGAACAACTGGTTCTTCGCGGAGCGAGATGATGTTCAACCGGGTCATCGTGATAAGATTCCTGGCATTCAGGATATCACGGAGGAAATGCTAGATTCGGCAGCGAGGGATCTGGACATGATTAACAAGCAAAAAGGAAAGGGGAAAGGAGATAAGAAAAGACGAGCGAAGGAATCGAATATATAATTGAGAGACAAAGTGTTGTTACGGAATGTTATATTCCCTCATAATTTGACACCGACGTTTGGCCGCACACAACACGAAGTCGTGGAGAGAATGGGTAATGAAGTGAAGATATCTCGTGATGGAAATTTCATTAGGAGAAATAAAAGTCACGTAAGGATGATAACGACAGCGATTGCTCTCAAAATGAGTCCTCCGGAGTGTTTCAGTCATCAGAGCTGAAGTCTCAATTGGAATCAACACTTCCTTTAATCATCTAAATATCCCGTAACACGAAGTTTAACTTATTTTATATTTTCTTTGAAATTATTTTTATTAGATATCACATGTAGACAATGTTCTTGGTTGACAGTAAAATCAAAACCAAAACATTATTTCTCAGTTCTCCACAAGCTTCATCTGAAAACACAATTTTTCGGTCCTGCCGATTGAAATTAAAAATGTTAAATCCCCCACCCTGTGTTTTGGAAGCAAAAGCATCTACAAATATATGGCGTCTTCTTGCAGATCAATTAAATCATGCGCGCTTGACATTACAGGTTGGAAAATGAGATTGAATCCTTACTTCCACTTTCCTCCTAGGTAAGGCCCTACGATCGACCACAAACAATGCTGTGGACGCATACCAATCTGACCGCTTCTATTGTTTGCATATGTCAAAATTAATGTGGTACAACAATTTTCGAATTGCATCCAACACTTTCCTGGTGGAATTCAAAATATATATTGTGTAACTAATCCACGTAATCTGTCCTTTCCATAATAAAAACCATAACATTTCGAAACATTGAAAATAAAAACCTGTTATCTTGAGCTGGACAAAACCTTTAAAATCAAACTAAAAAAAATCGTTTACTTACGTCGTCTTCCTTAACTTCCAATACTTTTGATAAATCCCATTCTTGATTCGGCAGAGGTTGTGATATAAATCTAGCTGCAGTCGCCACTGAAGGCACAGCATGTTTCTGCAATAACACAATTTCCCACAATGAACTGTCCAAGGCATTCGATTTCGTAGGTTCACGTTCTTCCATTACATAGGGATCGGTGGCAACTACAGACAATAAAAAATGTTTAAATAAAAAATACATTCAACAGTAACAGTAAGTATGCATGCAATTACTTACCCTCATGCGCCTGCGTGGCACATATTAATTTCTTTAGGCCCATATGTCGCAACAGCAAATTTCCAATAAAATACATAATAATTACGGCATCTTGGGGCGGCGATATTAAACTTAAACGGGCCAAACGTTTAACAAATGCAGCTACTAGATTTTCTGGTAAATACGTAGACGATAGGAAGATATCAGCCAGATAAAAGAGGCGAGCTTTATATTTTGTATGGAATATTTCCGGTTCAAACATGGAGTAGAGTTTTTCATAAATATTCGGATACGTTATATTATGTTTTTGGATTAATGTAAAAACACCCTGTAAAGCTAAAAGAGAAACGGCACCACCTGCAAGAAATATTGAAAAAAAATAAATAAATATTAGTAAATTATCTTAAAAATCATTGTTTAATGATGATAAATGTACTATACGGCCAGGAGATGTCTTGCATTAGGTAGAAGAAGCTAAATTTCTAGTTGGATATGAACTTATAAATATAATGTAAATTTGCGGGGGAATACACAAACTAATAATTATGTACAGCGTGGCTGATAAATATTGCTACATTAAGAAACTCAAATAACTTTTTTTCAGTGTAAAGAATAATTATTCATGTTAAAGCACATGTAATACAGCATAATTAGTTTTTAAAATAATGGAATTTAAATGAAAAGACAGTTCAACATGTTTCCGTCCTCTTCCACCATTTGAAGAATCTTCTAGCAAAATTCCAAACGAATCGGGAAGTCTGCTGCGTTCAGTTTGTTGGCTATCTTAATTTTATATAGAAATAAGTCCAAATCTTTGTGCATACAAGGGCTGCTATATATATTTCTGGCCTAAAAATGAAAATGCGAATATTTATCATCATCATTGTTTTATTATTTTTCAAAGTTTTCTCCAGCATGATTTATACACTTTTGCATGCGCTCAAACCAATTGTCGAAGCACTTTTTCCACTCTGATTGAGACACCTCCAAAACTTGGTTTTTGAACGCTTCAACAGAATCTTCTGGCGACGAAAATCGTTGAGCACGCATTTTTTTTCGTGATGTGCGGCAATAAAAAGAAGTCATTGGGTGCCAAGTAAGGGCTGTACGGCGGGTGACTCATCAATCCGACGTTTTGGCTGGTCAAAAAGTCGCTGGTTTGAGGCGATGTGTGAGAGCTCGCATTGTCATGGTGCACAATGATTCGTCTTCTCTTGTTCGTTTTTCGAATTTGCTCCGAAGAATTCAGGCAAACAAATTGTGGTGTACCACTCAGAATCGACCGTCCTACGTTGCTCAAGCGGAACAGTCTCCATATGACCAGTTTTACCGAAGTAACAGGCTACTATTTTCTTCGAAGTGCTTCTTCCACGAACAACTTTCGTTGGATTTGGCTAGTGTTCGAAGACGACCCACACGGTCGATTGCTGTTTTGTTTCGGGCTTATACGCATAGATCCATGATTCGTCACCTGTGACGATCTTATCTTTGTCTTTGAGCGATCATCGGCCAAGATTGAATTCATTAAACCAGTTTTTCACAGTGTTAAAGAATGGTACTTCATCGATGCACTCTTGTCGTAATATTCCACGCCGAAAGTTGTGAAAAATGATCGCACCAAAATGTTCACGAGTTAATTTAATTTTTTGGCAATATTGATTTTTTCAAGTCACTGTAAACAACACAAATGATGGTCGTACGTCAAAGCGTTCTGATAAAAAATGACAACTTTCCAATGGAAATGTCAGATGGCGCCAGGCAACAGAAATATATATAGCAACCCTCGTAAAATAGCTTTTCGTAGCCTTAAAAGATTTTTAAGCCATCAGTCATCTCAACAATGTGTTTTTTGTTCGTCAATTTTTTCGCCTGCTCCGAATAATATTGGTCCGAGCCAGGATCGAACAAATCCCCGGACCTTGGATTTGCTCGGTTTGACAGAACCGTATTCACCATCGTGCTACGTCTGTATGTTGTAATAGTTGCAGCTTCTAAAGTGAAGCTATTCATGTCTGAACCACATCAGGTAGCACGAGATAACAAAGTCCGTTCCGCTATACTCGTATCAACGTAGTTCCCAGTAGGTCTCTGGATTTACTGTCATCATCACTGTCTACACTTTCGTCGCCGACGTCATTATCATCCAACTATTAGACTCACCCAGTCTCCCTCGCAACAGCATCAACATATACAGCAGCGTACACCACAGATTGCTGTTGCCACCTCTGACAGTGCATCAATTTTGTAATTAGGCCTACGCAACAAAATCAGTGCGGTAATATAATTTATGAGTCGGAGAAACATCATGGTCGCTGCGATCAAGGAAACTAATCTGAATGCCACTCGTAGCCTGCGCAGTTGTGACGGATACATCGTGCTACGTAGGGATCGCACTAGAAGTTGAGGTGGGGGACTTGCTTTCCTGTTACACCGTTCTCTGCAGTACAGACTTATTTCGTCGGGTCTTGACTCTAGATGACCCATTCATGGAATGTACGAGTATGGGCCGTACCTATTTCAATCAAAAAAATGCTGATTGTAATGCCTTCAGAGAAGCCACCAACCGCAGCTTTAGTACTCTACCCATTCCTTGGGATGTTCGGGTAACCGAGAAGAAGTTATGAGACATGGTCGAATACTCAAGATACGACCAAATTTCCCAGCAGAGGTAGCGGGACTCGCAAATGAGCGTGATGACATTCGTTGCTCCAGACCTGCTAACCCTATAATTATGGATCTCAACTCTGAGATCAGTAGGTTGGTCAACGAATATAAGCAGAACAAATGTCTAGACCACTTAAAGCAGTGCAACTTGAGTTCCGGAATTGGTTAGTTGTGAACAACAGTCAAATCGCTCTCTAACCCTGGAAGGATGATCGGACAGCCGTCACGTTCAGCATTGAGATTCCGTGCGGAATCACTTAGATACCCCGGGAGTAAAGAACATGACCTGGAAATTGGACAGAGTAGTACCGCTACTAAAGTCAGGCAAAGACGTAACCAAAGAAGAATCGTACAGGCCGATCTCCTTGCTTTCGCCATTAGCAGACGCTTGAGGCACTGCTCCTCCCCAGCCTGATCGAATATTTTCCTTGTGCTGATCATCAGTATTGGTTTCGCAAGCAGCACAGCACAATAACTGCAGTACACGCCATCACCACACGTATAAGTTGCGGCCTTAACAGAAAAGCCTAACGACAGGGCGGTCCTAGTGTTTAACTCTACGGGGCTTCGACTTCGTGTCTCTAAATTCTACTTATGACTGGCGCCCACACATATAGTTTACGACCCAACGTTTCTAACTGCGCGGAAGGGACGTTTCTTCAATGTCATCGAACAGTGTGGCATGATTGAAGGCTTTTGTTGACCTAATGTGTGGGCGCCAGTCATAAGTAGAATTTAGAGACACGAAGTCGAAGCCCCGTAGAGTTAAACAAGGAGTTTCCCAGGGTGGAGTGATAACCCCGGCTCTGTTTGACCTCTACCTCTCTAAAATTCCTGCGCTGATGATTGCACAATTTTGGCGTCAGGGCCTAAAGTGGATGACATCTGCGAAAAAAAAAATTATTACCTCACTGACTTAGCACGTTTTTTTACTGCAAGGAATATGAAAATATCCGCCTCCAAATCATCAGCCACATTGTTTACTGCATGGACCGCAGAGATGCGGTTGTCATTCAATGTGAAAGTCGATGACATCCACATCCCGACAACCAACTACCCCAAATCCTTGGGGTTATATTGGACACTCTTTTTTGATTCTTTCTAGATGCTACAGCTATATGCGATACGCTTAAAGGTTGGAACAATGTACCCAAGTCTTAAGCCGTCAGTACTTGGGGAGACAACAAAGCGATAGGTCGGTCTGTAGTGAACTACGCAGCGCCGGTGTAGTCGGCGAATGTGAGTACGACGCAGTGAAGATCAGCAGAGTATCTCCTTATGTCTTCTAAGCATCATCTACGTGACGAGGAAATGTCCTTAACGTGCACAGACACAATTTCTTGTCGTCTTAGCAGTATCTGCTGGGGTATCTTCTCAGTAGTTATCGCAACCACCACTTTATGGACAGGATGTCTCCGCCCAGGCAGATAAGGTACGATCTTCATGATCTAAGGAGGGAGAGGCCTAGCGGTACAAGAGAGAGCCTTTATATCATCGAAAGTATCAGGCAGGTCTGAACGACATTCACGCTGATAAAGTCACAGCAGCAGTATCCAGCTATAGTGGGAATTCAGTGCTAGGTGAACATCCCCTCAGAGATTTCACCTGAGAATAAGGTACTACCTCAGCTAACGCGCGTGTTCCGCCTCAGTATTAGGCAAGAACTGATGCTAACGTTTCCGACGTTTGCCCCGCCCGTCATCAGGGACCACATGACGTGCTGCACCTCTTATCAATTATCTTACCAATTATCCGGTCAAGCCCACTCAGCTGAACCCTAGGTCTTTTTGAACGCATCCTGTTCCGTTCGATAGAAAACGTCACGTGAAAAGAAGATGTTTTATGCACTACTCTGTACTCTCACAGTTTCTAAAGAAGTAGCTGGTGCCAACTTTAAGTCGCATTGCAGGAATTCTAATCAGACGTCAATGGACACAATCAAGTATGCATATAGTTAGTTCATGTTGTTTTTGTTACAAAAACAATATATTTTGTTTTTAAGTCCTGTTCGTCTATAAGGGATCTGATTCGATACCCAGGTGGAGGAAACGCGTCATTTGAACTTGATGAGTCCACAGAGACCTAGGGTTCAGCTGAGTGGGCTTAACCGGTAAGATAATTGATAAGAGGTGCAGCACGTCATGTGGTCCCTGATGACGGGCGGGACAAAGGTCGGGAATGTTAGCATCAATTTGTGCCTAATACTGAGGCAGAACACGCGCGTCAGCCGAGTTAGCATCTTGTGCTCAGGTGAAGTCTTCGAGGTGATTTTCCCTTAACACTGCATGCACACTATAGCGGGATACTGCGATGATCTAAAGGCTCTCTCTTGTACCACCTCTCCCTCTCTAGATCAAGATGGTACCTGATCTGCCTGGGCGGAGGCATCCTGCCCATAAGGTGGTGGTTGCAATAACTACTGAGAAGACACCCAAGCAGATACTGTTACGACAAGAAGAAATTGTGTCTGTGCACGGTAAGGACCTTCGTCTCTTCACGTAGATGCTCATTAGAAGACATAAGGAGACACTCTGCTGATGTTCTCAGAGCGGCATACTGGCAAGTCGGAATATTCTTTCACTGCGTCGTACTCACATTCGCCGACCACACCGGCGCTGCGTAGTTCCCTACAGACCGATCTATCGCTTTGTAAAAAGTTTTTTTGTCGGCTCCCCATATTTCCTCAGCGCTGCGTAGTTCACTACAGCCCGACCGATCGCTTTGTAAGAGATTTCTTTGTCGGGTCCCCAAGTACCGCCGGCAAGTGACCTGAAGACCTTGTTCCTACTTCTAGGCTTATCGCTGATAGTGTGGAATGTCCGTAGAATCGAAAAAGGCTGTCCAATGTAACCCCAAGAAGTTTGGGGTAGTTGGTAATCGGGATGTTGACTTCATCGACTTTCACATTAAGTGACAACGGCATCTCTGCGGTCTATGCAGTAACAGTGTTAAGTCGTCTTACGTCTTTGTACTGGGAAATCGACGTACCATGGCAGGCAAGTGTACGGTCATCAACACCAGGAATATCAGGCACGGTGTTATGGATTACAATGTCACATTTCTGGACGCTTTGCACAATGATAAACTTTATATTTTCGGTCTTACTTCGGCAGTACACAATCTGTGAACACTGTTCCAGTGATTTCCGTTTGTCAGACCCGTTTAAAGGCACCGGCACACTTAAGCTCTTTTTCTCACGCAGCGTAATATTGAAAATCCGGTAGAACTCAATGGCTTAAATTGTGATTGTAAAATGTTTTTTATAGTTTAATCTTCTATGGTTAAAACAAATAAATATATTGAGTCGCAGTTGTTCTAAGAACCCAAGTCCGGAGTCGTTCCAACACCCGGAGTCGGAGCGAAGTCATCCGATTTTTGCAAAAATCCATAGCCCTGGTGGCTACCCAGCCATCAAAAAGAAAATGAGAATAAGTTAATCCTTTTTTCGATTTTTATGAAGGATTACGAAACATATCAAACTGTTTCTGATTGTCATGTGTGGTTCTGTTATAAGACAAAAACTGGCATCAAATTACGCAGTATTCAGAAAACGTTAATACTTATAGGATGTTCTTTAACTAACATGTTATACGGAGGTTGCTTTCAAGGAAAAACATATGTTTTGATTTCAAGTTCTTTAATGAACAGTTTTGGCAGTTACCGAAACTTAAAGAAACCTACTTTCAATCTTACAACAGGGACGATATTCCAGGAAGCGTTTTTCTCATACTATTAAATTCTAAAAAAAAACATTAAACAAAACACTTACCGCAGTCTAGAGAGTCCATTAAGAAATCTGTTAGTAAAACCGGGTTTTCCAAATGGGGCAAAATGCATTCCAATAAAACAATTAACATTTGCTTATGCACCGACTCTGGCAGATCTGGTTCAAGCCACAACATCAAGTTGCTCCATACGCGATTAATATTTTTGCGTGTGTTGTTATATTCGAAAAGCTCATTTCCCGGTGCTTTCTCTGATAGAACAACAAGAAGCTTTGAGTTATCCTGCAAGCTTTTGTTTACCGGGATAACATTAGCGAACTCCAAAAGGTTGGAGGCCAGAGTTTCATTCTTAAAGTCAACCTTTTTAACCATGGTCGACAACATGATCCAGCAATGTTGAACTATATCCAAATATTCAGAATATTCTTTGAAAGATTGAATGACCGGCAATTGGGAGCGTTGATCGCTTATTATTTTATCTACAATACTGCGCATTCGTTTACGTGGAAAGTGTAAGGGTTCTTCCAAATCTATGGGATGCTTTCCTTCCGCCGCTAGCAGCTTCATGCTAGATACCAATGCTTGTGAGGCATCCTGTGATTTTTCACTTTCGATGGCATTTAACATAAGCGTCCACGTCTCGGCATAGCGTGCCCTCAACCAATCGCGGTATTTTGTTTCTGCTTCAGTTTTTTCGTTCATGCCTTTTCGCTCGGCGGACGAACACATCATTTCTCTTCTTTTCAATAGTTCGGTGAAAATAACTTCCACCGTTAAAAGTACGGGAGTAAGAGGCTGTTTTTCTTTCATACATTGCTAAATGTTACAAAAAATAATAACTCGAAACATAACATATACATATTTGTAAACCCACAAACCTCTAAATATTTTATGATGTCCTCTAGAAGATGAGGCTTAACTTTGCTATTTAAGAAATCGTTGGCTTTGGCTCTGAGGTCCTTTGATATTTTGCTTTTCACAGAATTTGAAGCCATGATGTAAAAGAGTGTATAACTTTAACAAATTTCAAAATGCATTCAATGTAAAATAAATAAATAGAAACACGTGGATGTGTTTTGTTATTTTTTTTGGTAGGTCGGTACCACAAGAAGATGAAATGTAAACAAAAAATGACAAAATGTCAATCAGCTACACAAACTTCTATACATAGCTTGAACACAATCAAGTCGTTGTCGTATGGCGAACAGCCATTTGTCATGTATTTCATATGTATGTGCGAGCACATTTGGTTCGCGCTGATAAGACGCCAACTTGAATTTTTCATTTTCTTTTCATTTTTTCAATTATCGTTTGTTAGTGTTGGAAAGTGGGATTTTACAAAAATTAACCAAACAATTATTGTTTTTTGCAACTCATAGACATTTTCTGGCAAAAATCATTGAAAATGAAGCTTCATACAGTTTTAATCAAACAATAGGAAAAAAATAATAAAAACAATTTTTTTCCCAAAAAAAACAACAAGATTATACGCTAGACACACGAAAACGTTAATGCGCGTTACAATTCTACTAATGCAAACTAAAATTTTATGGTGACAGACGACAGTTATTGTTTGTTGTAAACAACTGTTTGTCAACTATTTTTTTGCCATTTAGTTCGATAGAAAATGGATAAAAGAAAGAAATAACGATTAGCAGCTATACTGTTGCAAACAATTTTTGTTTGGTGGTAAATCCTAATGTCAAAAAATCCCTGACCAAAAAATTATCAGAACATTAATTTTCGTTTTCAGACAATGCAAAAAGTCTACAGTTCTCTTATAAACATCCCTGTAACAATTGCAAATTCCTCCTTTTCGTTTCAGCAAAGTACTTCAAACGTAATATACCAACGGTAAATGCTTTGCTACATTTATTTCTAATGGGATCGAAAATATTAAAATACGAAAGGTCAAATATCATCAATCACCAGACCTCAAATAATTAAAAATTACGGAGGAAGATATTAAAGAACACATTTACCGTAACACACAACACATTCACCGTAAATGTATAAAAAAAGGGCCGCCGCGTGACTTTAAATTAAGATGCCGTCGGCGCTAGTACTTTATCGGCTTAGGTATCTGGTATGTCAGATTTTACCAATAAATATACAGGCTAAAGTAAAATAGTGAAACTATTAAAAAAAATTTAAGAATTCAATTTTTAATAAAAAAATATAATGAGTACCTCATCTGACTTTAAACCGGTGCTAACTAAAGCAGCATTATCTTTACAAAATAAGCAAATATCCGAATTTAAAGCATTAGTTTTTACAGAACCGAAAGGCCCAAGCTCCACAAATGAAGTGGTGCACGAGACCAGTAAAATAAAAAAGTCCTCAAAAGTCAAGGAGGAAGATGATAATGAGTTTGATATAAAGAAGGCCCGCCATGAAGTCTTAAATTTTGCCATGAACAACCAGCGTGTGCAAAAAAATCAAAAGAAAATGGAAATATTTCAGCTGGTTCAGTTAGGTGCTAAGCCCCCGAAGAAGGCGTACAAAAATTACAAAGAGCTGTTAGATGAACGGAGCCGCCTGAAAAAAATTCGGGAGGAAAGAAAGAAGTTTCATCAGTTGGGTAAAAATCAGACAGGAGCAGCTTCAGTCAAGTGCCGCAGTAAAACGAAAATTGAAAGACAAACAAAGAAGAGAGCCCCAGTTTCGTCTATTGATCAACATTACGGCGTTGTTAAACCTAAGCTAAAGAACAAAAAAAATAAATAGCCTAAAAAAATTATTCAAATTTGTATTGAAAATGACGGTAATATATAAAGTTAGTACAAGATCATTTCCATAGTAGTATATGTTCATTGGATGGCAAATTCTGGAATGCTGGTCGGTATTGGGAATGTCGCAACTGATAATGCATACAAGACTGGCGTAATAAAAGCTCTAAATTGCTTAACTGGCGGTTATGGAGAAAGCCTTTATTCCTATTCCTCTTATATTGTCTCAGTAGAAAATCATAGGCACGACCAATGTTGGACTATACAAAACGATTAGCTTGCTGGAATTTCGTTAAATTTAACCTGGTTGATGTGGATATTCCTGCATATATAAGGTGATCCATCAAGAGGTATTTTTTCAGAACAGAAAAAAATACTTAGTAGGGACATAAACACTGTTAAAACATTGAACACACCCATTTAAATAGTTGAACTGAACATACCCCGTTAATGTCATATGGGTTTTGAAAGCTAACCTCAAAAGCGTTAGTCTGTAACGGGTTTTTAAAATTGTTTCAACTTTCAGCATGGAGCGGCCAGATAATGAGAACCGTATCACTGTAATAGCGCTTTTCAAGTGTGAAATGAAAAAAAGCGATATTTTCAAAACGCTCCGGCCGTTAGGGATTAGCCGCATGTTCGTCTACCGATGCATAAAACTGTTTGAGGAGACTAGAGATGTAAATACCGCAACCGGTCGGGCCTCCCACGCTCTGTTCGAACACCGCATGTCATCAAAACCGTTAAATCAGAATTCACAAAAACCCGCTCCGAAAACATATAATCATGGCCCGTGAGATGAATATCACGCAAAAGTCAATGAGGCGAATAATAAAAAAAATGGGGACTTTCAAACGACGTACCGGACATTTATTGACTGTAGCTTTAAAAAAATAGGATTAAAAAATGCAAACGTCTTTTGGTGAAGCACGCTGATAACTTGCACAGAAAAATTTTGTTCACCGATGAAACAATTTTTACCGTTCAGGAAAAATGTAACCTGCAAAATGATAGAGTGTATGCGCGGTCATCTAAGGAAGCATCTGAACTGATCCCAAGGGTGGAAAAGGGTCATCACCCAGCTTCAGTCATGGTTTGGTGGGGAGTCTCTTACGATGGGGTCTCTGACCTGCATTTCTGCGAACAAGGAGTCAAAACATCGTCCAAAGTTGACCAAGAAACCGTATTAGAAGCTGTTAACAATTCCCTGTTCCAAAACCAGCCATGGACTTTCCAGCAGGATTCTGCGCCGGCCCATAGGGCTTAAACGTTGCAGGCCTGGCTTCGAAACAATTTGCCAGCGTTCATTTCCTCTGAAGAATGGCCCTCAGGCAGTCCAGATTTGAACCCATTGGATTACAAATTGTGGACGGTATTAGAGGACAGGGTTTGTCACAAAAGATACCCCAACATTGGATCTCTTAAGACTGTTTTGGTTCGAGCTGTGGCCAATTTTCCAATGGGCGAGGTTCGTGCAGCTATTGACGATTGACCAGTACGACTTAAGGCGTGTGTAAAGGCAAAAGGCGGACATTTCGAATAAGTAGATTCTTTTTGGATACAATATACATCAATAAATATATTAAAAAAATATTTGGTCCAAAAACATTCAGTACTTTTTATTTTACAGCATAAAATGTGTGTAACAGTATTTATGTCCCTACTAAGTTAGATGGTCGATTCCGATACCTACAAGGTCTGATAACTTTTAGTATAATTGGTAGAACACGACTCGTAAAAAAATCTTTTATGTACTCCTTTTTATTCTGTCAGTTTCTGAAGTAGTCGCCGGTGCCAACTATATTTTTCATTGCAAGACTTATAAACAGACGGTGTTCTGTCATGATGGACACAATCAAGAATCTCTCATCTGCTCTACCGGTCCCTGTTATATCCATGTGACCCGAAACCTAAATGAGGTACACGTAGGCCTTTGTGTTGTAAATATATGAGCCAGTTGCGTTTTTATACCCACTACGGTTAACGGAGCTATTTTGCTTGTTCTGTATTGCTCATAATAACACCTTCATAAACAAATCGATGAATAGGTAGTCTCCGCGCTTTATGTAGTCTTGAAAAACTACTTGACTATTATCTTTTGAACCGACAGTGTTACGTCGACTAACGTTCGATTGTATAATGCATCTCTGCAGGGTAAGAACCATACATCCCTGCCTGGTAAGTGTATGACCAACACTTTACACTGTCACACTTTTGGACAATTATGGACACTTTCTTAATTAGGTTCTGCATCAGGTTGTCTTCTTATGATATTCAGAGATTGCTTATGTTACATTAAATGTAGTAGGGATTCTTTATAATTCATCTAGCAAATTTAACTCTGATCCACAAATGGATACCAAATTGGAATGATTTATCTGACTTCATCAGTATACAACCTGCAAAAACATTGTTCCTTTGATTCCCTTTTGGCCGACCCGTTTAATGGTCCGACCACACTTAAGCATTTTTTCTTTCTTGCAGGCAGTCATTTTGATTTTAAATGATGCTTATAGTTCAATCATTAACGGTAAAAGGAGCATACATAGTGGTTCCTATTCTAAAATTTTCTTTAAAATAAATAAATATATTTAATCGGAGGCAGGAGTCGTTTCAAGAGCTAGGGTCCGGAGACAATCCACACATTAAGAAGTTATATTAGGCAAAATGGGGCCCTGGATCCTTAGGACTACAGTCGTCCAAAGTCGCAGGGACTCTAGTTTTTATTGGTTTAAAGAGGGTTGTAAATATTTGTTTTCCTTGAAATGAAGAACTTTATCGAAATTCCGGTGACAGTGATCAATAGCAGAAGTCTTACTAGTTCCGAGTCCATATCTAAAAGCTTTACATCCCGGCCCAAGGTCACCCACACAGAAGAGGCTTTATTTAATGAAAACATACCGTGGATCCAGGACTTTTCTTTTATAAAGTCGCAGGTGTGGACTACAAGTTTTAACCAGAAAAAATGGGTCTGAATACAAAGAAAATCCGTCCTTTCGAAAAATGACGCCGAACATTTTTTTGGTGCTAGCAAAAACACCCCTTTAGAAAGCTTTAAGTAAACAATGAATCATGAATAGAACTTCATGTATAGGGTGAACCATCAAAACAAAATTGCCGCATTTGGGCTGAAGAGCAACAAGAAGAGGTTCAAAAGGTGCCATGATATCGATCCTTATGCTACCTGAAATTGAAGCCCGTAATCTTGACGACACTTGGTTTCAACAGAACGGTGCCACTTGCCATACAGCTGCTCAAACAATGGATCTATGAGGTCATTTCGAAAAGCAGCTAATTTCACGATTTGGACGGGTGAGTTATCCGCCTAGATCAAGCGATATCACACCTTTAGACATTTTTCTTTCGGGTTACGTAAAGACCACCTTATATAAGTATATTTGCATAGGCAATCGTTAAGATAATAACACATTTTCGAATACAATCACTGTAATAACATTAATTGCGTTAATCTTTACTAACGCGAACACAATTACAAATTTAGTTTAATTCGTATGATTATTTCCATACAAATTATAAAAGATTTTAGGACTAACAAAAACTGGTATTTATTATCAATTGCTTCGATGTGAACCCTCCTAATTTTAGAAATGTGAAGAGAACTACGGAATTTTTCAACTCTGAGTTTTATGTTAAATCATATGGATTTTTGACAGTTCAGATTGCAGTGCAAGTTTTTTTGCGTAATATTACGTGAGTGAGATTCTTCCCGAAAATAAGTACATCGAGCAAACAAAAGTTTACAAATATGTTGAGGAACGTTCGATCCTGCAATTCCCTCTTTGTGCGTTTGTATACCCAAGGAGGAAAAGCAGCAAACACTTCAGGACCATCACCATCTACTAGCGCTGTCACAGGTCTAACCAATAACTGTGTTAAGCCCGTTACTGGTCCAGTTGGACCCGGAGCCTCAGCCGATAGCACCCATTATAAAGTACCCGAATATTTCTGCTATAACCGCTTTAGTTTTGCAGAGGCTGAAATTGAAATGGCCAAGTACCGTTGCCCTCAACCATCGGCATTGAACAACTAAACAGTTTTATGTAGAAGAATTTGTTGTTAAGAAATAAATTTAAAAATATGTGAAAAAAGGTTTTATTTATGTGAATAATACATTAATGAATTAATTTACGGGCTTAAACAATCATTTCCAATTCACGGGCGTAGAAAATGGCCTGTTCGGCAAGTTCCACGGAAGGTAAGATTTCCTTCGGCTTCACTGATTTATCGACAAAGTTATAAACGCCCCCATCATCCAGTTGCCAATTACGTTTTTTGCCAAAACTTTTTACATCCTCTGGTGTCTTTAGATTGAGCCGCTTAGCCGCCTCCGTCACAGCGATTTTATCATAGGCTTTTTCGATACAACCTGCTATTTCATCGCGCACTGTGCACAGCAAAATGTCCATAAAATAGCAGTAGATTTCTGATGGAGCACAGCTCTGGAAGAGAATAAATAATATTGAGTTTTTAATGTTGCTTGAACACTTTAATGCACTTTAGTATACCTTGGCTTGGAATATTTTATTGTACCGTCCCTCCATAATATATTGTTCCAATGCAAGAATTGGACCAATATACTTGTTTGTGTGTATGATTTCTGCCGACAATAGTTCAAGTTCTGTGTGAAATTCTGATACACGATTGACGGACAGTAAATATAATAGATTTAGTCCCAGAAGTTTAAACATATTTTCAGATTCACCAATTTGTTTTCTATAATTAAAAAAGGGAAATTAGTCAAATATACCATTGTGATTGCCTACATTAGTTATTAAAACAAAATTAATTAATTGTTGTATGTTTTACCTTATAACCTTCTGTTTAACACGATTGTAAACTAATATCGTACTTCCTTGAACAGATCGGAAACTTGATTTTAACTCTAAGCTGTGCACAAAATAATTCTTTTACTCAGTGATTAGAACCTACAGTTGACCCAAACGGCTGATGCTTTTGTAAAGGTTTGACATGGTTGAAAAATTAATATTTTGCCAAAACGTCGCCAGCATTTCCGAGGTGAAACTAATAAGTATCCGAAACATGATAGTCTGAATTTTATGCATACTAAAACAGAAATTTTGAATGGTCGATTTACTTTCGAGAGGGACATGGTTTAAATAGGGTCCATCAGAAAGGACCCATACCCTAAGGTTTAACGAGTAAATCTAAGCCCGTACACGGCTTATTGTGCGTTCTTGATCAATGGTTTGAGACGTTCCGTTTCGTCTACGAAACGTTTGATCCTTTTCCATCCAACACATCCACCTTGTATGCTCTAGGTTTGTTACACTGGCCGAATACTGTTGTAATCTCGGTCTCGCAAAAACTGGGCATTGACAGAGAAAATGCTCAACCGTTTTGATGTCCTCCTCCTAATTCCAATCTTTCAATGCGGAAGAGATGTGCCTTAAGTGGGTGGTTGTCAGTAAGAAAGCTTATCATCTTGCTTAATTGAGTTTTCATAATTCATAATACGTACATACATTTTGTTCTCCTTTCAACAGTATCTCCGCAAAGCGTTTTATTAATTAAGTAACCCGTGCTAGTCTATTGCGTTTTTAATTTTAGCTCTTATTACTAGACAGGGGCGTTGTCCATGTCTACTACCTGCCTAGCTCTACGAATGTTTTTGTAGTCTCGGTCTCGTAAAAATTGGTCATTGACAGAAAAAATGGTCAATCGTTTCGATATCCTCCTAATCCCAATCTTCCAATGCGGAAGAGATGTGCCTTAAGTAGGGAAGGGCCGGTAAGAACGCCCATCATCTTGCTTAATTCAGTTTTCTTAATACATAATAGCTTTTTTTCTCTATTCAACAGTATCTTCCGAAAGCGTTTAGGTAATTTTCCTGGCCGCGTAGCCAATTGCCTGCCTAGCTGACCCTTTCTTTGCAAGCTCGTAAGCTCTTTCGTTGTCGTCTATGTTAGAATGTCAAGGGACCCATATTTCAAAGGTGTCACTTTGTATTAAATTGACCATTTTTTCTTTACACCAGAAGCGTTTATGACTTTACAGAAGCGTTTATGACTTGACTGTCGTTAAGAACAGCGCTTTGATCGCTGGTTAATTGTCTTGGCAAATCTTTACATTGTAGAATTTCATATTTGTTGAAGTATCGTATGCATTCCATGTTGGCCCTTATCTCCGTCTTGAGATCCGGTAGTCGGAGATATTTTTTGGTATAGAAGTTTTCTATGTAGAACACAGCTGCAGTGTTGCTGTCCAATGGCGAGCCATCGGTGTAACATTCGATGACCGGTTTATTTAATATAAGAAACCCATCTGACCGGTACTGTGTGGTTAAAATTTTTGTTCGGTAGGAAACTAGACCTTTCCGGAATTCAGTCTGCAACTTCTAGGATGTTTTGTTGACGAGATGTCCCGTTTCCCGGCACGTTCCTAATATAAATATCAATCGAGCTTATGTTTAGTATAACGAGTACTTCCATTGCCAATTTTTTAATGTTGCAATTCTTAGCCATTGAAGCTTACAAAACAATTGCCACGTATATAATAATTGGCCTAACTATGCTTGTATACAGACAGACCTAAGACCCCAGTTATATCCGTATGATCGTCTGAACATTGACGGCAAACGGTTATTGCATTTTATCCATTAAAATCTTAAAAAATGTCTCAAAAACAAAAGGAACTATAATTGAATTGCAAATACAAATGATGATTGCCTTTTATATCAACGTTACAATCTAATTTCTGATAGAAATTTGAAGTTTGAGTTAAAATTATAAATAAATTAAAGAGCTAATAAATTTCTAAAACTGGGAATCAATACCATTCTAACAGAAATCTGAAAAATGCAATGAATAACGGTACTCTAATGTATTTTGGTATTCTATGCCATAATCAGTGCTATGTTAAAACATTTTTCCCGAATTCTCCAAAAAAATTAGTTTTATTATTCGGCCTAATGTTTATAGTAGTGACCCATAAGAGTGGTAAGAACATGCCACACTGCGGAAATCCCCGAGATACTTTCTGTCTAATATTTATACTGTTCCATCCTGTTCCTTAGCCTATTACTGATCAAGCCTTTTGTACCCGGTCTAAGCTGAACTGGTCTATGGATTGAATGAGGACGTCGGTATGCACATCAGGCACTCTCTACATCTACAAAAGTAGCCAGGGTGCACAGGTTATCCCCAAAAGATTTTTTTACTGTGTGTACTAGAATTTTAACAAATTGTCTGTATATACTTATAATATCGCATAATACAGATCTGTTTAACTACACATTAATTCTCGTAATTCGTTTAGTAATGATCTTTATCATAGCTAAGTTAAAGTAAAAGTCCACTGTTCGAACATACATCTGATTTAAATTTCATAGTTTTCGGCTGCTAGTCAATTTAAATAGTAAAGTATGTTGCCTCAATATCAGTTTGTCTATTGGAATTTTAAACTATCTATTAAACGACATTGGCTCATGTCCAAAAAACTGCTTAGGATTTTTCCATAATTGTGGACAAACCATGGCTAAACTGAGGATTATTAACTCCTCCAAAATGGGGACGGTTTTGAACGTATGGACACAATTTAACGGGGGCATATTATGTATTAAAATAAATAACAACTTAAATAAATAAATGTATAGCCAACTGTATGAAAAAACTTATACCGAAATTGGTACCGAAGTTAAAAATCCCGGAATTCTATGTACAGTGTGGGCGATTTAGCATTATAAATTTGAATCGGCTGTAAAAAGAAGTAACGATAATTTTTTCAATTTCTAGTTTTATTAGAAAGGTTAATCTTTGTCATTTAATAATCGAACAGAATATCATTCATATGACTAACACAATGAGCTCGGCAATACCTTATTCGATTAACACAATTTTTCAATAGATTTTTGATTGTTTTGCGTCGAACCTCTTCAATGGCAACTTCTATTTCATGTTTGAACACTTCAATTGTTTCTAGATGATTTGCGCAACACTTAATCTTAAAGGCTCTCTACAGAAAAACCAAAGGGCTTAAATCACAGCTCTGAGGCGGCCAATTGGCATCACAATTTCGGCTATTTTTCGGTTTATCAAAACCTTGCGTAAAATATCGAAGACAACGCAATGGCTGTGTGACATGTGGCCCCGTCTTGTTCAAACCAAATGTAGACCATGTCATTCATTCATTGTCATCATTTTTGGAAATTAAAATTCGTTGAGCTTGTGTCGGTAACGCTCACCGTTATCGGTAACGGCGGCTTCTTGCTCATTTTCGAAGAATAATGGCACAATGATGCCGCCAACGAAGATCCACACCAAACAGTGGCTCACTATGGATGCATTGGCTTCTCATTAGTCCCGTGTGGTTTCTCTGAACCCCATATGCGGCATGAAAATGAGCTTTAAATGAAAACATGACTTTTCGGGAAAAAATTCTTCATCTCATGCCAAACAATCTTTAGCCCATTGAGAAAACGCATCGGTTGGTGTTTCATTATTAAATTACAAACTTTGACCTTTCCAATAAAAACAGAAATTTGAAAAAATTAAAAGTACTTTTTTTCGTACAGCCGATTCAAATTGAAATTAGAAATGGCCCACCCTATATAAAGGCTTTACGTATTTTGAATTGAACAGATAACGACGCCTTGACAGAGTATAAAGGCTGGATTTTTAAAGTAAAAAATAGTGTTGTTGTACATATCATGATTCCCGCATTGATCACAAGCAACAAATTGTACGATATTCCACAACAGAAATGAAGCTTAAGCAGACCTGCGGAATAATAATTAATATTTCTGTGCTAAGCTTCTCATGGATGTCCAAGGCCATCTCTGATGATTCTTATGATAGTGGACTTAAAAATAACACTTATACGTACTTGTAGTCATAGTAATAGCACTTCAACTGCGACATGTATCTCTCAAATGCCGGAATATCTTTGGTGGCCACACTGTATTCGACGGCAATTTCTAAAACATTCCTCGATAGAATCATCTCTGCTTTTGTAGATGTAACATCTTTGGTGGGCAAGAATGTTAGTTTTGTAAGGGCCACCTAAAAAAAACAATTTTTATTTTCATTATTCCTGACCAGTTTTTAGGTTATATTTGTCAACTGACTTTTAATTGGTCCAGCAATTGTCCACATTTCTTCAGATTTTGAGGTTTTTTAGACCACTCTGTATTCAATTCCTTGTACAAGGATTCCACACTAGCCAGCGTCATTTTTGTTTGATAACTATAATTTAGCTCGGATGAAATGAAATGATTTGCAAAAATTTGATGTTTTGTTTGTTTGATATTCTCTCTTGCTCTCCTATTTTCTTTCTACTACTCATTGTATTGATATTTTGACAGTTGACAGCTATGGTGACATATGTCAAACTGACAGTTCTCCACTGTGACAGTGAGGTGAACTCGACCTGCGGCACTCCGATTCTGCGAATTCCACATGGTATATATAAAAATTAGCTGCATAAAATAAAATAATTGCTTGAATATTATACATACATGTGATATTTCTCCCAAATTTTGTATATGATTTTAGAAAATTGAGGTATTTTAATGAAATATGCATTAGTAATGTACTAGTTTATGGCCGCCATTTTCCAAGTCGAGTAATCTATTACAATTCTCACGAGAAATTCACCATAGCTTCTGCGGCACTATATCTGTCTCTTTCGCTCACCACAAGATGCCTCATCGAACTGTCAAACTGTACACGGACAAGACAATAGTCATTTCTTTTTTGCCTGCCACTAATAAAATACCACTTTTCTCCTCGAAGTGCTGCCGTATAAAATATCGCTAAGCGTTGGTCGACGTCGTGTTTAACGTAGCAATTTTATTAAAGATTCCACTAAACTAAACGGAATTTCCTCCAAAAAACATTATAAATATAGCTAGCAATAGCAAATGTGTTCGGTTGATAACTGCGAGTGGTAGCATAAATAATATTTGTCTGGCTTTTGGCGTACTTTTTGATTTGTGTGTGTGGAAAGATTGCATTGCTTGCTGTAAAACAAACAAGAGAAGAAGAAAACTTATTCGACAAAAAAAATTGTGTGGAAAATATTTTTAGCTGTACCGTGTTCGCATATAAACTCTTTCTGTGTGAATAACAAGAAAGGATACCATCGTCGATGTGTGCAATTCGTGTTTGTGAACATATAACAAACAATTTCATAAGTTAAACCTCGTAAAAGTAAGTGAAATTTGTTTCTAATTATATGTTGTTTTGCTTTGGTTCTAGTGAAAAGTCCGCGCAATAGACCTGAGATATTGCTTGCACGAACGTACTCTACACACATACGTCTGTGTTGTGTGTTGCTTTTCTGTTTTGTGTGCAGACTGTACAGTAGGGCAAAAATAAACTATTTGTTTCGTGTCTGCTGGTAAATTTTTAATATAATTAATTTGTTTTGTTTTTTTGAGTGAAAGTTGCTTGCGAAGTAGTTATTGTATGGGAGTTGAGTAATAGCGGGGTATCTTAAGTCTATTTTGTTCTTCTAGAGGGTAAAACTCCCGCCAATTTTGACAATTTCCTTGGGTAAATGAGTTGCCAGATGTTTTTTCCGGGCTATTGTAGTCGGTATTTGAAAATGTCTAGGGCAATATATGAAAAAGAAAACAGTAAAGCTATATAAGGTAAATTACTTATATAAAAAATGGGCTTGAATCTAGTTTAGTAACAAACAAAGACACCAAATTTGCAGCATCGATAAAACGTTTGATTCTAAGCAGCAAATGCACAAAAAAAAAGCGGCGGTCTCCCACAGTTTGTGAGATATGGGCCGCGAAAAGTTCATACGTATAATTCTGATATTGAGCCTTATCTTTGAAACTTTTCCTGATTTATTTAGAAATATGGGTATCGTTGCAATAACATTCCAGTAATATATTTATAAATTCAATCTGTTAACCCATTAAAAAGCCGTAGCTACGTTTTTATTTTTTTTCACGACTAAAATGCCTCCTAACTGGAAAAATCCTTTCTTTATAAATGTATTTCTCGAACTTGTTTTGTAGCCAACATATTAACCTTTCATAAAATGCATTTTTAGATGTTTTAACCCTTATAGAACCGGAGATAATACACTTTTTAAATAAATAGAAAAATTCTTTAACAAAAACTGGGCACTTTAATTTTAAAAATCGCGCCGACTGCTTTCCATTTTACTACACATTACTTTTTTAACTTGTTTTCCAAAAAGAAACTATTTCTCCATAACTAAAAGAAATGTTACCACAATGTGGAATTTCGTCTAAATTTGTTTTACCATATTGTTAGAAAATGGCATGATCGGTAATACCATATCAAATGAAAAAGATCTATGATCAGTATTGTCAATGTGTATAGTTTAATTCCAAAACAAAGTCCAAAATGAAAGCTTAAAGTGTTGGCTATAAACTAGTAGGAAGAAATACTTTAAAGCGGTCATTTTCCGAGTTTTGACCTATTTTTCACAGAAACTCACGTCAAAATGACCCCCTAGTCTACAATTAGTTTAATGATCCATAAAGGGAATCCTAACCCTTGAAAGTAATTTGTATAAGATTTCCAACAATACATAGGCGTCTTCTAGGTCCGATTCAAAATGTCGCAGATATAGCCAGTTGTAGGTCCCGTAACTTGGAAAATATGAGTTGCCGCAGATTTTTTTTAAACTTATTAGGTTTTAAACCCTACAGGGCTATATTTTTTTCGGACAATTGTTTCTAAACTACATTTGTTACAAATGTAATAAAACGAATGGTTTTTGGCCGCCGTGGTGCTGCAGTTAGCGTCATGAGGTCGTTTCCCCAAAATCAAAAAAAAAAATGCCATGCCCCCATAAAGGGGTAATTATTTTGGGGGAAATAATGGGTTTTCTGATTGAAATTTTCTTCGGTGTGGCAATCCTTCAGCCGGGCTTAAATACTTTCTGATATGGACTGTCGTAATCTAGGGACTGTTGCTATCGATCACTGTCACAGGAATTTAGGTACACTTTTTAAATCGAGGAAAACACAAATTTTTAATTTCATTTTTATTCAGAAATATAGCGGCTCCCCGCAACCTAACAGTGGAATTGACCCACAACCATATTCTATGATTACAATTCTAGTACAATAACGTGTTAATGGGCCCCACAGGTCCTAACGATTCACTAGTTTCGTTCTTGGATGGTCCCTTAGTCCACGGACATGTACTATTTACATTTTTTGAAATACTGTAGGATTATTTTTTTATTTTAGTACCTTCACGCATGTGGCCGGTAAAATTTTTAAAGCCCTGAGGCGCTTACCCCGAACGCCCTTAAGCATTATTTCTTCCGAAATAATCGAGCCATTCGGAAGTGTACGGCATATATTTTATTTTGAACCATAATAAAAATAATAGGAAAAACTATAACAGTATTGGGCCGACAATACTCCGGGTAGGAACATCTTACACTTTTACAACGACTGGTGTACACCTCGTTAATGTCGGCCACTTTACGACTAAAAGATTTGCATTGACACAGAAAGTGCTCAATCGTTTCGATTTGCTTCTCGCATGCCTCGCACATTTTTAATTCCACTCTTCCAATTCGAGATGTGCCTTAAGTGATGAGTGGCCGGTAAGAACGCCCATAATCATGCATAATTTAGTTTTCTTACAACTTTCTTTATTATTCTTTTTTTTATCAGGTTCTGCCCAAAGCGTTTAAGTGATTTGCCACTCGCTGTGTCGTTCTACAGCGTTTTGTGAGAGACCAGATCCCAAGATTTTATTTCGGTTCTTAACGCTTAAAACGGAATGACATTGGTCATGTCTACTGACTGTTTAGCGGGCCTTTTCCTTCAATGTTAGAGTGTCCAGGGACCAATGTGATTTCCATTTAGGTCTTTACCTTAATGTTTGCTTGAAATACAGTAGTGTGTTCCTTTAGTCGGAAGTCGAATGTTCTCTATTTAGAATGCAGCTCCAGTTTTTTTGTCTAATGTCGAGCTTTCGGTTTGTTTGTGTAACAATCTGCTTGTGATTTGTGTTTTTGGTAGGGACCTAGACCTTTCCGGAATACGGAATTCCCGTCATATAGAAGTGATGTTCGTGTCTATAAAAAAATCTCAGGACACGACTCTTAAAAAATTTAGATCAAAAACTTTTTGTAGCTAATGTTGTACTTAGTAGCTAAGTACTTAAAAGGTTAGAACAAATACTTAGTTCATAGTCAAGTTTGACACTATCGGGGCTGTCATAGAAACCATGTCGGTTTTGCTAATTGTCGTTTTTGCAAACCAATGTTGGTTTTATTTGGTGTCATAAAATCCAGTTGGTTTTGTCCATTTCGAATGTAAATAAAACCAATGTTCGAATCAGCTGTTGCTGATAAAACCGATAACATTGATTTTCATGACACAAAGGCATTTTTTCTTATCGTTTTTAAAACCAATAGTGACAACATTGGTTTCTATGGCAGCCCTGTATGTTTCTTTAAAATATTTTGTTCAAAGAAAAACCAAAAAGTTACACAAAAGGCAGTCGAAAAGACTTTTAGTTGGAAGCAGGACTGACTGCAATTACCGTGAACGCTACTTCGCCATCCTCAGACCCCAAGCAACGAATGTTTTTTTTAAAATGATCAAAGGCTATACACTTAAGTGCAGGGAAATTTCAGTTCAATGTGAAACTGCCGGCAGTAGAGTATTCCACCGAGCAATGTTCTTATGCTATGTTGATCCAATTGAATGAAATTTTTAAATTTTCCACGGATATTGTTGAAATATTACATGAAGAAGTTAGATACCCGACGCAAGATAAATTTACAAACTTACCGTTAACTCCGGCTTCTTTCTTATTTTCGAAGAAAAATGGCCCAATGATGCCGCCAGCACAAAATCCACACCAAACAGTGACTCGTTGTGGATGCATTGGCTTCCTAATAGTCACGTATGGGATCTCTGAACCCCATATGCAGCAATTTTGCATATTGACGTAGCCATCGAAATGAGCTTCATCAGAAAACACGATTTTCCGGTAAAATACTTCATCGCCTGCCAAACAATCTTCAGCCCGTTGGGCGAAGCGAAAACGCATCGGATAAAATTCAACCTTTCCAATAAAACCGGAAATTTGAAACAAAATATTAGTACTTTCTTTAGAACTCATCTCGATACCGACCCATGTTGATGTGGCCCATAATAAAACTTCTCTCTTGGACTATTTTTTGTTGTCTGCTCCGGGGTTGCTACGGGCATCGGACCAACTTCAATTCCCTGGTATTTCTAATTATGCCGTAATATTTGCTTCTCTTGAGATTTGCACTCAAGTTTCGCAGCATTACGAGGGTTGCTATATATATATATATATATATATATATATATATATTTGGCGCCATCTGACATTTCATTGGAAAGTTTGACATTTGTTAGCATAAACGTACTCAGAATGTTTTGACGTACGACTATCATTTGTGTTGTTTACAGTGACTTGAAAAAATCAATTTGGCAAAAAATGGAATTAACTCGTGGACATTTTCGAGCGATCATTTTTCTCAACTTCCGACGTGGATTATCACGACAAGAGTGCATCGATGAACTTAAGTCTTTGTATGGTGATTTAATGAATTCAATCGCGGCCGACGCTCGCTCAAAGGCAAAGGTCGTCCAAAAATGGCCGTTGTGTCAGAGAACATTGATAATGCAAGATCGTCATGTGACATACCGTGAGATAGAGGCATCCTTGGGCACTTCTACCAGCATACATTCGATATTGCATGAACACCTGGCCGTAAAAAAGTTTTGTTCTCGTTGGATCCCGCACAATTTGACAATCGTTAAAAAAAGGCTCGTGTAAAGAAATTTTGAAAAAATAAGATCGCGGTGCTTCGAAAAGAAGTTTTAAAGATCGTCACAGGTGACGAATCATGGATCTATGCGTATGAGCCCGAAACAAAACAGCAATCGACCGTGTGGGTCTTCGAAGACGAGCCAAATCCAAAGAAAGTTATTCGTGGAAGAAGCACTTCGAGGCAAATGGTCACCTATTTCTTCGGCAAAAATAGTCATGTGGCGACTGTTCCGCTTGAGCAACGAAGGACGGTCAATTCTGACCACAATTAGTGTGCCGGAAGTCTTCGGAGAAATTATGTAGCAGCCCTTGTATTATGAATATTTGGACTACAATTCAATGAATCCTTATATCTTACAACTTTGAGTAATTTTAATTTTTGTGAAATATATATGACTGCTGAGGTAGATAAGTAGTTGGCTATGCATTTGGACAATTTGAACAATTCTGCCGATTCCATTTAAATTGGTTGAACATGTAATGAAATATAGATTATGTGTCACATTGGTAGTGCGAGTATGCCAGCCAGGTTTTAGACCAAGCCGTAACACATCTTCCTTGCTCCTGGTTGAACTGACATCATTAGAGAATGGTGGTTGTGTCTTGCTTTCGCTTAATTTTGAAGAAGGTATTTGACAAGATAGACGTCCATGCTTTGTTTGAAGAAAAGCTTTTCGATGTGCCTTTTTGACTCGGCGGCTATGTCAACAAGCCAAAATGCTACATCGAGGTATTGAAATCCTTTAAAGTGAACGTCCTTATTATGAATCGATGGCATCATTGGGCCATATTTTTTTTTGAAAATGTTGCTAGAAGTACTATCTCGATTAATGCTGAGTGCTACAGAGGCATGATTAACTATTGTGTGACTGTAAATTTAAGACATGGACTTGGACGATATATAGTATCAGCAGTATGACACGTCGTGCCACACAGCAAAGGCCGATGTGGCGCAAAAATTCTATCAGCCGTCTTGGCGATGTTGATTGGTCACCTTGAAGCTCCGATTCACCACCGTTATACATTTCTTGTCGGTTAGCGCGATAATCCAAAACATAGCGGGAAACCGTCACCAGGGTCTTGGATTATTAGGTTGATAGAATGCACTACTGCAAAGCTATCCAAGGCAGCCATAAATACTCGTAATGCAAGACCTGAATAGAGATCAACAAAAAGTAATTATTTTCATTGACAGATGATGTTGTGCGCTTAATGCTATAAAGACTGGTGTTGCACGAATGAGGAATCCTCCCTATGCACGGTGCATTCAATCTTTATTTGGGAAAATGGGCTTTGAATCGATGTGTTCAAACTAATGATACAGTTTGAAATAAGCCGCAGCATACGACGAATTTAGTTAACGATGGCTACAGATTTGTATATTTCCTAGCTGCTTCCTACGAAACAGATTAAACGCTTCCTTCTTTTTATATGGATTATGGGTTTGATTCGTGCACAATGTCGGATTACTCTGGCTTTTGGATCATATAGGATTACCGCTAAATATTTAATCAAAAAAAGCGAGTGCTAAATTATATTTAACAACTCTTTTTTAATATTCCAGATCATTTCTTATGATTTCCTGATGTGAAAGATGCGTGTTGGAAGAAAATCGAACGTTGTGGAATCAAAGAAGACACGCTCCTGTGTAGTACGCTTGGAAAAGCTTTCGCACGAATCCATATCCCCAACACCCTCACCAACGAATAGAAAATCGCTCAATACGTCGCAACAAGAGTCACATCTACAATACCGGAAAAAATTAGGACGACCACCTAAAAAGCCTCAACATCCCGGTCTAAGTGGAAGAGGTGGTGGCAGCGGTGGCGGCGTAGGCATGGGGGCTACTCCTAAACTGCCGACAGCGGCAGCTCAATCTAGGGAAGTGAAGAACTTTAGAGGACCAATTAAAAAGAGACCAGTTGGTGGCAATAACAGCAACAATACACAAACGCCACAGCAAAAACAACCGGCAAATATGTCGGCATTAAGGTCAAATCAAAAAATTAAAGTTATACCTAGAGCGAATAGGAGTATTTCATCAACTACACCTGTTGTTTCGGCCAAGGCCGCAGCCATTCCACCTAGGGAAGAAACGCCTACGCCTACAATAGCAGCAGGTCGATCTAGGAGAGCTATTAAACCCAATCCGAAATATGCCAGCGAAGATATGGTAACACCAAAAATGGTACGTAATGTTGGTGGAGCATTATCCACAACAAAATCTTCGGCCGGAGGTGATGGGAAACGACGAAAAGCATCGACGTCTTCAGATGATTTCTACAATAATAACTCAGATGACGACCTCGATGAAGATTTTAAAAATATGCATTCGAACGTCTCTGATGCAAGGGGTGATAAAGCCTATAAGGTCGATGAAAGGGAGTCTGATTTGGACTCCGATATATCTGATATCGAAGAACAGATTTTAAAACCTGTCAGAGGTAAGGGCAGACCTCGAAAAACAGACACGCCACGAACGCAAACCGCTGCTACGAAATCATCGCTTAATCAAACACCCAATTCCAATATAAAACGCTTATTTAACACCCCTGGATCCACAGTACGAACTGCTCCAACACAATTGCAACAATTAAGGCGCTCGCTACAGTCAGCAAATGCTCAGTCCAATCAGAATTTGTTGGCCGGTAGCAGCAGCATGGCTCAGAAGCGTAAGCTGATCGAATCACCGGGCAGTGACAGTGAAAGTACGTATACCGTAGCGCGAAAACAAATGTTGGTAACCACATCATCGGGACTTAAAGTTAGATTGCCCGTCAAAGAGAATTCTACAGTTAGCACAGCACCAATACCGAATAGACATCGATTTTTGGGCCCTCACAGAATTGGTGTTAACAGTGAACGAAAGCTATCTTTAAATGGTGGAAATAGGAGCCTTCACTCACAGCTAATCGAGAAGAGAAGACTAATCGAATCCACAAAAACGTCTCATGATACGCTTCCAAAAACGACCATGAGGACGTTAACAGCTAGACATCAGCAAACGTCAGCGGGGGGTACCACGAACAAAATGCTCACGTCCTCGTCTGCTAAATCACCGGCAACAACGCAAAATGTAACTGCACAACAGAAAGCAGGATCATCTATCACCACGACTCAGAGAATGCTGCGTACAAGCTCTCCAAAGCCTCAGTTGAGAAAGGACGTGTCAAATAACACTTCAAAATTATTAACAACTTTAACGCCAACCCAGCATCAGCAGCAGCATCAGCAAAAGAAACTGTCGTCGTTGCAAACAAAGCCGATTGAAAAACTGAAGTCCGCACTGGCGTCCACTGTTACAAATGCAGCTCCTTTAGCATTTTCCAAGACAGTGAATAGTAAAGCGAAGCCGCCGTTACAATCTCAGCCGAGTAGCAAAGCTGACTCTTCGTCGACCGCCGTTGATGACAGTACACAAGTAAATGAAGACTCTCCCAATTCTACAATGGACGACTTTGAAACCATGCCAACATTTACTATAGTAAATGTAAATGACATCATAAATAAAAAAGGGGATGTGCTCATAACAAAATCCAAAAATAGTAGCAGCACAAAACCAACAGTCATAGAGATCTCTGAAAGTATTAGCCTAGATGAATATGATGGCGATGACACCGATGATGAGGATTTAAATGATGTCAATATTGAGCAGGGCAAAAGCAATAAAACTGAAGCCGCCACGACTAACTCCAGGTTTAACAGTAAATTATCGCCAGCAAACAACAGCAGAAAGGTCGAGACCGAAAAAAGGAAATTGCCTGTAGCTCGGAACAGCAACAACAGTGGACCGGCGAGAAAACAACCAACAACAGTCAAAACCTCCGTGCCGTCTAGCTCGTCGACGACGTCCAAACCACAAATACTTAACCATAGATTAGGTTTGCGAAACAATCCACGGGTTACAGCTAAGACGTCAACACCTATTGCCTCCACTCCGGATAAACCTGCACCACGTATATTAAACTCCGTAGTGGGTAAAAAGACCCAACCAGTGAAACCGATGATAACTAATTTAGATGATTCGGCCGAGGAAAGTTTTCCACTCTCATTAGACGAAGAGGAGACCGAAGATGAGGCAGAAAGCAAATCATTTGAAAAACCCGAGAAAAAACCCCTGTATCCAATGGATTTGGATTCAGACGATACAGATTCACAAAATTCCGAACAGGATGAGCCCACAACAAAAGCTTTAACGCCTAAAAATAATGCCGCATCTAATACAACCACGTCGCCATCCCTGCCAATCCAACGGAAAAAGCGGCCGCCGAATGCACCGATAGTGGTGACAAGTAATAAAAAACGGATTTTGACTCCGGCTGCCGCCAAAGAAAATTCGTTGGCCGCCACCAATCAGCAAGTCAACGACACAAAAGCCTCTTCCCCACTAACGCCTTTGACTCGTAAGCAACCCACCGAAAAAGTGGTCATATCCAAACAGGGCGACAAAATCATCAAAAAAATAACATGCTTCGAAACGTGGTATGTCATCAATATGCCACTGGAGACTAAGCGACAGGCGCTCATGAAAAATCAATTGGATATACCTTTAATAAACTTAGCCAACAGTGCTAAGGCAATAAATCTTCCATCCGATTTGTGGAGTTGTAAGGTAACACTGTATGAACTATCCGCCACGACGCTGGCAAAAAGTACGTTTGTAACGTACACGGGCGACTTAGAGGAATACAACATCAACGAAGAGGATCGTGCTAAATATCAGCCTTCGTGCGTTATGTTCAGACGATCCATCGAAGATCGTCAGCAATCGCGCATGCCGTATGATCGTGCAGTAATTTTTAAAAATAAAACGTTCTCCACAAACATCGAGGGAAAGAACATACGGTTAGTGGGTGCGCCCAGCATTATAAACAGTGAACGAGATATAGAAATTCTGTTGGAAGTTGTCGATGCACTGTCATTGCAAAGTGACTTTGTTGAATATGCCACAATAATGCAGTAAAAGATGAACGATGTACTGAGGGCATAAATCTAAATCGATTACTTACACACACATGCGTACGTAAAGTTATTGATTTCAAAAGCAATTTAATGCATTTGATCCGTATGGGGGAGGAAGGATTTTAGGGAAGTCCCTTAAAAGTACCTCTTCAAGAGCTAGATATTTTTCAATTTCTAATTCATAGTAATGCGGTTGTAATGGCAATTTTGTTAGCAGCTTTAAGGGTATCTTGGAATAGTTCTTAATGTCGCATTTCAATTGTTTTTGACCTCCACATTTATGATTCTAAGTTTAAAAATTATGATTCTGAGCGATCGAAAACGTAGATTTTGATAAAGGCAATCTTTTTGCTCCAAATTTGCAATCGTTTGAAAACTCTGAAACAAGAGTTAAGAAGTTTAGTGTTCTTTGCTCGTTTTCTAATTTTTTTTATGGGTAAATGAGTGCCTGCCTTCTTTATACCAGGCATAAGGATTAGCAATCTGGTATTTACTTCTGTCCGGATTTCTTCGTTCTTGTTTTACAGGGAAACGAAATCATTTTCAATTACAAAATCAGTAAAATTAAATTTTTGAGCAATTTTATTTTGCTTTAGAATCTTTTGGTGATACGAGTATGAAATCTTGATTACAATGTGTTTTTTTTCAATACGCATCTATTACATATTTTTTACGAAAAATTTACGTTTTACGAACGGAAACATTCGTCCCTGTGCTGTATTCCGAATGTGTTTCGAATTTGAATATTTGGTTCTAATTTTATTTATAAACTTAGTACAAAGTTTAACATGCTTTTATTCAAAACATTAACCGGCATGTAATGGAAACCGATAGATTTAAATCGATATCGATTTGGTACTTAAATTTTGAATAAATCGTGATATGTTTGATTTTAATTGATTTATTTCACTTCATATGAAATAAATGTCAAAATAGACGATATTTTTTGCGCCATCTTCAAAAAATATTGGTGATAAATCTCAAATAAAATGCAAAACGATTTCAATCGATTTTCATCATACACCAGAATAGTCCTCTATTTCTGTCCTTTTGTTTCTGGGAGAGAAATTCGAGAGCTGCCAAGTATTTAAATTCAATCCACATTTGGAATTCAGAACATATTTAGCACATTTCTCTTTTTTCGCGCCATCTTAAACAAATATTCGTGTTAAATCTCAAATCAACAGCAAAACGATTTCGAAATAGTCTTCTATTTCTAACGTTTTGTTTCTGTTGAAGTTGTACGTGTTTTTTTCTTTGGGTTACTTTTTGTTAATTTTCTATCGGTAAAGAAATTAATTATAACGTTTTACAGCGTTGTTGTTTCACATTTTTTTTTATTTTTTATTTAAAACAATAACTGAGTCACTAGGTCAAATACACAAACACGTGTGTTTCTTTAAAAAAAAAATCGTATATTAGGCCTAGTACTGAGTACGATAAAAATTAAAAATTATGATCAATAGACATTTATTCTATAGCGGAATGTTTCAATCGAAATCAGTGTGCAAATTCGGTTTTATACAAAAGTTTGTGTAAAGTATAATCAAAATCGTCAATTTGATGTAAATTAATTCAATCTCGACATCATTGATATGCAATTCGATTCGAAACAATAAACGCTTAAAACCCTGCTATAGCATTTTTTCAAATCATTATCAAAAAACCTATTACTACTTATTTTTGAGTCAAATGTGTTGGCTTTAGCCATCAAAAATCGTTTGATTTAAAAATTTTAATTTATAAAGAAATTTATTGAAGAAAATGCGCTAAGCGACCTTCAACGGAATTAAGCGAATTCGGTTATATTATACGTTAAATGATTTTTTTCCCTCAAATTAATCTAATTTTTCAAAGCAAACTATATTTACGAATTATTGGTGAATACACCTTTAGGTTTTTTTGAAAATGTTTTTAAATTGTCGCCTTAATTGTGTTTTAAACGAATTCTTCCGCTTGTCAAATAAAACACGACTAATATATATGTATATTCTTTTGCAAAGGACCCCAAATAATTTGAGCAACATTATGTTGACATTTCGTTTGACGAAATCAATACTTTGGCTATATTTTTTCTGCCGCATTATATTTTTTATATGTGGTTTGACAGTTGTTTGTCGGAAAAAAACTCCATAAATTTGTAACAGATTTCGACACAAAATTTGGTGAATGTGGATTTCATTTATATATGCTAATGATGTATGATATTTAAAACGAAATCCAATATTTTTACTTTTAGGAAGTTTTATTGAATTTGTGCTGAAATCGAGTGAAAGCGGATTTGTTGGCACATACATTTAAATGAAGTTTAATTGAGTTGGAAATTAGACACTAAAACTGGTACTCATATTTTTTTCGGATTTTAGGCAAAAATTTGTTTTGTACTACGAAAGAACTACGTTTTAAGTGGAATATTTGATTAAAAATTAATTTCCATAAAAGTTGCTATAGATTTTAATACGAAAACCAATTGGTTTCAAAATTCTAACAAATATGTTATTGCAATATTCTTCCTGGATTTATCAAGTCTGCATTCACCACTTACTAGCAATCGCAAGCATCCCAAGCGCCTTTTAGCTTGAATCTTCCCACTTTCTTAAGTTTTGCAGCCTCCCCCAATTGCAAAACAAATGCTTACTCGTAACACCTTATGACGAGCTAATTAATATTAAATTGCAGTTAAATCTATCCCTAGTACTCAAATTCATAATGCGTAAGCAAACCTTTATAGATTATCTTTCTATTTATTGAAAATTACTAACTCAAAAACTTGATTTTGTTAAACTTGTTTTTTTTCTTTGCTTTTGAAAAATAAGGACGTTTTTATTTCTATGGTACACTTAAGTTTAATATTAATTAATATTAAAGATTAATTATAAATAATAAATAATTATAAAAGAGGAATATGTAATTGAATTACGTAATGTAAGAACAAGTTGTAAATTCTCAAAAGGCAAAAACAAAAAGCGTAATATTAAAAACAAAAACAAGCAAACAAAAATATT
The DNA here is from genome assembly GCA_963513945.1 of Hydrotaea diabolus. Lineage (NCBI taxonomy): Eukaryota > Metazoa > Arthropoda > Insecta > Diptera > Muscidae > Hydrotaea > Hydrotaea diabolus. The sequence continues at coordinate 91,342,850 of OY740718.1, forward strand.
TAAATATATTGTTAAAGTGTGTTGACTTTGTAATATTATAATATAATAAAAAACGCAATGATAAAACAGACATGTAACTAAATGGACGCTTACATTTGTAATGTAAACTCTCACCACTCTCTTTTATGTTAATCTTAAATACAATTTTGATTTTGAAGCACAGTTTAACCCAACCGTTTTAAATAAACATTTTAATTAATTATTTACTTCATCATATTATTAGTTTCATTTAATAAATTTTGTAAAACATAATGTAGGTTTACATATTATTTATAATGTAAATTGTAACAACATCAAAAAGAAGAAAACAATTCTTAATGAAAATTTTTTAACAAAATTTACAACAGAAAACGTATTTTTTCCTCTGCAATCGTTTTACTTCACATCATTTATAATAATTATTATACTAATTTTAGTTTAAAAAAATATGATTTTTCATATTTTCATCTAACGTTAAGATAATTCAGATTATTAATCCTCCAAATTGTTTTCGAAGTTTCATTTCTATGTAAAATATCAACAACATTGAATTTTTCTAAATAAAGTTTTAACGAAAAAATATATATTCGGTTATTTCCTGCGTACTTGTTTTCATTGGTCAGAAAGGTTGTATATATCAAGATCAGATATCGACGAAATATTCATATGTCTTTTTCGATTTTTATGCGAAACACAATTTCGTTAATATGTTAATATACAAAGCATAATACGAAATTCGTATAAGTAATAGATTTAAAGACAAAAATCTCGGAACTCGAGTACGAACAAACTTCACATCAAGCGGATTTCGGTTGGAATTTCAACAAAAAAAACCACATGCAATTAATTGTCAAAGATGCAGATTTTGTTTGTAAATGTGAACAGTTGGTAAAGGTGAAATTTGTTCGCATAAGCAAACAATTCCAAAGTTTGTGTTACCATCATTTTTTTTAAACATTCGGCCTGGGCAATAAACTGCTCATTCTAGATTTCATCATGACAATCTACTACAAATAGTCCCATATCCAAATGCATATACGTACTTAATCAAAAATGGTCGATTTTCAGTTGCTAAAATATTTATCTTCGATTGAAATTGTAACAAATTTTTACAAAATGTAAAAAAATACAAATTTGTGATTTCACGAAATGGTGGGTTTTAGTTCCTATGTGAACAAGGGTTTTTATCGAAAAGAATAAATCGAGATTTATAATAACACATTTAGACAAGACGATAATAATACTGGATTTTAAGTTATGAAGTCAGTACAGAGTTCAGTATAACATTAAGTTGTCCCTAATGGCCACTTTAGTTTTTGAAACAGGAGCGTCAAAATTGACAGGTGACTTTCAAAAATCACATTATGAATAAGTGTCCAAAAATAAATAAATATTATGACAAATAGTATATTCGCTATCGATACTAAAGTCGTGATGGTTATCGGTTAAAAATATATAAGCTATAATTAAAAAGTATCAATATTTTTCCAGAGTCCCCTTGTGGATTTTCATTACTCCAAATGTGACAATTTTGGTTATTAACATACCCATTCAACCAAAAGTGAGCTTTAACGCTGAACAAATATTTCTTGTAAACATAGTTTCGGGTCCGTTCACCACGATTTGCAAACGTTGTTCCAGAGTAAGTCTATTCATAATGAAATGGCAAACCAAACTGAGCATAAATCAAATGCCAGCTGTCAAAAAGATGAACTCCGAAAAAAGTATGGACACATTTAAACCACACGTCTATAAAAACAGCCTTGATATGTGATAATAAACGCCAAAAACTTCATTTCTAATTCGATTCACAAGGGTACATCTGGTAGATTCAAAACCCGAATACTTTTGGGTATTCGGAATAGTGCACACCACTTATAGAAAATCGAAATGCAGCACATGGGCAAATAGATTTAGTGCGAAAAGTTAATTCCGATAGGAATTGGATATAGTATAATGGTTAAATATAGGGAACCGCCCTAATGTGATGGTTAGTGTGCCCGAGTATCATTCAAGTAAACCGAACTTAAAAATTTTCAGCGATGGCTTTTTATCTCAAAAATGCCGAAGTAAAAATCAATTTAATAGATTTGGGCACGAATTCCAGTTTATGTACATTTCATTTGTACAAGGTGGGCGATTTAGCATTTTAAACTTGAATCGGCTGTAAAAAAAAGTACTGAACATTTTTTAAATTTCTGGTTTTATTGGAAATATTGAACGTTGTCATTTAATAATAGAACACCATCCCACGCGTTTCTATGTCAAAACGGTGGTTATGTCAATAAAAATAATTGCCACATATACTCACTACTCATTCGCATATATGAGTACATACGAACAAAATCCATCGGATTTGTCTGTCGATTTGCAAAGAAATCATAATAGATTTTAGCACAAAATCAGATGAATGTCGGTGTTACATGAGAATGCGGTTTCACAAAACAATAATGCTTTTTTACATGACTTGTGACTTCATATAAAAGTAAATTACATTTTCAATGCGACTTCTACCTACTGTAGTGACTTCGCAATGGGTTTCTTCTGCTTAAATCCATGTTATAGCACATTCGCATATCAGAGATACAAAATTTGATACAATTGTACTTTTCTGATACATTTTCGTCATCGAAAGTATTGTGATACAACCGTGGCTTATTCAGGGGCTTTTTGGTACATTTTACTAATGATGTAAACTTTTGTCTTTTTATGGCTAACACCACTGTAGCACTATAATAAGTTCGAGGGCAAGGATGGTTTTTTTAGAGTTGAGGTCCTGTAGCTCTATAAAACACATTAACACGATCGAACTTAAATTTTGCATCGTAAGATATGATCGGCCAACATCTATGTTAGATGAAATTGGACCATATCTGTTCAAATAGCGGACAAACAATACCTATTTCTAATGCCCACATTTGTCCAAGTTTCCGGATAGCCCCCACGCAAAAGTTTCTTCCTAGTTAAGGATCTATTGCTCTAGAAACGCATATTAAATTCGATTCGCCTCAAATTTAACATAGTGGTCAGTTATTTCAAAAAACCCCATACATAAAACGAAAACATTTCAAATGCGATCTAGATAAAATAAAGCATAGAGTTTTAGTGCGGCCTATAGCTATTCCTGTTGAGTTTGAACCGTATCGGTATATGTTTTCTAGCCCATACGAATTATTTCACTTTCTCTCTAGAAGTATAAAGTGCGACCTTGCTTAAAATCCAGATAAAAACGAAAATATTCTGAATAACAGAGATGTGTAGGTATCCCATAATCCATCCAGTCTGACGTCAATTTTTTTTTGTTCATAAAAGGCACTTAAAAAAATTACATCTTTTCTTGAAATGTAATTGATTTCACCGTCGCGATTGAAAAATAACTTTTTAAAAACTTTTTTACATCCCTGTCGCATATACGAACGAAATCCTCTGGATTTTATTGTAATTGAATTTTTATTAAAATTGTAATAGATTTTAAGACGAAATTCCATGGAATTGGATTTCAATATATGCGAATGAGGCTTTGCAAATTCAACTTGCTTAAAAGGGAAATAACGAAGTACTTCTTGTTCTAATAAATCCCCATTCACTGTTGAAATCTAATCTAGAGGGTTTCGGACGTATACGTATATGTGCAAATACCGTATTATAATAAATTAAAATCGGAATCTTGTGACATATGTATATGTTTAGTAAGGTAGGTCGATTTAGCAATAGATTTTTCGATAGCCTTTGGCATGAGGAAAAAGTTCCACTATTTTTAATTAAATTTTTTAAATAATTTAACTTTCTGTTTCTTAACTTTTATTTTTTAGGTTTTTTTAGTAGGTAATAAAAAGAATATTTTTTTTAAACTTTTTCTAACTTTTATAAATATATCTTAATGGTTTTTAGACTGCCGGAATTAAAGAAAAACGCTGCACAAGAAAAACATGCATTGTAAAACTGTGTACATTTCTTTAAACTATCAGTTTGAGTTCATTTCATTTATTTAATAGCTCTAATACGAATTCTTCGATGAGATCTCTTCTAGCTTTATTATTTTTTTGTATAAATAACCAAAAATATGTTTTTATATAACAGGGAGTGCCATGTTTTTTTTTCAGTTTGAGTTCATTTCATTTATTTCATCTCTCCAATACGAATTCGTCGATGAAATCTCTTCTAGTTTGATTATTTTTTAGTATACATAACCAAAAATATGTTTTTATATAATAACAGGGAGTGTCATGTTTTTTTGTAGGAAAAATCAGTGTGGTAACTCTTACTGGTTTCTTTAGCGACTTGAGGGCTACTCGCTTACTAACCGAGTAACTTCCATACAAATGCTAGTTTAGTAGCCTGAAACGAACACAGCACTGTCAATGGGGGGTTTCAGTTTTTATTACCGAATTATTTTGAGTATTTCTATAGGCTGGGAAGCAATTTTTGAGCTGATTGAGATTTTATTAAAAAAGGAGTTTATGTATTTACTGATTGTTTGTGCACTATACTGCTGAAATGTGAAATTTACTTAGTAAAATGTACTGTGTAATATAGTTTAATTGAAAAAATAAATAAAAAGAGAAGCCATTTTGAAAAATATAAAGAATATGGAACTATAAACAGGGTAGTTTCATGCAATCAACAAATTAAATTTTTTTCTCGTAGAGATCTAAATGGTCAAATTTAAAATTTGATGTGTTTTTGCGTGTGGAAATTGTTTTCATGGCTGAATTTTAAAACTAAATATTTTTACCAAGCATTCACAAAATTAAGTGTCGCTGTTAAGAATAATATGGCACTGGCATATACGTAGAAACTCTTTCGAACTTAATTTTGATCAGATTTCGGCTATTAAATTCCATACAAATTGTAATAGATTTCAAGATAAAAGCCAATAAAATGTGATTTCAAATGTACATGCAAATGACACAAACAGTTTAGTACATGCAATATTTCGAACTTAAAGTTTGAGCTGCGTGAATGTTTAAAGACTTTTCGAATAAGAATTCCGATTTAGGAAACTAGAATTTTTACATTATACGATTTCATTGGTCACGGCTGCTTTCATAATAAAAATGTATAAACGAGGTTATGTTATACTTTGAGTGAATCAAAATTTTTAAATGGTCCATAATTGTCAATTTGTTTGGCCACATGTTTACTTTTATAGCCTCTAGCGAAGTATAGAGTGTTTACTAAAATTTGGACCGACCCAACATAACGAAGTTTTTAACTTGTTTTGCTATAAAGTAGTTTTATATTTATAATATAACAAACGCTTTTGACAACGAAGTTTTTCGTAACTTTGCCCAAAATCTATTACAATTTGTATGATTATTTTAGCTTTTCAAACTGTAGTACTGCTCATGCAGTAGATGATTTTGGAGCCAAATTTTTTAGCAGGTAAAAACTGATTCGCAAATAAAAATCCAATAAACTTGGATTTCGTCTCAAAATCTATTACAATTTGTACGGAATTTGACAGCCGAAATCCAATGAATCTATAGGACCGTAATTCATTTTCCATACAAAGTGTGATAGATTTCGAGACAAAATTCGATAATTTTACTTGATATGCGAAAGGAGCAAACATTGCTTTCCGAACAGTAATAAGTGTGCGAGACGATCATTCATGTAATATCGAGCCCTAACAGCGAAAAAGACGTAAGCGCCAAACAGAAAATTCTACAGGAGGGTTTTTTCTCGGGTCTAATTCATCTGAATACAATTGAATTTGCTTTATCTATGTAAATATTAATATTTTTTTTAATGTTTAAGCTAATGCTTAAGAGCGTTGTTCAATTTTCTATCGAATTTCATTAAAAAGCGAATAGCGCTTACGTTTGTTTTGCAGTAAGGGCCCGATATCGACGATACGAACGATATGTTTGTACTATAAAAACAGTTAAACATAATATATAGTCTACTTATATAATAATCTCCTGGTCAATAAATTCAGAAATGGCTACGAAATTGCAATACAAAATAAGCCGGTCCAATATTTTTGCCATTAACATAATATTTTAAAATGATAGGGTTTGGCAACTTTTTCACTAGGGTGTGTTTCGTTCCATCCTGAAATCATATTTTTCAAAAATCTTTGTCACTTCTCTAATAGTAAATAAGATTCGGCTTGGGCTAATAAGTGTGATTTGATCCCGGTACGTTATTTAGCGTTATAAAGCCGACGACATATAATTCATATCATTTTTTTAAAAAAAAAATAATTTAAATATAGATACACAAATATTTCTTTGAAATAGGAATGTAACGAAAGCGGTTTTAGCGAAAGCAAATGCGAAAGTGAATATTGAAATATAGATTTTTGCGAAAGCGAATATTTATACCTTTCTTTTATTTCCTCATCACTCTGTGGTACAGAGTTATTATGAAAGTGTAATAGACCTATCAATAATTATATCGAACGACTAAAAAATATTTTCTGAGTCAATTTAGACATGCCCGTCGGTCCATCTATTCTTTTATTCAAAGTGTAGGTCTGAAATTTTGTTTTTAACTGATGACGGTAGCCCTTCCATAAATTTTTATCAACATGGCCTAAATATATACTTTTAAGCGTAAAACAAAAACATTTGTAATATTTCAAAAGAATAAAGATTTTTTTTTGCAAATGCGAACATTCAAAACTTGTTTTTTTTTGCAAATCCGAATGTTTAATTTGATGTGAATAATTCGGATATGCGAACATTAGTTACAACCCTACTTTGAGCTTTGAGTGAGATACGAATGGCTCAAACTAAACGAAAATAAACATAAATATACAACACAAAAATGGCCTTATGGTTAAAAAATGGGCAATAGGGAATATGGACATACTATACTGTATCTCAAGGTCTACGAGTGGTTTCCGAGAGGAGATGCTTTTTGCAAAACACTTAACCCAATCATGACCAAACATCCGTTATTGCTCAAAAGTGTAAGATTTCGTCGAAATCGTGATCTTGCATCTTAAGGGTGTTTTTTAAGAGATGTTCTTTTTGACAGCTGCCACTTGATTTATGCTCAGTTTGGTTTGCCATTTCATAATGAATAAACTTACTCTGGAACAACGTTTGCAAATCGTGGTCAATGGGCCCAAAACGAGATGGCCACCGATCCTGATTTTTACAAGAAAAAATTGTTCAGTGATGAAGCCTATTACTGGTTGAATGGGCCTCCAAGGCCTTTGGCAGAGTCTGGCACGGTGCTCTCGAATCAAAGCTGATCGCATTTGGTGTCGGTAATACTTTTGCTCGATTTATATCGAGCTTTCTTAGAGATCGCACTATAAGAGTTGTTGTAGATGGGTTCTCATCCAACAAACATAGGTTGACCGCAGGTGTACCTTTCTCCATCTTTATTTCTTATTTTCATTGACGATATTTTGGGGTCAGACCGTGGATCCAATCTACTCTTTCGCGGATGACAGCAACCTCTGTCATTCGTATTCATTCGACCGTAGGCTGAGTCTTCAAGATATTGAGGACAAAAGGCGAATTATGATTGAGACACTTGGCCGGGATTTACAGGCCATTTCCGATTGGGGTCGAGTGAATAGAGTAGATTTAAATGCGCGTTAGACACAGTGCTGCTTGTTGTCTCACAAGCGATTCATTGACCCAACAGTATCGTCATTATCTATCGATGGTATAGATATCGAACAATCGGATGCTCTTGATGTTCTGGGCATGAAAATACAATGTGACGCTCGTTGGGCGAAACATGTATTCGAAGTGTCGAAAGAAGCTGTCAAGTGTAAAGGCTTTCAAAAGCGGCGCAAGAAATATTTCACTCCTTCTGAACTCTTCGATATCTATACAACCTACATGCGGCCAAAGATGGAATACAACTCCCATATATGGGCAGGTGCTCCAAAATCATCCTTGGAGCTACTTGATCGTGTCCAAAGGAGGGCGATGGTGTTGATAGGTGACAGTAGGGTATCCAACTCTATTGTTTCCCTTGAGCATCGTCGGAATGTGGGTTGTGTGTCGCTATTCTATCGTTACTTTCGTGGTGTGTGTTCTTCAGACATTCGTCGTCTTATTCCTGACGTGAGGATGTTCGGCAGGGATACACGACTTTCCAGGAATTCACAACCATTTGTTATCGATTGGCCGGTTGACCGCACTTTACACTACAGATTAAATTCGTTTTCGCCCGTACTGTCCGTATGTGGAATCGACTTCCGGCGAATGTATTTCCCACCAACTACGACATCCGGAAATTCAAGTCAAATGTCAACAAACAGTACTCCCTCTATCCCCTTAAACTCCCTTTCATTCCACTCACCAACGCAATGCATCGCATTTAAAGGGGAAAAGCCCTGAGTGTTGGTCAAAAAAAAAATTACTGACTTCTTCGTGCCTGAATTGGAGGATGTTGATGTGGACGAGCTTTGGTTCATCAATTTATTAAAGAGACATTTGGTGCACGCATTATCTCGCGCCGTAGGCCTGTGTCGTAGCCTCCAAGATCGTTCGATTTAACACCGCTGAACTATTGTGGGGTTATGTGAAGTTGCTTGTCTACGCAGATAAGCCCGACACGAATGACGCCTTGGAAGAGAAGAAACGGCGCGACATACGGGCCCAATTCTGCAAAAATGGTCGAAAATTGGGCCTCTCGGCTGGAATTTATTCGAGTCAGCCGCGGCGGCCACTTGCTTGAAATCCACTTTAAAACATAATGGCAAAACCTATCTTTAAAGTAAAGTTAAATTCTGGGCCATAACATTAAATTATATGCGTTTTATTTCTTGTTGAAAACAACACGTCTAAAAAAACCACCTTTAATTTCGAGTTACAAGATAACGACAGACTTTCGCAGATAAAAATCATAGAATAAACAGGTAAAACGTCGGCCAGGAAGCTTTTATACACTTCACTGCCACTACGCTAAAAAATCCCAAAAACAATGGTCTGATTATTGGGTCCCTCCCCTCGCCCGTCCCCTATCTCAGCCAAAAATGATAGTCAAAATGACTATATGTATGAATTAGTAAAAAAATATGATTTCATTTAAGTATCCATATTGGCTTTTTTACGTTACATGAAGCAAAAAGTCCAGTAACTTTGCCTTATTTACGGTATTAAGTGCGACTCAATTATGAAATTAAGATTTTAACCATTGTCCGTCCAAAAAAATAGGATTTGTAAAGCAAATACTCAAAAGTGTACTTTTTTCTAAGGTACCTTTAGTCTCTTCAAGGGAAACTTTTTCCCCCTTCCTAGATTTCGCCTTTTTACAATCCCAAACTTATAATGACCATAAACCATTTTCATGCTAAATTTTAGGTTCCCAGGTTAGTTCCTTTGACCGCTATAGTGCTTTCAACAGACACATGGGCGGGCGGACATGGCTAAATCGATTTTTTTTTTAATTTTACGATGATCTATAATATAGGATTTTAAGTGATGTTGCAAACGGAATGACATATTGACTATACCATGAGCCCTTCGGTAGAGAGTATAAAAACAATCATAGATACGCCGGAATGTGATGGAAGGACCGATACCGCCTTTCTGTCGATTTAAAATTAAACGTTTTTTTTTTGAATATGGCTTAAAATCGCAAACTTTTTTTACACATCCATATTGATCTACTGCGTAAGAACTAAAATCAATCAAATAAAATCCCACATAAAGGGTTGTCCAACCATAATACACACAATGTTAATTGTGAGTTACACCTTAACGTCAAGTTTTTTGCCCAACTTAATTCGACATTTCTTTGTTTTAGTGTTTGACAAAATCAACCATGATTGTTGAAGCCTTTTACGAAAATCGGCGTTCAAATCAAAATGCATTTCGTACACTTCGCGATTTTTTTGGTCAGCATCGACCAAATGTGTCCACAATCAGGAAAATTGAGACCAAATTTCAGCTGACTCTGTAGGAAATGTGAAAACACCTGTGCTTGCTAGCCCAGATCGTTCTGAGGAAAACATTCATGTTGTGGCAGAAGTGCCGTCAGTCATCCTTGACTTTTTGTGGCCAGAAATTGAGGATATGGGCCTGGCCGATACGTGGTTCTAACAGGATGGCACCACTTGCCACACAGGCAACGAAACCATATTCTGGCAACATCCAAAAACGTTTTGAATCATAAGGCAGCATAAGCTCAAGAAAAGTTTGTTTAAAACAAAAAGACAAAGAAAATTGTGAAAATAGAATTTTGATATTTCGTATATTTTCTTGTTTTGTTAACATTTTCTGGCTTTGTAACAAGCCAACAGCATAAACGTCTCGTGTCTGGACAAGAATTTTCGTTTAATCACTCTTAAAAAAATATATATACATATGTAGCTACATCGAAATTTCTATAAATCTTAACAATAAACATTTTCACTTACCGTTTTTGCATTATTGTTATTTATGAAAATGGTTGTATCGTGATTTTCTATTTTCTTTCATTCTTTTCATTTTCTTTCTGTATCAATCACAAAAAACATATGTTTTTTATTTTGTTAGAGGCCGGGTGTGTCATAATATTTTTTTTGTTAAAAAAATAAGTGAGGTAACGCTAACCCGTTTAGTTTCCGAGTAAAAGCCAACTCGCTTGCTTAGCGAGTAACTTCCATACAAATGCTTGTTTAGTAACGTGAAAAGAAACGGCTAAACCATTCCTGCATAATGGGCATTTAAATACCCAAGAAAGTGTTGATACATAAATAATTTTAGAGTGGGCCAGGTGAGCGATTTCGCGGTAATTTTTTTTATAGAAAAGAGGAAAGACTGGGCTAAATTAATTTTTTTTCTTTCAACTTTTATGGTCTTTTGGACATAAATTTATTAATTTTATAAAAATCGTACGAGCCGATCTATGGGCAGGCAGTAACGAGCTAATGGCTCTTTTGTGCGAGAAACTCAGTGGCCATGCTATATCACGTCGTGGTGATGTTGTTGGACCGATGGACTTCCTCCTGTGGGGATGTGTACGTCAATAAGCCAAGAACAATTCTAGAGCTAAAGGATAAGATAATTCATTATGTCTTAGAGTCATTAAAAATATGGACCATCGTTTAGAGGTATGCCACCAAAGCCGTGGCGAGCATTTGGTCAATATTTTGTTCCACACATAATTTTCATATATCCTTCTATCAAAAAGCCAAAATATTAAGATAATTTTCTAAAAAGTTTTTGTTTTTTATGTACAGGTTTTCCATTAAGAACATAACAATTTTTTATATATGTACTTATAAAACACAGAATATTTAAGATTCAATTTTATTCCATTGAATTGCGGATGTTACATTTTAAGAATGAAATTCGATTTCGTTCATATGACCACCACTAGCCCGTGTAAAGCGATCTATTCTTTGGAATTTTCCACTACTCTTGTACACATTTCGACCGGCACGTTGGCAATATGGCGTTCGATGTTGTCTCTGAGCTCGTTTAAAGTTGCTGGCTTGTTGACATAGACCAATGACTTGATGTGACCCCATAAAAAGAAATCCAATGGTGTTAACAAGGTGGCCATTCGATCGGACCATTTCTCGAGATAACACGTTCACCGAATTTGCCTTTCAGTAAACTGATTGTAACGCGTGCTGTGTGGTACCATCTTGTTGAAACCACATATCGGCGATGTTAAGCTCATCCAATTCTGGTCAAAAATAATTTTCTAACATGGCACGATAGCGCTCTCCATTGACGGTAACATGACGATTGTTTTCATTGACGCAAAAATACGGTCTAATCACACAGTAACACAGTAACTTTTTTGCGTTTGCAATTTTGTCTCTTAAAGCACATGTGGGTTTGTTGCTGTCCAATAAAGCATAATTTGTTTATTGACAAAAGAACTCAGCCGGAAATGAGCTTCATCACTGAAGATGATTATTACGGCAGAAAATTGGAGTAAGCGCTCTTATAGTTGCGACCAACGACTCAGAATTTCGGTAGTAATTTTTAATGATTTCCAAATGTTGCTAGTAAGCGATGATATTGTTCACCTCGACTAACGTTTTGACGCTGAAAGATAATTAAACATGTTTGAAGGTGGGTGGACATAAAGATACGAAATTGTTATGTCCCTATGGGAAAACCCTGTAGTATCCATTTATATGTACAGGATACATTTGTTTCGACTGCTTGCGACTAAACAATTTAAAAAAGATAAAGTTAACAGTTTAAAAAGATAATAAAAGGCATTATTAAGAATTAATTAAATTGAAAAAAACTAAATCGTTCAAGTTTAAGCAGTTTTTTTTGTCAATTCGAGTTTAATTTTTCTCCTTTATTCTGCGCCGAAAATTACACACATTTAAGCTGTGTAGAAAAGAATTTTGGGCTGCTGCTGACTGTGGTTTGCTGGATATGCGCTTTTTTGGCCGAGACTAACGTGTGCTAATAAAAATATTCAAATTATCAGCTGAACAAGCTTTCAGTTGTGATGAGGGTTGAAAATATTAGCTCAGCTAAAGAAAGCCAACGATTATAGCCGACACCCGCTGTTAGAGCCTGGTGAAATGCCATTTAACTGAAGTCGATTTTATATTAATTTATTCCAGCTGATGTTAAGGAAAACTCGCACGGCGCATTGTTCAGAGACATTATTAATATTCCTTTTCATTTTTAAACGTTCAATTGGAAGAATTCCTCCCCTTTTTCTTCGATTTGAGGTGGTGAAACATCGTACTAAGTTAAAAATATATTATATCACAGGGAAGTGATGACGATGTGCCTCATTTTCTCTTTATCAGAGAATTTCATTGGACAAATTTTCATATGAAAAGGCGATCTCCATACCAGACATTATTCATGATAGGGTTGACTTTTTTAATGCTTCATTCATTAGCCCGCTCTGAAAAGTATATTTGTAGTTTTGACCAGAGGAAAAAAATAAAAAAAAACAATTGCACTTTTTCTATTTTTATAGTTTTTTTTTTATTTATTTGTTTTAAACCTTAGTTGATGAACTTCTGGATGAACACGTACTAAGGGTTGGTAGTTGTTGGTTTGTTTGTAACTGTCCTTTGCTATCAATTAATTACTCTTTTGTTTTATTATTTGATTTGTTTCCGTTGAATTTTCTTTCGATACACATTTCGGTACGTAACAATACAATTCGATCGATAGATAACTCGAAATTAGAACGTTTTTTTTATTTTGTTCTCACAACATAAAAGTTTTGCATGATTAGCCGTAGATGTGTAGTATGTGTGTTGTGGGTGTTCTCACATGTTTGGCGCAAAAATTGCTTCAATTAAATTACAATGGGCTTGTGTTTAAATTTAAATAAATTTAAAATTAAATTAAAATTTTTATTAACTGTAGGTGTAGGTAGAGTTGGTAATTTAATTAATTTACAAGACCTTCTTGATTTCATCGTACAACACAAGTACGAAAGCACCACCAGTACCTCTGAGAACGTTGGAGAAGGCACCCTTGAAGAAGGCACCAGAGCCTTCTTGTTTGGCGATGGTGGCCCAGCAGTGCAATGTGTTCTTGTAGATGATTTCGGTAGCCTTGCGACCAGACTGCATCATCATACGACGACGGACAGTGTCGAATGGATAAGAGACAATACCAGCAACAGTTGTAACAACTTGAGCGATGGCCCAGCTGATGTAGATAGGGGTGTTCTTGGGATCGGGCAACATACCGCGGGCGGTATCGTAGAAGCCGAAGTAGGCAGCACGGTAGATGATGATACCTTGTACGGATACACCGAAACCACGGTACAAACCAACAAGACCATCAGATTTGAAGATCTTAGCCAGGCAGTTGCCAAGACCGGTGAATTCACGTTGACCACCCTTGCCGGTATCAGCAGCCAAGCTAAAATGTTAGGAAGAAAACAAAAACATTAGGATGGAATTGTTGGCAAAATTGCGCCATATTATTCCAACTTACCGAGTACGGGCAAAGTCCAATGGGTAGACGAAGCACAGAGAAGTGGCACCAGCAGCACCACCGGAGGCCAAGTTACCCATGAAGTAACGCCAGAATTGAGTGTTCTTGTCAACACCACCCAAGAAAACCTAGATTTTCGCAAGAACAAGAAAAACAGTGAGTAACGATATTCTTGTATTGGAGGTGATAACGAGGAGTTAGAAAGATACGTACTTGCTTGTACTTATCCTTGAAGGCAAAGTTCAAAGCCTGGGTTGGGAAATATCTGATAACGTTGGCCATGTTACCACGCCAGTATGAAGCAACACCTTGTTCTTTTGGAATGCGGACAAAGCAGTCAACCATGCCCTTGTATTGCTTATCGGGACTGATTTGTTTGGAAATGTGTTGTACTTGCAAAAGCAACTTGACACGTTCAATGGGGGCGACAGCAGTCTTTGAGACAGCTGCGGAGATACCACCAGCAGCGAAATCTTTCACGAAGTTGAAAGGATCAGCGTTACCGTCTTTACCCATTTTGCTGTAATTAAATGAAAAAAATATAACATATTAATATTTCGTTCAATTTTCAAAAGGTACTTAAATAATATTGTGTGTTATTTAAAACAAAAAATGAGTATACTTGATTCAAAAATCATAATTTTTATCTTGGAAATATCCTACAAAAACTATAGATTGAATGGAGACGATCTCTTCCGACGTCACAGTAAATTAAATGTACATGGTTATCGTTTAACTCTCCGTTCGACAGAAGTTTAAAGGGAATATTCACAAAGAATCTCCTTTCGATAGTAGGAACAAAGCATGAAGAAATGTGAATGCCAGTCGACGTTATCTCTAATTCTTGAGATATGTATTTAATTTGTTCGAAAGAAGGTCCTTGTAGCACTACATACTTGAATTTAGCAAAATATTACATAACATTTCCCTAAATCTACTCTTTGTTTTTGCTCCACTTTAAGGTCACAAATAAAAGAGAGCTTTATTTATTGGGCCATTTAAAATATGAATCTTCTTTCTGTAAAAACAAAGTACTGGTAACTTTTTCAAATTTCTGGTTTTATTGAAGTTTGAACTTAGTCAATTAATGATGGAACGCCTTCCAATGCGTCTTCACTTCGCCCAATGGCCTGAAGATTATTTGGCAGGAAAGTCGTGTTCTTAGATGAAGCCATTTCAGTGGCTATATCAATAAGCAAAGTAGCCGTAGATAGTAGATAAGAAACCAATGCGTCCTCAACGAGTCACTGTTTACTGTGGATTTTGGGCTGTCGCTGTCCTTGGGCCATTTTTCTTCAAAAAACCGACGTTACCATCAAAGGTGAGCGTAACCACGCCATGCTCAGCGAATTTTTGTTTGTGTTTTGTTCAAAATAACGGCCACATATCACACAGCCAACGCAACCATCGATATTTTACGCACTGTTTTTGAAAATCGATTAATCTGTCGAAATTGTGATGTGAATTTTCGGCCTCGGAGCTGTGATATGAGCCCTTTGGGTTATTTTCTGTGGGGTTCCACCATTAAGGATACAGAGACAATTAAAACGTTGAAACATGAAATCAATGTTACCATGGAAGAGATTCGACTCAAAACAATTGGAAATATACTGAAAAATTGGGTCGATCGAATGAGATACTGCCGAGCTAGTTGTGGTACTCATGCAAATGATAGTGTGTTTTATTATTAAATGACAATGTTCAACCTTTACAATTAAACCAGAAATTTTAAAAAAATTACCAGTCCTTTTTTTACAGCCGATTTAAAAGTTTTAAATGGCCCATTACAGCTCTAGAAATGTCTTTGTCTAAAAAAACTTATTCGTTCTATCCAGCCCAACCAAAAAAAAAGTATTCAAGAAGCACTCAAAGCGGTTCATAGCCGAGCTCGCTTAAACTCGCAAAGGTCTTTCTTGAATCCATTTATCTCCAAAAAATTTTATTAGAAAAGATCGGTATACCAAGCAAATGGCTTTTTGTTTAAAAAAAAATATTTTGTAAGTGAAAAAATATTTTTTTATTATTTTTGCAATATGATGTTATCGCTGATGACCATCTTACCAAGTTGCTATTCAACACGGTCATATTTAAACTAGGCTCTGTGACTTGATTCTTTAAAGACAAAGAAGGGATATTTGAGCCAGAAGTTTTGAAGATGTTAACAAATTGAACTTAAGCCAGAGGAAAAACAGTCTATTAGACTCTACCTCAGAAGTCTTTACTGTGGGTCTATATATTTTGTCGTTAAATATTTAAACATCAGCAAATCGAAGCGATTGGATGGATTTTATATAGGGTGGGCGCGATTTAATATTCTAATTTTGAATCGGTTGATAATTTTTTCAATTTTCTGGAACACCATCCGATGCGTTTTCGCTTCGCCAAAAGGCTAAAGATTTTTTGGCAGCAGATTAAGAATTTTACCAAAAATCGTATATAAATTGTATAGTGGCAAAATAATTGTGTTCTAGAATAACTACCGATTATTGTTTTTATTAGATTAAATATTATCGACTCGACATAATACTTTTTAACAAATACTAATAAGAGAAGTCCTCTTTTGAAGTGTTTTTCCTTTACGTTGTCAATTTTACTAACTGGATTTTACACAAAATTACATTTTCTTTCGATCAGAATTGAGCTCAGCGACAAAGTTGTTTTTGATAAAATGTTATAAAACCATTTCATGAACTACATACTACGATATATTTCCCATGTCCCTTCTTTTTATACCATATTTTTACCATTTTAAGATTATTACATTTGTTAAATTCACTTGCCGAAAATAATGTTATCCGAAAAACTAACATTTGGCAACATTAGATTCACAGAAACAGCTGTTCGTCATAGTTGTAATAAACCATGGTACAATAAACGAGGAATAGTCACTAGCCCAACAACAAACAGTTCGCTAAACTCTCAAAGTCACTAGCCCAACAACAAATAAACAGTTCGCTAAACTTGTGAAAGTCACTTGCCAAAAATACATTTTTGTGAAAGTTTGATACAGAAATTTAGCCTTACAAACTTTAAGGATTGCCTGTCAATTTTGACCTTTATATTTTTACGAGAAAAATTTAAAATCAGTTGATAGCATAACTTTACCTTGTAAAAACCTATTACCATGTAATAAACCTACAAAAGGTTGGCGTTCGAGTCACGAAAATGAGTTCATAAACATTTTGTTTCGACAGTTTGCAAAAAGAGCGATTTATGCTATCGTACAGAAGTGGCGTACGTTGCAAATTTGAGCCAGTTATTCACAAAATATACACGTGACTCTAGCTTCCATGTTGAATGGAACTAGCACGTTTATTGAAAAGCTTATCTCCACCGGCTTTATTCAGTTTGCATAAATCGAGTACATAAAGAAGAACCATGTGTGAATAACTCGTTGATATTCAAAGGTTGTTTTCTTCATTTGACTCATGTTATAAGCCAGTCATATAAGTAAGCGAAGGCAATGACTTCGCTTCCGTCGCCGTCTTCGTCCAACAACTTTTCTGCAGCACGTGGTGGCTCGTACACATAAAGAGACACAGAAACAAAATGAGAGATTCAACCACATTTCATTGTTGCTAAGCACAAAAAACATTTTTCGCAAACGAAGGCAATTGTTTTTTTTAGAGGACACAAGGCAATTGAGTAATTCTGGCAAGAAAGCGTTAGAAAATTGATTATTTAACCGCCATGAAGAAAACAGCATTGCATAATAATTTTACCATGATGCAAAAAAGATTTTTGCCAAAATAAAATTTAGTATTGAAAGGAAAATACAGACAAAAGAAAAACTAGTGTTATACAATCTCCTCCTCTCCCAGTGTACGGAGACAGAACAACGGCGGCAGCCAAAGAGTTGAAAAAAAATTGATGACGTTTAGTGTTTTTCGGGGCCAAAACGAAAGGGTAAAAAAATCATTAACACAAGCAATATAAAAAGAAAACGACTGAAGAAAGCAAGGTCTATTATTTTTAGATTGAAACAAGTGAATAAAAAAACAGTTCAAGAGAACGACAAGAGTTTAAAAAAGTCTTTGCCAACCAGTGTCTATAAAAACTTAAAAAGTTCAGAGAGAACGTGTAATTTATATAATCATTAATTCGTACGACAAGAGCAAATTCCGAAGAGGCCAAAGCATTCACACGTATGTACATGTGTGTGTTCGTTTAGCCCAATCATATAACAAAATAAAAAAAGAAAAAAAAACTCAAAAAGATCTATTTCCTAGAAAACAAATTATTGCCTGTTGACTAAGGCGTTTGTTGATTTTTATAATTTAACAGCTACAAATTATTTTCAAGTTCTGGAACATTTTTACAGTACGTTTTTATGATTACGTCACTAGTTTAATGCCAGCGAAAGAGAATAAGAAAAAAAAGCTTTAACTTATTCAAGTATGAATTAAAATTTCTCTTCCTAATTGCATGTATATTTTATACAACAATGTTTGCAAAATTAATCTTTTTTTGTCAAGTCAAATGTAGAAACTGCTTTTGTCGTTTTATCGTTCTGTATTATCACCAGCGATTGTTCCAATGTGGCAACCCTAATTAATTGGGTGTAGGTGTAGTAAGAAGATTGCATAACGGTTTTCGATGGTATAGGGACACAGGAAATTATTCAAAAAGTTCACAAAAAAAAATATTAAAAATCCAATAGAAATTTGCTGCAATATTTTCAAACTTATTTCAGTTTCATAATAATTTTATGGTATAAAATCACAATAACCAATTTGTTTTTAAAATTGTTTTAGAAAAATGTTCATATTCATTTCAATTCGATTCATTTAAAGTTCATAGTTCATCAATTTATCATTGAAGAAACTATCACAAACGCTCTTCATTAATTGCACCCGTTCGTTATTATATTATAGAATTTATAAATACTGTATAATATTTTTATTTCTTTTTTAATTTATAAACGTACTATTTGTTTGTAGTGTGGTTATCACAGTAGAATTGAAATCCAAAAACCAAATTCCGTTCGAACTAAAGGTCTGCACCGGACGGCAACTTAAACGTTAATAAAATTGTATTCCGACACTAACCGTAATGTAACACAGAAATCAAGAACACATTAAATTAAGTTTAAACAAAAGAGAAGCGAAAAACGCGACAGCGAATGTGGGGAGAGAGAGACTGCTAGATGGAAAGTGGGCAAATGAACGAACATAGAGAGAGAAAGAGAGATAATGCGAAAGCTTCGTTTAAGTACAACAAAATAAATAAAAGGTGAAAAACAGATAAGTTTAAAGAAAAATTATAAAATAAATCTACCTTCGTATAATACAAGTTCTTGTCCTTTTTACTCTCTTAAACACTCTCCGCAGAGACGAAAACAAATACAATAAAAAAAATGTATCACATGGTCAAAAGATAAATTCATTGCCGCCACCACACTCATTACATAACCTATAATCAAAAGAAATGAGAGAAAAGCAAAACTTAAAGATAAAAGGAAAAGAAAAACAAACACACAGAAAGCTTTTAGGAGATATAATTCAGGGGGAGGGTCGCGAAAAGCTCCGATACTTCTCCAAAACACCGAATCATGTGCCAAGAAACTACCAACGACAAAAACAAAACTGGTGGCAGTCCAAAGAGTGCGTAACGTATTCTTCAAATAACGTCACACTGTTTCCAAGCATAATTTTCATTTACATAAGATATTTCTTTTAACTATTTCGTTGGAGATGTTTGATTTCCGATTTCCATATGTTTTTTATTCTTTGCAATTGCGAGCTTATTGTGCATTTTGGCAACGATTCTAATCGCTGACGGCACGTGTCGTATATGTTTTTTTATGTATGAGAATTTTATATTTAAACATTTTTTTATAAATGAATAAAAACACAAACAAAACAAAAACAACACTTTTCTATGTAGTTTCGAAAAGGAAATATGTTCAAGGTTACTGTGGCAGACGAGTTCTGGAAACCATAAAAACATACATTTACGAGTGATTGCATAAAACATCTAGGGAAGTCATTACAACTAATACCAAATACAAAAATAGAAAACACTCTTAGAAGGAATGCCTTTCTAGAATTGCATAATTGTAATCGGAAAATCATTGTATTTTTTGTAAAAGTTTAGGCTTATGAAATGTAAAATAATTTCTTTTGGCATTTTTAATACAAAATTTCTTAATCTTACTCGTAATTAAAGATACATAAATTGTTTATATATTGATGGATTTTGTTTTCTATTTTGCTATTGCTGGGTATGTTTTACATTTAGTGCTCACCAGATCAAATATTTCCCCCCAGTAAATAATTTTTTTTTTGGAGAATAAAACAATATTTTGTAAAAAAATCTTTCTGGTCTGTTTGATAATGATTACAGTATATTGCTGGTCACCTTCAAGAGAAACTGATGATGCTGAACTAACACACATCAATTGTTAAATGATATTCTTTTCAGTTTTAATAAAAACATCAATAACACAGTCAATACTAACGGACTTTAAAAAACAAAGTTGCGCTTTACTCTAAATTAAAGGGGATTTTTAAATAAAATCATGGTTTGTACGATAATGTGTGAAAGCATTAGTAAAATCCACAACAGTTTTAAACCTATACTTAATTGTACGCGACAGTATTATCGCTTTCCAAAAATGTTTTTTAAGCATTTTTTTTTATTTTTGTCTTGCTTTGAATTACTATATAATAAATGTAGTTTAAATTTTGCATTAAAAAAAAGGTAAAAATAATTGATTTTTAAAATGTTTTTGATTGTCTGAATTTTAGAAAATATACATTGACTAAGAAAATACCCTCCTCTTGATTAAATAATATAGGAATAACGAATGCTTTATAAAGCTCTAATAAATAACAAGAGATAAATTATATATTGGATAGTATTTGAAATAATGGACATGGAATGGTTGGTTTCATATTTTTTATGACGTTTTATAAAAAATATTATATTATTTTTATCAAATAAATTGATTTTGTTATCATTTTAGGAAAGTTTTAAGAAAGTAATTTTGTATTTAAGATAAGCCTTTTATATAGATACACATAAAATTATCACTCGTTAAGCGATGCGACCTAGATGGTTTAATCACACGGGAGCCGGATTGACCCGAAGCAGCAATCTTCGACCAAGGCTCTCACCCCGGCATTACATGTGCCGCTATAACAACAACAACTTAGTTGGTTATATCATGAGAAGAGGGTAACATGTTTTTAAACAATTTCCCAAAAAAAATCAACGTCACTTTGATATTTTGTAAAAAAAAATCTATAAAAATCTAGATCTTCTTGACGTCTTTAGAACGTTAAACCAAAGACTGAAATAAACAAACGAGCTAAATATTTCACACATTTTTTTTAATTTATTTAACAAATTGTATAGTACATATTTATTAAAAATTGTCTACAAAGTGAATTTCGAGAAGACATATTCACAAAATGCCATAAAAACCCATTGAAATTTAGAAAGGGTAATTTTCTAATATTGCACATGCAATTTGTTGTGCATGCATATAAATTTGCTAGTATGTAGTAAAAACGTAAAATGAATCTACGTTTCGTATTCCGGGGGCTATCGAAAAACAACTTCTTATTAAAAAACTAAAAAAAACTGGTCTTTCTGTTTTTAAAACTACAAATTCCTTTACTTTAACTATAAAATCCTATTGCACATGTTTATGGTTTGTCCATAAAATTATTTAAATCGGAAACAAAAATTGTGAAAGTCATAAATCAAAACCATTCGATTTTCTTCTACAATCAATAGTCATAATAATTCATTTTCTTCTCATTCCACTGTAAGTCTAACATCTTATTTAAAATTTGTTTATCGCATTGTTACCTCATCTTTCGAACATTTTCGCCGTGTGATCATGGTAAAATACCTGATCACTTGTTAAAAAAATAAAAAAAAAAAATGCTGTTGTTTGTCAAAGTCAATGAACTTGAAAAAAGTAGCGAGAAGCAAGTTTTTTTTATTGACCAAAACTTTGAAAATACGTACGAAAAAAGCTTTGTTCTAACAAAGTATATGAAGATATTTAAAAAGAGAAGAAAAAACAAATGTTTTTCTAAAATAAAAAAATTCAATACTATAGTGTTAATAAAAAGTTCAAGTTTGTAATACTGAACTATTTGAAAATACAAACAATCTCCCACCCTTTCAACAAAAACGATTCGCTTTGTTTTTCCAATGTGCTGCAATTAGATAATTGGTTTCCGAAGATCTGTCCCGTCTATTTTCTTAGGCACTGCGCCAAAATCGCTATTATTAGAGAGAAACGGTCTCAAAACAGACATGCAAAATTCTAAAATGCATCAAAAAATCTAATGCAGAATTGCGCGAAAAATGTGTTTTGGGGACATAAAATCATTAACGTTTTTTTTTACTTTTCTTTAAAATGCACAAGGTTGTTTTGTTTGTTTACATTTAAAATAAAAGTTGTTGAAAAACACACAAGGTCGTGAAATAAATTATAAAGATGTATGTTGTACAACTGTTTGTTTTGAAAAATGTGCGTACATAACGATATTTAAAGAAAATTGAAGACTATAAAACTCGTCTCAAAGTTCGACATTTAGGTATTTTGTACAGAAATTTATTTAAGTCGTAAAGAAATTGAATTTCGGTTTATTTTTTTAATTTCCCAGTCTATATATTGCACTTTTTAAATTGCGATGCGACCACCTTGTTTTTTTTTCTTTCCCCTTAATGGTGATTTCACGCACCATTATTTTAACATTCTATTGTAGATAAATACATTTCAAAATTAATGTTTTTTTAAAAAAATAAAAATTGTTATTTCGACATATCGTAGAGTACAGCAACAATAGCAGCTGAGCCCCACGCAAAAAGCTAAAACAATAGAGTTGTTGCAAGGAAAATTGACACTTTGGGCAAGAAAGAGAATAAAACCTTAGTCTTCCGGCTACCAAGCTCGTCCGAAAGTTTTTGTGGCTCAAAATCTAATGTTACATTTTCGATTCAATCCCAAGTTATATCCCATAGCTTTAAGCAATGCATGTATTCTTATAGGCAGCAAATTTTACCGAAACAAATCCAAAAACAAAGCATTAAAAACGTCAAGTTCGGCCAATCACAGCAAATTCGCTATGTAAGTGGAACGTTTTTCCATCAGTTCGAACCCAATCTCTGTAAAATCCTCAAAATAAACATAAGGGCCGTTTTTTAGGTTTTTGGTCCACGAGTTCTAACCCAAACTTGAGAATAAATTCGTACTTGGATTTTAGATAAATTTGCTTTAATTAATGACTATTAATGGTATTTTAGGTTAAGCCTCGATAACCAAGACTGGATAGTAAGCCCCATAATTGAGTCTTTGTAAACAAAAAGTGCAAACTTCGTCTTTTGAAAGTGCGCTGTTTTCGATTCACTTCTTTTTTGTTGTTAAAAAAGTTATACAATTAGTAGCGAATACTTAATGTGAATCAATCCCATTGTATTGGTTGGAGCCTCCCACTGGATCGTTATTTGTTTTCCTAGATTTATAGCATATTAAATAAATTTTGGTGACAGTGATCAATGACAAAATACTTTAAAGTCCCTACATACGCCTGTCATTTCATTGGCTGAAAGTCTTTAAGCCCGGCCGAAAGCCGGCTACGGCTGTCCTTAGCTGAGTCTTTGAGACCGGCCGAAGTACTGCTGCGCAAGGTGAAGTTTCAATTAAAAAAATATTTTGAAGACCCCGAGCGACCATATTCATTATCCCCGAAATATCCGCCCCAGTATGCGGGGCGTGGCATATTTTTCTTTATTTTACGTGTCACGTTAAATGCTGTTGTTTGCATAAACTATCAAAATCCGCCGAATTACAATTTTTTTGACATTTCGGGATTTATTTTAGTTACATGACCGATAATTGGATACTTGCACTGGGAATAAATTTAGTGCGATTTCAATGAAAAATATATTAGCTTGTTTGGACAAATTACACTTCGTACAGCCCGAATAAGCTATAGCTCAAAAAGGACCATTTTCAAGATAAAAATGGGCGAGAATTATAAGATATAATCATGCCAATGAATAGCATTTACAAATCTATAACAGCTGTTTTTTTTTTAAATCTATAACGCAGCTTCTTTAAGAGCATATGAAAGCTTCGTCATTCACCGATACTTTACAACAGTATCTCCTTATAATTAATACTGTTTAAATAAATTGTAGCGAATGCCACGATAACATTTTGCTATAACAAAAAAAACGAGAAATTACATCGTGAATATGACGTTGAGAGAAAATAGCGAATACTGAAGAGGCGTGAGGCATACATACAACACACAACGGTATAAACAACCACCAGCCAATATCTCACCAACACACACGTACGTATGTACACGATGTTAATGAAATATATGTACATTTGGGTATACTTTTTTTTAGGTTAGGTTAAAGATTATGAAAGTATGAATTGCAACCAGCAATGCTGTCTTGTGACTGACCGTATTTTTAGGAAATCTAAAGGAACGTGAAAAAATCACGATTAATGCACTTTTTGAGTCAGAGAAAATTTTAATTTGTGAATTGATTTTGATAGTTGTTTCCAAGTAATCTATTGCAAAAAAATTGATACGTTTTTACGTAACAAGATTATTACTTTTTCAATTTGACACTATATATATACATCACTTTTTGTTAAATAAACCAAAAAAAACTACTATAAAAGATTTCTTAATTTACCTGTTCTTTTTTTTTGTTCTTTCAAAAGTTATACAATAAAAACTTCTTTTGAAGAATTTTCCAATATTTCCCACTCGGCGTTGACAAAAGAAACGCGTGCTCACTTAACGACCAAAATTCGTAAAGTGTGGTGAGGGCATCATATTAGTGATTGGTAAATCGATTCTGATTAAAATCGATAATTAATTGAGAGATTCTTCTACAATCGGTTTTAATTGTTGGTAAGAACCCAAACACAGCCACGTCGTTGTCGTATGGTGAACCGCCCTTTGTCATGTACATATTTAATATGAGCGGGCTCATTTGGTTGGCGAATGCTCGTGACGGCTGGCGACAAGACGATAACTGGATATCGAAGCAGATCCCCCATAGACGAACAAGACTTCAAAATAAATATATTGTTGTTACAACAACAACAACGCTAACTTAAAACTTTTTTTTATTTTCTTGTCGTTTTTTCAATTATCGTTGCCACCTATTTATAAATTTTAGTGTTGGAAAGTAGTTTTTACTAGAGTTTATCTAATATAGGGTTTTTTGAATGAAATTTTCTTGTCGAACAAAAACAATCGTCGGGCGTCTAAAATTTTAATTTTTGTTGGAAAATTATTTGTATTAATATTCTTTCCTATTGAATTTAATCCAAAATGGATTGAAACTTCTTTTTTTTAATGATATTTGCCAAAAAATGTCAATTAGTTGTGAAAAACGGCCAATGGTTGGAAAATTATAGTGAAAACCACTTTAAACACTTACATTTTTTATAAATAGGAGACAATGATAATTAAAGAAAACGACAAGAAAAAAGGGTTTAAGTTGGCATCTTGTCACCGGCCGTCACGAGCATTCGGCAACCAAATGTGATCGGCCATATGAAATACATGACAAAGGGCTGTTCGCCATATGACAACGACGTAGATGTGACATTCCAACACCTTCGGGGTTGCGGCAAAAGGCTGAGTGAATAAAGTAATGTTTTGTTCGTCGACAAAACGTGACTGCATGTCATTTTATGTTTACAAACGTTCATATGCAAGCATTCATACCAAAGCAACACGACAAAAAACCGATATCGGCTATGCAGCGATAACATATAAAAATCGGCTATGTAGCGATAACATAAAAACGGAGTTGGCATTGTTTTTGCGGCGTTTTTTTTATTAACATTGAATTATATACAACTTTAAATTTTTTACATTATTTTTGGGTAAGTGTCAGCGACAAAAAGGCTTTGGTGGCAATAAACTAGCAGCTGTCGTCTTCTATGTGTCGGTTTAAACTCTCACATGGAAATGCAACGGTGATCACATACTGATTCTGACGTTTACTATAACACAGTAAAATGGTAAGAAGTCACACCTAATTTTTTGTAACTTCATGTTCCGAACTCCCTTTGTGTAAAGTGCCATTATGACTACTTAAGTTGTTGTATTTTTTATTTGCATGACAATGTCAGTTTTTTTTTACCACTGTTTCACATGTCAAAAGATTACAATACGAGAGAAAATTATCCTATGTTTCATCCCGTGACTTTTTTAAATGCCAGTACGGCCTTATACATGGTAATTCATTTACGACTAAACAAATTTTACCAGCGTATTCCTTGGCTCATTTCATGAAAAGATGTCCATCTACAACCATGCAAGAGGGCGAAATGGCAAGGGTTTTGCTGTAAATCGACTAAAGTGACATTAAGAGTTTGAAGCCGTTATGTCACCAACGGTGGCAGCGCGGGAGTTTTTGAACTGAAATTTAAGCAACCAGCGGCGGCTTAAACTTCGGCTTATTGTTTTTCTATCTAAAATGGGTAGTTTTCATAATCACTAGCAAATATATATAATGTAGAATGAATCATTAATTAATATTCTACGTTTTAATTGGCTTTGCTAATGTAACCAGCATATAACTTCAGTAACAAACATTTAAAATCATCACAATTCATATTATTATGGTAAAAACTGGTCGGGCGATTGAATCGGCGGCGACTAGTCTAAACAAAAATCCAACGGCGGCTGCGCGCCGCGAATTATAGCCGATTTCGAATCAAACTCTAATCACATTCGACTAAATAAGAGTAGAAACACAACATTGCGACGGTATTCAAATATATATGGAAAATTGAGAGGCAAAACCGCACTGAATTAAATCTATTTCTATTTTCTTTGCGGATTTTCTTGCGCTCTCCATTTTTGCTTCTGCCTCTCTCAATGTGTTGCCATATTTTCATGTTTTTTGTAAACAAAAACCGTATGGCTAATATATTTTGTGCATATTTGCAGTAAGAAGAAGAAATCATAAACCTTAAAAGTATTTGCGGGAAAACAAAATAATAAACAATGGACTAAAATAAGAAAATTATGATAATATACAAACAATTTGATTGTTCATGCAATTTACAATTCAACATTTCAAAATAAATCTTGTATAGTTTGCAAATAAATTTATTGTATTTTTTTCAAAATCATTCAAGGCCAACTAATAAATAAAAACAGCTGAGAAACGACAACAAAAACCGTCGTCGCACCCGTCGTCATTTAATTTACATTTTCTTGCCGCACCGGTTTCCGAAGCCTTAGCAGCAGTGTTCTGTTTCTACTCTAAGAATTTATCTTTGACAGCGCCGACGATTATTTCTTAGCGACGTCAATCTCTGTATGCCACATTTTTGCTGTGCTTCTTTTATTTTCTTTACTAGTGTGGAAAATTCTTGTGTGGGGATAGGTAAAGTAATTGTTGATTAATATTTCCCATATTAGTCGAACAACGTGTATATATATCTATCTAGAACATTTGTACTATAAACGATATTTGTACATTTATTTTTAGTTTTAAATCGGAAAAATGTCTGGACGTGAAGGCGGCAAAAAGAAACCTCTAAAGGCTCCGAAAAAGGACTCCAAGGAACTTGATGATGACGATATGGCTTTCAAACAAAAACAAAAGGAAGCTCAGAAAGCGTTAGAAGCAGCAAAGCAAAAGGCATCACAAAAGGGTCCTCTTGTTGGTGGTGGCATTAAGAAATCCGGCAAAAAATAGTAAAATGGCATTTACTTTGCAAATGTTTTAAGCCAAGTTAACAATAAATTTATAGATTTTTTTATTTGAACTATATTAAGAAGTTCATGATTTCGAAGAACAGTATTAAAATGATTCATAGAAGAATTCTTGCGAATCATTCGGCAGAATACTGGCGGCGCTAGGGAAGCTGGATTGTGTGCCTTCTGCTTGAACTGAATAAGATGCCTGCATGTTGGCGAATCCAATATGTTGATGTAATGGCTTTTGTGGAAATTTGGACATATGATAGGCGAGAGCACCTAAGAAAGCATCACCGGCTCCCGTTGTGTCTACGACTTTGTCAACTTTCTTCGCCGGCACATGAATGCATTTTTGGGGATCTTTCTGTTCTGCATATACGGCACCCAGGGATCCTAGTGTTATGACCACTGTCGATGCTTCCATTGCAAGTAATTTTTGGAGTGCGTCTTTGGCTTGGCTAAAAGAAATACAATTTAATGGAATTCAAAAGTATGCGATCCTGCTACTTACGCAAGAGTATTTATATCCTCGCCATGTGTCATTAATGCTGCTTCTGTTTCATTGACACATAGAATTGTAGCTGCTTTAATCAATTCCTTGGGCGTATTGGACATTGCAGGTGCAGCATTCAGTATTGAAATACCTTTGAAGGATTTCAAAGCTGCCAATGTACCGGCAGCCGGTGTTTCCAGTTGACACAGGAGCACCTTGGCCGAGTCAAATATATGGCTGGCATTGTGTACATCATCCTTGTCTAGGTTATCATTTGCTCCTGTTACAATAATAATGTTATTTTCTCCTTCATTGGAGACTGCTATGAGGGCAATACCCGTTTGCCCTTGACATTGTTTAACATTGTCCACGTTGACTCCTTCCTTTTTAAGTTGTTTTACATAACTGTCTCCCCAGGCGTCGTTGCCCAGCTTCGCCACCAAAGCTACTGAAGCTCCCAAACGGGCTGCAGCTACACATTGATTGGCACCTTTTCCACCGAAGCCATTGGCAAATTTATGGCCGTGTAAAGTTTCTCCTGGCTTTGGCAAACGATCTACATAACTATAAATATATATTCACAGATAAGGATTAATAAATCGAGTTTCTAGCATTTGAGCAAAGAATTTTAATGTACTTGCCAAATAAAATCCACTATAGCAGAGCCATAAACTAGTATCTCAACGTCCCTGTTCTCCGCCATATCGCTTAGTTTCAGCCGAATTATTCTTAACACGCTGCGCGAGTAGCAAATGCTACGATTGAACTAAATCAGCTGAATCGTACACATATATTTGTTTGTTTGTTGTTTTTGCTGTCTCACATTCTTATCTTAAGATGTTTGGTAAATAAAAAACCATTATACAAATGTTGCGAACTCCTATAACGTCTTCACCGCAACAATCAGTTAAACATACAGGTTGTAGCCAAAAAACTAAAGACCGTCAAAAATCAACGACTTGTCTTTTTATGGTCTGCGTCAGCTAAATCTAGATGTCACTATGTCTAACATGGGAAATATAAGTAAGTGAATATTAGCCAGAGTTCGACAAACAAAATAGTAACGGCAGTACTTTAGCGTACTGTACGAATCTTAATTGAATTCAGTACGTAAACACATTTCTTACAAGAAATAGCAAATTCAGTGGAACACGTATATAATATTATGCTTTTACTTTTAGCGGGCGGTTATGTGCGGTCCTTATAAATTTACCAAAATTTTTCATAAAATTTACTATGGCTATAACGAACGCCTGGATATTGCGAACTTTTTTTATAACGTCCTCAAAAATGCACTTACTTTTTTAAAAAACTCATGGCAACTCTTATTGTTAGCAGCTGTTTCATTCAAAGTAAAGCATAATGTTTAACTAAAACGAAACTTTCGCTTCCATAATAAATACATATAGCAAATAAAACAACAGCATCCAACAACATCCTAGATAGAATTTTCGCATGGATGTTATACATATATCTCTAGACTGCTATCAGGATTGTCATAGGAGTATGTTATCAGAAACGTGGTCAGATAAGCTGATGACAAGTTTGTCCCGATCTGAATCGAAATTACCTATATGTGACGCGCAAAATAGAAAGGACCTAAGGGTAAAAACCAGTTTTGTTCAGGAGAGCCATTTTAAAGATTTAAATACGTGTATCTTTGGTGTACCATCACTTTCATAAAACGCGCATATTTCTGGGAGGGAACACTTTTGGGGCATGGGATCGGTCTCATGCGATGCTCAGATGTCCACATCAAAAAAAAGTGAAAATTAATTTTTTACCCTTAGGTCCCTTTCTCTATGCGCTGTCACATATATGGTCTGTTATAAGTATATGGACCGCCGACAAAAAAGAATATTTTTTTCTGAATAAAAGTTCTGCCTACACATTGAGTATGGAAAAAATAGAAGCAACGTCTTTAAACCACACATAAGCCCTAAAACATTCGTACATACAAATAATTCTTTGAAAAAAGGCATGATTTAACTGGAGATATATTAAATTAGATGTGTTACCTATTTCTTTACTTTAGTTTAGCTGAACTTTACATTTAATCGGTGGGCCATAGAGGGCTCATTGTGATTGTCCTATGAATACAATAAAATTTACGCTAAAAGTTTTCCCAAGAGCTACACCACGCCATTAAAAAAATCAGCCGATTTTCCATGTTACAGGAGGATAACTCTTCCAGATCTTTAAGAAAGTACTTTCCTAGGTAACCACGCTGTCTTTTATCTAGGGACGAGCATCTTCCCCAAAGTTCCTCCATGTCTCAATCTCCTCTTCATCCGCGCACCGGCGGCAGTATTCCACCACTCCCAATTGCAATTTTCCAGTCGTCCTTCTTGTCAATGATTTGATTTTGTATGGTTACGGCTACAGATCCCTAGGAACTAAACATTTGTTGGTCCTAGTCTAGGTTCAACCTTTCTAACAGCCCGTTAAATATACCTATAGTTGCTCACAGTCAGGTTTGTAGAGGTGATTGGTTACATTTTCCAAAACTAATCAGTTTGGATATTACAAGGTCCTGACTATCCACATATAAGTTAATATCTTTGTGCTACTTTGACTTTGGCTAGAATTTAGTCGATATTACTTGCGTATTTGAAAATCTTTACTTCCATCTTTGACCCACCGATGTAGACTGAGATAGAGATGCTCTCTCAGGGAAAGGACAATTGTCATTCTTGTCCTATTGTTTACGTTGCGTCAATAAGTTTTCAATTTATGTTGATTTAGTTTGGCACAATACATACAAAAGGTACTCGCTATAATAACTGACATCTGAATGGCAATGCCGTTCAAATACAACGATGTAGTTGACTTTGCAAATTTTCGGCTTGTCATTTTAGAAGCGACGATACAACATAATTTTTATAAAGTTTCGTGGTCCTCAAAAGCGTATTATTTAAACCATATACAATGACCGTCACAAAGCGGGTGAGTGTTGTGTATAAGGAAATTATTGAACGAAGTTACTATAGAAGTTTTTCCTTTCTAGATGGATATCGATGCCGTCTGTAAGGGCGAAGGATTTCGATCCTATTACATCCAAAAAATTGAGGAACTTCAATTGATTGTTGCTGAGAAATCCCAAAATCTCAGACGTCTGCAGGCTCAGCGTAATGAACTCAATGCTAAAGGTTAGTGAAGAGTATTAAAAGAAATCCGTGCTTTTTAAAACTATTTTTTATAATATCGTGTTTAGTTCGAATGTTGCGAGAAGAACTGCAATTGTTGCAAGAGCAAGGCAGCTATGTGGGGGAAGTCGTTAAACCCATGGACAAGAAAAAGGTGTTGGTAAAAGTTCATCCTGAAGGTAAATTCGTTGTTGATATCGATAAGAATATCGACATCAATGACGTTACACCCAATTGTCGTGTGGCCCTGCGCAATGAAAGTTACACTCTGCACAAAATCTTACCAAACAAGGTGGATCCTTTGGTTTCCCTTATGATGGTCGAAAAGGTGCCCGATTCGACCTATGAAATGGTTGGTGGCTTGGACAAACAAATCAAGGAAATTAAGGAGGTCATCGAATTGCCCGTCAAACATCCCGAGTTATTCGATGCCCTGGGCATTGCTCAACCCAAAGGTGTGCTTCTGTATGGCCCTCCTGGTACTGGTAAAACGTTGCTAGCTCGTGCCGTGGCCCATCATACCGAGTGCACGTTCATTCGTGTGTCTGGTTCCGAATTGGTGCAGAAGTTCATTGGTGAAGGTTCGCGCATGGTTCGAGAACTTTTCGTAATGGCCCGCGAACACGCTCCGTCCATTATCTTTATGGATGAAATCGATTCGATTGGTTCTTCACGTATTGAATCGGGCTCGGGAGGTGACTCCGAAGTACAACGTACTATGTTGGAGCTGCTCAATCAATTAGATGGTTTTGAGGCGACCAAAAACATCAAAGTTATCATGGCCACCAATCGTATTGATATCTTGGATCCTGCTCTACTACGTCCCGGGCGCATTGATCGTAAAATTGAATTCCCTCCACCAAATGAGGAAGCTCGTTTGGACATCCTTAAGATCCATTCACGCAAGATGAATTTAACGCGTGGCATTAATTTGCGCAAAATTGCCGAACTAATGCCAGGTGCATCGGGAGCTGAAGTGAAAGGTGTTTGCACTGAGGCCGGCATGTACGCACTGCGCGAGAGACGTGTACATGTCACTCAGGAAGATTTCGAAATGGCTGTGGCCAAGGTAATGCAGAAAGATTCCGAAAAGAATATGTCGATTAAGAAATTATGGAAGTAAATCTTCTATGGGTATTTAATAACGCGTCTATTTAGGATAATATAAGTTTGCCTTTTTCGTTTGTTTAATATGATATAAAAACAAAGAAATAAATTTTATGTTTAAACGAACACCGATGTGACAATGAAGGAGGTTAAGTCTTAAACCTGATCGGATTAAACTCCAAATAAGAAAAATATGGTGGTGAAATAGCAAAAAATAATCGATTCCTGTTCCGCTGTACGATATGACAGCATAAAAAGGAGGGTCGATTGAAAAACTACAGTCGGTAATTGAAATATTATACAATGGATGTTGTAAGTCACGCAAAAGTTGCTGAAGCCGAGCTACATAAGTACATTGGAAATCATAAGCAAAATTTGGCGACCGCTCATACATACATATTGAAGCATAGGGAGCACGTGATGTGTTACATAAGCTGCTGGAAAACTGAGTTTGAGGAATAGAACCTTAAGATCTGAAATGCACAATATGTCTTGTTGCAGAGTGGAAGCAGAAATAATTTTAAACACACCAGACACGTAGAAGAGCCATGAAGTAAGTAACACACTTAAAACTTCCGTAGACATTCTTATTTTGGTACAGTGATTTCCTTTTTCGACACGGCAGTGAAAATACAGGGTGGGCCAAAAGTTCCATGGGGTTTAAAAATTTAATAACTTTTATTTATATATGATTTTTTTAAATTATATAAATAACACTTGGGAATAAATAATGGAGAGATTCACAACTGAAAAAAGAACCAGAATAATAAAATTTTATTATTTAAATCAGCGATCAATTATTTTAACGCATAGTGATGAAGCTCATTTTCATTTGAATGGCTTTGTTAATAAGCTGAGCTATAGGTTATGGGGTTCTAAAAATCCATCTACGCCAATTGCATCCCATTAGGTGTACAGTATGGTGTGGGATCACATCTGCAAATATCATTTGGCCTTACTTCTTTGAGAATGAAGACGGAAGTGCTAAACCGTAAATGGAGAGTTGTATCGGTTTATTATAGAACATTTTTTACGTCCTGCTCTTTAAAACCGACCTGAGAAGTGATTTCAGCAGGACGGAGCCACTGCCACACTGCTCGAGACACAATGGCACTTTTAAGTCAAATTTTTAGAGAGCGAATAATTTCCAGAAATTCCGAAATTATTTGGCCAGCGCGATCGCCAGATTTGTCAGTACCCGACTATTTTCTTTGGGGTTATTTGAAGGAGTGAGAAGTATATGTGAAAAAGCCCAAGACAGTCCTTCAACTCAAGGCCAACATTGTTGCAAAAATTCCAACGCTACAGCCACAAATTTTGAAAGATGTTATGGAAAATGCTCGAAAAGGAGCCCATCATTGCGAAGCTGAAAACAGCGTTCATTTAAGTGACATCATTTTTCATACTTTGTGTAAAAAAAATCCATTTTTCATATTATATAATCTGAGAAAAAAAATAACAATCAAAAAAGTTATTAAAGTTTTTAACCCCATGGTAACTTTTGGCCAACCCTGTACTAGATAGCAGGTCAACAGTTTGTAAAACGGAATATTTTTATTTAATTCATTTAATCCACACATGTAATTTAGAGCCAGTAGGCAAATTTGAAGTAAAGTAGCACCCGTCCTAAAACTACGTAGGTAATCCCATTAATACAGGGTGTCTGTCGGGAAGGTATACTATTTTGTTTGTTTATATTTTATTATTAAATGAAAGAGAATGTATTTAATATTGATAAATGTTTTATTTAATGTCGGCAATTATGTATGGAATACAATATCAGATAAATGTCCGCCTCTGTTAGCCTCACAAATGCGAGCCCTTTTGTTCATATTTTTTTATTACATTCTCACACATTTCACGCGGTATTTCATTAATTTAATCACGAATTTTTTTTTGAGTTGCTCAAGCGTTTCTGGTTTGTTTGCATAAACTTTGCTTTTCAGATATACCCACAAAAAGAAGTCCGGAGCAATCAAATCAGGCGACCGTGGAGGCCAATCAAACAACATCACAATTTCTTTAAATAACTTGTGGAAAGAGTCTTGCAGTAATTTCATTGTAATCCAGGCTGTATGCGATGTGGCAGCGTCTTGTTGATACCACATGTTAATCAAGCTCAAAGCATGCAGTTTCTGTCATTAAAAAATTTTCAATCATATCACGAGATCGCTCCCTATTGATAGTTACCGTTACGCCGTTTTCATTTTCATAGAAGTAAGGTCCAATGACTCCTCCTGACCAAATTGCACACAAGACTGTAACTTTTAATAGATGCAAAGGTGACTGATGAATAATTTGAAGGTTTTCCATTTCCGTTACCAAGATCTGCCGTTACTGTCAACAGTCAGCGTTACCGCGCCATGCGTAACGAGTTTTTGGTTCCAAAAATTTGAGAAAATGACATCGACGACATTTGGTTTCAACAAGACGGGGCCACATGTCACACTGCCAACGCAACCATCGACATTTTACGCAATGTTTTTGAAAATCGAATAATCAGCCGATATTGTGATGTCAATTGGCCACCTCGGAGCTGTGATTTGAGCCCTTTGGATTACATTCTGTGTGAAACATTAATGTTATCAAAGCACAAAATTGAAGCTTGAAACATGAATTCGAAGTTGCCATAGAAGAGATTCGACTCGAAACAATCGAAAATGTACTAAAAAATTGGGTTGATCGGATGAGGTACTGCCAAGTCAGTTGTGGTAATCATATGAATGATACGAGTATTGTGTTCCATTATTAAATAACAAAGTTCGACCTTTCCAAAAAAACAGAAATTTAAAAAAATTATTAGTATTTTTTTTTACAGTCGATTGCCCACAGAGAACCCGTGGACCAAAAGTAACCATGGGGTATAAACTTTAATAACTTTTTCGTTTATTAATAATTTTTTTCTCAGCAACAATGTTGGCCTTGAGTTGAAGGATTGTCTCGGACTTATTCACATATACTCGCTCCTTCAAATAACCACCAAAAAATAGTCGGGTGCTGACAAATCTGGCGATCGCGCAGGCTAAATAATTTCCGAATTTCTGGAAATTATTCGTTCTCCAAAAATTTGGTTTGAAAGTGCCATTGTGTCTCGAGCAGTGTGGACAGTGGCTCCGTCCGGCTGAAAATACATCTGAGGTCTGTTTTCAAGGGCAGGACGTTTGAAATTTTCTATCATAAACCGATACCGCTCTGTATTTACGGCACTTCTTTCTTCATTCTCGAAGAAGTAAGGCCCAATGATATTTGCAGATGTGATACACCTAATGGGGTACAATTGGCGTTGATGGATGGCTCTTTGATTTTCAGAACCCTAGAACCTATAGTTATGCTTATTAACAAAGCCATTCAAATGAAAATGAACTTCATCATGCGTTTGCTTTAAAATAATTGATCGTTGATTTAAATAATAAAAATTTATTATTCTGGTTCTTTGTTCAGTTGTGAATCTCTTCATTATTTATTCTCCAAGTGTTATTTATATTAACTGAAAAAATATATAAATATATGAACGAAAAAGTTATTAAATTTTTAAACCCCATGATAACTTTTGGCCCACCCTGTATAAGCCATCATATGCGCTCGAGATATATGTAATCCGGATTTAATTAATAATGTAAATATATACTTAGAACTTCCGGTTTTTATCTCTTCTGTTATCAGTGAGGCGTCAATGTTTGCGATTATTATTGAAACAGTGAAATTTTCTCACACATCCTTATATGTATCGTATCTATGTTTTATATTTGAAAAAATTTGGGTCTAGTACCAGCCTGTATGGGTCTTACAATCCATCATTTTAAGTATGTACATATGGGTATAAAAAAGGAGATTGATGTCAGTTTTACGTTATTATCACCATTATGCTCTTTAGCGGGTTTCTCCAACCTTTTGTTGAATGGTGAGGTCTTTCTTAAACCTCTCCTACTCTTGGGGTCGAAGCACCCATTTGATACACAACTCCCCATCAAGCATACACTTTACCAGCGACTTCCACCACGAAACTCCCCCAACAGGTAATGCTAAAACAATCGTTCTATCTGTTCATTCTATTTTCCCCATAGGGAGGAGAAGATTTAATGGCATGAGTGATGAATGGTTTTCCAATCCACAGTGTATCACTGCTCCATACGGGATGTGTCCTATAAAGCTTTTCTTGAGAGTGAAGATAGAGCTAGAAATACGAGGGCTGCTATATATAATTCTGGCCTAATAATGCGAATATTTATCATAAAAAATGTTTTTATTGTTTTTCAATGTATTCTCCAGCATGATTTATACACTTTTGCATGCGCTCAAACCAATTGTCAAAGCACTTTTTCCACTCCGATTTAACGCCTTCAAAACATGAGTTTTGAACGCTTTAACAGCATCTTCTGGCGACGAAAATCGTTGACCACGCATTTTTTTCTTGATGTGCGGAAATAAAGGGAAGTCATTGCGTGCCAAGTCAGGGCTGTACGGCGGATGACCCATCAATTCGACGTTTTTGCGCGGTCAAAAAGGCGCTGGTTTGAGCCGATGTGTGAGAGCTCGCATTGTCATGGTGCACTCTTTATCGTTTTTCGAATTTCTCCGAAGACTTCAGGCAAACAAATTGTGGTGTACCCCTCAGAATGGACCGTCCTACGTTGCTCATGCGAAACAGTTGCCACATGACCAGTTTTGCCGTTGAAACAGGCGAATATTTCTTCGAAGTGCTTCTTCCACGAACAGCTTTCGTTGGATTTGGCTCGTCTTCGAAGACCCACACGCTCAATTGCTGTTTTGTTTCGGGTTCATACTCATAGAATCATGATTCGTCACCTGTGACGATCTTATAAACGTTTCTTTTGAAATTTCTTTGCACCAATCAACACGAGCCTTTTATTAAGCGATTGTCAAATTGTGCGGGATCCAACGAGAACAAACGTTTTTCCGGCCAGGCCTCTATCTCACGGTATGTCACATGACGAAAAAAACGGCCGTTTTTGGACGACCTTCGTCTTTGAGCGAGCGTCGGCCACGATTGAATTCGTTAAACCAGTTTTTCACAGTGCTATAGGATGGTTGGTGCTTCATCACCATACACAGAGATTATCCACGTCGAAAGTTGTAAAAAATTATCGCACGTATTGCCGCCCTCAGAACATCAACATGGTGTCTTCTTATGTCTTCTGAGGACCATCCACATGAGGAGACGAAGCTCCTTACCGTGCGCAGACACAATATTCTGCAGCAGTCATCCTAACCACTATCTCTTGGACAGGATGCCTCCGCCCAGGCAGATCTTCATGATCTAGAGAGAGAGGTCCAGCGGTACAAGAGATAACCTCGAGATCATCAAAACTATTAGGCAGGTCTGAACAACATTCACGCCGATGAAGTCGCAGCAGCAGAATCCAGCTACCGTGTGAATGTAGTGCTAGGGGAGCGTCCCCCGGATTTTTCACCTGAGGAGTAGGTACTACTTAGGTAGACGCGCGTGATGTTAATTTTATTCGGATTATCAGATTAATACACCGCATCGTTTGAAAGGTATAAGGGCAGTAAAATCCAAAATTTAATTATTACGTTTTTGTAAAAGTGTAAATTAGTTTTATTTTCATCAAAAGTCTATACAAACTTTATTTGATAACTTAAAAAACGGGCCTTACTAACTATAAATTGTTTCGAAATACACCTTCAAGTATTTATTTATTCAATTTTGAACTAATTTCTTTCTTAAGTTTAACTTAATGGAGAAGAATGACTAGAATCTTTTATTTTCTTGTTTGTTTCACGGAAACAAATGACTAGAATCAGAGATTTTTTACGAGAAGTTCGATTGAGTTGTAGCAGACACTGGACACTGGATAATCCACTTTTGCCGGGAGATTGTTTTTTCAGATCTTAAATACATGATCATTTTCCCCTCGGCCAACTAAAGCATCGCGTAAGCGCGTGTAGAGCAAACTGTCGGAGGGTATGCCTTCTCTTTGCAAAAATAATATTGTTTCCTGGGCGCACATGGCATAACCCAAAGCTTCGGCCTCCTGTTCCGACATAACGTGCTGCTGGGCAGGTGGCGGAGAAATGAGGTAGTCATCCTCGTACGTTTCAAAATCCTGTTCGAAAGCGTCCAATTCCTGTTGCAACTCTAACATTTTCGATTGTATTGCTTCGAGTAGGTGTCTATTGCGTTCATTAATAAAATTATCCTGGTTGCCTTCAGGTGCATTTGCATCATCATCATTATCTTCAGGCTCCGGAGGTGGTGTATCACAGCGTAGGCGTTTACTTCGAGGTGGTTGTGTAGATGCATTAGCTTGTGCTGTTTCTCTGGATTCATTGCTAGACTCATCATCGTTGTTCGGTGTGGTTTTCGGTGATAATCTAGAACTTCCACTTGGCGTTTCTTCAGCAGCAGCAGCAGTATCCACTAATGCTTGCGTCAACGTCGGGGTCTGATGTTTATCCAATTTTCGTTTCATTATTAGTTTGCCCGACATTTTTGGCGATTTGGTTTTTATTTTAATTTGATTTTACAATATTTTTGTTTTTTTGTGGCGCTAGCTTCACTTGTTCAAATTGTTGCGTCCGCGAGCTCATCCAAAATCCGACTGACTGACTCTGCAGCACCGTCTGCCATGATAATTTGTGCCCTGACACAGAAAACTATCTCTGGCGTTGATTCGTTACAGAAATGAACCCTTACTCTGCAACTGCCACTGCAGAGACTGCGGCAGCAGGAACAATCTAACCGACATAAGGGTAACTAACATACCCTTCGCACCACCACAATTGAGAGATGGGACGAAAGACAAAACAAAAAAAAAATAACAGCTGAGACAGCTGTTCGCATTTATGCCTGCGACGGCCGGCCGGTGAAACACATACATGCACACAAAGTGGCTCAAAGTGGTTGGTTGCAATATGTTCAGTTTCGTATTAAATCATCCCCTGATCGTCAGTTACAGCAAACAGACACAAACAATCGTCACTGCGCCCGTAGCAGCTGCAATGCCCGGCACTACGGAAATAACACACTTCCATACATAATTGTATCTACCCTACATCCTACAAAAACTTATTGTCCAATAATGGTGAGATGAGGTGTTTGTAACATAGTTACGGAAATGATACTGGTGTCATATGTCGGAGCAATGGGAATGATGTTTTGGGTTTTATTGTTCTATGGCGAATTTTGGAACAAGTTTTCATACCTTACAAGTGGTAGAGTTTCTTTGGTCCATACTCGTATAAGTGCCTCTTTTAGGTAAGGAGGCACGAACTTCGTAGATTCTTTCTATACCCTCCTACGGATTCTTTCTATACCCTACATCATATTTTGTCATCCTTTTGCAAAACTTTGTTATATTCATCGAAGAACCTATACTTAGTCTGTCATCACGATCTCTTGTTGGCCCTGGCCTGCTCAATTAATGATTTATAAGCACCTTGGTCTTGGTGCTCCTCTGCGCTTTTCGGGGTGGTTATTGTTGAAGCTACAACTGTGTGCCGGGGTGACATCCCTTGTCCGAAGAATTGCTCTTTGGGTCAATCCGGTCCATAAAACCAGCTGCCGTGGGATTGGATTTTATAACTGGTAGTTATTGCCAAACACCTTTTTGGCTGAAGCGTTTATATCCATTCGGCCGACATGTTCAAGCGAACGCAATCGTTGTATTTCGATGTTCTTAACTTAATCCATGTCGGGATACCGCTTATACAGTTTACGGTTCGTTTAGATGTTTAGCTCGTTAGTTTTATTTCGGTCTGTTACTTTTACACATTGAACAGGGATTTACCGGCTTAACACTCTTGCATCTATATTTAAATAGAAGACAAGTTTTTAACAAAATGGCAAAGTGACATTGATGTGGAGTCCCTGTAGAGGTGGCAGGAGTGAGTTGTATTTTCGTGGGCAATTGTGTGAAGAAAACTTGAAAAGTAAGATTTACAACAGTAGTTCTCATTCGTTTGGCTAGAGCCTGGCCTTATAGAGTTCGGTTTTACTTTCAACAATTGCTGCAAAGCTTTCTGAAGAGGTTTGTCACGTACCCGAAATCTTTATCATGATTTGCAGTGTGCAGCCACGAAAATCAATATCACTTTGTCATTTTGTTAAAAACTTCTATTTTAATATAGATGCAAGAGGTCTTGAGCCGGTTAATCCCTGTTGAATGTGCTCGTTTAGATT
This sequence comes from Hydrotaea diabolus, assembly GCA_963513945.1. Taxonomy (NCBI): domain Eukaryota; kingdom Metazoa; phylum Arthropoda; class Insecta; order Diptera; family Muscidae; genus Hydrotaea; species Hydrotaea diabolus. The sequence continues at coordinate 91,383,295 of OY740718.1, forward strand.
TTACGAAGTATTTTTCTCTTGAAGCTTGTTAATACAGTTTAATCCGTTTTTGATTGCACCCATGCTTCGGCGCCATAAAAAGTCTCTGTTCAACAGTTTACCAGGCCTAATTTGACAACACTATCCGTCTTTTTTATGCTGACATCGTTCTTTAGGTTCATGGCAAATCCATGGTATACAAATTCCTCTACTCGACGTAGCAACTGCTGGCCAAAACGATCTCGCTTTTCCTTTGTATCGGTGACTGCCCAGTAGTTTACCATTATACCGACATTAGACGACTCTAATTCAACCTTTGTCGCGTCGTGGTGTGATGAATTTGTGCACCACTATCTTGCCACTTAACCCTGGTTCAACCCCGGGTAAAAACGTCTAACAATTTTCTGTGACGGGTTTCCAGCTCATAAATGTCGCTGACTTTACGAGTAAATCTATAAAATAAATCTATTCTAAATGTATAAAATCCATTAGCCATTAAAAAAATCGAAGCCGGTGTTAAACAGAAGGTCCCGGACAGTGAGTATAACAATTGAGAAGTTTCCCCTTTTTTCGTTAATGGGATGTTGTGGGACTTAATTGGTATGTAATTTAACCATTGAAAAAGCTGCAGTTATATCTCGCTTTGTTCTTCCGACAATGTCTATGTCGCCTGCATACGCGAGACAGATGTGACCCTTGGTAAGCATTTTCCAGGACTTTCTCTTTTAAAATGTAGGAGACACGATACACGACAAGCCTTTACCCTGTCTGAGACCTCTTGTCGCACAGATTGGCTCGAAGAAGTCACTTCCAAGGTTAACTAAGGATTTAGTGTCACTCAGGGTAATTCCACAAAGGAGTACGCATTTTTGTGGTTCTCCTTATGTAGACTTGGTTTTAAATACTTCATCTCTTATCAGAGTTTCGAATGTAGCCTTATAGACGGTAAAGTCATTTTTAGAATTTGGAGCAGTGTGAAGATTTGATCGATGTTTTTATTTGGCCTTAACTCACACTGGTGCGATTAGATCGAGTTTGGATTTCTATATTTAGTATAGTATTTTACACGCTATAGGTAACTTTTTCGCGGTGCTAGGAGCAAACGGTCTTGTCTACCTTTTTGGAACATTGGACTTAGTACGCTAAGGTTACAAGGGTCGTGCGTTCGTTCGATTTTTCCTACAGTTCAAACAACCTGATTACCTACTTTACTAGCTTTTCTACTCCGGTCCTTGGAATACGACTGGCAACATTAAGCTCCTTTATCTGTGGTTGATTGTACGAGGGCATAACAATAATTCATAGACATTTCAAATAAAACAGTTTTTTGCAAAAAAAATATTTAATATAAATTTTTTTTAGCTCAAAACACTTGCTCCAACGTTTCTCCGATTTTTGTATCCCTTCGAAAAAACATGATTTTTCGAGGTCTATATAATAGGCATTTGTTTGATTAATAATGTTATCGTTGTAGCTGAATATCTTTCCACCGATCCATTTCTTAAGGTTTAGAAATAAGAAATAGTCACAGGGGGCTAAATTCGGAGAATATGGCGGATGTGGTACTAATTCGTAACCCAATTCATGCATCTTTGCCATTGAGACACGAGTGCACCCGTACATTATCTTGATGAAAAATAACTTTTTTCTTGGCCATATGGGATGGTTTTATTAAAACCTCGTTAAATCGGTCCAATAAATTGTTCTAATATTCGCCGATCTTCCCTTTTGAAGGTAATCGATGTGGATTATCCCGCTGTTGCCATCACCTTATTGGCCGACAACGTCACCTTGGCCTTCTTCGGAGCCGATTCAACCGGAGAAACAATTTGTTTAGACTGCTACTTGGTCTCCGGAGTGTTGTAATGGATCCGTGTTTCATCCACAATTACAAAAAGCCGCAAAAACTCATTCGAATTGCGGTTAAACAACTCCAAACAATCATTTAAAGTTCTCACACGATTAGGTTTACGGTCAATTGAGAGAAAACGCAGCAGACATCTTGAAGACAGCTTTCTTAAACCCAACTGATCATGTAAAATCGAAACCACACTGCAATAAATCTCCCGCTCTTTTACTTTTTGATCGTTCGTGGAATCCACAATTTTTTCGACATTTTCGGATGTATGTATTGACCTCAATTGACCATACAGAACGTTCAGCGCCATTTGTACTTGTGCGACCATAATGAAAGTAGTAAACCACTTTTTAGCCATTGAAAAGGATGATGCAGAGTCCCCATAGTATTTATCAAGCTTTTCCTTGGTTTGATTGACGGTTTATCACCATTTCCCATTTTTAACAAAAATCCACGAGGTTGTATGTTTAAACAGCTGTTAAACACAAACTAAATGACGGAACTCTCTCAATAGACAGTAGTCTGCTCCAGATGATATTTGATAGGAGCAGTGTTGCATTTTAAATAACTAAGAAGGACGTTGGAAAAAACACGGAATTATAAATATTGTATGGTACCAGTATTGCATTGTAAGCTAGGTTCTTTATTTCTTTGGCGACCTTTCATATTCAGTTATTCCAAATTTGCCAACAAATATTTTAAAATTTGTGCATACGTAAAAAATTTATATCGGTTAAAATTTGATCTCAGAAAGCATCAATTGTTTAATGTGCCAACAGGGGATGTAGAGTTTGAATTTTTCTTCGTCTGTATTTTTTTCGTTCAGATTGTGGATACCATGTCAAAGACATTGCATCGAAAGGACAGAAGTTTATTTGGGTGGTATGGTCAAGACAACCAAATTCAAATTTTGAACGTACAATGAATGGTGTCCTTTAAACATTAAGCTTTATTTATGCTACACGTTAAAATAATCCGCTAATAATAAGTTGATACTCTATTCCCTTCTTTTGATACATATTGACTTGCAAAAGTAAAGTGGTACCGCCGCAACCTATTATATACTTTTTCAATTTTCCGAAAAAAACATTTTTGCGAAAATATTTTTAAAATAAACCGACAACAAATCCTTTGAATAGAATTATTGAGGAAGTACAAAAATGACGGCGTCTCCACGATAATGAAATGTATCTCTTAGTCATGTAAAAGCTAGATAGAGACAACTTTATAGTCAAAAGTGGCAAAAAAGACTTTTTGTCTTTTTTGTCGTATAAGTATTGCATACTTGCTATCAGTCTTAGTTTTTAATGCTGCGAAAAAACAACTATTTTAGACTCTAAAACAAGTCTAAAATTTCTCTGCAAACTCTGCGGATTTGTAAGGAATTATAGCAAGGTCGGTGGTAATATGTGACTTCTAGAGCGGCGAAGCCCTCAATCCGAAAGAACCTTTGCATGGGGTCTGTATGAAAACATATTTTGCGGGAGGCTATACGAGAGCGAAAAACGAAATGGGAAAATGTTACTAGAATCAATTATAGTAGTTCGCACAAAACGCACTATGAATTGTTTGATCGAACTTTAAATGGGTTTTGTGGAGCGACAGGTATAGCTTTATCGAGCTTCAGAGAGGTTGGTGAAATCATTCATAATGCCCTATGCTCAACTTGAACGAGATCGGTTTTTATATAAAACTTATTAAGCAGGGCTTTAAATAGATATGAAACATTTTGTGGGGACTTTACGAAAACACTAGCCGTTTTTCCATTATAACAAGGATTGATGATTTATATCCAATAAAGGGATATTTTGACAAAGTTCGGATATAAAATATTGCTTGTAAAACGATACACCTGATATGTGGGAGATACCTTTGCATAAAGGAAAACATAGACCGATATGGCGTAATGTGGCATGCGTAATTTAAATACTGTTTAATCAAATTGTTGGCACTTACTATACTTAGTAGGGACATAAATACTGTTACAACATTGAACACACCCATTTTAATAGTAGAACTGAACATACCCCGTTAATGTCATATGGGGTTTGAAAGCTAACCTCAATAGCAGTAGTCAATAATGGGATTTTAAAATTGTTTCAACTTTCATCATGGAGTGGCAGATAATGAGAACCGTATCGCTGTAATAGCGCTTTTCAAGTGAGAAATGAAAAAAGGCGATATTTTTAAAACGCTCCGGCCACTAGGGATTAGCCGCATGTTCGTCTACTGATGCATAAAACTATTTGAGGAGACTGAAGATGTAAAAGACCGCCACCGGTCGGGCCGCCCACCTCTGTTCGAACACCGCATGTCATCAAAGCCGTTAAATCAAGTATTCACAGAAATCCACTCCGAAAACAGAAAATCATGGCCCGTGAGATGAATATCACGCAAAAGTCTATGAGTCGAATCATTAAAAAAGACTTGGAACTTGGGGCTTTCAAACGACGTACCGGACATTTATTGACTGCTGCTTTTTAAAAAAATAGGATTGAAAAATGCAAACGTCTTTTCCCAGGCCTGGCTCCGAAACAATTTGCCAGCGTTCATTTCCTCTGAAGAATGGCCCTCAGATTGTCCAGATTTTAACCCATTGGATTACAAATTGTGGACGGTTTTAGAGGGCAAGTTTTGTCACAAAAGATACCCCAACGTTGGATCTCTTAAGACTGTTTTGTTTCGAGCTGTGGCCAATTTTCCAATGGACGAGGTTCGTACAGCTATTGACGATTGTCCAGTGCAACTTAAGGCGTGTGTAAAGGCAAAAGATGGACATTTCGCTTAAGTAGATTCTTTTTAGATACAATATACATCAATAAATATATTAAAAAATATTTGGTCCAAAAACATTCAGTACTTTTTATTTTAAGCAAAAAACCTACTAAGTATAAGTAGTATACATATATTTAAACCTGATGCCTCCACATAGAGAATCGAGAACTCGACTGTTTTTGATATCTAGGTAATCTAGATATTCCAAAAATGGCAGCTCTTTTTTTTTGAAATTTACAAAAATTTGTTTTAATTTCTAACAAGACGCCAGGAATGTCTATGAAAACATTCTGACCTCAAAACGGAAGGGATACAAAATTGGTCCTTAAATATCATCATTTGCGACTCTATTCGTTCTGTTCAAAATTGGGTCAGAATCTTACATCCGATTCTGACACAATTTTGTTGAGACGGATTCTAAAATCTGAATAAATATCAATAGGGTTCGTTCTTGACCTAACCTGAACAATGACGAGAGACAATGGAATTTTACAGAGATTCTATATAGATCGATCGAGCGTATCTTCTTGCATTTAGGGTGTTACAGCGTCAACGCCCTGGACCACAGATTGGTGTTGGGTATACAATTTTGGTATCTTTCTGGCTGAAAATGTACTCGTAGTTTTTTTCTAATATTTTTCGTACTAATTCATCAATCTCATTTATCATCTCTACCACATAAAATGTTTTCCGTTTATTTCTGGAAAGTGGTGTTCACCTCACCAACAATTTGTTTTGTAGGTGCTAGACCAATTGTTAAACCTGATCTTTTGTTTCTTTATAAATTATAGTAAAGATCAGGAATATTTTTGAGCGCTTAATGTAAGTTATTTTTTTCTACGATAGTTTAAGGTAATAATTGTGAGACTTTATTTTGACATTGGAGGTTCAATTTTATTCTTTTCAAAATCGAACTTCAAACAATTAATTTACCTAAAAGCTGTGATTCACTTAAATTTAAAGTCAAAAAGGGACCAAAAAGTTAATTTTATAAATTGGTTCTGTTACGAAAAATGTGCACACTTTTTAAATCAATTTTCAGGGTGGAAAAATAATCTGACATTTATAAGCTTATCCGATAAATAAAGCCTTTGTCCAAAATTATTATACTCGTGTCGATTCTCAATGTAGATTTGCTAAAATCTACAATACCCAGTTTAAATAGTTTAAATATTTTGCTACATTCGATGACTCAATGGAATTGTTTTCCATCAGATGTTTTATCCACCATTTCTTCTTTTTATCTCTCGCTTTTTTCTTCCATACCTTTACGCAAGACTTATTTACATGATCAACGAAAAAGGATTAAATAACCATGAAGTGGGAAGTTGCTGGTACCATATTCTGTAGTTTGTGGAATTGCGACAGCCCACAAAAGTAGTTGGATTGACACCATATAAAATCAAGGGTTACACAGTTTTTAAAAAAGAATATTCTGTAGTCAACAGCAGTTCCTTCAACACCATATTTTAACGAGGATTACACAGATTTCAAAATATCAAATTTCAAAAAATGTCCTTAGACAAAAGTCGATCTACGCCTTACATTGTTGCAAAACGTTCTCAAAGTTCGTGTAAATAAAATGAATAACTACATTTGAAAATTTTATTTAGTGTTTACTGTGCAGGGAATAAATTAGTCGTTCTTTACCGACAATGCATAAATTGAAAAAAACTACATATTTCTGTTTGCACTTCCCCTTTTTCGTTCTCTTTGTTTTTGTTTCTTCATCATTATCATCATCGAAAACGACACGCGACCAATTCATATATTGTTCAGGTAAAGTAAAATGAAAAGCTTTGCATTTGTTTTCATCCCTTAAAAAATTATCTTGAAACGTATGCATGATCCCCAAAATAAACTCATCCATTTCATACATGCTTCGTTAAGTTAAGAAAATGTATCGCAATATGTATAATAGATGCAAGTTCTATTTCTTGTATCCCTTAAACTAGTATATTTACACTGCTATTGTTTTTGAATCACTCGCATATCAATTAACTCAGGAGCGTTCTAGACTTTACTTAGGATCGTAAGTGAATTTATGTTTTTGGTTTAGATCCGGAGATATTTATTTCTCATTCATTTAAAAAAACATCGTTAAATCGAGAGTTCGATTCTTTTCAACTCTTTGATCAATAATTTCATCGTTGGAGCTAAATCTCTTACCACCGAGACATTTCTTTAGGTTTGGAAAATAGGAAATATTCACTGGAGCTAAATCCGTAGATTATGGCGGATGAGGTACCAATTCGTAGCCCAATTCATGTAATTTAGCCATTAAGACTGCACACGTTTACACCCGTGCATTATCTTCATGAAAAAGAACTTTTTTCTTGGCCATATGAGGTCCTCGTTAAATCGGCCCAATAAGTTGGCATAATATTCGTCGTTTACTGTTTTTCCCTTTTGAATGTAATCGATGTAGATTATACCGCGTGTGGATTATACAACTGTTGCCATCACCTTATTGGCCGACAAAGTATCCTTGGTCTTCTTCGGAGCCCGTTCATCGGGAGAATCCGATTGTTTAGACTGCTGCTTGGTCTCCGGAGTGTTGTAATGAATCCATGTATTATCCACAGTTACAAAACGCCGCAATAATTCAAATTGGGGTTTAACAACTTCAAACAGTCCTTTGAAGTTGTCACACGATTACGTTTATGGAAAGTTGAGAGACAATGCGGCCGATATTTTGTAGAAGGCTTTCTTAAACCCAACTTATCATGTAAAATCGAATCCACACTGCCATATGAAATTCGTCTGGCATTAACAATCTTACGCACTTTTACTCTTCGATCGGCTTTTACTCTTCAATCGTGTATTGGGTGTATTGACCTTAATTGGCCGTCCAGAACGTTCAGCGTCATTTTTACTTGTGCGAACACAACGTAAATCAGTAAACCACTTTTTTACCATTAAAATCGATGGTGCATAGTATTTATAAAGCTTTTCTATGGTTTGATTGACGTTTTTGCCGCAAAAAATAATGTTTAATGAGGACTCAAAATTCACTTTTTCCATTTTTAACAAAATCCACGAGGTTGTATGTTTTGAACAGCTGTTAAACACAAACTAAATGCCGGAACTCACTCAAAATATAAAGTACTGAATGTTTTTGGACTAAATATTTTTTAATATATTTATTGATGTATGTTGTTTCCAAAAAGATCTACTTATTCGTAATGTCCGCCTTTTGCCTTTAAACACGCCTTAAGTCGCACTGGCCAATCGCCAATTGCTGCACGAACCTCGCCCATTAGAAAATTGGCAACAGCTCGAACCAAAGCAGTCTTAAGAGATCTAATGTTGGGGTATCTTTTGTGACAAACCTTGTTCTCTAAAACCGTCCACAATTTGTAATGGGTTCAAATCTGGACTGTCTGAGGGCCATTCTTCAGAGGAAATGAACGCTGGCAAATTGTTTCGAAGCCAGGCATGGGACGTTTTGGCCTTACTGGCCGGTGCAGAATCCTGCTGGAAAGTCCACGGCTGGTTTTGGAACAGGGTATTGTTAAGAGGCTTCACAACAGCTTCCAAAACGGTTTCTTGGTAAACTTTGGCCGATGTTTTTACTCCTTGTTCGCAGAAATGCAGGTCAGTGGCCCAATCGTAAGAGACACCCCACCAAATCATGACTGAAGCTGGGTGATAACCCTATTTCCACCCTTGGGATCAGTTAAGATGCTTCCTTAGGTGACCGCGCATACACTATCATTTTGCTTGTTAAATTTTTTCCTGAACGGTAAAATTTTTTTCATCGGTGAACAAAATTTTTCTGTGGAAGTTATCAGGGTGCTTCACCGAAAGACGTTTGCATTATTTTTTTGAAGCTACAGTCAATAAATGTCCGGTACGTCGTTTGAAAGCCCCAGTTTTCAAGTCTTTTTTAATGATTCGACTCATGGACTTTTGGGTGATATTCATCTCACGGACCATGATTTTCTGTTTTCGGAGCGGATTTCTGTGAATTCTTTATTTTTACGGCTTTGATGACATGCGGTGTTCGAACAGAGCGTGGGCTGCCCGACCGGTGGCGGTCTTTTACATTTCCAGTCTCCTCAAACAGTTTAGGTAGACGAACATGCGGCTAATCCCTAGTGTCCGGAGCGTTTTGAAAATATCGTTTTTTTTCATGTCACACTTGTAAAGCGCTATTACAGCGATACGGTTTTCATTATCCGACCACTCCATGATGAAAGTTGAAACAATTTTAAAATCCCGTTACAGACTAACGCTATTGAGGTTAGCTTTCAAAAACCCATATGACATTAACGGGGTATGTTCAGTTCTACTAATGAAATGGGTGTGTTCAATGTTGTAACAGTATTTATTTCCTACTAAGTACAATGGTGTTCTGATTTGGTTGTTTGTTTAATCGGGAGGGACCTTGGAACTGAAGTTATATCTAAACGGAGCCAATATATAATATGACCGATTTTTATCTAAGTGGGACTTATCGATCATTATTAACTGTGCCACATTTCAGAAAGATTAGTCATAATGACATACCATCGATTAAACGTTTGTGTAGGGGTTATATCTAAATCCTTTCGTCCTTTGTCCAAAAAACTTACTTTTGACAGTATTTTTTTATTACTGATGCAATATGTGCCTTCTTTGCGAAGAATTTTATTCAAAGAAAATCTTTAGCGAGTTAAAGCGAGATCGGTTATTCTAAATCCTTAATTGTTTGTAATATTTTATTAATAACTTGTTTGTAAATTAAAAATTTTCAAATAAAACGGCAAAGGTTTGAAAATTTCCGGATTAGTCGGAGGATACTAGGGTAAAATCGTTTTTCAGTCGAATAGTCATAACTTTGAAACGGTAGGACCTCAGGCTTTTAGGTAATTTTGGAAAGGTACGAGAATTGCTAAGTTCTGAATCAGTAGTCAGACTTTTTTGCATTTCAGCCAAATAGATGTAGGCCTTTTAGAAGAAAAAAAATCCGACCCCTGGTTCAGAACTTAGCAATTGTACTCTAGTACTCTCCGACCACCAATACGAAAATTTTCAAACCGCTGCCATTTCGTCACTTTACATTTTCGGGCATGGTCGTAGATAGACATACATATTTACAGGAAATGAGCCAAGGAATACGCTGGTGAAATTTGTCCAGCTGTACATAAACGACAACGTTATTAAGTGACTATCAAGAATTTTTAGTGCATATTTTTTCTCTTTATAGGCATATTTTTCGATTTTATGGTGCATACTTTAGTGTTTAGAGAATTCCATATTAATAACCATAAATCAAAAATGAAAACTTACTCGATGCAGCCATTTTTAGCACTTAAACTGGATATCTATTATCGTATTAAAAGAAAATTAGATTTTTATAGGTGTTTTGAAATATGGAAATTGGTCTGCCGAAATAGTAGCACATGCTTTTAAATATATATTGAGTCCTTTTATGTATAGATTTAAGTATAGTATTGTGATTTGCCCTGAAAAAGATGACGAGTTTTTGTATGAGAATTTCAAACCCCTTTTGATATTTTTTACATTTTTTATTGCGGTCATTCATTCATCCTTTTGCCCGAAGTTTCGGTCACTTCCTTTTGTTGCAGATGTGTTTCAGATATTGACATAAATGTGTACACGTGTACATACAAACGTATTAATTTACCTAAATATGTATCTGACATACATACATATTTAAGATGGATGAGATCGCTGACTTCATTATGGGGTTGAGACAGTCTAAAAACGTGAATATGAATGACAGAGATTGCTGTCGTCGGCAAATGAGTATAAGTTTATTGAATTCATGGTCAGACCCAAAAAGATCGTTAATGAAAATACGAAAAAGTGATGAAGATAGGACGGAACCATGTACTACACCGGTGGTTAGCCTATGTTCGCTGGATGAGAACTCATCTACAATAGCTCGTATAGAGCTATCTCTCAAAAAGCTCGAAATAAATCGAGCAAAGGTATTACCGAAGTCAAAAACTATCAGCTTTAATATGAGTGTACCGTGCCAGACTCAATTAAAGGCCTTGCAGATATCCAGAGCCACGACCATACTCTCACCAAATTGGTGGATAGCTCTCCGGGAGAGCGATTTCTACGGAAGCCATGCTATCGATCACTTAGCAGGTCGTTAATCGCTAAACACCTCACAAGATGGTGGTTCATCGTGCTCTCCATTACCTTAGAGAGTGCTGAGCAAATCGCAATTGGCCGATAGTTCGCAGGATTATTGGCTTTACCCAATTTAGGGATCGGCTGGCCGTTCGCAACCTTTCAAAACGCTGGAAAGATTCCCGAACAATAACTTAATTTGAGTAAGGGACGTTCTAGCGTCGAAGAGCACTTGCATAGGACAAGTGCCGAAGTACCATCCGGGGCCGGGGTTTTATTAACATCGAGATTCGCAAGAACCTTTTAAACTCCACGTGTTTGAAAAAATATCTGAGGCATGAAACTAAGTACGTTTTTGATCGCGAGAAGTGGTTGATTGCTTTCCAGCAAGGAAGAATTTTCAGCAAACATTTCAGCAGAAAGTTAGCATTATCAACCTGGTCAGTGAATGTCTGGTTGTCTTTAACAAGAGTTGGGATAGATGAAGAACTATCCTTTACTCTTCTTACAAACGACCAAAACCTCTTACTTACCCTGGGAAAAAAGAGAACCTTTGTACGTAGACGTTGTTCGTGCAGAAATTTTTTACGCCTAAGCACTCTAGCACATGAATCTCTTGCCTGCTTTCGCAGCAGTTCAGTAATGAAGATTTTGTTAAAACGCCAATTTCTGAATGCATCCTGTTTTGCCGGTAAAACCAACTGTTTTTGACTGGTTTAGCCGACACAACTTTAGTTGTAATAAAGACATTTATATTTTGGATCATTTCAGCAGCAGCATTTACGTCGTTATCACGACAGAAAAGTTTCCAATTAAAGTGCAGAAAAAATGGTTGAGCTCAGCTCAAAGTGCCTTTTTGAAGATAAAAACTATCCGATTTGAGGCTGTTATCGAAGCGACACATGTAAAGTAAATCTCCAAAACAACATGGTCCTGATAGGTCTACCTTTTTTAAGGGCCGGGAAAGTTTTCATTTTGCATTGCGATACCGTATGGAATAATTCAAAAAGTAATACATATTCCTTCATTAAGCTAATTTTTGTAGAACGCATTAAATCCTATCTATAAGAATGGCGTGTCCTTCTCTTCCTGTTTTGGAAAATTGTGAAATAAGGAATCTTTAACGGAGTATATACATGTTCTTCAGTAGGGATAGTCAAACACGCAAAATCGATTTCGATAGGGAATTAAACAATGATTCTATCCAAAATGCGACTTCTAGATTGGCATTCTCTTAAATTGCAAATAACTTTTTTAATATAAGCGTAATGAAAACACTAAATCGGTTTTAGAATATGGCTTGTTGAGCTGCAGGGTAGGGTCCTAGATAATCAATTACCGATATGATCCAATTTCACCAGCATTGGTTATTTTTTCTCTACTAACGTACCATGCAAAATTTGAGCAAGATCAGATTTAATTTGCGACTTCTATAGCAGTAGAACACTTATTCGGAAGGTACCTTAGTGTGGGTGCTACAACAAAAAAATTGACCGGCAAGACCCATTTTCACTAACTTCTTTTATAACATTCAATGCAAAGTTTGATCATTTATGGCTCTAAGAGTGATAGGACCCTAAAACTGAAGGGAACTTTTGTATGGGAACTAAATGAAATTTTGCACCGATAAATATGTTTCTTTACCCGCCTTAAAGTGCACAATTTTTGTCGAAATCGGCCTACGCCACTCCGGTGCCCAGAATACTCATCGCATCTGCAGAAATTTAAGCAAGATCGGATATCTGTAAAAGCATCGTAGGCTCTGTTAAAACTTAAACCCATATCTTATAATTTTGCCAGAGTAGATCAGTAATCAGTCGACACTTTATGCCAAATTTTAGCAAGATCGAACCTTCTAAAGGCACCCAGAGCCATGTGGTTTCATATCGATAGGTCCGTTTGTATAGGGTCTATATAAGTATAATAAGCTTCTCATGAGTACTGATGTTCAAAAACGTTAATGGAAAGGAGATAGACCCCATGTTACTATACCGATCGATTGCAAATAGTTTGCGGATGTTGGCTGGTCCTTATTGATAACATAAAATACGTCCCTGCTGCTCTAAAAGTCGCACAGTGGCCATTGAAGATATAAATTTACTAAAATTCGACCGAACTTGTTCAAACTTCTGACAGGGGTGGAGTCGTCTGAATACCAGAGTGGTTCAGCCCGACTTTAGCCTTTTTTACCTGTTAATTATTCTTTTAAAATCATATGACAATGTCCCTTGAGAGCGTTTCTATATCACTGATATTTGAAACGTTATAATTCACCATATCCATTAGAAGAAGGGCTGTCGCGGTGTGATGATAGTGTGTGCGATTATCATGTCAGTAAACCCATGTTTAACTCTGGGTAAGAACATATAACAATTTTTCAGCTGTGGGTTTTCACCTCGTAAACGCCAGTGACTCTACAAGAAAGAGATTTATTTTTAAGCCATGTAAAAACTTCTCTATAAAATGGATTAGCCGTTAGGAGCCGGCCTTGAACATTAGGTCTTATACTTATATATAGAATTATATCGTGCAAAGCCCACTGATTCGAGAGATGTTTCCACTTGCTCCTTAAGTTGTGGAAATTCATTAAGTATCCGTTAGAAGAACATTGTGAATATTAATTTCTTTGCTATTCAAGTGAAATCCAGTCTGGTTCTCAGAAGAAGTTAGATTAAGTAACCTCTACATGCATATAATTAAATCTATATTTTTCGAGTAGTTTTCTTTATTAGACGAAGAAGCAATGGTGTTTATCTTAATATCTATCTATTTATGATGTAAAGGATTCTAATAATGAACGTATAACCACATTCTCAGCAACATCAATGCACGTCTGCCCCTCCTCATCTAGTGCCATTTTATCTGCTCCATGTTGTAAGAGCAAGCGAACGCATTCCAAATGACCACATGATGCAGCATAATGTAAAGACGTTTGTTGTTCCGCGTCTCGCAAATCTACAGGACAGCCGTTTGATAATAGGAATGACAATATTTCGAAATCATTGGCATCGGTGGCCCAGTGTATTAGCCCCATACCTGATTCATCCAATTGTTGCAAATCAGAATTTATAATTTTTTCTTGAACTTTTACCAAATTACGATCTTTAACAAAATCGAAAATTGTCTTTTCATGGTCGGGCTTGTGACTGTGAACATCATCGGGAGGCATTTCTATGGAATGTACTACCCAGCCTGTACCACCACCGCCGCCATTATCGATACCTCTTTGAACCTGTTCATACCATTCCGGATCGAGCTGTTGTAGTTTTTCTACATAAAGTTGTTTTGCTCTATCTGCAGTCATTGCACCCAACTCCTGCCAAGCGGACCATTTTGCACGAGCCTGCATGTTGAAAATGCCTGGTTTAGAGGTGTTGCATTTACCTGTGGTTGCTTGCTTGAATAGTCCATACAAATGCAACAAATCATTGGGCATCATTTTGTCATGGGTCCTTTGTACTTGCTGAGTAGCTTTGGTGAACAGCGCGTCATTTTCATCCTCTACATCATCGAATTCCCAATCACTGTCTTGCGAATCCATTTCTTTGTGTTCTTTCTTTGCGTTTGTGTTAATTTGATGTATTGTAATTGTTAGTGAAAAACTTATAAAACTAAACGGACAAGTTTTTGAAGAGATGCTTCTTTCCGTCTGCCCTTTTCTCTTATGTTTTCTGTATGTTCAAGTAGTTGCCTTCTAGCATGTGTTTCTGTTCGTTCTCGATATTTTCTACCGATTTAAGGCTATTCAATGTCACAAATCCATATCCTCTGGAAAGACCAGTCTTCTTATCGAATATTACATTGGCACTTACGACACGGCCGAAATCTTTGAAATAAAACTTTAGCTGCGGATGTCCAACTGTCCAAGGTAAATTACCCACAAAAAGTCTATAAACGTTTCTGCTTGCCTTTGTTACTGTTGCCATTTGGGTTAGTTTAACTACGGAGAAGTTAAAACAAACGATTTTTATAAACTTCTTTTAGTGTAGTTATTCATGTAGAATATTTACCTATTGCGTAAATGTTCTGGAAGTCTTGCGGCTTGAGGGAACCAGCGAGTTTGTGTTATATTTCTAATATAATCTCATATGTGTGAAAGTCTACGCTTGCCGAAAAACACATATTTGAGGTTAAAATGTCAGACATCAACAGCTGTTTTGGTAAACAGAGTGTAGCCAGATTAGATAATTCAGATGGCAGCATTTCATCAAGTTTCCAGGGTGTATGTCTTGGCTAAAAATATACTTATAACGATGGTCGAGGGTCGTATAATTTTTGGGTTAATTAAACACAAAACAGCTAAGAAAAAAAAGATAAGATATTGTGGTGTAAAATTCAAATGAGTGGATTTAAGGCTGTTAGTCAGTGTTAAATTGGATGAGTAAATTTTGCTATGGTGAATAACTTTGTGAATTTTTGTTAAGCGAATTCATGTGACCAAATTTAAACAGACGCATAACCAAAATTTGACAAATACGATACACGTAGTTCTTATTTTATGTTGAGCAGTGGCCAAGATTTGTTTTTTTTTTTGTACCGGCAATATATGTTTTTGACTTATGTTCAATGAACAAGTAAAACAAATTGTGATCATTTAAGAAGAGGTTGTAGGAAGAACGTTGATGTTTCAAACTTCGTTTTTTTTTTTAATTCAATACCTTAACATAAACAAACGATTGCAAATAATATTTACAAAATTTTATTTCAAAGAATATTCACTCGATCGGTAAAGTTTTATCCCTCCAATTATTCTTGTGCATTCTGTAAAGCAATATAATTTTTGTACAGATATTAATAATAAATAAAAAAAGACAATTTTTCGTTTATTCTTCAATTGCTTTAATAGTTAAATTTTACGAATTTAAATAAATAATAATTTGTTATCAATAAATATATACGTACGTAAAATGAATTGTGCATGGTACAATAAAGGTGTTTTATGCAGTCAGCTGATTTACAATTTTTTCTCATAGAAATTTAATTTTTGAATTTGACAAAGGCAATTCTTGTAAAGCAAAATTTCCATATCAAACTTTTCAATAGTCATCAAGCATTCACAATTATTTATTTTTGGCATTTTCTTTCAAGTGTCATTGACAATACAGTGATCGGTTTATTTGTTGCCGGGCTAGTGACTATACCTCGTTTACTGTACCATGAACACAAACAAACTCCCTGTTGTTATTGTACGGCTGGTATTTGTTGTACTCGTTGACAATAGCAGTTGCTAGTGTAATTCGCTAATTTCTTCAATTCCAATAGGGCGATCAATTAACTGTGAATCAATGCGTCACCTTACAATACATTTTCATCACAGTTGGGGTAAGCAATGAATTGTTTGCTAAAAGTTTTGCATTTTTTTATAAATATTTTACACTTGCAGACTTATGAAACAAAAGAAATGTTTACAACAAATTGACGGAGGCAGATGGTGCAAGTGCTGGCAGTCAGATTTCTAAAAATTAGGTACTGATAATATCTTGGCCGGTTGTATTTCTAAGTGCTGGAGAAAGTTTGAAATATAATTACACACATACATATGTATTGTCAGGTAATGCTAAGTACAAATAACAACATCCAGTAACAGGCTTTCTTTCAGTAGTGCCGTTAGAGGTCGATGGTTGTTCTCATCTTACCAATGTGTCACTGATTTTCTCAAATAGCATTCAATGGCAGATAGCATTCCTGCTGAGTCTCTGTAAAAAAACATTTCCTTAGCGTATTTTTGTGAGGTATTGTTTCGTTGTTTTGATAATAGATCAGGTATGCAGAAAAGGCGCTAATGTCAGCGCTAATGTAGGTATAAGTAGAATAATGATAACGGTTATCTGTTAGTCTGCCGTGCATTTGGTCCATAACATCTACACATCCTTTTGTTTAATTGTCAAATATTACAATTTCCGGTTCCCGTTGTCGCCAATTACTGAATTAGTTTTACTTTGTATATACATACGAACACATTGGGACTCTGTTGTGAAAGGCAAATGTGGATGACCCATTAGCTCTTTTTTATCTGCTTTTATAACATCAGGAATACATGTTTTATTTCTGCGTAATGTTCCCACCATTGTCAATTTATTAGATAGCAGATGTTCTGCCAAGGGAAAAGTGGTAAAATAATTACCCATAGGGATGTTACGTCCACTTCCATGGAATGGAGCTGTCAAATCTTTGACAACTCTTTCTCCTTGTTCAGTCTCACGACCCGTTGCAAGTTTACCGTTGCACAGTTGCCCTCCGAGTGGATAGGAGTTCTTTGCATCAGAAATCCACCAAACTTTCATCCCATATTTTGTGGGTTTTGGTGGTATATACTGCGTAAACTTAGCTCTGCCTCTGTACGGGAAGAGCTGTTCGTCGATCGTTAGGTGCTCACTTGCCTTGTAATATTCTGCAAGATTTGCATTGAGCATTGTCCATATATCGCGGATTGGTACAGCCTTGTCTGTAAGTGCTCTTTGGTTCTGGTGTATGCATCGTCAAAACGTATAAAACGTATCAATGACCAGAATCTGTTTATGCCCATTGTTGCCCGGTACAAAGGATAAGATGTAATGACCTTCAAATCTTTCGCATTACCATTGTTTGAATGATTTGCGCTAGTCATTATGAATATGCCAATGAAAGCGTACATTTAAGTTACTGTTTCATCTTAAATTAATGTACAATTCATATCTAAGGGCCGTTTGCACATTTGTTATTAGTTTGGGGCCTATAACCTGAGGTGTGAGCTAAACTTCAGCTTAAGATAAAGGAATATTTGAATAGCTGCATTCTAAAGTTGTTTTATTGTTAAGAGCCGTAAATTAAATTATTTTAACACATAGTAGACAAACAAATATAACTTTCTATACCAGTGAAAAATACAGTGGGGTACCCGGGTACTCGTTTATTGACTAACGTATATTTTTTTGGTTATTGACCGAAGGGTTAATGCCAGTAAATTTCTTCTGATAATTGAATTGGGCACAAATCCATATCTAAATATACAAAATGGGTGATCCATCTAGAGGTATTTTATCAGAACAAAAAATATAAAAATTTAAATCAAGTGTGGAATCTTTATTGGTAATTTGAAAGGCAAGTGTATTTTGAATATAATTTCCTTCAAATGTTGGCCGCAACTACGCCTCAGGGTTTCCATTCTGAGGGTCCAATTTTGGATGACTCGTTCGAGCATTTCGATCAGTATGGCTTTAATGACACGCGTAATGTTGGCTTCCAAAACCTGAATCGTAGCTGGTTGGTTAGCATAGACTTTGGACCCCAAAAGGAAATGTGTAAAGGTGTGATATCACTCGATCTAGGCGGCCAACTCACCTGTACAAAACGTGAAATTAGCTGCTTTTCGAAATGACCTCCTAATAGATCCATTGTTTGAGCAGCTGTATGGCAAATGGCACCGTCCTGTTGAAACCAAGTGTCGTCAAGATTATGGGCTTCAATTTCAAGTAGCATAAAGATCGATATCATGTATCTGTATGGCAAGTGGCACCGTCCTGTTGAAACCAAGTGTCGTCTAGATTATGGGCTTCAATTTCAAGTAGCATAAAGATCGATATCATTTCGCGATAGCGAACACCATTCACGGTTACGTTCCGCCATTATCATTTTTAATTTCTCTGAGTATAATGGCACTTCTTGATCCTCTTCTTTTTGCCCTTCAGTCTAAATGCGGCAATTTTGTTTGTTGAGTTTGCCGTTGAGCCAGAAATGGGCCTCATCACTGAACAAAGTTTTGATCGAAAAAAGCGGATCTTCCCGTTTCTCACCGAACGTTCATTTTCATAATACAGTTGCCAACATTTGAAGGTAATTATTTTCAAAAAATAAATGCCATAAAATGTCCTTTCAAATTACCAATAAAGATTCCATACTTGATTTGAATTTTTATATTTTTTGTTGTGAAAAAATACCTCTAGATGGAACACCCTATATATACTATATATAAGTGTCGCGGCTATTATGAATTGTTTTTAGTAGATTATGACCTGTCCATCACGTTTTCTGCAAGCCTAATTTGTCATTCATATTTCTTCCAAAGACCTTTGCTTGCTGCATATATGTAGGCATTTATGAGTTTGTTTTTTTTTAGTTTCTTTGCGTTATCATTTGATTAGGTTTTGCTGGTGGCCCATATTTTGTTTCTTAAGTTCTATGGGTAAACGCACTGTACTAATAAATACAAGCTGACCAAAGAATACTTATGGAAAAAGCAATTGTAGCTTAACATCTAAGGTCTGAGATATTGTGGCTTTATTTTAAAACTATACTAAAGTCACTAAGTCAGTAACCTCACATCGTTTAAATGACAGCTTTGGCTTCGCTAACAGTGCTTGAAGCGCTTGGTTCAATTTTTGATGACGGAGCATATCTAATGTTGACTTTGAACTGGTCCTTAGAGGCATAGACTACGGGCGCTTAAAAGAAATGATCGATGTTTACTCGGATGATTGCGCCTGTATTGCTTACATCGCCGTCTTGTTGACACCACAGCTCTGATATACAGGGTGCGACATTTAAAATCGTAATCTCCTGTAAAAAAAGAACTTATAATTTTTGAAAATTTCTGGCTGAACTTTGTCATTTAAATAATGCAACACAATATCATTCATATGACTACCACAACTGGCTCGGCAGTACATCATCCGATCAACCCAATTTCGATTGTTTCAGGTCGAATCTCTTCAACAGCTACTTCGATGTGTTTCAACGCTTCAATTGTCTCTGTCAACGCTTCAATTGTCTCTGAATGCTTTGCGGAACATTTATCCTTAATAGCTCCCCACATAAAATAATCCAAAGGGCTCAAATCACAGCTTCGAGGCGGCCAATTGACATCACAATTTCAAATAATAATTCGATTTTCAAAAGCTATGCGTTAAATATCAATAGTTGCGTTGGCTATGTGACATGTGGTCCCGGCTTGTTAAAACCAAATGTCGTCCATGTCATTCTCTTGATTTTTTTTTCTCCTTGGTCATTTTTAAAGAAAAATGGCCCAATGATGCCATGCCACCAGCCCAAAATGCACACCAAACATTGGCTCGTTGTGGATACTTCTTAATAGTCACATGTGGGTTCTCTGAACCGCATATGGGTAATTTTGCTTATTGACATACAAAACACGATGTTTCGGTAAAAGTCTTCATCTCCTGCCAAACAATCTTTAGCCCTTTGGTCGAAGCGAAAACGCATAGGATGGAGTTCCATTATAAAATGACAAAGTTCAGCCTTTCCAATTAAACCACAAATTTGAAAAAAACTATCATTACTCTTTTGCAGCCTATTCAAATTTAAATTGTTAAATGGCCCACCCTATATCTATGTGGTCTGATCACAAAAAATTGCTTGAGGCCGTGCTATACTGAGGACCATCCACAGTAATGTCATTTCCTCTTTCACACTGAAAGAAGTTAGATCTAATGAAACCGCTACGCCGTAAACCGAACTAACTGTCTATCATTAGCAGTAATGCGTGTAATCGCTAAAAGCCCGGCAATTTTGTTTGTTACACAATCCTTAAAATGTTGGGCTAAATTTAGCTGTAAAATAATATTGGATGAAACTCTGGCGATTCCAAATTGAGCTGGTCGGTGTATACGGGTTTTCTTTAATGCTGGTTAGCCCCTATAGCGGCTTTGTTTTTACTTTACTTCCATGCAACAATAATACGTACAATTACAAACCTTACTAGGTTTTATGACAGCTGGAATTAAATGGTAACTTTGGAAGCTTTAGAAAGATACGTACGAGGGCATATCATCATCTGTTAATAGATTACTGTCAACTTTTGAGAGAGTTCCATCATTTAGTTTGTGTTTAACAGCTGTTCAAAGCCTACAACCTCGTGGATTTTGTTTAAAATGGGAAAAAGTGAATTTTAAGTGCTCGTGGATTTTGTATAAAATGGGAAAAAGTGAATTTTAAGTGCTCATTAAACATTATTTTTTGCGGAAAAAACCGCCAATCAAACTAAGGAAAAGCTTGATAAATATTATGAGAACCATATAATATTATACACCATCGATTTCAATGGTAAAAAAGTAGTTTACTGACTTTCGTTGTGGTTGCACAAGTACAAATGACGCTGAACGTTGTTAGTTGAGGTTAATACTCCCGAAAATGTCGAAAAAATCTAGGATATGGTTTTGGCCGATCGAAGAGTAAAAGTGCATGAGATTGTTGATGTCATACGCATTTCATATGGCAGTGTGGTTTCGATTTTACATCATCAGTTGGGTTAAAGAAAGCTGTCTGTAAGATTGGTGCCGCGATTACCATAAACGTAATCGTGTGACGACTTCAAAGGATTGTTTAAAGTTGTTTAAGCGCAATTCAAATGAGTTTTTGCGGCGTGGATGAAACATGGATCCATTAAAACACTCTGGAGACCAAGCAGCAGTCTAAACAATGGGTTTCTCCGGATGAACCGGCTCCGAAGAAGGCCAAGGTGACTATGTCGGCTAATATTCCGCCATATTCTCCGGATAGCAACAGTTTTTTGGGATGCACGTGGGATAATCCACATCGATTACCTTCAAAAGGGAAAAACAATAAACGGCGAATATTATGCAAACTTTTTAGGCCGATTTAATGAGGATTTAAAAAAACAAACAAACATCCGTCATATTCCCCGGATTTAGCCCCCAGTGACTATTTCCTAGATTCCGCTCCAAGAATGAAATTATTGATCAAACAAATACCTATTTTACGGACCTCGAAAAATCTTATGTTTGGGAAGAGATACATACATACATATTTTACGCTGTAAATACGATATTCAAAATTGATTTAACAAGATATTGGAATAGTTTGTTTTAAATAGAAAATTTTAAAATAAAACCTCCTTCGAGCCGGATTTGAACCAGCGACCTATGGATTTCTATATTTAAACATGATCGTCTACAGTCCACCGCTCTACCAACTGAGCTATCGAAGGTCTTGGTTAATGTTTAGTTTTGAAAGAAGCACTGAGTACGTTATATGCATTTTATAATGTTATAATGCTTGTCAGGCTTTTGATTTGATAATAGCTAATCTATGTTTGGCTTTACGTTCATAGAAGTTTATTGTTCTTGATTTATCTCAAAAATATGGGTATAAGGTACATAAATTAACAAAGAAATCTCTTGATTCATTATAAGTAAAATTAAACAAAAGTTGACTCATTTACGGAGATTTTCGGCTTGTTTCGCTTATATGGACTGAAGACTTGGACTTCAATATGTGTTTGTTTAGTGCTCGCTTAGAAATTGTAATTTTGATTCTCGGCTCTTGCCGCGAACCTTTGTGTGAAATCCGCAACTGGTTTCAAATGCAGGATTATGGCATGATCTGCTGGCAGCGTTCTTTTTTCTTAATGCTCTCATCAAATCTACGCATCAAATTAAGTAGTTTTCTTGAGATATCCTTACACCTATACATTAGAATAGGTTAAAGTACAGCTCCATAAATACAGTGCACCTAATCATTTATTTAAACCCTTTTATATCTTTCTCTTCCAGTTCAACTTGTGACCCAGAACATCGTATTTACCCTCTGTTGAGAGGTCCAACTGCACAAGGCGGTTTTCTAAGGATATCTAATTTATATCTGTATAAACAAAACTAGGATTGATTTTTAGTCCACAACTTCTGACTTACATAGATAACTTGTTAAGAGCACGTTTCGTGACGTCGGTAAGCATGGGAAGGATTTTTTTACTTTTAGGAGAACTACATCGCTCTTCTGAGAGACATCTACATCTAGAAACGCTGTCGATGTATATTCCAGTATCACGCAAGGCAATTTAGTTAGATCTACCCTTATATTTCCTGCAACACATTTCAGTGGTTAATTTATTAGAATTCCATATGTTTTGCCTAATTTAGACGACAACCCTATCCCGTGCGTACGAACCCCGAAAGAATTTGCTACAGAATGAACACGCATCTTTATAAAAGTTCGTTAACACTTTGCTGTACTCGTACAATATTTTTCGCAGTGCGAATCGTGGTCTACCGGTTCGAGACAAATCTCTTACGGTGCAATGTTGGTGATTACCATCAACTAAGCAACGAATCATTGCTTCAGAAGGCGAAGTTCTCAATTGTCGACGATATGCTCTTTGCGTTAAAATAATTGATCGATAATACGAGGGCTGCTATATATATATTTCTGGCCGATTAATGAAAATGCGAATACTTATCATCAAAAACGGTTTTTTTGTTTTTTAAAGTATTCTCCAGCATGATTTCTACATTTTTGCATGCGAACATTTGTCGAAGCGCTTTTTCCACTCCGCGACCATTTGCTTCGAAGTGTTTCTTCCATGAACAACTTTCGTTGGATTTGGCTCGTCTTCGAAGGCCCACACGGTCGATTGCTGTTTCGTTTCGGGCTCATACTCATAGATACATGATTCGTCACCTGTGACGATCTTATAAATGTCTTTTGAAGTACCGCGATCGTATTTCATCAAAATTTCTTTGCACCAATCGACACGAGCTTTTTTTGAGTGATTGTCAAATTGTGCGGGATCCAACGAGAACAAACCTTTGTTGCGGCCAGCTGTTCATGCATAACGAATGCATGCTGGTGAAAAAAATGCCCAAGGAAGCCTCTATCTCACGGTATGTCACATGACGATCTTGCATTATCAGTTCACGCACGGCATCAATGTTTTCTGGCACAATGGCCGTTTTTGGACTATCTTCACGACCTTCGTCTTTGAGCGAGCGTCGGTCACGATTAAATTCACTAAACCAGTTTTTCGCAGTGCTATAGGATGGTGCTTCTTCGCCATTCAAAGATTTAAGTTCATCGATACACTCTTGTCGTGATAATCCACATCGAAAGTTGTGAAAAATGATCGTACTAAAATGTTCACGAGTTAATTCCATTTTTTTTTGCCAAATTGATGTTTTTAAGTCGCTGTAACCAACACAATTGATGGTCGTTTGTTAAAACGTTCTGAGTACGTTTATGCTAAAAAATGTCAAACTTTCCAATGAAATGTCAGATGGCGCCAGAAATATATATAGCAACCCTCGTAAAATTCTATTTTTCTGGTTCTTTGTTCAGTTGTGAATCTTTCCATGAGTTATTTTCCAAGCGTTATTTATATAATCTGAAAAAAATATATAAACGAAAATGGTTTTAAATGTGTAAACCCCATGGTAACTTTTGTCCCACCCTGTATTCGTCATTACCTTAAAGAAAAATATTAAATCAGTACATCGCTATGTTTTAACATTAGAATATTTGGAAAAATATCTTTAAACTATCTGTTTGAGTTGATTAAAATATAGTAATCTCCCCATCTGGTGCTCATAAACTTCAGAAATAGAGGTAATTAAACCTTTTTCATAAAAATATGACAAATACATGGGTTCTAAAAGTTTCAGTTCCATTAAGGCTGGTCTCATGGTACAATAATAGCCCACCAACAACAAAAATAGTTCGCTGGATTGTCAAAGTCACTTGACAGAGACGGCCAAAAATATATTTTTTTGAATGTTTGACGATAATTGTGAATGTGTGATACAGAAATTTAACTTTAAAAACTTTAACAATTGTCTTTGAAAAATTGAAAATTTAAATTACTGCCAGAAAAAATTGAAAATCTGCTGTTAGCATAACCCTACCATCTTTGTTGTACCACGGTGGGTCTCTTTCCATAGCGTGATACGTTTTGAGCCACCCTGTATTTTACACCAGATAAAAAAGGAAAACATTTTAATCAGACGTCAAATTTGAAAACAATTCTAATTTCAATAAATACATTTTTTTATAAAACAAATGCCAGCGAATTTCTGTATTCTTTTGAAAAAGAATTTAATTCTTGAGAAACGATCATGGCTGTGGACGATATTTGAAATACTTATAATTGTCGTATGTTTTACTGTGATCGTAATAAATCCGGCGGTAAAAACAAAAACCTATATGCTGGAACTGGAGGAGGCCAAACGAACACGGTTCTATGAGAACAGTACAAGTTTATATGATTTGTCAGCATTTTCGTAAGTATTCGGTGGAGAACTGGCAAAAATATGGAATTTTGCTTTTGTTATTGTCTTTTTTGTTGTTATGACTTTATGTTGAGATTAAATACACTTAATATAGCTTAACCTTATTAGCTTGTCTAGAAATTTCCCTCTCAATATAAAGATATTTGTTATATATTCCACAGACGTCTCAAAAACATACAAAAGAATCGACTACGTTACGGCCTCATCTACGCACCTCCCACACACTTTAGCAGGCGCATAGTGGAAGCTGTCCAGAAATCTTTACATTTGCGTGGTTCATTGTTCGTTGATAATGAACAAAGCCTTATTAACCATTTTAATGAGAAAACCTTCCTGGCCGGCATATACTTTCACAATGTCACCAGCGAGGTAAATGAGGTGCCTGAGAAGTTATCCGTTACCATCAGCTTTCCGAGTGAATTTCGCACCAGCAAACATCCTGCGATTTTTTCTCGTCTTTGGCTTACACGTTGCACTGGGGTATTGGACCACTTGGATACGAGCCGTTTGGAGCATGCTGATCTATATTTAAGAGAGGGTTTTTTGCAAATACAACATCGTCTTTTTATGGAGTGGATAAGAATGCTAAAACTGGAAGCTCCTCTGAACACAGATGCAAAGCCAAAAGCAGCCGAAGATCTCGACGATCGAACCTTAGGTGGTTTATTGCCCTTGATTTCAGTACGATCGTTAAGGCATTATACAGACCATGAACCCTGTCACACGGAGAGTACGACCAACATTATTTGGTTCCTGTACTATTTCATATTCTTTGTGCCGTTTTTAAGAGTTATTCGGGTAAGAATAATAAAAAATATTCTTCTTAATTAAAAAAATGAATTTTTTACCTTTTAGAAGTTTGCCCGTGAACGTGAAGAAAATATACCGGCACATCATTGGATATATGGCTATGAGCATGGACATCATTGGATGGCTCATTTTGTGATATCTTTTTTACATTTTCTTCTATTGGCTTTGATCGGAATGGCGTTTGTGAAGGTATTTTTTATGTGGAAATATTTCTATGTTAATTTTACAAAACAAAGCGAATTGCGTGTCGCATTTGAGACGTCGCCACTGATGCGACACAAAATTGCTTTAGTCTGTGCTTATTATAGTTACTCATACACTACAAGTTAATCTAAACCTTAGTTTAGCTTTGAAAATTCAAAAAAAAGTGCAAATATTTTTTTTCTGGTAAAGGGTGGTCCAACTAAAATGCAAGATGTTAGTTAATTGTAAATAAAACAAAATTTTTTTAGAGAATTCTATTAATATTTTTTTTATTATTATAGAAGAATCAATGACATTTATGTGTGAAAGAAATGCTCACCACAGCTTCGGTGGCATACCTCAATACGATGGTTCATATTTTCAACAACTCTGAGACATAATGGAGGTTAAATGTCTATAATGTGCGGAGTTATCACATCCTTCAGCTCTTGAAATTTTCTTATCTTAATGAAGAACACTTTTCCTTTCAAATATCCCCAAAGAAAGAAGTCCAACAGTGTCAAATCACATGATCGTGGAGGCCAATTAACATCTCCACGACGTGGGATAAAACGGCCATTTTATTTCGTGCGCACTATCCTGTTTGAACCATATTTCGTCCAGGACCATATCCTCAATTGCTGGCCACAAGAATTCCGTTATCATCACAAAGTGATGCCTGGCGCCATCTGACATTTCCATTGGAAAGTTTGACATTTTTTTTAGCATTAACGTACTCAAAACGTTTTGACGTACCACAATCATTTGTGTTGTTTACAGTGACTTGAAAAAATCAATTTGGCAAAAAAATGGAATTAACTCGTGAACATTTTCTTGAGATCATTTTCACAACTTTCGGCGTGGATTATCACGACAAGAGTGCATCGATGAACTTAAATCTTTGTATGGCGATAAAGCACCATCCTATGGCACTGTGTACAACTGGTTTAATGAATTCAATCGTGGCCGACGCTCGCTCAATGACGAAGGTCGTCCAAAAACGGCCGTTGTACCAGAGAACATTGATGCTGTGCGTGAACTGATAATGCAAGATCATGTGCCATTCCGTGAGATAGAGGCATCTTTGAGCATTTCTTCCAGCAGCATACATTCGATATTGCATGAACACCTGGCCGTAAAAAAGATTTGTTCTCGTTGGATCCCGCACAATTTGACAATTGCTCAAAAAAAGGCTCGTGTCGATTGGTGCAAAGAAATTTTGAGAAAATACGATCGCGGTGATTCAAAAGACGTTTATAAGATCGTCACAGGTGACGAATCATGGATCTATGCGCATGAGCCCGAATCAAAAGAGCAATCGACCGTGTGGGTTTTCGAAAACGAAAGATGTTTTTGGAAGAAGCACTTCGAAGCAAATGGTCGCCTGTTTCTTTGGCAAAACTGGTCATGTGGCGACTGTTCCGCTTGAGCAAAGTAGGATCGTAGAATCATGGATCTATGTGCATGAGCCCGAAACAAAAGAGCAATCGACCGTGAGGGTCTTCGAAGACGATCCAAATCCAACGAATGTTGTTTTTGGAAGAAACACTTCGAAGCAAATGGTCGCCTGTTTCTTCGGCAAAACTGGTCATGTGGCGACTGTTTCGCTTGAGCAACGTAGGACGATCAATTTGTTTGCCTGAAGTCTTCGGAGAACTTCGAAAACGAACAAAAGAAGACGAACCATTGTGCACCATGACAATGTGAGCTCTCACACGTCGGCTCAAACCAGCGCCTTTTTGACCGGCCAAAACGCCGTACAGCCCTGACTTGGCACCCGATGACTTCTTTTTATTCCTGCACATCATGAAGAAAAAGACGTGGTCAACGATTTTCGTCGCCAGAAGATGCTGTTAAAGCGTTCAAAAACCAATGTTTTGGAGGTGTCTCAATCGGAGTGGAAAAAGTGCTTCGACAATTGGTTTGAGCGCATGCAAAAGTGTATAAATCATGCTGGAAAATACTTTGAAAAGCAATTAAACCATTTTGGATGATAAATATTCGCGTTTTCATTATTACGCCAGAAATATATATAGCAGCCCTCGTAACAGATGGTCGACCTCATTTTCAAAGAAGTACGGCCCGATGACGCTGTCTGCCCATAAACTGACACTCTTTGTGGATGCGTCGGCTTTTCAACAATTTCTGATTTGTCCAAACGCGGCACTCCATCGACTCCACTGTGGACAAATTTGGTCGATTATGCTGACCTAAACAAACCACGAAGTTCTCGAACTTATTTCCAAAGTCAATGATTAGAAGGACAAGCAGTGCCTTTATTAAACAGAAGCTTTGGTCCACGCGACCTATGGTTCTTAATAACGAGAACGTGTATGGTACCATACAAGTGAGCACCATAGGTCGCGTGGACCAAAGCTTCTGTTTAATAAAGGCACTGCTTGTCCTTCTAATCATTGACTTTGGAAATAAGTTTACATTACATTCCAACATTGTCTAAGCGCTAAACGATTCATTTCGCTCCACGGGAAAGCTGACACTGTCAAAATTACATATGATTCAAAAAGATACCACTAGATGGATCACCCGATACATTTTTAATTATTATTTTATTATTTTAATTATTTAATTTCATTCTTTTTACGTTTATCTTTCGTACGTTTATCTTTCGTTTCTATTACAGATTGAATGGACCAATCTCGAGAAATATAACATATTCCGTCATGTCAACCCGATCGTGCTTCTTCTATTCGTAACACTCTACATTATAATGCTGATAATATATGCCATGATCGTGGCCACGGTATTCGTAAACACCACAAACTGCATGTTCTTCGGAGCTGCCATGTGGTTGGGATCATATGGACTCTTCTCTACAATCTTGGACAGTACAGAGGAATTTACAACTCCGGTTGTCATAAGTCTGCTACTATTCTTTAATAATTTCTTCCCATACGGAATGAGGCTTATGCAAAATGTTGATACCGCTTCAGATTATAATCGAATATGGCTGTTAATCTACACCGAAATCGGGAACATATTTCTATTATTATTCTCGTTATCCTTGGCCGACTTCATAAGACCCGGTCGTTATATACGTCGATTATATTTTAACTATTTATTTATACCTTATTGTTGCTACTTCCTAAGGAACAGGTGTTCAGATGATAGCAGAAATGATGAACAAAGACGTAGAACGTCAATGGTTAGCCTAGATAGGCCGAACACCAGTTGTTATAATTTTGAATATGGGACCGTTAACGATCAGGAAGTTTTATATGTGCACAATGTCATTACCTACGCCGATAGCATACGCAACAGGCAGCAATTGAAAAAGGTTTCCATAAGCTTTTTTAAAAATGAAATAGCGGTTATTTTGGGCCCCCATTGTACTGGAAAGACTCGTCTCATCTCTATGTTAGCCGGCTGGCGTAAACCTGATGCGGGTCATATTTATATCGATGGAGATTGTGACATCTTTAAAAATTGGTCTTATTATCGCAACAAGATCGATGTATCCATGCCCAATAATCCTTTGTATGACTCGCTAACAGTCCGCGAAACTTTGCGTTTCTTTTGTGAACTGAAACAGGTTCGAGGGCAGGACAATCGAGCATTAGACTTGGAAGTTAATAAGTGGTTGGCAGTGTTGAAACCATTTATTTCCCAAGTTGATGAAATGATGGTGCAAGATTTGGCATATTCCCACAAACGTTTGCTGTCGCTGTGTTGCACTCTGGCCTGCGATAGAACAATAATTTTATTAGACGAGCCCACGAACCATATGACGTTCGCCGAGCAACGCTATTATTGGAAAATTCTTCGACGGGAGAAACGAAATCGTGCAATTATAATGACTACATTTTCCATTGATGAAGCCGATGCCATTGGAGATCGTATTGGAATATTAAGCGATGGCTGTTTGTTGGCATGGGGTACTCCGTTCTTTCTGAGGACACGATTTGGCATGGGATTCGATTTGGTAAGTAAAATGAAAGAATAATTAAAATACTTTTTATACCCTTTATCAAACTGTGGTTCAGGGTCCGTCCGTCCTTCCATTTACGTTGTAATTAAAGTACAGATCTCAATTGTAAATCACATTCCTTGGGTGTAGGTTCGCCAGGAGGCTTATCCTATTGAAATTGATCCTTATCGGTCAAAGTTTTAGTAAACTATAAGATTTTAGAGCTTTTGAGCATTTGGAAAAATTGAACATTTAGATCGGCAGGGCTTTAAATTGGAAACGAAATTTTCAAGGGAGCTATATAAAATCGTGAACTGATATGAACCAATGATGCCAGCCTTGATTATTTATTTATTTATTTACATTTTATTAATCTTATAGTAAATATAAGGCTAATATTTAAGGCTAGAAAAGCTTGGGCTACAAAGGCCATCAGCTAATACTGTTAAGATTTTAAAACTTTTGAAGTTATTTCTTATTTATATAATTGTTTTTGTAACGGAGATGAATTTGAAAATTCTGTTAATGTTTTCTGTACTAGGAGTTTTAAGAATATCCATTCCTTTATTATTTAGTATCATGTTATGCTGGTGTGATAGAGAGCTGCAGGAATCAAGAATATGTTTAACCGAGATTAAACTACCGCATCGCGGACATTTGTTGTCGAGATTTTTGTTTAAAAGGTGCTGATGGGTGGCGATTGTGTGACCCATACGAAGACGAGAGAAAACTCGGATTTTCTTTTTATCTATGTTTGTGGGGTAATGGGGTTCTGAATTGTTGCGGTTTATATGGGAATAGTGATTGTGTTGAAAATGTTTACGATTGATAAGAGATTGTTTTTGTAGTTCTGCTATTAATTTTTTTTAAGATCCTCTTTTTCAATTATGGAGTCTGTAATTACAGGAGCTGAGCAGGCATATTTGGCAGCTGAATCAGCATTAACGTTCCCTACTATTCCGACATGTCCGGGTATCCAAAAAAGTTTCAGTTTATACTTATGGGCAGTAAGTAAATCCCTTATTTTGTTGATTGATGACCAGGTTATATTGGATATATTTGTGACAGCTTTTATAACTGATAAGCTGTCAGAGAAAATGATTGTTTTTTGTTTTGACTGTATGGCGGAATCCATGGCTTGTAAAATGCCAGCAGCTTCGGCAGTGAAAATCGATGACAAATCGTCTAACATTTTTATTTGAATTGCTTTGCCAGTGTCATCAACAACAGCATATCCTACGTTATCGCGAGTCTTAGATGCGTCTGTATACAAAATTTGCCAATCCGAATATTTAGACACTAGGTTGTAGAAATATTGTTTATATAGTTCGTTCGGGGTCTCTTCCTTTACAAATGCAGAGAGTGAAATATTACAGCAATGATCTGCATACATCCAGTGCGGCCAGGTAGCATTATATGTGGGAATGTGTGTAAAACTGGTGACTGGACCGTCAAGTTTTTCCCCAATTTAATTTGACATATCCTTGTTTCAGTGTTTGGCAAATCAGCGCGTTAAGATTGTTCTACAAAAATGGGCGTTCATATCAAAATGCATGCTTCATATCAAATGTCCTCTGTAGATTCGTTATCATGCAGAATTGCCTTATCAAGGCATATGAGAATCCACAAGTGATTTTTAAAAAGAAGATGCGCCCACAAAAAGTGACTGTTTGGTGCGATTTATGGGCTCGCGGCGTCATTTTGCCGTCCTAATAACCATTGTAAAAATATCGCAAGCATATTATTATCACTCACAAACTATAACCAGACAGAACAAAATTCTGATATCATTTACATCCAAGTTATGATCCTCACAAGCATATTGTTGAAATTTAAAATGTTAAATCGCCCACTCTGTATAACACGAGATCTTGTTAAACTTGTTTATAAGTCATCTCCTGCCAAACAATCGTCAGCCCATTGGGAGAAGCGAAAACGCATCGGATGGTGTTCCATTATTAAATGATTAAGTTCAACCTTACCAATAAAATCAGAAATTCGAAAAAAATATATTACATTTTTTATCTTATTAAACTTGTTCATAAGTCATGATCCTCCAATAACCAAATTAGACAAAGTTTGACCATTTCGGTTCTTATTTTTTATATAAGTATAGTCCCTATACAAAGTAAAATAGATAGCAATTCATTTCGTTCCAATGAGATATGATAATGACTTTCTTAAATCAGTGTTCTTGTTTTTTTTTTGAATTATGAGATAAATCAAATCTCTTGTTTCACTGATTCACAGATCCCCGTGTTTCTGAGTCTTTATTAATGCAGTGGCTTTGTTTATGTTTACATGTCCAAATAGATTTTCGGAAGATTTCCTTATAAAGTGAACTGTAGTTTTATAGTTATGTGGGAACATGTAAAATTTCTAGAGTATGACGAACTAATTCAGATTTGTTAGGGTCCACAATCATCGGATTTGGATTTTTATGTTTCATAAACTTTTTCCTGCACTTAACATTTTTTTGATACTCCCCACTTTTCAGATAATTTTAAAGGATCCCAAAATCTCAAGTGTGCCAATAACAGAGCTAATTAATACGTTTATACCCAACATAGAACCGGATAATCAAATCGGCGATCAGTTGATATATAAATTGCCATCCGACAGAAGAGACTTATTTCAGCGTATGTTAATTCATTTAGAAAACCAAAGCAAAGATTTGGGGATAAATCATATACAAATGTCCGGAAGTCAACTAAGCGAAATATACATGACACTAGGCATGCAGGAAACGTCGTCCGATCAGAATTTAACACCACCTCCAAATAAATATGGTAGATATTTATTCATTTTCAAAATCAATCATTGTTAATTCATCTAGTACAAATTTCAGCCCAATGTTTAAAGTTTACTCAAGACGCTTCCAACCCGGCTGTGAAACATCACCAGATGCATGCCATGCTCTATAAGAAAATGATACATCAGGCTCCAAATATTATACCAATAATAATGGTATTTGTAGTATTCCTGCTGATTTTGTTGATCAATGAAATGACGAAGCGCATCAATGTTCCAAGTACGGTCAACAATGGCATTCATTTGGGGCTAGCGATGAATGCCTTGAATCGCTCCATATTGGACGATTTAGACAATTGTTCATTTGTGGAAGTTGGTGAAACCACATCGGCCCAGTATCAAACGAAGTTGAATAATAAACCGAAATATTTTCTTTTCAAACACTTTGAATGTGGTGAGAGATCGTACAGGGAGGATGTATTGGATGAAGTGGAAATCTATGATAAATTGGGAGCAGTAGAGCAGGTGGAAGGAGGCAAAGAACTCGTGCTCTGGATAAACGAAAGGATATTTCACACGGCCGCCTTGGCGCTGAATTTGGCACACAATCTTATACTGAAGTAAGTTTGAAATACAGGGAGGGCGATTTAACATTTTTAATTTGAATCAGCTGTAAAAAAAGTACTGGTAATTTTTTCAAATTTCTGGTTTTTTGGAAAGGTTGAACTTTGTCATTTTGTAATGGAACACTCTCCGATGCATTTTCGCTTCGCCCATTGGGCTGAAGGATGTTCGGCAGGAGATGAAGAACTTAATCGAAAAATCGTGAAGCTCATTTTATTTCTGTGGCTATGTCAATAAGCAAAATTGCCTCATATGGGGTTCAGATAATTCACACGTGACCATTGAGAAGCCACTGCAACTACAACGAGTCACTGTTCGGTGTGGATTTTGGGCTGGCGGCATCATTGGGCGATTTTTCTTTGAAAATGAGGAAGGAGCCGCCGTTACCGCGCAATGCTTAACGTATTTTTGTTTCTAAAAATTCAAGAGAATGACATGGACGATCGGATGAGGTACTGCCGAGCCAGTCGTGGTAGTCGTATGAAAGATATTGTGTTCCATTGTTAAATGCCAAAGTTCAACCTTTCCAATAAAACCAGAAATTTGAAAAAACTATCAGTACAGTTTTTTACAGCCGATTCAAATTTAAAATGTTAAATCCCCCAACCTATATAAACCGAATGATTAAGCTGTAGCTTTTTTCCCCCTGCTTGCAGAGACATGTTTGCAGACAAACCGCAAATACTGACAACGATCGTCAATAAACCCATGATTATACCTTTGCATGTGAAAATAAATCTGATTGACAATCAAATCTCACACTTGCGCATGCCTTTAACCATGGGAATTATAATGCCCATCACCATGTCTTGTTTCATTGTGAGTCTGGTGGAGGATCGACATAGCCATCTATTGACAATGCAGCGTATTGCGGGTCTTCGTATGGACATCTATTGGCTGGTTGGCATTTTGTGGGATTTTGGAACGTTCTTTGCATTTTCAATCATCTATTTTTTGGTAATGATCGCCACGACCATTGAAGGATTTGGTGGGATGGCCAAATTATGTATGTTTGATATGGAAACATTTTATTTTTATAATATTTATAAATAATTGGTTAATTTTTAGTAACTCTACTATTGATCAACATCCATGGTATCTCGGCCTTGTGCTTGATTTATTTAATGTCTCTCTTTATGGCCAATTCGGGATATCGGGCATTTTTAATATCAATTGTTGTCCAACTGACCATAGGTAAATATGCATTGAAGAAATCTTAAAATAGACGTTAGATGTGACCATCGTTATTGTTGTCTTGGCCTCAGATAAATTAGCCTTAAAGCTACTATTCTAATTTAAAACTCTTGAGTCATTGCAAAAATAAAACATCCAGAAATATTTTCTCCCGAAAGCTGTCTATACAGATAGTCAACGACTATATGACCACAATGGTGTACAGAAGACTCATCGCTTGTGTATTAACCAAAGACTTGACAGTGACTTTTAGATCGGCAGGTCCTCAAATCTAGGGAGCCCTTTGTAATGGGATCACTCACATATATCCCACACAAAGGTGTGGAAACACAGACCCATATGACCCATTTTTAACATAAAGGATGGGTCATTTAAAATTTGAAACGGCTGTAAAACTAGCAATGATAATTTTTTCAAATTTCTGGTTTTATTGAAAAGTTTGAACTTTGTCATTTAATAATGCGCTTCGCACAATGGGCTGAAAATTGTTCGGCAGGAGATAAAGAATTTTACTGAAAAATCGTGTTCTCTGATGAAGCTCATATCGGTGGCCAAGTCAATAAGCAAAATGGCCCAAGAGAGAACCCACACGTGACTTTTGAGAAGCCAATGCATCCAAAACGAAGGTATCATTGGGCCATTTTTCTGCGAAAATTAGCAAGGAGCCGCCGTTACCTTTAACGATGAGCGTCACCGCGCCACGGCCAACGAATTTTTGTTTCGATAAATTCAAGAGAATTACATGGACGACATTTGGTTTCAACAAGACAGAGCCACATGTTACACAGCCAACGCAAGCATCCATATTTTACGCACTGTTTTTTAAAATCGAGTAATCAGCCGAAATTGTGGTGTCAATTGGCCGCCTCAGAGGTGTGATTTGAGCCCTTTGGATTATTTTCTGTACGGAACCATTAAAGATAAATGTTACGCAAAGTTGCCATTGTAAAGATTCGACCAGATAAATCAAATATGTACTGAAAAATCGGCTTGATGGAATAAGGTAGTGGCGAGGCAGTCGTGGTAGTCATATGAATGATATTGTGTTCCATTATTAAACGACAAAGTTCTACCTTCCCAACAAAATTAAAATTTTTTTAAAAATGATCAGTATTCTTTTTTAAAAGCCGATTTAAATTTAATAGTTTAAATGAACCACCCTGTAGTTTCTTCTTGATATTTTACAACGCACTATGATATTAATTTGAGCCATATCGTGTTTAATATGTGGCCTCTAGAACGGCAGAATCCCAAATCAGGATAAATATGGGCCGATAAAGTCATATTTTACCAGAGTTGAATACTGAATGCTAAGGTTTGCATCACGGAATTATTTCGCCGGTAATCCTGGGAAATGTTTAAATTTTATTTCCCGTGTCCCGGGAACTCGCCACGGGATCCCAGGATTTTTTTTACCATAAAAACTAAATCCAGATCCAAAATTACAAAATAACGCCTTGTAGCTGTGGTGATCTTATTTTTCAAGGTGTTTTTCGTGCCGTTTCGCCTCCGACTGATAAAGGAAGCGAATTGAATTTCCACTTGATTTTAAGAAAATACAAATTAATTAAGAATTGTAAATTGAAATTGAGAAACCCAGATTGAAATTGTGAAAATACAACGTAAAATTGAGAAAACACAAATTAAAATTGAAAACGTAAATTGAAATTAAGAAAATACAAATTGAAATAGGGAAAATACCAATTGAAATTGACAAAACGGAAGTTGTTATTGAGCGTTTTGCCATGAAGAATTGTCAAAGTCAACAAAAATAAGTGATTAGGCCGACACCAGCCAGGCGTGCTCTTAGAAAAATCCTCTACATGAACCACACTTTATATTGATATGCTCCTGCTTTGTATTCATTCCTCACTGATTTCTTATACGTGTTTAGGACTCTGTGCGTATGTTTTCTATTGGGATATTGCGGAGAACAGCAAATTCTTCTATTACCTGCTATCCCTGTCTCCCACATTTTCTCTCCTGGATGGCATCAGTAATGTGTATACGGAAAATAAAGAACAGGAATACTGTCGGGATCGATGTCGAGCAATTACAGGATGTAATGAAGATAATATGTGCTCATTAATACCTCAGTGTTGCCGTAAGTCAAAGGGATCTGTGTCCACGGAATCCGTGTGCTGTTAATAATATTTGCTTTCTTTTTGCAGTTGATAAATTTTTCAAATGGTCACCACCCGGAATACTGCCCTCTTTAGCATTTATGCTGCTCTCGGGTGCCTTATCAAGCCTGGCTTATTTTCTCATACATCTCTATAGGAAGGAGAAGATGCACAGCCCAACCCCTAGGTAAGGCTTATTTTTTTAGAATCGATTTCAAAATGTACATTAGATTTTTTAGAATTAAACAAATGGGAACAGTTTGTTTCCCATACGACGACAAGGATGTGGTTGGCGAACAAGTCCGCATTGCCGAAATGAGTGCGATTACCTGCAAGAAACATCAAGTCTTGGTTGATCAACTGGAAAAACATATCCCAAGACATGGCAGACGTTTGAATACCATATCGTTTGCATTAGACAAGTATGATTTGTGTAGCCTGTAGTAAACACAAATTAAACAACACATATTTCAGAAACAATTGCATGGGCGTCTATGGGCCACGTCATGCCGGAAAATCGCATTTGGTCCAACAATTGATTGGGGATGGTGACGTTAGATTTGGTGAAATGTACATATGCGGCAAAGATTGTAAAAACGAAGCGGATCAAGCCTACCAGTGTGTGGGCTATTGTCCACAGAAAGGAGGTCTTTGTAATACCTTCACCCCTCGTCAACTTTTTACCCTACTCTTTATGATACGCGGTGTTCCAACACAATTAGCCTCCGAAAGATTGCGAGAAATTTCCACATCCCTAAACCTGCGCCGATATATGACCAAACGGATCGCCTTTCTAACGACGGATGTAAAACGTAAAGTAAACATCGCCTTAGCGTTAATTGTCTACAATAATGTTTTGATCTTGGATGAGCCGACTAGTGGCTTGCCGGCCCCTGATCGTTATCTTATTTGGAATGTCCTAAGACAGGCTCGTTTATGCGGCAGCACTGTGATTTTTAGCACTTGTGATAATCTGGAGTGTGAGACGTTAGCAGATAAAATTATTATGTTTGATTATGGTGAAATGTTGGCCATTGGAAGTCCACATTACCTGAAGCATAAATATACGAAGGGTTTTTATTTGGAGGTGAAATTATTACCAGATGGAAAAACTGTACAGGAAACGGAAGAAATGTAAGTAAAACTGACTTAGTAACTATATAAAATTATTGGGATTTATTTTTGTGCTTTGGTTTTTTTTAGCTTGAAAAGGGATATTCAAAATATGCTGATTTATGCTAATTTCCTGCACGACTATTCGGAATTGGTGTAAGTACTTATATACTTTATTATAATTTTTAAGCAGTGATTTTATTATTGTAAAAATATTCATCTTTCGATATATGAAGTGTTAGAATTTCCAGTGGGACAAGAATCAAAATTTCCACAGAAATCATTGTTTTTTTGTAGGAATAACTTTTCTTAGGAAAAATGAATGAATCAGGGTCACGTAGTCTGAGCTTTAATAGTTAGCTTCAATTGAATCCAAATAAAATTGGAAAATTATAGGGTGGGCGATTTAAAATTTGAAATTTTACTAAAATTATCATTCCGTTTGCAACACAACGACATATTAATATAGGACTCTATCAAGAACCTACGATCAAAAATAAAAAATCTAGTGAAGCACGCCGACCTTTCATCCGTATTTTCTGTTAAAATCACGTTAGCGGTCAATCAACCTAGGATCCTACAATTTAGTATGATGGTGGCTTATGGGCATAAGTTGTTCGGGATTTGAAATGGTTGAAATCGGCACAGGGGGATATATTAGGTTTAGTTATATTATTATTTTAAAGTTTTGGCTTCAGATGCATGGTCCAAAGGGGCAATTTTTTATTGCGCTTTAATAGCGAAGTAAAGGGGGAATAAAAGGTACGGTCAGGTTGAACTTAACGACGTTTTTACTTATTTATATGTTTTATTTGTATCAACTCTCAACCGAGGAACCTCCTTTATTTTCAGAAATCGCTGCGGCAATATCCTTAAATTCTACATACCCGAGGAAAATGTTCAATATTCGAATCTCTTTGGGTCATTGGAGAAAAATAAACGTCGCTTGAATATAGCAGATTATACAATAGGTCAAGCCTCACTTTTAACCGCTTTGGAAAATATAATGGCAAAACGATATCTTGAGAAACCCTGCAGAAAGAAGAGAATAGATCATTTGCCACCGTCAGGTGATTCGGACAACGAAGATGCCGAAAATCAAATGGAAAATGCAGAGAGAAAATCAGATAATATGGAAGACCAGACTCCACGATCTCATCTGGAGCATCTTACTTTCAAAAATGCCAAAGGGGATAGCCCAATAACTGGAGATAAACAGTCGGAAGACAATTTGCAAGATAAACAATCGGAAGACAATTTGCAAGAAGAAGAGGAAACTATAACTCAACTGGAAGAGCTGCCAAGCAATAGTGGGGAAATTTTACATTCCGAAACACACGATAAAACGCAAGATCAACTTGGGAAATCTTAAATTTGTAGATAGTTATACTACACCAGTAAGCCCAGTTTTAGAAATCGTTTCGAGGGCGAATCAAATCAAAAGTACGAAAAACTGTACTCGAATAAGGAAAGTCCGGCATTTCAACAGCATTATGAAAACACTCCCCGAGATAATGAAAATCTCAAACAAGATGAGCAGAAAATTAAGGTAAGCTACCCTTATTTAAAGATAAGTCAAAGTAAAAATATGAGCAGTATTATTAGCAAATCGGATCAACTTTTCCTACAGCAAGCCGAGATAATGAGAATACGGAAATAGAGAAATCCTCTGAATTTAATTGAAATGAATGAGTACACTCCGGGTGCGTTTTATCCCACTATAAAATTCTCTAAAAACTAGTGTGATATATATATGCTTACCTATTTATATATGTAAAATATTAATGTTTTGATCTTTCTAAATTGATTTCCCTTTTTTATGCATTTTTTCTACTAGTATGATAACGAGAGACAATTCACCTTATTATTTTGTTTTAATCATTCCATTTATATCCTGAAATATTCAAAATTTAAGTAACTTTTTATTCTATTTTTTTGGTTTAAAGACCATGTGGCCATTACTCTATGCGCGACTAATAATTAACGTGAAACTGGACCATATCGACCTTCCTTTCCGATTTAAGATCCTGCCTCTTTAGAATGTAAAATCATCTTGCCTCTTTAGAAGTCAAAACTGGTTTATAAGCCTCGTACATAGCGCGATGTACGAAGCTTTTAAACTAGCCTTGGTGAAATTGGATTTTATCGGTCCATGTTTTTCTAGTAGCAAAGATTGTTATTGATTTGAGGTCCTGTCACTCTAGAAGCCACAAAATAATTTCCCGAGATACACCATGAGCGACCAATAAATAACACAGGCAAAATTGGACCTTATCGGCCCTTATTTTCATATACCCCTCTTACATACATATATAAATATACTACTTAGCCCTGCCATGCAGGGGTAAGTAGAAGTCTTATATGTCTTAAGAAGTTTACTT
The DNA here is from genome assembly GCA_963513945.1 of Hydrotaea diabolus. Classification (NCBI taxonomy): domain Eukaryota; kingdom Metazoa; phylum Arthropoda; class Insecta; order Diptera; family Muscidae; genus Hydrotaea; species Hydrotaea diabolus. Next base: position 91,423,113 of record OY740718.1, read on the forward strand.
AGAAGATGTCATCCGTTTCTAATACATTTTCGAAGGATCAACAACCAATTCTAGTGGAAGCATTAAGCACTGTTGCCTTCTTCAATACTAAAATGGCTTAATTTAAGAAAGAATAATGGCTAGAACTGGCTCAATAATCTAAAAGACTTACAAAAAAGTAAATTATAGTTAAAAGCCGGGAGTTACACTATTAGCGAGTATATGTTTTCAGTAGAAAAGCATGCCCCATAAAAATGTCCTTTTTATTAACTACATACGATTCAAGGCCAATTTTCTCTAATACGAGGTTCCTATTTATATTTCGGGTCCGGCAATAAAAACAAAATAATTTATCATTGGAAATGGTTTTATTGTTTTTAAAATATTCTCCCTTAAGATCAAGACACTTTTGCATGCGCACAAACCAATTTTTGAAGCACTTTTTCCACTCCGATTGAGACACCTCCGAACATGATTTTTGAACTCTTCAACAGCATCTTCTTGCGACGAAAATCGTTGACCACGCATTTTTTTTTTGATGTGCGGGAATAAAAAGAAGTCAGGGCTGTACGGCGGATGACCCATCAATCCGACGTTTTGGCCGGTCAAAAAGGCGTTGGTTAAGGCCGATGTGTGAGAGCTCGCATTGTCATGGTGCACAATGATTCGTCTTCTCTTGTTTGTTTTTCAAATTTCTCCGAAGACTTCAGGCAAACAAATTGTGGAGTACCACTCAGAATTGACCGTCCTACGTTGCTCATGCGGAACAGTCGCCACATGACCAGTTTTGCCAAAGAAACAGGCGACCATTTGCTTCGAAGTGATTCTTCCACGAACAACTTTCGTTGGATTTGGCTCGTCTTCGAAGACCCACACGGTCGATTGCTGTTTTGTTTCGGTCTCATATGCATAGATCCATTATTCGTCACCTGTGACGATTCTTTAAAGTCTTTTGAAGCACCGCGATCTATTTTTTCCAAAATTTCTATGCACCAATCGACACGAGCCTTTTTTTTTTAGCGATTGTCAAGTTGTGCGGGATCCAACGAGAACAAACCTTGTTTTACGACCAGGTGTTCATGCTATATCGAATGGATGCTGGTGGAAGAAATGCCCATGGATGCCTCTATCTCACGATGTCACATGACGATCTTGCATTATCAGTTCAAGCACGTCTTCAATGTTCTCTGGCACAAAGGCCGTTTTTGGACGACCTTCGTCTTTGAGCGAGCGTCGGCCACGATTGAATTCATTAAACCAGTTTTGCACAGTGCTATTGGATGGTGCTTCATCGCCATACAAAGATTTAAGTTCATCGATGCACTTTTGACGTGATAATCCACGTCGAATGTTGTGAAAATTGATCGCACGAAAATGTTCACGAGTCAATTCCATTTTTTTTTTGCCAAAAGTGATTTTTTCAAGTCACTGTAAACAACACAAATATTGGTCGTACGTCATAACGTTCTGAGTACGTCTATGCTAAAAGATGTCAAACTTTCCAATGGAAATGTCAGATGGCGCCCGTTGCCTAGGCCAGAAATTTATATAGCAAAGCTCGTATGTATTATTTTTGCTTCAATTAAAATTAACAAGTACAACAAATGTTTTAGATTTTAAAACCCGTGTGCAAGCGAATGTTCAAATACACTGATATTATTCTGCATCATCAATGTTTTAAGTTATTTTTAATGAGTGACAAGTTATTATCACAAAAATGTCATTTACAATTAATGCAAATAAGAAACTAATTTTTTTCTTAAATGAAAGTTCCTTTAGGCGCTTCGTAAAAGTAGATAAAATTGCCACAGTAGCAATTATTATTTAAAAAATCGCTGCTTTTCCAAAATAGTGTTTTTCGGTGATGAAAAATTACTCAATGTAGTGGAAAAACCACCAAGTTTGCATCAGTGGTGCATATCCTGTTTGCACCACAAGGACCATTTTACAGAGCAACTTTAGTTTTGATTGTGTTAAATTTCATTTACAATTAATGCCAAAAAGAAAATAATATTTTTTTATATCTAAAATCGACATAGCAGCAATTACTTTTTAAGAAAACGCTGCTTTCCAAAATTGTGCTTTTTGGCGATGAAAAATGAACAATGTTCAAATATACTGATATTATTCTGCATCATCAATGTTTTAAGTCATTTTAAATGGAATGACAAGTTATTATCTCAAAAATTTCATTTACAATTAAAGCCAAAAAAAAAATAATTATTTTCTTAAATAAAAGTCCCTACAGGTGAAAGTAGCTAAAATCGCCACAGTATCAATTATTTTTTAAGAAAACGCTGCTTTCCAAAATATTGCTTTTTGGTGATGAAAAATTACCAAAAGTAGTGGAAAAAGAGTTTGCATCGCTGGTAAATATCTAGTTTGCACCATATTACGTAGTTCAAAACAATTTCAGTTATGACAGTTTTAAATTTCATTCAAATAGCTTCACACTGTCAGATATGCCCGAACTTTTTTTTTTACAAATTTCAGTGGTCTTTGGTCAGTTTGCGCAACATATTACAGCTCTGTGCTTCTGAAAATGTGAAAAGGAGTCAAATGGAGATTAGTTGCAAAAAAAAGAGTCAATTTGAATTAAAAAAGAAGAGTCCAAAAAGAGCACGGCGCAAAAGAACAATGTTTTTGACTCTTTAGAGTCACAATCGGCAACGCTGCAAGTATCGCATAGTCAAATTAACAAAACTCTGGACTTATCTGTATCGAGCTTGAAATTGACTAGTTATGTTGACAAATAAAATGCAATTTAAAAAAGAATAATAATTTTTTCTTCTTGGAAGCGACAACTTATAGAACTGTCCTCGTATGATGAAGACTTTGGTCTATTGTTAAAATATTAATCTCCATTCATCGTCTTTTTAGTGAGAAAATATGCCATGTTTTTCGGGTAATTTGGAAACAATTTTTGTCTAAAACTGTATGTTTAAAACCAAAAAGAAAAGACCACATGTTTTTACATAACTTCCATTTCCCATAACATAATTGTTTGTCGTGACCACCATTAGAAGTGGCATCTATCATCGTATAAATATTTAATATGATATAATTTCCCCTACCCATACTCATTTTCAGGAAACATTTTGTATACAATTTTCAAATTCACCTGATGTGCCCAAAAATATTCCCAGATCATTGACCTGTACATGCCGCTATGGCTGGGAACTGCTTCTGCTGGCTACAGGTGTTACTTGCCTTCAACTTAAGCATATGATGGGGCACTAGCCGTTGTTAATTTATAAATGCCACATTGTCGGCTCCTTGGGGTTTTGCATGACCTTGTGCTTTGTTGGTTCTCTTGGCAGGGTTGAAAGAAATATTGATTTCCCATGAAGAAGCACGACCTTAGATATTGTGCTGTCGACACTTTTGCAGTTGTCCTTCCACGATGAGGTCACTACGAATACAAACCGGCCTTTTCGCTCTTAAACAAATTGCGTTTCTCTTGGTGTTACTGTTGGCGTAATGTCTCTTACGTCTATGTCCTTCAGTGTAGATAAAGAAATGGAGAGCCAGGCTCCTTCAACCGCACACATGTGTTTCCTATGGGGTGGGTAATGATTAATTTCCCTATTGCTCACTGAAGGTGTGGACATAGTTTTCTAATGCTTTCTGATGTTCTAATGGTATAGTTACATGTTGGTTACTGTGACGCCAAGGCCATCTGTTACAATTTTGACAGGCGACAGATCAATTAGGCGTTATTTCTTCATGTCAGTATTATTAGCACAAGCTTACCAGATGAGAACGATAGGAAAAGAATTAAACAACAATGGTGTGAGATTTCATAGTAATTCGAGATTTATTTCGAAGCTACATTTATGGCAATACCTAGCAAAAAAATCGCTCTTTAACTACTTTCAATGGCTGAAAATGGATTTTGTGGCTCTCAACAATCCCATCAAATGTAAAGCTCTATTGGCTGATGAAGGTTTGATGGGAACGTTAGCGCTTTTAATTCAGAAGGTCTCGGTTTCGAGCCCAAGTACGAATATTAAATTTTTTTTGTAAAATTATGCTATTTTTATTTTATGTAATAAGTTACTTTAATAAAAACTCAAGAAAATTAACAGTTTGATCTCTGTATTGCGTCTGAGTTGTGAGTTATGCGGTATCAAAATTCATTATTAATTCGATTTAGCTGGCCATTATACCATAGACAGACGACAATGGTTATGAGCATAAAAGATCCACTAATGCAAATTAAAATTTTATGGTGGCAGGCCACAGTATCTGCATTTATTAAACAGTTGTTGGCAAAAACCACAATTTATTTAAAAGAATACTGAAATTACTTTGCTAAAATTGGCCCACAATGTAAGAATTGTACATGCCAGGGATGATAAAGTTGATACTTTGGTACTTTTTTGACTTGAAAAATTACCATGGCACTTAAATAAAAGTCGGCAGGGCTTTTTTAAACAATGGTTTGGTTTAAGTCGCTCATAACGCCCTATTATTAATTTGAGTGAGATCGGATATAATATAGGACTTCTAGACCGGGCTTAGGCATTTACCTATATTAGGATGCTACATGAAAACGTAAACCGATATTTTCCAATATTATTAAAATTGATAATAGATCTTTTATATTGCACTAGACTGAATTTGACGATGATCGAATGCTAAATGTGGCTTGTGGAATAGCAGGACCTCAAATCTGGAGAGACCTTTGCATGGGTGCATGGTACATTGGCGATATGATCCAACGTACCATGCAATGGTTTTACCGACAGGACACGAACTATTAGTGATTCGGCACGCTCTGTACAAAATTTGGTAATATGTGGCTTTTTTAGGGGCGGATTTTGAACTGAAACCAGAAAGATCTTAGTAAGCTATCATAACATGGCCCTACATTGACCAATACAAATAGGGTTCGCTCAATGAAATCAGATAGTGGTTCTGAATCGAGTCGGGTCTATCTCCTTGTATTTTGGGGTTTCAAACATCAGCACTATACCATAATACCCTACCACAGAGTGGTGTAGGGTATAAAAATGTTTTACCTTCCCGGATTAAAAAGGACTATTGTATTCCTTTTTTGTACCAATTCGCCAACCACATGTACAACCATAAACAAATTAACAGCTGATTTGAATTGCGATAAATTGTGACACTGTTGCCAGATTGAAATACCTAAATGCAGTAAGATTTAGTGCATTTACGTCATGCATGAGTTAATTTGCATTAAGTCTGTAAATGCTCATTAACGCTGTCGTCTGTCTAGGCTATTACTCACAGCAGCGAATAGTATAGAAAAGGCGTTATGGAAATGGAGGTCGTGGTTCGTCTCTAGATAGTGTCGTATGTTTTTCTTTTTTTTCTTTGAAGTACGGAAAAATTTATGAAAAATGGAATCCAAAGCTATTCTTCAGAAGCAATGTCAATGTTGTTAAAAGAAATACCAACCGATCTTTGACAAGTCCGTGTAAAAGTCATTGCATTTGATCTAAATTGGAAGTACTTCTGGATCACAACTTTCGTGAGTTTTCCACTTCTTTGGATGTTTTTTTTTACTGGATATGCATAGATATACATATACATATATATATAAGGTCATTTAGGCTTCACCGCCACTGTTTTAAGCGGTGTGTAATTTTATTCATGCTCCAAAAAGTTTTTTAAGTTAGACCAACACTAAAGGTATGGCCCCTATAAATAAAGTGCAGGGGAGGAACAGAACTTATTGGACATGGACAATATTTTCCACATACGGACATCACGACTGAACAATCTATTTGTCGTTTTATGTGATCAGCCGGCCATCGAATTAATTAGAACTTCTGAATAAAATATTACATGTATTGGTTGCTGTTAAAGATTGTTGGTTAGTATTATTCTTTGGATTCGGTTGTCATTACCACAAAAATGTATTAACTGGACAGATGGCAAATTTCATATATTCGGTTATCTGACTGAAATTAAAACTTTATTTTATTTAATTTTTATATTTAACGAATTTAAAATATAAATTAAATTTGAATTATAATAAGTTTCAAGGTTTTTACGTTTGAACTAATTAATTGTTGCGCAAGTGCAATGATTTTCTGCATTGAATTGGTATAGAAGGCCATCAAATTAGATTTTGGTTTTAAAAAAGCAATTTGAAGATAAAGCTAATTAAGATTGCTTTTAAAATATCTAAGAAAGTAGGAATTTTATATCTATGATTTTCGGCTACTTATGGGTTTTATGTATTCGACATTAAAACTTTCTTTTATTTAATTTTTATATTTAACGATTTTAAAATAGACTTGAGTTTTACTTTCGAATCTTATTGAGTTTGTTGTGCAAGTGCAACTATTTTCTGCAGTAAATTGAAGATTAAAAAAAAGGCAATTTAAAGATAAAGCTAATTATGATAAGCTATAAAAATATCTAAGAAAGTTGGAATTTTGAATTTATGTATATTCGGCTACTTATGGGTTGATGTGACACAAGAGAACTTAAATGAATGTTCGAAGCGTTGGCTTTAAATAAACATGTTGTTGGAAATATATACTCTCATATCGGTCACAATTTGGAACAACGGGTCATTTAAAAAAAAATCGTGGAATTTTTTTTAACTGCCTTGCAATGGGTCAACAAATCAGTTGAATCTATGCTGAGAATTGTTAAGTTAACTCTTGTTTCATATCCTGGAAACGCAATAAACAGGAATTAACCGGTTCGAGACCTCTTGCATCTACATATGTGACGCGCAAAATAGAAAGGGACCTAAGGGTAAAAAACAGTTTTTTTCAGAAGAGCCATTTTAAAGATTTAAATACGTGTATCTTTGGTGTATTATCACTTTCATCGGTCTCATTCGATGCTCAGATGTTGTCCACATCAAAAAAAGTGAAAATTAATTTTTTTTACCCTTAGTTCCCTTTCTCAATGCGCTGTCACACATAATAGAAGACAAGTTTTTGACAAAATTGCAAGTTAACCTTGATTTTCGTGGCTGCACACTGCAAAAAAAACAAAACAAAAAAGTCAGGAAAATATTTATTTATTTATATTTTGCTTCCATTTCTTAAAGATTTCGTAGTGACTGGAAACAAAAAACAATTATACATATGTATATGTTACTCGTACAACAAGAAACTATACGGGATTTGGTTGGTACAAAAAACTTATTTGTTGTCACTACATTTATTGGTACCAAAGTAACATTCACTTCATAGACCAACCTATACTTATAGTTTTACTGAATTCGGGTATAACTGATTTATTGGGTGTGCGTACGATAATACTATCGTAGCTACCATCTTATGATATACCGAACCACGTTACCATCGATACTATGGAATATTGTTGATTGCAACAGTAAGTATGTTTACCCAACCGAATTTTTGTAGTTCAGAACGATTTCCACTGGATTTTTACTCTATGTACGATATGGATTGTTTATAGCTAAACAAAAAACATTGAATCCTATAAGCATTAAATGCGACCTAAAAACAAAGTATTGTTCAAAGATCGAACAGATCGTTTAACCAATGAAATGTGGAAAAATATGTAGTTGTCACAACTGGTGGTTGTCTGTTGATCAAGCTTTTTTTAAATGTAGGCTTATTTGAAAAAAAGTGTATAACTACAAGCCGATCGAAAATAAGTGCAAATATAATTTTAATGTCCCAAGATGGTGCTAAAAATTACATATAATTGAGCTTAAATTTAATAATAACATTTTTACTTAGTTCTTCTTGAAGAAAGTTGTTTTATAAAATATGTAAAGTTCTACAAGTATTTTCTTACAAAATATTTTTAACTCAAAGTCTTCCAATTTTTATTTTCATAATAAATCTAATTTTCAACTTACAATATTACTTGTTTTCTCGATTCCTTAATTGATCGTCTTTATTTTATAGTTTAGTTGAGGAATATTCTTAGTAAACCTTTTTTTTACTTATAAATTGCATGTGCGCAAGGTTCCGATACTTTGTCACCAAAAGTTGGGCTTAAAAAAATATTTTCCTTCGAACCGGATTTGAACCAGTGACCTATGGATTTCTATTTAAGCTACACACAATATTCTCTACAGTCCACCGCTCTACCAACTGAGCTATCGAAGGTCTTATACTTATATAATGTTGTGCTGGCCAAAGCTTATCTGAATCAGTTAAAGATTTTAAATTAAAAAGCGCAGCAATTTGCACATTGTCATCATTAAACCCGATGATTTGTTTTTTAATTTATTGCTTTGTCTAGTGATTTATTCGGTCTTTGTCATATCTTTGAGTAATTTACTCGTGCTTTTGCAAAACATGGTTACATTTGATCCAAAATATCTAAACTAAAGCGAACCAGCCGAAAAAGCATTTTATACTCGTATTCTATTTAGCTATATAATAAAAAAATTCCAATTTAATCAACATTTGCTTCTAATTTTAGTTTTATCAGAAAAAATGGAAATATTGAGTAGACTACGACTTTAAGGTCTCTTCTGAATCGTAGGTTGAATTACGCAAAGTATTCCCCAAAAATACAAGCTACATATGTACAGGATTGACCATTTAAATTTTAAATTTGAATCGGCTGTTAACAAAAAGTACTAATAATTTGATTTAAATTTTTGGTTTTATTGGAAGGTTCGAACTTTGTCACCAACCAGTGACTTGTTGTGGATGGATTGACTTCTGAACTCCTTATGCGGCAATTTTGCTTATTGACATAGCCACCGAGATAAAATTGAGCTTCATCTAAAATCACGATTTTTCGGAAATATTCTTTATCTCCTGCCAAACAATCTGTTGTTCCAGTTGTGGTAGTCAGATTAATGATATTGTGTTCCATTATTAAATGACAGAGTTCAACTTTTCTAATAAAACCAGAAATTTGAATTCAGAAAAGTCAGTATTTTTTTTTTAAAGCCGACTTAAATTTAAAATGTTAAATCGTCCAAATTGTATGTTATAAACATGCTTTCCTTCCATGCGAATTTAAACTACTTGATATTCAGATCAGGTTAAAGGGAGCCACGTTCCAATTTCTATTAATTATAAAAAATATTTTCCTTCGAACCGGATTTGAACCAGTGACCTATGGATTTCTATTTTCGTAAAACTACAATCCTTCTACAGTCCACCGCTCTACCAACTGAGCTATCGAAGGTCTGGTTTAATTTCTGCTCAACAGAGCTTATGAACTAAAAAACTTGAATGTTCAGATTTCTATAGGTCGATAATGAGACAAAAGTTGGGACTCGGTTTATTTTAGAGTCTCTAGCCCAAAACCGGCTAACTTATTGAGTAGAGAGTTTGACAGTTGACAAAGTCACGATTCCTGATTCTGGCTTTGAAATCCTTGGTACGGACAGGCAACAACATACTATTTGGAATTATAAAAGATAATTTCCTTCGAACCGGATTTGAACCAGTGACCTATGGATTTCTATACTTATCACAATACTCTTTCTACAGTCCACCGCTCTACCAACTGAGCTATCGAAGGTCTTATATACATTTGTACTCGAGTAGACTAATTCGACCGAACGATTCATAAAATTCTTAAGTCGAATATTCGCGCTTGATTTCCTCTAAGTCGTGGTTATGATGGCAAATTCTGGCGGTGTTTGGCCTGATTCTACCAAATATCTGCTATTATTCAAAACTTGTTTTTTTCTTCAGCCATATCCAGTACAAATTCAATATTTAAAATATTTTCCTTCGAACCGGATTTGAACCAGTGACCTATGGATTTCTATTTTTGTAACACAACAATCTTTCTACAGTCCACCGCTCTACCAACTGAGCTATCGAAGGTCTTGTATAATTTCTGTTCAACAGAGCTTATACAAATTAACAAAGAAAGATGTTAGTCCAGAAGTAGCGTTAATTAAAAAGTCCCTACCTAGATCAAAAACCGCCAAATTGTTGAGTGAATATTGTGGCTGCGGACTAGACCAGGCTCAATATCCGCACTTTTTTATTTTTGGTAGTATATTTATCCACGCTTCCATTATTTTAGCTTGACTTTTTTTTTGGAAATGTAAAAGATAATTTCCTTCGAACCGGATTTGAACCAGTGACCTATGGATTTCTATTTTTGTTACACACACTAATCTCTCTACAGTCCACCGCTCTACCAACTGAGCTATCGAAGGCCTTGTTTAATTTCTGCTCAACAGAGTTATACAAATTAATTAAGAAAAAAATATAATAGCGTTCCATCGGTTAATTCAAAAGTCGCCTTCAGTATTTAGTTATTTTCATTAAAGATTGATTACAAATATTATTAAGACGCTTAGTGAATACTTACTCCGAGCATACATTGTATTTATCTAGAATAAATCACATTTGTGTTAAAATTATATATTGACCTGAGGCCAGCCCAATTTTCTGTGGAGAAAATTTATTGACGTTTGTCACAATTACATTATATTCCCGTAAAAAACGGGGTGGTTTTCAAAAGTCATCTGATCAAAAACCGCTAAATTGTTGAGCGCAAGGGTGCGTCATTCAGCGGACTAGATCACAGGCTCATATATGCACTTTTTATTTTCGGTGTGTGTATTCATATCCACGCTTCTATTATTTAGCTTGTCTTTTTTTGGAATTGTAAATATATATATATATATAACACCCCTTAAGCCGTGGTTATATAACATTCTAGCTAAGTATGGTCTGATTCTTCCTAATTGCTGTTTATTATTTTAATAAAACAAACTAATTTTTGTTTCTTTTTTAATCCACGTCCAGTTCAAGTTAAATATTAAAAATAATTTCCTTCGAACCGGATTTGAACCAGTGACCTATGGATTTCTATTTTTGTAACACATTTAACTTTCTACAGTCCACCGCTCTACCAACTGAGCTATCGAAGGTCTTGCATAAAATTGTATTTGAGTGGAATTGTTCCCCCTATCAGTTTAAATATTTTAAAAAAAGTGAACTTGTCCTCCCTGACCAGTTTAAAAGAAAAAGAATGCAATTTTCAAGTCCTTTACATTTCCACAGGAGATCTGATTAAATATGGCCCTGATTCTTCTTAAAATCCTGCTGAATATTTGTTCCGTTTTTATCGATTTCTTTTTATGTTATATTTGAAAAAAAAGATAATTTCCTTCGAACCGGATTTGAACCAGTGACCTATGGATTTCTATACTTATCACAATACTATTTCTACAGTCCACCGCTCTACCAACTGAGCTATCGAAGGTGTTATATAGTTGTGTGCTTAACAAATCTTATGTTGTGCAAATAAAAGTTCCGAAGTCCAAAAATTTGCTTTTGATCGGGACTCGGGTAATTTAAGAGTCACCAAATTTAAAAGGAGGGCTTGCAGATGTGTCGTCTTACATAGGCCGGCCAACTCAAGCTTTTTGGTCCTTATTTTTTGTAGACGTTAGTATGTTCATATGTATAAGAACTCATTCCTTAACGAAATCTCATGTGGAATTGCAAAATATATTTTCCTTCGAACCGGATTTGAACCAGTGACCTATGGATTTCTACTTCTATCACAACTAACTCTACAGTCCACCGCTCTACCAACTGAGCTATCGAAGGTCTTATTCGTACAGCATCTTGGTTTGAAATAAGTTTTTCGGATCTAATTTTGAAAAAAAAAATTAAAGAACTTGTCAGTTTCAATTTTTCATTAGCACTCGAAATTGATTTTCCGAAAATAATGTTTGGTATTACTACATGGAGTAGACAAAGCCGTAGCCTATTTTATACTCGTATTAGAAATAATAAGATAGTATGTCTTTATATTTTCAAAAACAAGAGAATTGGTTTTATAAAAGAGAATTTCCTTCGAACCGGATTTGAACCAGTGACCTATGGATTTCTATTTCTATCACAAACTCTACAGTCCACCGCTCTACCAACTGAGCTATCGAAGGCCTTAAGTTATACTCGTTTCAAGTCATCTTTATATGTTTACACTAATTAAGCTATCTTGAAACATCAACATGAAATAAACTGTTATCAATTTATGTTTCTTCAATGGCATTGAGAATTATGAACACCTTAACTGTAAACACAATAAAAAATTGCTGAAAATATTATCTAAATTTTGTGTAAAACGTTTAAATTTGTATTTCTTTTAAACGGTATCGCAGTAGATTTCTGTTAAAAAATTATTTAGAAATCGTTTTAATAAATAAAACATAAAATATAAAAAAATAATCCTTCGAGCCGGATTTGAACCAGCGACCTATGGATTTCTACTATTTCATTGTAATGTCTCTACAGTCCACCGCTCTACCAACTGAGCTATCGAAGGTTACTAAATTCGACGAACAAAAAACCCAATACAAAACTGCGACCGCAACGCACCGGTATTTCAAATAGACAATAAACTGCTTATCAATTAAAATATTTGTGCAATAAATTGTTGTTATCATTTGTTTTATGTTGATGTTGCTCAAACATAAAGTAAAACCAAAAAAAAAAAACAAAAAAAAACTTGTACACTGAACTTGATTTATTCGAAATTAAAAGCAAGAAAAAAGTGAAAGGCAGCACAACAACTGGCGGCACACTGTGCCGTGTGGCTGGCGAAAGACGGGTTGTTTCAAACGGTACACACGAAGACAAATACATGAATGTGTCAAGTAGTCTCGTTGGAATACTCGCACTCACTATGGCATGACCAAAGGTGTCTGGTGAGCAGACACACTTTATAGTTTGGCAGTCGTCATATCTTCGCATTATATTGAGTGCACTGATCTGATAGATATTAGTTCAAATCCCGTGCCAACACTAGGAGTATTTAATTTCTTGTTTGTTTTCTTTTTCACACTATAAGACTTGACAGTCATTTGGCACACATTCGATAAGACCTTCGATAGCTCAGTTGGTAGAGCGGTGGACTGTAGAGAGATTGTTGTGTTACAAAAATAGAAATCCATAGGTCACTGGTTCAAATCCGGTTCGAAGGAATTTTTTTCTTAAATGAAATTTTTTTTATAGTTTACTGATAATCTGCTCCATAAGTAGATATAAAGAATTGCAATTGGTGAAAATTGTTGAGTGGACTATAGTGACAATGAACTGTATTACTCTAAGACATAAAGCCTAGGGTTACACTGCGTGTATGTCATGTACATTTTGTTTAATAGGCACCCAAAGATTTGGGGCCTCGGTGTCATTTTCGCAAAAAAAGTGATCTTTTTGTAAGCTTATATCTTGCAAACTGTTAGGAATTTTCTCTTGAGGCAAAGTTTTAGCTCTTGTCATAAATAACAAAAATTGTGAATATAAAAAATTAAAAAAATCTTCATCTTCAAGGTCAAAATCGCAAAAAAAGCTTGAAAATAGTCGTTTTTTTGCCTTTTTCAAGCCGTTCAAAATTTAACGAAACAACTTACTACCACTTATGATCTTAATAAACAACATTCTAAAACATATGAACTTCCTAGGTAGCCGCAAAAGTGAAAAATTTCAAGAAAATATTTTAATTTCATTTGTTTTTTCTTTACTTCAACATTGAGATACTACGAGTATGCTATCTATTACAAAAAAATACAGGGTGGAGCGCGGTAATTTGCTTATTTGGGAATTAATTATAAACCTTAGAAACATTTATTTTGTATTTAAATTATATTGAACAGTAAGGGAATTTATAAATTACATGGTTTTAAATATTGAATCTGACAAATGTCGACCTTCGTTATCCACACACTGCTGCATACGTTTTCTGAAGTATTCATGAACTATAACAGACTGATATTCTGCCAATTTCAGCCTCAATATTATTAATTAAGTCTTCCAAGGTGTTGGGACGGTTGATATACACCTTCGACTTCAGGTAACCCAAAAGGAAAAAATTGCATGGGCCTAAGTCTGGTGAGTGTGCCGGCCAGTTCACATCAGTCCTCACCGCCCAGGAAACATCATGGTAACCCTCAAACAATTCATGGTAACCCTCGCTGTGTGTATCTATCCTCTAATTGAATTGCCTCAAGAATAAAATCCTGTATCATAGTCAAGTACCGTTCGGAGTTCAGAGTTACGGCAAGTTATCCTGGAAAAAGTAAGGGCCAATGATGCCTACTCGTGATATGGCGTACCACACAGTGACGCGGTCCGAATGCAGAGGTCTCCGGTTAAAGTTCTCTGGGGTTTGTTTGACTCCAATACCGCATATTTAGTTTGTTTACACACCCACTCAGTTGAAGCACGCTGCACTGCAATGATAGAGTGTGAAAAATACGCTATAAAATAAAATGACGTGTCCATGACAGACGAATACAAATCTCCCGTCAGCCACTATAAGCCACGAACACTCTCTACGACAAACAGTGCCGCCACAGCCTGCAGTGCAAAAAGGCAAATTACCGCGCTCCACCCTGTTTAAAAATAGACTCCATAACTAATAGACAACTTCAGCGGGGCGTTGCAAGGAAACAATCCTATTTCATGTACTGATGTCAAGTTTAGACAAAATTGAGGTCGGAACGGCGACTAGTTGAAACAGATGAATCACAGCTTCTACGTTGTCTTTAGTAATAATAAGTATTTTTAACTCTTCCAGACAGAGAGTAAATTTGCACAGCAAAATTTTGTTTTCTTTACCCTTAAAACTTTTAACTTTTAAAACATAAAACTTCTAAAAACACCCTTAATAAGGTTTGTCCTATGGTGATCAGTTCGGTTTTTAAAAACCGGCGGTTCGGTTTGTTAAGAAAGAAAAAATCGGTTTCTTAAAAATTTCCATTTTTCGGTTTTGAAATAAAACGGGTTGTTTGTGTCGAATAATCGGTTTCCTTTATACTCTCCAAAACCAGTTTGTAGTTTGTACAAGACAATCGTATTTTTCATTTTGGCAGCTCCTCCTGTCAGACACTATTTACACCAATTTCCCAGCAAAAACTTAGTTCTGCTCATTACCTTATTTAAATTATTGTTATGGAGCTGTAAAGAGAGAAGGAAATAATAACTATCATCTAATATGACCGGCTGTGGCTCAGAGGCTAGTTAGTGTCTGCTGACTAAAGTTTTTTATGTGCGAATCTCCGCCGAAGTGTATTTTTTATTTTTCAATTATTTTCCAAATATTACTCTCACACTCTCGCACACAGACTACTTATTCTTGCGGTCGGGTATGCTAACAAATAAGTACTTATTATTGGGCTTCGTGTATGCTTGTAGATAAGGACTTTCCTCCAATGACATCACCATGTTAATGTTATTCTTCACCTCGTAAATGCCGGTAACTTTACGAGTAAAGGTCCAATTAGTCTTGACGGTTGATTATGCAACCTGCAGAAGTCTACCATCGTCAACCGTCAAACTGTAGTTATCTCCCTCTAACTCATGCAAAATGCAACCCTTAACTGAAATAGCTTATTGCCTACCGTTAACCGTCAAGACTAAATGGACCTTAATGTATTAAACTCTTAGCCATGTTATATGTTCTTTGAAAAATATAAAAAATAGACTTCGGATCCGTAATTAAACGGTACGACCCGGACAATAAGTGTTTAACTGAATTGAGAGAAGTTTCCTGTTTGTTTCTAAATGGGTTGTTGTTGCGCGAAATATATATGATTTTTGTATCGAATGATAATTTATATGTCACTACTATTATGCACGAATTCTTGAGATAAATCAAGCATCATTTCATTTTATATTAGTAAAACTAAACAGAGATTAGCTATTTTCAAATCTAAGTTTGAACAACGCGTTAACATTGAAATGTTCGTATTTCTTTCAAAACTGAGGCTTAAACATGACCTTCGATAGCTCAGTTGGTAGAGTGGTGGACCAAAACATGAAATTATCTGCTCACCGAAGTGTTCTCTCAATAAATCCATTGATTGATGCGATGTGTGGGAAGTGGCGCCGTCTTGTTGAAACCAAATGTCGCCGAGATCACGAGCTTTAATTTCAGGCATCAAATAGTCGGTTATCATGGCACGATAACGGTCGCCACTGACGGTTACGTTCTCACCGGCATCATTTTTGAAGAAATATGGACCGATGATTTTCTAGATGAAGTGGCAGCTCTTGAACTTCTTCTGGTTGTTCTTCGTCCCAAATGGGGCAATTTTGCTTGTTTACATACCCATTGAGCCAGAAATGTGCCTAATCTCTAAACAAAGTTTGTCTCGAAAACGTCGGATCTTCTTGGAACTTTTCAAGAGCCCATAAAGCGAAGCGATGTCGCTTGGGAACGTTGGGCGGCTTCATTTCTTGCACAAGCTATATTGTGTACGCTTTCAATTTAAGATCTCGACGTAAAATGCCCCAAGTCGTTTCATACGTCAGTCCGAGTTGCTGCGAACGGCTCCGAATCGACTCTCCACTGTCTTAGTGTACACCCTCAGCTACGGCTGCTACATTTTCGTCGGTCTAATATTATCCACAAATGAATGCTGGGTCTCAAGATGGGCGATGGTGTTGCGAATAGTACGCTCAGTAGGCGGATTATGTTGACCATAAGTTGAACGAAGTGCACGAAACACATTCTTCAAAAAACGTAAATTTTCGTAATAAAGTTGAACGATTTGTAAACGTTGTGCAGGCGTAAGTCCATCCATGATGAAATGCCAAACAGAACTAAACAAAAATAACATGACAGCATGATTAGGTTCAATTTAGTATACAAAATCTAGTGGCAGACTTGTGGTTAGGTCGTATCCGTTTTATGAATTTTTACGTCAAAATCAATACTTACGGCCACAATTTTAAGGTTACCTTGGTGACAAATAATTGGATTTCTGGCCACGATTTGCATTTAAACCCGTTTTTTTTAAATAAGTAAAATTTTTGGAAAGAAAGTAATTCAAGAAGCGGACTCGGTGGGCGAGTTTAAGCGGGCACGGTGGGAGATTTAACATTTTAAATTTGAATCGGCTGTAAAAAAATACAGATAATTTGTTCAAATTTCTGGTTTTATTTGCTTTTTGACATAGCCACCGAGACACCGACCATTTCCAGCCCATTGGGTAAAGCGAATGGTGTATCATTATTAAATGACAAAGTTCAACCTTTCCAATAAAACCAGTAATTTAAAAAAATTATCAGTACTGATTTCCACGATTTTTGTATTACAAAATTACGATTTTTACTGATTTTCCGGTTCATCATTTTTCCCGAAATACTCGACCCTTATGACAATAGCGAATATTTTTTAAAATCTGGTAAGTCCCATAAACTGCACTAACAAAATCGTACAATTGTTAACGCTAACATATTCATCAAAAATCGTCAAAAAGACGCAAAAACCTACAGACATGACAACCCAGACCTGACTTCAAGTGTTTTTTGCAAAGACTTTTGAGGTAACCATCATCTTTTTTGGTATTCTTGGTAATGACACAACAAACAACCACCCAGCATGACTGTGATGCTGTATTTTAATACCAACACCAAAGAGAAAATAAGAAAATACTACGTCTCAGCTGATTTGACTACGGTTTGCACGTTATTGCTTGTTTTGTTCTTTCTCTCATCTCTCCTCATTCATTAAACTACTGTGTGCTTGCGCTCTCTCGCGGCTCGTGAGAAATATTTTAGTGTTGGCTTAGTGTTTTCCTAACATTTGACATTTAGTAAGACCAAAGCATTTCTAACGTTCGGACGGGTAGTTCTGAGTGCTGTGCTCGGGTGCTATAAAAATTTTTTGTTTCGATTAAAAACAAGATCAAGAGAAAAAACATTAAATGTATGTAAATAACAACACAAAATTTGTGTTTTTCTATTCCCTACTACAGTAGACTGTAGGGCGAAAGTGCGTCCGTGTGTCTTCGTCGTCGGTGACGTTGGTCAGAGGTGGTTCAAAAAAATATGTTCGTATATATATGCACGAATGTGTATGTATGCGTACATACAAATTAATTTTTGTGAAATACTGCGGGCCCAGGGTGAAGGTGAATGATATCCATATTGTGTACTGGCAGTGGCAAATGCTAGTGTGAAATACTACAAAAAATCGCAATTAAAATAATTGATTGAAAACAGAAGATTGCGCTGTAAACACTTAGTAACGGTGGCACGAATAGTTTTAACCTGACGTCTAGTGGTGATTCGAATGCAAAAAAACCATAGTTTTAAATCTGTAAAATAAACCAGCGGTGCATTATGGTGAAATACTTGGAGTAAGTGATTTAAAGCAATACTATTGTTTTACTTCCTTTTTGCAACGGAAAATACAACAACACTTCATACACATGCATGCACATGTGCGTCAATGCACGATAATATAAAGTGTGTTCTGCTTTTACGTGAAACTTATGTAAGTATAAATATTGTCTAAAAACAACAGAACATAAAAGCCATAACTATTCTCCTGAAATTTAATTATTTCATTAAACCGAAACAAGTCTGCTACATCTATTCGCATTCCTATGCAGATCCACCCCCAAACGCTAGACAATTTAAATCCACAAGTCGCAAGACATTCTTAATGAAATTTCTGCTGTGTCAGTACATTTAACTGAAAACTCGTGGAGTAATTCCATAGGAATGCTTAATTTTTCTAAGTAAACAGATTTTTATTGGAATGTATTAGGAAATATAAACAACTGCAGCAATTAACTTTTCTTTTGGCTTGGTTAAAACAATAATCAAAAATTGTGTTTGTTTTCATTTCTCTCTAATGTTTTGTTTGACCGTAACTCTCTTCATTTCGCACTTGACGCATACTATTGTCAGTGATGATAAAGCCATTCTCCTTTTGGTACAAAACGGTTTTCAAATCGTACGGTACCAAATGCATAAAGGCTTCAATTTCATAAAGAGGTTCTATCCGTTCTATTTTTGCGTTTCATGAAAAATTGAGTAAATGAAAATAGGCGATATTGAGTATTTAATGATTTTAAAAGGAACATAAAAACAAATCATTTCATTATATATAGGGTGGGCCATTCAAATTTTGAATTTGAATCGGCTGAAAAAAAATATTTTTTTCAAATTTCTGTTTTTTTGAAAAGGCTGAACTTTGTCATTATATCCGTTGCGTTTTCGCTTCGACCAATGGTCTAAAAATTGTTTGCCAGGAGATGAAGAATCTACCAAAAAATCGTGTTTTCAGATAAAGCTCATTTTCATCTCCTATGTCAACAAGCTAAATTGTCGCGTATGAGTTCAGAGAACCCAAACGTGAACGAATATTAAAAAACAACGAGCTGGCACCATCATTGGGCAATTTTTCTTCGAAAATGATTCCTAAAATTCAGGAGAATGACATGGAATACATGGGGCTTCAACAAGACGGAGCCTTACACAGCCAACGCAACCATCGATATTTTACGCACTGTTTTTGATAATCGAATAATCAGCCAAATTTGTGATGTTAATTGGCCGCCTCAGAGCTCTGATTTGAGCCGTTCAGATTATTTTCTGTGGGGATCCATTGAGGATATGTTATGCAAAGCATCCACAGACAATCGGAGCGTTGAAATATGAAGTAGAAGTTGCCATTGAAAAGATTCGACCCGAAACAAGTGAAAATGTACTAAAAAAATAGGTTGATCGGAAGTGGTACTGCCGATCCAGTTGTAGTAGCCATATACATGATATTGTGTTCCATTATTATATGACAAAGTTCAACCTTTCCAATAAAACCAGAAATTTGAAAAAAATATCAGTAATTTTTTTACAGCCGATTCAAATTGAAAATGTTAAAACACCTACCCTGTAAATATTAATAACTAATTTAACTTTAGGTCCGAGTTGTTTTTGTATCACGGAAATTATAGAAGTTTACATGGCACTAGACACAAACTCCAAGTAAAAAATAGTTCGTCTTTCGAATTTTTATGTAAATATTAACGTAATTCAATTTATTTGACGTCACTAGATACTATTTCTGCAGAATCCGATGAATTAGGAACTATTTGTTGTGTAGATTTATTGTTTAATTCTACTCAAACCTTCCGGCACGCGACTGCCGTTTTACCATTCCAATCATTTTGTTAGAAAATTGATTACCCATTTCTAAACCTTTACTTTGGTTGTTAGGTTTACCAACTCCCCATTTTCTCCCTTTGCGTCTTTTACGGTTGGTAGAATATAAGACTTCGAAAAATCATCAAATTCTTTTCTTACAGTAGCATTAGTCAAACTTATCTCAGATTTTTGTTGTTATGAAGGTTGCTATATATACTGTGTGGCCCGAATAAGACTGAATGGTTCACCAAAAGGGTTACCAAGAAGTTACATTGTGGCTCTCGTTGTATGCGCAGTGGCTCCGTCTTGGTAAAACCATATGTTAGGATTAATTTCAACTTGCGGACTGGGCTCCTATACATAGCCGCGTTAATGGCAAAAAATATAGACCGACAACTTTATAATTAATAACACCGTACCAAACAGTACATCTGCAGATTGTCATTGTCGCTGAAGTAATAGGAATGTCTTTGAAACTCATACCTGGAGTAGAAGTAGCAAAAAGATTGATTCGCAAAGATATTAATTCAAAGTTAAACAGAGTTATTAGAGAGTTATTACAGTAGTACTTACTTAATTCTTACAACATCCCATTAAGGAACAAGGGAAAACTTCTATCAAATCAGCAAGCAATTGTTCTCCAGAACTTTTTTACAGAATGTATTCCTTATTTACATTGGATCGGACTTAAAAAAAACTCCTGAGCTACTGTATATAGCCCTCTCAATAAATCAAATCTCGGTAACCAAAACTAATTAGCTGTGTTCTTTTTAAGTTATTAAACTATCATTTAAATGGAATATTACTCGGTTCGCAAACAAGTGATACTATAAATCATTTCAAGCTGACATTTGAAAGCCATTTTTACAAAGCAAAAGTGTTGTAATAAATTTATTTATGAACTTCATCGATTTTTTAATTGCAATGTATAGTTTTTATTGTCTGCTTTTGACGAATGCGTGGATGAACCCTCTTGCTGTTCAATTATCTTTGTTGTACACAAAGATAAACAATGTTGCCATATTACTTTCAATTTTGTTTAATGTTGCTAGATAAGCATGTTGCAAACTAACTAGGTAACTAAGCTAGTTACCATCAGAGAACAGGGATATTGATAATGGATTTGTTTCGTTCCTCAGTCACTGTAAATGTGTTACCCACTGCGTTCACGAATAAGTACAGACGGCGCATTAGGCTGTGGCATCTGTGGTTGTAATGTTTTATCTTGAATGAACGAAAATTCTCAGTGTCCAGATGCCAGCATATTGTTCTGCCTTCCTCGTTCATGATAGATATTAATGAAAGTCGTATACTGCGCGTTGCTCATGTTTAGGAGGGCTTGAACTTACTTTAGATACTACGATAAAGGGCGTGTTTTTTTATGTATCTGTTTAGAAAAATCAAAACCAAACAGTCTTGCTTCCAATTGCATTATTTAGTAAATCTTACCAGAGTATAACAATTAGCCCATCCGTAGATTTTTTCGCGATCTTCCGGGAGCCCGGCCGGGAAAACAAATGTAAATTTACTTAAAGTTTAAACACTTTTTATTAGAAAAAGTAAAGAATAATGACCATATAGCAACTAAATGCACTCTTTATTATAATAGAAACTTATATGACTGTTCATAAACTTTTCCGGAAAATGTGGACCCTTATTATATTCGCAATTTAATCATTAATATTTTATAAGATATTTATTCCTTCTGGTACCGATGTTAGGGACAAAAGAACAATTCTGGCTTACCGATTAAGCTTGTATATTTCCTAAAAAAATTGTTTTTTAAGTTTGAAAACCAATTATTTCGCAAAAATATTTACTCTTGTAAGGTGCGTATTAGAGCTTTGTTTTCGGCGTCAATATCGATAATTAGAGAGTGCATGTTGAACCGGTGACTGTACTAGCATTAATTGGAACGGATAGTTGCCTGGTATCAGAACACCTACGCCTTTAAACATTGTCGTTAATGTCTTGACTTGCAAAAATCGGCTACCGTCAAAGCTGATTTGTGTCTCCATCATATAAATTATTTTCTTCAAATTCAATAAATATTATCCGTTTATCGGTCGTTTACCAATTCAATGGAAGTTTGACCTGTGTGAGCCTACCTTCGAAAAATTCTTTAACAATTTAGAATTTTTTCACATTTCATTCCCATACAGAATATATTTATTTTCAAAATTTTCTGACTTTTTTCTTCTATGTCCCTAATTTTGGTAAAGCGAAAACAATAATGATTAATATATCCTACCACTGAAGAGTTCCAAATGTCATAAACAAACTTTTCTTTATTTAGGAATTAGATTCCAATCGTTGCATAAATAGAAAAAAATTAAATTTAACAAAGTTAGCCTCATCTAGGGACCAAACTTAATAGTAACCTTCTGACGGACAAGTTTAAAATATTTCCCAAGTTTGGTGTTAATCGGTAAAGCGGTTCTCGAGTTTTAGGCGATTTTACACCAAACACTACATTTTTATATATTTAGATTTAAAACTATATAATTATAGAGTATTTAAGCGGCTTTTTTGAATAAAAAAACGACTATTTAAGTACTTACGAGTATAATTATCGCGTGTAAAATAAATTTCGATTCTATTCACGCCCTTGTATAATAACGATCCCAAATATCAATGTGTGTCGATTTCTTGAAAAAATTAATTATTTCCATTTATAATTAAAATGTTTCCTATATCTAAAAATATACATACCTTCACATTTCCCATTAAATAATCTTTCCAAATCTAAATTGTATATTATATACGAGGGTACTAAATGTGTGCAAGAGTATCATCATTGATATGGTGGTTCCGCAAATGCAAAAAAGAGCACGTTCGATGCCGTCTCTTACACATTTAGCCAGTTCTCTTAAATCTCTTAAAACTTAACGAGCAATTTGAAAAAGGGTGAATAAGAGAGGGTAACATATACAGAGTTGCCATTATTCTCGTAAAACGGGTTTCTCAAAAGTGGTAAAAAGTCGCTAAAATCAACTAAAATCCTTTTTTTGACAGCAAATCTTGAGTTTTAAATCGGAGGTAGCGCCTATCGAATGTAGACAGAATAACTCCATGGTCCTTAAACTGTCGTACGGTTAATTCATTAAAGAATCGTCCCATTCTGCACTTCTGCTTAACCATTAATTTTTATCTCTGACATCTGCACTCTCCCTCTACGATTTATTTATGGTGATTAATGTAGAGTTTTTTGACAAATTACGCGTGAGTTGTGTTAAACTGTATTTTTTTTTATTTTTTAGTATTGTTTGCCATTTCATCATGGAAAGACTCCACCGCAACAACGTCTCCAAATTGTGCAACTGTACTCCTACGAAGGTTATATATTTCAGGCCTAGGCAACACTAAGTGTTGCCTAGCGCCATCTGACATTTCCATTGAAAAGTTTGACGATTTTTAGCATAAACGTACTCAGAACGTTTTGACGTACGACCATCATTTGTGTCGTTTACAGTGACTTGAAAAAATCAATTTGGCAAAAAAATTGGAATTAACTCGTAAACATTTACATGCGATCATTTTTCACAACTTTCGACGTGGATTATCACGACAAGAGTGCATCGATGAACTTAAATCTTTGTATGGCGATAAAGCACCATCCTATAGCACTGTGAAAAACTGGTTTAATGAAATCAATCGTGGCCGACGCTCGCTAAAAGACGAAGATCGTGAAGGTCGTCCAAAAACGGCCGTTGAGCCAGAGAACATTGATGCCGTACGTGAACTGATAATGCAAGATCGTCATGTGACATACCGTGAGATTTAGGCATCCTTTGGCATTTCTTCCATCAGCATTCATTCGATATTGCATGAACACCTGTCCGTAAAAACGGTTTGTTCTCGTTGGATCCCGCACAATTTGACAATCGCTCAAAAAAAGGCTCGTGTCGATTGGTGCAACGAAATTTTGAAAAATACGATCGCGGTGTTTCAAAAGACGCAATCGACCATGTGGGTCTTCGAAGACGAGCCAAATCCAACGGTTTCTTCGGCAAAACTGGTCATGTGGCGACTGCTCCGCATGAGCAACGAAGGACGGTTAATTCTGAGTGGTACACCACAATTTGTTTGCCTGAAGTCTTTGGAGAAATTCGAAAAACGAACAAGAGAAGGCGAATCTTGTGCACCATGACAATGCGATCTCTCACACATCGGCTCAAACCAGCGCCTTTTTGACCGGCCAAAACGTCAAATTGATGGGTCATCCGCCGTACAGCCCTGACTAGGCACCCAATGACTTCTTTTTATTCCTACACATGAAAAAAAAATGCGTGGTCCACGATTTTCGTCGCCAGAAGATGCTGTTGAAGCACTCAAAAATATGCTTCGACAATTAGCTTGAGCGCATGCAAAAGTGTATAAATCATGAGAATACTTTGAAAAACAATAAAACCATTTTTGATGATAAATATTCGCATATTCATTATTAGACCATAAATATATATAGCAGCAAATGAGCGTTCAGTGAGAAACTGTTTTCGACCAAAATTTTGTTCATAGATGAGGCCCATTTCTGGCTCAACGGCATCAACAGTGCCATTATACCCAGAGAAAACTACGGTTGGTTCGGTTTATGGGCTGGTGGAATCATCGGTGCACATTTTTTCAAAAATTTTGATGGCCGGAACGTAACCGGGATGATATCGGACATTTTGCTACCTACTATTGAAGCCCGTAATTTGGTTTCAACAGGGCTGCTCAAACAATGGATTTATTGAGAGGTCATGATAAAACATCTTTAGACTTTTTTTTCTTTGGGGCTACGTAAAGTCCAAAGTCTATGCTGACAAATCAGCTACGATTCAGGTTGTGGAAGCCAACGTTACGCGTGTCATTAACCCCATACCGGTCGAAATGCTCGAATGATTCATTCAAAATTGGACCCTCAGAAAGGACACCCTCGGGCGTAGTTGCGGAAAACATTCGAAGGGAATTATATTCAAAAAATAAATGGCATAAGATGTCCTTTCGAATGAACAATACAGATTCCACACTTGATTTGAATTTTTGTATTATTTTTTTTATTTTGAAAAAAAAATATTTTAAGATTGCTCAACCGATAGTTATTGATAAGAACAAATATTTCCGTGTTCTACAGCAGTAAATACTCAATAATCGGTTGATTAGAAGAAAGTCGATAACTGATGAGGAGGACATCATAACTCTCCAACAATGTGACCAACACATGACTTTCTTTTATAAACGTGACTAACCCTTCTACCACTTCGACGTTTCTCGCTCGCTGTTGCTCTCTGGCACAGTGGGTTTTGTTTATTGTTTTATTTCCAAAGTCATGCTCCAAAGATAAAAAATTGAATGCCCTGACAAATGGATTGCGCTACAAAATAAGTCTGATAGTGATAAGTGTATAAAAAATTAGTCAGAGCGTTTGTATATATAAATATATCAATATATGCACAATAAACTTAGCACATTAAAAACGATAGGGTACATGAGTTTACGCGATCAATGCCAAACAATAAAGTATTTCCTTTCGATTATTGTTTGTGGGCATACGTATTTATCGGATATTTGTGGAAATGTTTATCGCGTGCCTGAGTACAGAAAAAAGTTATTCGCTTTTCCGAGTGGACGTCAAAATTACATTACCGCAAGTTAAGTATTCCGTAACGGGTCAAACTTTAATAAAAAACAAAAACACATCTTCAATATTAGAGTCAGCCGATTTACAAAGTATAGCATTTTTGAAGGGTAATGTTTTACTTTTTTCTGCTGGAGTGTTGAGGAAAAGTAACATAATGTAATATTTAAAAGAGGACTATCCTCAGAAGAGTTTAATCCATTTTACCAGATAAAAAACGATTTGGCTACGCTGTCTACAAACTTTTTTAAAATATTTGAACCGGACCGCTCTAAACGAAAATTAAAAAAAAAACGTTAATTAGCGGGGAAGAAAAAAATTCTCATACAAACATAAAAAAAGAATTAGAAATACGCCTCCTATTTCAAAATTCGGTATAGTTTTAGACTACTCGGCTCTTGTGGCCGATAAAAACGACCTATATAGTCAACACCAGCGATCTATAGATTATATCGATATTTCATTTATTATAATTCGATAATATTTACATTTGGCTTTGTTTTATAATTTATATTTTAAGAGTTTAAGAATAGTATCTTCTTCTTCTATATAATAAATGTTTATTTACAAAATTAATTATTTTACACCAAGACATTAATAATGGAAGGAAAAAATTTACAAAAACCTATATGAACCTTTTTTTTGTTAATAATAATAAAACTTAAAAACTACTTAAAAAACTAACTATGAATTTACCAATTCATTAATATGCGTGTATATAGATGTTGAACATTTCGTGTTAAAATTTTGTGTTAATTTTTCAATCCTATCGATTACAAGTTCTATACCCGCGTTATCGTGAAGACGTTTCGTAGAATAGAAAAATGGAAGGTTAAATATCAATTTCAGTATCTTGTTTTGAGCAACCTGCAATTTCTGCAAGTGACAGTGTGCAGAAGAAGCCCACAATGGTGCTCCGTAGAACAGAGCAGATTGAAATATAGACTTAAATATTAACATCTTATTGCTTAAACTAAGACAGGATTTTCTATTAATAAGTGGATAAAGCATTCTGGTTAACAACTTAACTTTATTAATGGCATATGGAATGTGATTTTTAAACTTTAATTTAGTATCTAACATTATACCTAAGTACTTTACACTTTGTTCCCATTGGACTTCCCTGTCGTTTATCATCATGTTAGTTTGTGGGAGGAAACATTCCTTTCGTTTTCTTGTAAAGTAAATTGCCTGACTTTTCTGTCCGTTTATCATAATCTTCCACTTCTGAAAGTAACTTATTAATACCGATGTTGCAGCTTCAAGGTTTCTGATGACGTCTGTAGCTAAATAGTCAGAGCTTAATACTGCGGTGTCATCAGCAAAAATGGATACCAAGCAGTTATTAAGCTGAGGAATGTCAGCCGTATAAAGATTATATAATATAGGGGACAGGCATGATCCTTGTGGACAACCTGCAGTAATGGGCACTATCGCTGAACTAACTGAATTGATATGAACTCTGAACGTTCTACCCTGTAAAAAGCTTTGAACTAGTGAAATGAGTTCTCCTGGAAAATTCAGCTTAATAAGTTTATAAATAAGGCCATCGTGCCAAACGGTATCGAAAGCTGCCTTGATGTCCAATAGAATCATGCCAGTAGATTTTTGTTCGTTAAAATTCGAATTGATTATTTTTTTTATTCTTATTAGCGGTTGAATTGTATTGTGTTCCCTACGGAACCCGAACTGTTCTGAGGGAAGTATATCATTCGCATCTAAAAAACCTGTTATTTTTTCCTTGATAACTTTTTCTAAAATTTTGCTAATCGAGGAAAGAAGACTCACTGGTCTGTAAGAACTTGGACAGTCTAGTGGTTTATTCGGTTTTCTTATAGGGATAACACGTGATTCTTTGAATTCTCGCGGAAAGTATCCCAACTTTAAGCAAAAATTAACAAATATGGTTAAAAACCGAATACCTTTCCTCGGCAAAGCTTTGAGACATCTATTATTAAAAAATTTGACTTACGATAGGTTAGCGCTTATGGCTCGATATAATGTATGCTTGTGGAAGAAATGCCCAAGGATGCCTCTATCTCACGGTATGCCACATCTTGCATTATCAGTTCACGCACGGCCGTTTTTGGACGACCTTCACGAACTTCGTATCTGAGCAAGCGTCGGCCACTATTAAATTCATTAAACCAGTTTTTCACAGTGGTATGGGATGGTGCTTCATCCCAATACAAAGATTTAAGTTCATCGACGCACTTTTGTCGTGATAATCCACGTCGAAAGTCGTGAAAAATGATTGCACGAAAATGTTCGCGAGTTAATATCCTTTTTTTGCCAAATTGATTTTTTCAAGTCACTGTAAACAGTACAAATGATGTTCGTACGTCAAAACGTTCTGAGTACATTTATGCTAAAAGATTTCACTCTTTCCAATGGAAATGTCAGACAGCGCCAGGCAACACTTAGTGTTCTTGATGCTAAGGAATAAGAAGAAGTCATTGGGTGCCAAACCAGGGTTGTACGGTGGATGGCCCATCAATCTTGAGTGGTCAAATAGCTCATCATTTCAGCTGATGTGCGACAGATCGCATTTTCGTGATGCAAAATGATTCGTCTTCTTTTATTATCTTTCCTCATTTCTTCGAACACTGTTGGCAAACTGATGTTTGTATACCACTCAGAATTGACTGTCCTACGTTTCACTAAAGGGACTGTGGCAACATGATCGGTTATACCGAAAAAACGCAATCATTTGCTTCGATTTACTTCTTCCACGAACAACTTTTGTTGGATTTGGCTCGAAAGAGCCATACGGTCGATTGCTGTTTTGTTTCGGGTTCATATGCATAGATCCATGATTCGGTACCTGTGACAATGTTATACACTGCCTTTGAGCTACCGCAGTTATACTTCTTCAACATCTCTCTGCACCAATTCATACGAGCCTTTTTTTGAGCATTCGTCAAATTATGTGGGATCCAACGAGAACAAATTTTGTTCACGGCCACATGCAATATCTTATTGATGTGACAACTAAAATTTCTATGAAATTAGAATATATCGATTATATAAAAAACATTAATCAATTATTCATGCCCATCAAGATATTACATTGTACATTTTGGCGCATTTTAGAGACATTTTGAAAGATTTCAATGGAAAAAAATCAAAATATCGCATTGTCGTACTTTAAAGCCACTTTTTCGAAATTCTCGAACTGATCAGATCATTTTTTTTGATGATACGGCTTAGTGTATTTTTTAAGAAAGATTTGAAATCTGGTTAGTCTTTATACTTAGTATTCAAATCATAGTAGTTAATCCATAGATAATATTTTTGTATTGAAATCATAATATCTCATGAATGTGACAATGTTACGAGTACTTGACGCAACTTATAACTTAAATTCATTTTAACGGCATAATTGATTTATTGACTGTGTGTGCCATAATATCATAATATTTATCAATTTATAGCGTAACGTTGCACCGAAGCATTTTGTTATTAAAATGGAAATTCTTCTTGTCCAATAGAGTTTTTGTAGTTCACACCGATTTCCAACTTATTTTTTCACTGTGTGTTTAGTATTAAAATTATTTGAACGAAATAGAAACATATCTTTGGAGAGACTTTTGAAATATCTTCCTTTAAATGCGAGCCGTTCCACCAAAGTAGGCCAATGTATGCTGAAATTAAGAAATAATGAAGTTTTTATTTAACCAAAAGTTGGACTTAAAATAACATTTTCCTTCGAACCGGATTTGAACCAGTGACCTATGGATTTCTATTTAAGCTACACAATAGTCTCTCTACAGTCCACCGCTCTACCAACTGAGCTATCGAAGGTCTTGTTGTGCTTCTCAAAGCTAATCTGAATTAGTTCAAAATTTTGAATTGAAAAGCGCAGCAATTTGCATATTGTCGTCGTTAAACTCGATGATTTTTTTTTGATTTATTGCTATGCCTAGTGTTTTATTTTGTCATATTTGTTCGTACTTTACTCGTGCCTTTGCAAAACATGGTTACATTTGATACAAAATATCAAAATTAATAAAGCGACTATAAATTGCGTACGTACAATTATTTTATTTAAAAGTACAATTTTTTAATTTATATATTTCTGATAAATCATATCAAGTAATCGATCCAGGGTATTTGTTTTCAAAAAAAATTCAAATCAAGTATGAAATCTTTATTGTTCATTCAAAACGACATTTTATGGCATTTGTTTTTTGAATATAATTTCCTTCCAATGTTGGCCGTATCTAACGCTTCAGGGTGTCCTTTCTGGGGGTACAATTTTGTATGACTCGTTTGAGCATTTCGAGCGGTATGGCGTTAATGACATGTATAATGTAGGCTTTAAAACCCTGAATCGGAGCTTGTTTGCCAGCCTCGACTTTGGACTGTACGTAGCCCCTAAGAAAAAAGTCTAAAGAGTTCACATCACAGGATCTTGGCGGCCAACTCAACGGTCCAAAACGTTAAATTTGCCGCTCCTCGAAATGGCCTCTCAATAGATCCATTATTTGATCAACTGTATGGAAAGTGGCACCGTCCTGTTGAAACCAAATTTCGTCAAGATTACGGGCTTTCATTTCAGGTGCAGACAGTCCGGAAAGGAAAAAAGTCTAAGGAGTTCACATCACACGATCTAGGCGGCCAAATCACCGATCTAAAACGTAAAATTATCTGCTCCTCCAAATGACCTCTCAATAGATCCGTTGTTTGGCAAGTGACACCGTCCTGTTGAAACCAATTTCAGGTGCAGAAAGTCCGCCCTAATGGCGCGATAGCGAGCACTATTCATTTTGAATAAATATGGTCCGCTGATTCCACTAGCCCATAAACCGCACCAAACCGTGGTTTTCTCTGGGTATAATGGCAGCTCTTGAACCTCTTCTGGTTGCTCTCCAGCCCAAATGCGGCAATTTTGTTTATTGACGTTGCGGTTAAGTCAGAAATGGGCCTCATGACTTAACAACACGACGCGTTGTTGCAGTGTAAGTCTTTCCATGATGAAGGGGTGAACAATACTAAAAAGAAAAAAAAGTAAAGTTTAACACAACTCACGCTTAATCTGTGAAAAAACCCTATTGAAAAAATACCTCTAGATTAAACACCCATTACAATATTTTTAGACAATACATCAATCAATTGATTTATTGAATGAAAATGAAAAAAAAAATACAACTTTATGCGCTGATTGTATGAATAATTTTTTCATCGAATAGGCACAATTTTTGATCAATGATGACAATTGATTTTTTCTGTATGCAATCCTGAGCTTAAAATGACCAAATAATATTGGCTTAAAACAAAACACAGCCCATCAATGGCTAAAGTAATGGACCAATCGTTATACAATTTAAACAGAATGAAATCTATGACTAGAAAATTATTATAGACTATGTTACATAAAAATTTAACAAAAAGTCGTGGCGTACAGTGCCATGATTTTATATTAAAGGTGACAAAAATAGAAGAAGTGATCGCAGGTGAATGAAATTTTACATAGGTCGTTTTTTGTCGGTCAAAAAGGAGCTGGTTTGAGCCAATATGTGAGTGCTCGCATTGTCATGGTGCACCATGATTCGTCTTCTCTTGTTTGTTTTTCGAATTTCTCCGAAGACTTCAGGCAAACAAATAGTGGTGTTCCACTCAGATTTGACCGTCCTACGTTGCTCAAGCGGAACAGTAGTCACATGGCCAGTTTTGCCGAAGAAACCGGCGACCGAAGTGCTTTTTCCACGAAAAACTTTAGTTGGATTTGGCTCGTCTTTAAAGACCCACACGGTCGATTGCTGTTTTGTTTCGGACTCATACGCATAGATCCATGATTCGTCACCTGTGGCAATCTTATAAACGTCTTTTGAGTCGTTTTGATCGTATTTTTTCAAAATTTCTTTGCACCAATCGACACGAGCCTTTTTTTGAGCGATTGTCAAATTGTGCGGGATCCAACGAGAACAAACGTTTTTTACGGCCAGGTGTTCGTGCAATATCGAATGTATGCTGGTGGACGAAATGCTTATGGATGCCACTATCTCACGGTATGTCACATGAAGATCTTGCATTATCAGTTCACGCACGGCATCTATGTTCTCTGGCACAACGGCCGTTTTTTGACGACCTTCTTCTTTGAGCCAGCGGTGGCGGGCACGATTGAATTCATTAAACCAGTTTTTACAGTGCTATAGGATGGTGCTTCATCGCCATACAAAGATTTAAGTTCATCGATGCACTCTTGTCGTGATATTCCACGTCGAAAGTTGTGAAATTTTTTCAAGTCACTGGAAACAACACAAATGATGGTCGTACGTCAAAACGTTCTGAGTACGCTCATGCTAAAAAATATCAAATTTTTCAATGGAAATGTCAGATGTAGACAGGCAACACTTAGTGTTGCCTAGGCCAGAAATATATATAGAAACCCTCTCAAACATGATCATGTTGCAAACAATCCACCACTTTGTGCCACAATAACTCTAAAAGTACTAAGTCTAATATTTTACACTTTGTCTAGTTCTTGTGTTTTTATTTAAATGGTGTAAAAAAAAGTAAAAAATATTATCATCAGTTCCTACCACGGTCGTGACACTTTGCTTGGCGCCGCCCATTCTACTCTAAACTTTGAATGGTCATATCTCGTGGACCAACACCGGTTGGTGTAGAAAGAATAGTAGCCTTTAGGTTCGTAACCCTCTGTCCGATTTGAGAAGCCAATGATAACGTCAAAGGTAAATGTCATGTGATGGCTCGTGCTATAAAAAACCGCATTTCGGGAATGTTTTGAACATTTTTGTTTTGTGATTTTAGCACCCTCTGGACACTTAATGACTATCAAAATTATCCACTATCTGCGACTCTAACTTCTACTCTATACTTCCTATGTGTCTAATCGCCATCGGATTTTTTTTTGTCTTGAGATGTGAACCCCATGATGATTCACCACGCACTGTCGAATGGCACACTTTGATTTTAAGTGGATGGGGGGGGGGGGGGGGGGAAACAATTTCAAGTGCAAACGCATGAATCATTGTTGGTAATTTGTATGGTACGGCCGTTTGTTTTGCTTTCTTTTTATCTTATTGGGGGTCATAAAATATTGAGTTGGTGTTATTTATCGATTTATTAATTTGAACTAGCTGATTATATTGAGTTAAATACGAAGAAAAGTCAGGTTTTAGTTAGGTGGTAATTGTAAAAGATTGTATCCACGCAAAAGCTCATGATGCCTATTATCAACCTTGACTCGGCAAGTTTATGTACAAGGACAGAACATGCTTTGAGAAGTCGATGAACGGATGGGATTAGTCAGGCGAAAGCTAGACAAATTGGCGAACCGGTGGACGATTTCGCACGCAAGGTTAAAGACAGATGAATAATAAACCGAGGAACAGATGGACAAATTAGCGAACGGGTGGACAGATTCACACAAGAGAATTGATGACATGTGGATAAACTGAAGGAGGGCAAAGGCGCTTGCTTCCCCATGTCATAATACTGAAAATCTTATCATTTTTAGCGATTTTTTAACAATATTTTATTTTTTTGTTTTTGACAAATGACTATTTGTTGTTATAATTTTTTTAAAAGAAAACTGAATCTATATCTTGAGTATGCCCTATCTCAATCTTACTACCGTTGTACTTGAAATCATTCTGTTTTTATTGCCATTTTAAGTACACATGGAACTCAATTTTACCATTTGGAGTAATTTAAGTATAATGTAAACTTATTTTATTTACTTTCTTTGCCGCTGTATACTTATATACTCGTACTTGAATTGAGTTTATATATTAAATGTAGAATACTCTTTCCCATTTTCAATAAATTTTAAGTTATTTTAAAACAACCTATGTGTGACAGCGCATAGAGAAAGGGAACTAAAGGTAAAAAAAAATCAATTTTCATTTTTTTTTTTTGATGTGGACAACATCTGAGCATCGAATGAGACCGATCCCATGCCCCAAAAGTGTTTCCTCCCAGAGATATGCGCGTTTTATGAAAGTGAATTCGGCGATTCTAAGCGCAAATAGAAAGGGACCTAATCTTTAAAATGGCTCTCCTGAACAAAACTCCCATGCCCCAAAAGTGTTCCCTCCCAGAGATATGCGCGTTTTATTAAAGTGATGGTGCACCAAAGATCTGTTTTGCGCGTCACATATAAGGAATTCGGCATACTCATCTTAAGTGAGGCGCTCAGCGCCAAAACGGTCTAAGCCCAAAAAATGGTTCTGAGAAAAACGAAGTTAAAAGAAAGTTTTTTTTTATATTTTTATTTTTTTTTATTAATCGTAAATAAATATTAGTTGTAATATTTGTTTTAGGTTAATCATTAGGTCTTAATTAACTTAGATAAAGACTGTTTTAAAAAGTTAATACAAAAATTAAAGTGGCTTAGGCCATTTTGGAATCCATTTAAAAAATGTATATTGATAGGAACTGAGGGTTAGGCCATTTTGGCTCCATTTATTAAAACATACAAAATTTTTTCAGATAAATAATAAAAATAATTTTTAGCGCTTTAAATATACAAATTAATAATAATACTTATTCGTCTTCTTCCTGAATATCTTCTTCTTCGGCTCTCGAATTTGTTTTTAAATTATTGTAAAATGCATGCTTTATAGGAGGTATGAACTCTTTGAGTTCCTGTAAATCCTTAAACTTTGCAGCTTCAATGAAAATTCCTCCAGGATAAAGCTGTTCTAATTCCAAATTTACGAACTTCTTGGAGTTCCTTTTTGAAATATCCACTTCTTGAAATAAAACATCTATGTTATTTTAATATTTGTATTGAATTATAAATGACTTCACATTTTGGAATCGAAGCCACTGAATCTTAAGCCATTCAACTTTTGAAGTCTTGTCTGCGGTGATTTTTCTATTTGTCAATAGTTTCTCCATTAAGGATACGCTTTTAATATCATCTGCCGTCATCTTTACCAAGTGAAATGGTCCCCTTTTTTGCCGTGATGATTACAGGATCCCAATCTTGTTAAGTTTCGAGTCCAATTGCATCCCAGTTCTAGCTGATTCAGCTTTTCGGTGATGTAAATCTCTTTCGCTCGTAATCCTTTCCTCTTCAGAAGGATCACCTGCGGCTTCGATTTTTGCTTAAAGAGAATCACATTTATGCAGGTGTCGGAAACTGGAGCTGGATAATGCAAATTAAAGTTTTCTGAAAAGATTTTGGTGAAAACGAATTTAGATACAACTTTGTCTATTTTTACAATTCCACGATATAGCTCGTACATAATCGATATGTTTAAGGAAGGTGCGAGAAATTCCCCTTGAATATTCTTATTTTTTGAATAGTGGGAGCTAAACCTCGGAAATTTATTGATAAATTCTTTCACGATTTCTGTAGCTTAAACTCTGGTCTTAATATGAGGTGGGTTTCTTCCTCTTTGGTCCAGTTTTGGTGTAGTTGTGCCAATTCCAGGTGCTCTATGCTTAAGTGCACGTGTAATGCGACCACCGGTTATTTGTAAGATCCGCTTAAAATATCTTTTGCAGACATGCATTCCGACATTATTTACTCCAGGAAGCATAGTGTGATTTTGACATGCCGAGAACTAATCATAACAAAGAATACAACAAAAATGGCCTCATTTTACAACAACAGGTTTCGCTACTTATTGGTATAGTTATACTATGGCCTACTCGATCGTTTCGCTTCAGGAAAATTCAAAAATTTGAGCTCCCATGGGTAACATGATTTATTTTTCGAATACTAAACCGTAACATGCGTTTTTGGCCTGACACACGCATATTTTTTATTTCTAGGATTCGATTGATCCACATTTTTTTGATCTTTGCTTAGAGGAAAAACAGTTTTCAGCAGGTAGGCTAGTGTTATACTATGCAATAGGGAGTTTTTTTAGTATTTATTTCAAAAGGTTCCGGTAAGATCAGCATAGTCAGTTTGATTTTTTTGGAAATGAGGTTCAGGCCGGTTTGGCCCTGAGCGCCTCAAATATGGAATATATTCGGGCATACTCAAATCTAGTACGAATTACTCAAGTTGAGTATACTAATTTTCTTTGAGTAAACAATTTCTTGAAATAAGTAAATTTTCTGGTCTTAATTTTAATACGTTTGGAATCAAATCTAGTATGAAATTTTATTGAGTGATTCCATTAAGGAACCAGGAGAAAATTCTCTCAAATCAGTAAGCAGCGCACGATATAATTCTAAT
Source organism: Hydrotaea diabolus (assembly GCA_963513945.1). Lineage (NCBI taxonomy): Eukaryota > Metazoa > Arthropoda > Insecta > Diptera > Muscidae > Hydrotaea > Hydrotaea diabolus. The sequence goes on from OY740718.1 coordinate 91,458,724, forward strand.
ATTCGCTGATTTGGACCTTAATGTTAAATAAACTCGCAAATTGTTCACTCACAAATGAGAGCGTTGTGTCGTTTTCATGGTATGTAATAAAGTCCTATTGGAACTACAGCTCAGATATATGGATGTTATTTATTTATTTTATATAACGAGGTTTATTGACGGGAACAGATTATTCTTCCACATTTCGAATAAAACATCCGGTGATGCCGCCTCGCCATAAACAATACCAAACACTCTTCGTGAGTACACTAATACTTAGTCGATATTTTATGGAACTTCATGTCTTCACTCTAATAGTGGATTCATAGTTTGTTACATCAAAATAAGCCAAAGTTCAGAGTGTTGGCCAACATTTCTAGCAACTAATATGAAAACTCACGGCATTATCAATTGTCATCCTACTTCAATTCTGGCATCAATACAATCCTAGCTAGATCACATCCAACATGGAACTCTGGCGAAATCCTATTAAGGTAGTCAGCTCCGCATCGACATTTCTGGGGTTTCGTAAATACTATTCCCTACGTTGGCTGTATTTTTTATACTCCGAAGCAATCTCGTCTGGTTAGTAGCTTTAAAGTAGTAACCAGACTCAAACTTTTCCACGGTGCGACAATTTGCCAGCGACAACATTTCCGTTGCTTAATAACACCTAATCCGAACTTTTTTAAAATTTCCACACGTGCGTTGAAAGATGAACGTTCTAATGGCAACCCCTTCTGAGTATGTTGACAGCAGAATGATATGGGTTTCTTTAATAGTTTTTGAAATATAACGATTGGAAAACTATCACCGATATTTGGCCACCTAACCTTTCTACTTGAGAATCGCAAATCACTTTTATGATTATCACCTTTATATCTTTTCTTCAAATGGTGTGTGGTTTATGCTGCTTTTTAGGAGGCTCGAACCTATTGCTTTGTTTTTACTAGATAACGTTACGACTTCTTATCTTCGCCGAATTTTTTTTTAAAGAATACATTGAAAATCTGAATGATTACTACAGGCGGGAGATTATTCGGAACGTCAAGACCTTCGATAGCTCAGTTGGTAGAGCGGTGGACTGTAGAGAGAATCTTTGATTGGCATAGAAATCCATAGGTCGCTGGTTCAAATCCGGCTCGAAGGATTAGCGCATTTTTGTTGATTAATATTAAATTTTATTTTTTAGATTTTATTTATTTATTGAATTCTTCAAGGAATGACAATAACAAGCAGTAGAATCTTAAACCTAGTTAATTCTAAAGGGTGTTATCAGCGTAAACAACCCAGCTAGATTTGCACATGTAATTTAAAAAAGACAGTATTCGAATTGGTGCCATAAAGAGATTTACATTAAAAGTATGAAAAGCAATAAATTATATTTAAGATTATAAATATTATAGTTGGTGGCGATTGTCCTCAAGTTTCTATATTAGGTCCAAGGTGTCTCTTCTTCTAAGGCGTACATGTCCTTCAAACTTAAGTAGACCTCTAGCGAGTGCGTTTGGATGCAAACTTTTTTGTTTACGTCACTTCGGGAATAATCTCGGTTTTTTTCTGTGACGGCTTTAATATTTTGATCCTTGTAAATATTTCCATTCCTGGTGTACCGTAGAGCTCCGATGATCATTCGCTGGATGCTGGATTGTCTTCTCAGTAGCTTATTAATATTGGTTGCGCATGCTGTTCTCGGAGGTGCATTTGTAGTTGGTTGGATGCAGCTGTAGGGTCTGACAAAAGTTGTATCATCAGCAAAAGTGGGCGTATGTGTTAAGGAGGGAAGTGGGCATATCAACAGTAAATGTAGTGTATAGAATAGGTCCCAATATGCTTCCTTGAGGGACACCAGCAGCAATTGCTTTGGGAGAAAACTCTTCTCAAACATTTTTGAATGCATTGATAAAAATCTTTTCGGTCGATAAGAATTGATTTAAGTTGGGTCCTTTTTCAGGCTTCGGAATCATAACTATTGCAGATTTCTTCTATAATTGAGGGAAAAAACCGTGGCGTAAAATGCTGTTGAAGATGAATAATATTGTTCTGATAGCTGAATGAGAATGTTCTTTTACTATTTTCTTATTTATTGTATCACCCCTTTTACAATTTTCGGATTTATTCCACCCCCTGGCGATTTTTTCAGTTTGAGATTTTTTGCCGAGAGTTCGATTTTTTTGAGTCTTAAACATGGTGTATTGAAGACTTCTTCGTCTATCATAGGTGGACTGATTGAGTATATGTCTCGATTTGGGGTTTATATTTAAATTGTTTTTTCTTTCTAGGAAAAGTATATGTTGGTTATTCTATAAAAATATAGAAACTAACATTAATTAAGTATATACTGTATGGAGTCTGAATAAAAACACTCTATAAAATTTTTAAATTTACTATTTCCTCAGCCCCGTGTAAACGTGAACATTTTGTCATTGACTGTTTTATAAAATGTATTTCTAGTCCTAGTCCTGCGGTGTATACTAGGTCTCTATATTATTGACAGACAAACAAAACCGTTCACGCTGATGTCTGATTATCATTTTAATCGCTTAATATTTAGTTCGCTAGCATATTTTCAGGTAATTGCACGTATTCCAATCAGTTCAGGAATCAATTTATTTACCACAACAATTGCTGACTACATGCAACACTTAACAAAGTTGTCATTGACACGGACAACATCAGCCCACTGCCAACACTTTCACTTACACCATAGCCAGCTGGAAAATAGACAAGGCCTTCTAATAAAATGCCGCCCAGATAACCGTCGCTTTATAACTAATTGATATCCAGGTCACATTTTTATGTGGAGTCTCTAAAGAGTCTGCTAGAAGGCCTTGTAATTAATCCCATACGTAGTCCTTAGTACACTGTTCATGAAGGCCTTTAGAAATGCCTTTAATATGATCAATTAGAAGGACTTTATAAACATTCCTGTCTTCCTTTTTACGAAAGGCATTCTACTCGACTTACTGTGACCTTGACGATATATGTGCCTCTTGACGTTAATACACAATACCACGGATTACGATAACGGCATAGCCACTGTGGTTCAAATTTTTTTGCTTAGGTAAATAAAATAAATTTATTTCTTGTTAAGATTACTTTTAAAAAATTTTATTTTTGCTTAAAGACAGTCTAATCGAGTTGTTAATTTTAATTCGGTTTGTTAAAATTATATAATGTTGGTTTTTTCAAGAGAGAGGCAGAAAATTGTGCGACATAAACATAAATTAAAAGCTCTGTGGTATCGAAGTTTTTTTTCTGCTTTGTGTTATACGAAGTTTAGAGTTAAGTTACACGAAGTTGCAACGATTGCGACTGTCTTATCCCCCACTCTTTTTCCTTTCTTCCTCTGCTCTGAACGTTTGTAATTGTGAGAAAGATCATAAGACAATTTATCTCGCTCTTTTAAAAAACCAACATCAAATGCTATGTGTACAATCTTGATATTGCGCTATGAAGATTGCTTTTCGCAGAGCTCGAAGATTTTGAATGGTTAAAAAACTCAACAATGCATTGTTAAAACAACAATAATTATTTTAAAATTAACAATTTTCATGGTTGAAAAATTCAACAATAGAATAGTTAAATAACTTATATTATTGTCAAACACCAGTCTACAACAAAATGTTCATATTAACCTCATATAACGTAGATTCCAAATCATGTTTATTCCTGGGTAAGTTAACCTTATATAAGGTTATTTTTCTTCTCAGTGTTTTTTTGATTTTAGGCTCTCAGAACGATCACTCATCGCTTACTTGCTCCGCCTTCCCAATGATTTCAAACCTTATGCTTTCTTTCTTACTCTCTCAATTTTAAAGGGCTTCGATTGAAACATATGAAGATGTAGGCTTAAATCCAACCGCCAAACAAGCCAGGTTGAATCTCAGGCGATGTCCAATTAAGATCGGCCCCGAATTTAGATCTCCTGATTTTCCTTAATACTGGCCGCTACTTTGTTTCTCCTTACACTCTCATCTTTAATGGGTATCAAGACGGTTCTATTTATGGCTTCCTATATACGTACGTATAGCCATTATGCAAAGGATCCTTGCCGAAATTTGGTCCTAACACTGCACAAGATACATTTTATTTCCGCTCTTTCTCAAATTTAGTACAGTGCATTGCGACAAAACTACAGTGTGATTCATTTACGACTGGGCACATTTCAACATTACATTTTAGTTAAATAGTCATAACTTTGGAACGGTAGAACCTCTAGGCATGGTTTAAACAAAACAATTCCTACCACTGGTTCTCAGAACCTAGCAATTTTAGTCTAGAACTCTCCGAACACCAATTCGACAATTTTCAAACCGCTGCCATTTCGCCCCCTTGTAGCAAATTATCGCGCTCCACCCTGTATTTCATCTTGTTTTTCTTCAATTTACATACAAACACTGATATAATTATAAAGGTTGCTTCAATTACAGATCATTAAAGATAACAAGGCATAAACAACTTGTTCTAAAAATATTTTGTACAAAAAAAAACATAAAAAACATTCAATTTATAGCAGGTGCTCTATTATTTTTCACACAACTGTATGTTCGATGTTATGTTTTAGGCCCACAAGCCACATATTACTTCCAATTTTGATGAAACTTGACACAGAACGAACACTATTGAAATTTGAGAGATCGGTTCAGATTAAGATAAAGCTCTCACACATATTTGTTTTAAATAACTTAAGTTTTTATGGATGTTTCATCAAGTTTTAAGGCAACAACATTTCTCATCTCCAACTATTTTATAATATTTTTAATATTTATTTAACTTGTTCTATTCTGGTCACAAGGATGACTAATGCCACCAACTTCATTCAGTAGATATGGTCTTATCGATGTTTGAAAACATTTGTGGGCGATTGACTTATTTTGAAACTACTGAACTGTTTACAAGTATGTATTTCATTAATCACAAGCCTTGAGTGGACCACTAGAATATGACAATTTTGACAAGCGGGGACTGTTAACAGCATACCATTATCGAATCTCTGTGACAGTTATCGTTTATCGCTCTTCGTTGTCGTGGTCGAGTTCCCTTGTCTTACATATTGTTACGTATGTCTGCCCTGTTTTGTGTACGTTTCGCAAAAAAGGTACAATCTTCAGATATCAGTTGAGCGATTCGTATTCCCTGTACTTACCGTTATCACAAACGAACTGCGAAATTACACCTAGGTTTCGTTATCTTTATTGAATCCATTGATTACACATCCCCGATGGACAGACGAAGACCATTCGACATTTTTCGAGTCGATAAAACTTAATAATCAATATATGTCCCGTTACTTGTTTAGTTACGATTTGAATTTTCGTAGAAGCGGTTGGTTCAAGTTTACGGGTCTTAAACAAAAATATATTGAGTTTTTCTTTTTTCATTTATCGGCAACCTCTTCCGGTACCGTGCACACATCACCCACTCGCTCGATTAAGGGCCGCAAGCACCGAGTGTGAGAACTTTGATTATAGAGTGGCCAGTGCCCGTTGTACGATTTGAATTTCTTCCGCCTTTTGTGACGTTACGATAATAAATAAAAAATATTCAAGTGCTTATTGGGCTACATTTCCATTAATTATTTTACTTGCCGGTTTGAGTGCTATAAAACAAAAGCAATTTAGTCCTTTTTTAACGACCAAGAAGGAGGGCGCATAAAACAAATTGTTATAATTCACTTGAAATAATCATAAAAGCCACAAAAGTTGTAATCACATAAATAATAAATAAACTAAAGTAAGTACACCCTCGAAAGCTTAGTAAACAGTAATTATTCGACTAATGTCAAGGTTTTTAACTGGCTACAGTTAACCACCATCCTTCCATTGTGCTGCTCATATTAAATTTTTAGTTTTCTATCGCCATTTAGGACGTGAATATAAAATACAAATTATCGAATTTGATTTTTTGGATTAAAATAGGATAATTTTTCACAGGAAAAAACCGAATTTCAATACAAAAAAAAAATGCCCAAATCCAAACAAACAACTATTTAACTTTGAATCAAAAGGAAACTTTGTACTGCAAGTTAAAAAAACTATTTCAAAGAAATTGAAAATACTGTTATAGACAAAACAATAGTCACTTGAAATTATTTTGGAAAAAGCAAAAACACGCAATTTTTTACCAAACAAATGTTTGTTATTTCCTTTTATGTTAATGACGAGGGCTGCTTTATATATTTCTGGCCTAATAATGAAAATGCGAATATTTATCATCAAAAATGGTTTTATTGTTTTTCAAAGTATTCTCCAGCACGATTTATACACTTTTGCATGCGCTTAAACCAATTGTCTAAGCACTTTTTCCAATCCGATTCAGACACCTCCAAAACGCTTCAACAGCATCTTCTGGCGAAGGAAATCGTTGACCACGCATTTTTTTATTGATGTGCGGTAATAAAAAGAAGTCATTGGGTGCCAAGTCAGGGCTGTACGGCGGATGACCCATCAATTCGATGGTTTGGCCGGTCAAAAAGGCGCTGGTTTGAGCCGATGTGTGAAAGCTCGCGTTGTCATGGTGCACAATGATTCGTCTTCTCTTGTTCGTTTTTCGAATTTCTCCGAAGACTTCAGGCAATCAAATTGTGGCGTACCACTCAGAATTGACCGTCTAATGTTGCTTAAGCGGAACAGTCTCCACATGACCAGTTTTGTATAAGAAACAGGCGACCATTTGCTTCGAAGTGGTTCTTCCACGAACAACTTTCGTTGGATTTGGCATGTCTTCGATGACCCACACGGTCGATTGCTGTTTTGTTTCGGGCTCATGCGCATAGATCTATGATTCGTCAAGATCTTATACACGTCTTTTGAAGCACCGCGATGGTATTTTTTCAAAATTTCTAAGCATCAAACTACACGAGCCTTTTTTTGAGCGATTGTCAAATTGTGCGGGAGAACAAACCTTTTTTACGGCCAAGGTGTTCATGCAAAATCGAGTGTATACTGGTGAAAGATATGCCCAAGGATACCTCTATCTCACGGCCGAATATTCTATTCCAAGGTGTCAATCGTGTCGTGATTTTCTGCGTAGACAAACGACTTCACATAAGCCTACACTAAATAGACCAGCGGCGATAACGATCTTGGAGGCCACGCCACAGGCCCATGACTCCAGATAATGCCCTCACCAAAAGTTTCCTTTAATAAATCAGGTGTTTTGTTGGCTTTATGGCATGTAGCGCCGTCTTCGTGGAACCAAAGGTCGTCCACATTAACATCCTCCAATACAGACACGAAAAAGTCATTAATTATGGCTCTATAGCGTTTCCCCATTGACTGTAACATTTTGGCCGGCTTAATTTTTGAAGAAATATGGACCAATGATTACCTCTGCCAAATAGAGCACACCAAACAGTCACTGCTTGAGGATGTAACGGCGTCTCAACAATGACTCGTGGATTTTTCATTACTCCAAATGCGATAATTTGGTTATTAAGGTACCCATACAAGCAAAAGTAAGCTTCATCGCTGAACAAAATTTTCTCGTTTTGGGCCCATTCATCACGATTTGCCAACGTTGTTCCGGAGTAAGTCTATTCATTATGAAATGGCAAACCAAACTAAGCATACTTATACATCAAGTGACAGCTGTCAAAAAGACCAACTCCGAAAAAGTGTTGCCAGATTGAAAATCGCACGTCTAAATAACAGCATATACTATATAAAACAGCTTGCTATATATATTTCTGGCATAGACAACACTAAGTGTTGCCTGGCGCCATATGACATTTCAATGGAAGTTTGACATTTTACGTCAAATTTTCCATTGGTGTTGTTTACAGTGACTTGAAAAAATCAATTTGGCAAAAAAATGGAATTAACTCTTAAACATTTTCGTGCGATCAAGAAAGAAGGTCGTCCAAAAACGGCTGTTGTGCCAGAGAACATTTATGCCAGTGTGAACTGATAGTGTAAGATTGTCATGTGACATACCAAGAGATAGAGGCATCCTTGGGCATTTCTTCCACCAGCATACATTCGATATTGCATGAACAACTTACCGTAAAAAAGGTTTGTTCTCGTTGGATCCCGCACAATTTGACAATCGCTCAAAAAAGGCTCGTATCGATTGGTGCAAGGAAATTTAAAAAAAATCCGATCGCGGTGTTTCAAAAGACGTTTATAATATCGTCACAGGTGACGAATCATGGATCTATGCGTATGAGCCCGAAACAAAACAGCAATCGACCGTGTGGGTCTCCGAAGACGAGCCAAATCTAGCGAAGGTTGTTCGTGGAAGAAGCACTTCGAATCAAATGGTCGCCTGTTTCTTATGCAAAACTGGCCATGTGACGACTGTTCCGCTTGGGCAACGTTGGACGGTCAATTCACAACAATTTGTTTGCCTGAAGTCTTCGGAAAATTCGAGAAACGAAGAAGAGAAGACGAAGCATTGTGCATTATGACAATGCGAGCTCTCACACATCGACTCAAACCAGCGCCTTTTTGACTGGCCAAGTTGAGACAAAGTCGACAAATTTAAATTTTGTACATCGAAAATGATTTTTGTTGATACGAGTATTTTATAGTGGGACTTTTTTCCTTATGCCAAAAGCTATCAAAAAATAAATACCCATTCTTCCCTCACCACCAACTTATCGAACCTACGCTTATTGTTCGTTCAAATAACATTTTATCGTTGTAATAAAGAAAACCTAAAATTTATTCAATAATTGTTAATTACAACCTTAACATTTTGCATGTCCCATCTAATAATGCTTTCCTTGCACATACGCTAGACCCGCATTTAATTAAAAAATAAGTCAACTCAACTGAAAATTCTTATCGCCTTTTTGAAGTTTGTTTGGGTGCATTACTCACCATCGCCGCCCTCACCTTGACGGCGCGGTCAAAAAGTCTACAACAACACTGAAAATATATATTTATTACAGTTTTCGCTGTCTCCTCGTTCTTCTGTTGTTCGTTATGTCACCTGTTGTTATCGCATGTGTCAAATTTTATTGGTTGGCGATATATTTCATAATGCCATGTCATTGTGAGCTATTAAATCGGCCATAAATGGCTTGTGGTAGACGTGGGTTAACAGTTCACGTTGTTGCAGAGGAAATTCGTAAATCGTGAAATATAGCGGCGCATAGGTGACAAATTGAAATGAAATGCAATGAACTTTGTGAGTTTTTTGTGGTTACTTTATTTTTCAATTTTAAAATGTGTAATTAATTAGGACGATAAACAATCAAATATTTAAATGGAAAATGTGCCCTTAATTTTTTTATATACCTCTTTAAGTCTGTTTGAATATTCCGATATCCCACCTCGCGACATTATCCTCATTTAAATTTGTCGATGAAACCTCAACAAAAACACCATATTTCACATTTATATAGTTTATCGAAAGTACTACTAGACTAGTATTCAAAAATCATCAAAATATTAACTGGAAAATTGGAAAGCAAAAAAAAACTTGAAGGAAAAACATTAGAAAAAAAACTATTAAAAATTTAAGAAAAAGAATTGGTACGCCCTAATGTGCAACGCATGTATGAATACATGTATAAGTGTGCACAAAACATGAACACTTTGTGCTTTTTGCATTTGTGGTTTTCAACGAAAACCCATGCGAAACGGAATTGGCGGAAATGATATTGCGGTTTAAAGATTGCTCTACGCACAGTTCGAAGACTATACGCAAAGGGTAATTCTCAGTAATTCAAATGAGTTTCCCGTATAAATCATTTGATTTGTTGCCGAAGTAATCGTTGCCAAAGACTGCTAAAGAAACCCCTTGGCGGGTTTGGAAACAGCTGTACAGTCTGACAGGCAACCAAGCCAATACATTTCATCAATTTTTTACGTTGATTCTGAAAAAGAAACAACAAAAAGGTCTCGTACCAGAATAAAAACTCTTCAAGCCATAAACATATATGTTTTAATTTATTCTTTCGACCAAATGATGATTTTTATTTTTTTTTGTCTTTTTGACTGGGCTGATTGGTAATTTTATTTTAACAGTTTGTTTATGTTAATTTGATGCCTTGGCCCATGGACCCTATGGCCTCAAATTCAGCCAAATTAAAAAATTAATGCCGTATTCGGATTCGTGAGGAAATATTATTGTTTTTGTGTTGAGGGAAACCGATTTTTTTGTCCCTGGAAAAATCTGCGTTAGTCCACGTTCGTTCGGCGCCCTTGGGACCTTAGATATAATGGACATGGGTTCAAATTAAGACTAATTGTAGAGTTAACAGGTGTGTTTTTTTTGACAAGCCTTTAGTGACAAAGCTAGTTTAGTGACAAATAAAATGTTTTTTTCCGCTAAGTGATTTTTATTTATTTAGGCAATATCGTACTATAGTAAAGGGGTTTCCAATAGGGACATAACAATTTCGTATCCTTATGTCAACGCAGCCTCAAACATTTTTAATGATCTTTTAGTGTCAAAACGTTAGTCAAGTCAACAATTTTATCATGGTAAAGTTCACTTGCGAGCAACGTTTGGAAATCATTAAAAATTACTACCGAAATTCTGAGTCGGTGGCTCTGGCAAAGTTTCACGTAAATCCAGAATTTCATCGAAAAATCATTTCTGGTTAAGTGGTTTGGTCAATAAACAAAACATGCGTTATTGGACAGCAACAAACCTATATGTGCCTCAAAAGACACAATTGCATCCGCGAAAAATTACTGTGTGGTGTGGTTTTCATGCCGGAGGTGTGGTTGGGATGTATTTTTTCGTCGATGAAAACAATCGTCATGTTACCGTCTATGGAGAGCGCTATCCGGTCCGGTTCCGGTCGAAATGTGTGCAAGAGTGGTGGAAAATGGGGTCCATATTAGATCGCTGTAAACGGGCTCGTGCTGGTCATACGAGTATGAAATCGGTTTTCATTCTTGCAATGTAACATTTGCACTACACCTGGAAAAAATTTGAAAAATATATCTTAAATATTCTGTGTGTTATTAATATATAAAATTTTCATGTCCTTAATGGAAATGCCGATATATCTGTCAAATTCGTAATTGTAAACAAGACAATTCAGGGGGTTTTCTTGAAAAAAAATATCGAAACATCAAACTAAAACTTATATTTATGTGAATTTATATTTAATTACAAAAATGAAAAAGTATAATCCATACATTAACTAATTTTTTTAATGATATTAATAATATTTAATGATAAAATGCACTTATTGAGTTTAAAAAAGTTTTCTCTCTCTACATTATCTTCTTTAGACGACAACATAGAAAAATGTGTATTCTTTCAATTTGTGGTAATCGTAGATGAATGCAAAATTTGCTCAACATATACTTTTTGTTTGGACAAAACTAACTTCAGTTTTGTTTATTTTCTTTATATTGAGCCGTTACTGCGAAAAGAGGCAAACGCCAATCACTTTCTAATGAAATTCGAATTCGAAAATTGTACAACGCTCCCAAGGATAAATATAAATATTTACAAAGATATATCAAATTTAATTGTATCGGAATCCTCCAGATGAATTAGACAAAAACTCAATTCGCATTTTCTATTAAACCCATCAACGTTCAAAGCATCCATTGGTGCACACAGAGAACAGATTTGTTGCCACCGCCGAATGTTAGTGGTTGCTTGCACTATACATGCATTCCAACGCTACAACCAGATGTGAATTTGTGTACACTGCAATATTCAGTAAAGGAAACTGAAACTTTCGGTAAAAACCGATAGGTTGTTTGCTGTTAATTCTCTTTGAATTCAGCCGTCATTACCACGAACATTTGCTAACTCGACCAACTGATGGTTTTATTTTTATCTGTATAATCTATAAGTTTCAATACAATTTGTACTAGATTTTCGGCCAAAAGTCAAATAAAATCTTTCTTATTTAGAAACTTTTAAATCCAATAACGAACAAATAATATAATTTTTAAATTATTAAGAATAATGATTCAATACTATGTTTTAGTCTGATGTTAGGAATTAGTACTGAAGATAAAAAATAAACTTCGTCAAAAGATTTCGCATCTAAAAAAACAAATTGTTCGAAAATTTGTTTTCAATTTTCCAATCTTAAAAAACCTTTTCGTAATTGGTCCATTAATGGCCAATTTAATTCCAATTGCTACTTGTTTCAGTCTAATTTCTAATTCTTTTGCAAAGCTCCCATAATTTGTGTTATCTTATTTTAAACTAAAACGTTTTTGTAGGCCTTTAAAAATTACCAGTATCCCAAAAGAAAGTTCGTGGAAAAGTAGAAAACGTCAATATTAAAAAAAATCCCTCGCATTATGTACATACGAGGGCATGTCAATAATCTGTGACTTTTTCAACTGCCTTGTAGTTATATGAAATGCAACACTGCACACATCAAGTCCATCTGTTTATAGTTAGTAGGACATAAACACTGTTACACACGTTTTATGCTGTAAAATCAAAAGTACTGAATGTTTTTGGACCAAATATTTTTTAATATATTTATTGATGTATAATGTATCCAAAAATAATCTACTTATTCGAAATGTCAGCTTTTTGCCTTTACACACGCCTTAAGTCGCACTAGTCAATCGTCAATAGCTGCACGAACCTCGTCCATTGGAAAATTGGCCACAGCTCGAACCAAAGCAGTCGTAAGAGATCCAATGTTGGGGTATCTTTTGTGACAAACCTTGTCCTCTAAAACCGTCGACAATTTGTAATCCAATGGGTTCAAATCTGGACTGCCTGAGGGCCATTCTTCAGAGGAAATGAACGCTGGCAAATTGTTTCGAAGCCAGGCCTAGGACGTTTTAGCCTTATGGGCTAAATTTTTCTGTGTAAGTTATCAGAGTGCTTCACCAAAAGACGTTTGCATTTTTCAATCCTATTTTTTTTTAAAGCTGCAGTCAATAAATGTCCGGTACGTCGTTTGAAAGCCCCAAGTCCCAAGTCTTTTTTAATGATTCGACTCATGGACTTTTGCGTGATATTCATCTCACGGGCCATGATTTTCTGTTTTCGGAGCGGATTTCTGTGAATTCTTGGCTTTGATGACATGCGGTGTTCGAACAGAGCGTGGGCGGCCCGACCGGTGGCGGTCTTTTACATCTCCAGTCTCCTCAAACAGTTTTATGCATCGGTAGACGAACATGCGGCTAATCCCTAGTGGCCGGAGCGTTTTGAAAATATCACTTTTTTTCATTTCACACTTGAAAAGCGCTATTACAGCGATACGGTTCTCATTATCTGACCACTCCATGATGAAAGTAGAAACAATTTTAAAATCCCTTTACAGACTAACGCTATTGAGGTTAGCTTTCAAAACCCATATGTGACGCTCAAAATAGAAAGGGACCTATGGGTAAAACCAGTTTTGTTTAGGAGAGCCATTTTAAAGATTTAAATACGTGTATCTTTGGTGTACCATCACTTTCATAAAACGCGCATATCTATGGAAGGGAACACTTTTGGTGCATGGGATCGGTCTCATTCGATGCTCAGATGTTGTCCACATCAAAAAAAGTAAAAATTGATTTTTTTTACCCTTAGGTCCCTTTCTCTATGCGATGTCACATATGTTATTAACGGGGTATGTTCAATTCTACTATTGAAATGGGTGTGTTCAATGTTGTAACAGTATCTATGTCCCTACTAAGTATACAACTGTCAAAATTCAACAATTTTTTATTCGAAAAGTCACGGAATTATTAATATGCCCTTGTATACGAGTATGTTAGGAATTGAGGAACTTGCCATCAGTTTTTGTGTCTTCTTGTTTGTTGGAAACGACCAAAGCAATTTGTAGTTTTACTTCTTAAACTGTTAAGGTGAAATATAAACCTATTAATTGTTTTATTTCTCAACCATATTCTTTTGTTTAATTGTGCAACTCGTAATAAGGGCATTAAATTTATATGATATAGTTGGAATACACATGTGCTATTTTGTATACACGCGTATAAATATACGAACCCCAACTTTATCTATTTTTCAATATAAATAATGTAGTTCAACTGTTTCGATGTCTGCGAAAGTACGGGCGAAAGGAACGTTATTGGTTTTCAATTATTGTTTTCCGCTTACGTGTGTCAAAAAAGGTTGTCCATAAAAAAACTATTGTACCGTGAGATAAGTTAAACTATTTACGCAGACAGATAACATCGATTTAAACATTAAACGACACCTTTTTGGCTTTTATGTTAAATATATAACTTAATTGAATTATTGTTTACAAATAAAAAAGACAAGGAGTCTTTTGTTAGTCCTTTATTAAGGGACTAACATGAGATTGTTCGTCCTTGAATAAAGGACGACCGACCCAGTGAGATTGGGTTTCCGATTCAAAAGTAAGAGTTGTATTCGATCTTCAGTAGACTTTGATGCGGCCCTATATATAGCAGCCCTGGCCTAATAATGAAAATGCGAATATTTACCATCAAATATGGTTTTTTTGTTTTTCAAAGTATTCTCCAGCAAAAACCAATTCATCCGCTCAAACCAATTGTCGAAGCACTTTTTCCACTCCGATTGAGACACCCCCAAAACATGGGTTTTGAACGCTTCAACAGCATTTTCTGGCGACGAAAATCGTTGACCACGCATTATTTTCTTGATGTGCGGGAATAAAAAGAAGTCATTGGGTACCAAGTCAGGGCTGTACGGCGGATGACCCATCAATTCGATGTTTTGGCCGGTCAAAAAGGCGCTGGTTTGAGCCGATGTGTGAGAGCTCGCATTGACATGGTGCACAATGATTCGTCATCACTTGTTTGTTTTTCGAATTTCTTCGAAGACTTTAGGCAAACAAATTGTGGTGTACCACTCAGAATGGACCGTTCAACGTTTCTTAAGCGGAACAGTCGCCACATGACCAGTTTTGCCGATGAAACAGGCGACCATTTGCTTCGAAGTGCTTCTTCCACGAACAACTTTAGTCGGATTTGGCTCGTCTTCGAGGACCCACACGGTCGATTGCTGTTTTGTAGCGGGCTCATACGCATAGATCCATGATTCGTCAACTGTGCCGATCTTATAAACGTCTTTCGAAGCACCGCGATAGTATTTTTTCAAAATTTCTTAGCACCAATCGACACGAGCCTATGTTGGAGCGATTGTCAAATTGTGCGGGGTCCAACGAGAACAAACCTTTTTTAAGGCCTGGTGTTCATGCAATATCGAATGTATGCTGATGGAAGAAATACCTAAGGATGCCTAAATCTCACGGTATGTCACATGACGATCTTGCATTATCAGTTCACGTACGGCATCAATGTTCTCTGGCACAACGGCCGTTGTTGGACGACCTTCACGATCTTCGTCTTTTAGCGAGCGTCGGCCACGATTGATTTCATTAAACCAGTTTTTCACAGTGCTATGGGATGGTGGTTTATCGCCATACAAAGATTTAAGTTCATCGATGCACTCTTGTCGTGATAATCCACGTCGAAAGTTGTGAAAAATGATCGCACGGATGATCGTTCTCAAGTTAATTTTTTGCCAAATTGATTTTTTCAAGTCACTGTGAACAACACAAATGATGGTCGTACTTCAAAACGTTCTGAGTATGTTTATGCTCAAAATTTCCAATGGAACACTTAGAGTTGTACTCATTTCACTTAGGAGTACTTTCATGCGACGAATAACGATCGGACAGGTGTCCCTGGTGGTAATTAATCTCGGTGAGATGTTAAAGAACATCTACAACTCTGCTTTTTTATAAGCCGTGACACCCGGCTGTTATGCGATTCTTCAAAAGGCCATAACTTTACCTGTGACTGAAGCTAACAAACCACATCCACCGCGAAATCTTCGAAGGTCCGCGACGAGTTGACCAGGCTAAAACTAAAGTTCTAATGGCTTCTGATCACCCGCAGTACTAGATTTCATGCTCCGCTCATTACTACCCCAGTTTGAGCTTCACACTCTCTGACTGGAAGCATAATTTTCACACAAGATACAGGGTGGGCCATTTATAATTTAAAAATTTTAAACGTCTGTAAAAAAAGTACTGATATTTTAAAGATTTTTTAAAATTTCTGCGAAGTTTGGAAAGTTTAAACTGGGTCATTTAATAATGGAACACGATATCATTCGTGTGACTACCACAATTGGCTCTTTAGTACCTCATCCGATCAACCCAATTTTTCAATAACAACTTCAAATTCATGTTTCAATGCTTCAATTGTCTCTGGATGCTTTGCGTAACATTTATCCTTGATGGCTTCACACCTGTGCGAATTCAGATCAGCCCACTCTAAGGCTCAATATAAATCGAAAGAAGCCGGCATCGTGCGAGTCCGTCGTGCCAGATTCGTTCAATCGCTTTGATATATCCGAGTATAGACATAATCTTGCTCTCAACTAGTCAATGTATGGAGTAGTATTCAGCCGTATATTATTTTCCGCAGAAACTGGCCGCAGATACTGGCGATCGCTGAGAACTCCTTTTAACTCTAGAAACCTCACAAAAAGGAGCACTACGTATTGTGATTCATCGCCTCGCAGAACTTAAAGCATCCCCCGTTTTAGGAATTCCATGGGCATTGGTTACCTTAAATGAAGGCAACACTCCCCGTATGGTATGAGAGATTGAAAAGATAGCGCTACGGCCTACAAGTGTCATCCAGGCCCGGGGATTAATTTACTTTGATTTCGTCCAGAATCCATTTGCACTGATTATAGTTGGCATTTCAACACCAGATCTTCTTTTCTATATTTACAAGATATTGTCATTGTTTGAGCCTTCTCTCAGATGTTTAGACTTAATAGGCGTGGTCTTTTGTTTTTCGTTTATAAAGCAACTGTATCGTCCATGCCATGGGTTCCTTGGGTGCGGTGTCTGGTACTGTGTCTTGGGCTGCCGTCGCCATTAAATATGAAATATATTTCAGAATTAGGACATACTCGTATAGGTTGAGAACCCATCGGCTGTCTACTGTGTTTGTGTTTTTATTTGTTTCGCACCACTGTGACTTCTTCCATTTTATTTTTTTTTTTGCAATTTGCGGATATATTTATTTTAGCTACGAATTTAGTTTTTATTGCAATAGTGTTGTAAACAAAATGTGTACTCGTACCCATATAAATTTATTTATAAACTATGGACGACAATAACTGATAGCGAGAGAAGCGCGAGTGCAAACACTCGAAAATACTTGGTAATCTTACCAATGAATGTTTGCTTTTTATTATTTATAGTTTTTTTGTTTTGTTTATAAAATCAATTGTTTTCAACTGTTGTGACAAGAACGTTAGAATTTGCACTTACACACAGGTACAAATAAACCTATTATCGTACTTACGCGTGATATCTTTTTGGCTTCAGTCTTCATTGGGGTATAAATGATTATCAGTTGTTGTGGGTGTACTGAAGGTCGAAACCAGCAAACTTATTTCCTGCTCTACGCCCCACCATATTGGAAAAAACCCATTAGAGGCAGCTTGAATTGTTGATAATGAGTTGTAACACCTGCTTGTTGTCGGCCGTAGTTTTGGGCATTGTTTAAAGGCCAACAGATTGAAGTAGCCGGACCGGCTAGACGATGGCCTTCGATAAAGACGAGTGGAAGGGCTTTAGTTGACGTATTCGATTCTTGAACGGAGCAGCAAAAATTTGCTAGCAATAATATTTGGACCCATATCTTTTACAAAAAATTATGTGCGGGTCCAAGTCAAATTAAATGGTATTAATTGCATTAATGGACTAAACATTTGTAACTAAAGTGCAAACAAAATGTGCTTGTTTAGTAACCTTTCTTAATATCAGCGATAAAATTATAAAAGTTCCAAGGATTTATAATATTATTTGATTGGAAAATAAGTTTTTAATCTAGCCATTTTTGTTCCAATCTAGCTGTTGGCAACACTAGTAGAGAACAGAAACAGCCCGCACTATTTTGCATGTAATATCACAGTATTTATTCTTATCACAAAAAAAGTGTTGTATTGAAAAGAACGAAATTTATTAGCGTTAAAGGGAAATAATTATATATCCTACTATTTGTTAACTCTGTACTTTTAAACTCTGTGGCAAATGTTCTTAATGACGGTATTTAGAAAACCGTATTTTGCAAAAACCGACTGTCGCGGCTTTTTAAAAGTAAAAAGCCGGCATTAACCGATATTCTGGTTTAAGCCGCTTGCCTAAGAATGCCAAATATTTCCCCAATCAACAATTGTGACCTTTATTTAGATTTTTAAGATAAGGTCATGTCTAAATTTGATTGAAAATTTTATTGTTTGTGTTACCCATATGTCCATGTTTAAATGGGTCAGGATATAGGGCCCGTCGCCCAAATTTAGACAAACCTCAAAAATAATTTTGTTTTTCGCTTCGTGCGAAAATTTTAAGGTACATGGTGGGGGAGAATGATCACCCATCGGAAGATGTTAGAAGTTATTGATATGGCATCGTACGTCAGTGATTTTTGAGATTTTTTGAACTAGATAGCTGTAGAACACAAACAGACAGGCAATGGCGTAGAATAATTTCATTTCTTTATTGGCATGTAATTCGAAGCCCATTAGGGCCTATTAAAGCTAAATTACAATATGCATCAAAATGTTAAATAGAACATCATAAACTACTAGAAAAAATTCAGTATAAAATCAAATAAATAATATAAATTAAAATAATCCTAATATTTCCTAATAAAAGAGAAAAAAACCTGATGAAAGCATATAAGTGATAATCAAGAAACCGAAGAAAAACAAACATATAAAAAAGCATTACTCTGTACTTGAACGAGAATGTTCCATTAAATGTTTACGAAATTGTGTCTTTTTATTGTGTTTTTTTGTGTCTTTTTCTTTTTTATTATGTCTTTTTTGAGCAATATTCGGTTGGTGGTGTTGTCGCAGCTTAAGTTTTGACGTCGACTTAAGCGGTTACGTCAATATACAAAATATTTGTTGTGATAATCCGAGTAGGATACACACAGAGCCATTACAGCCTCTTAAAAACTCTGTGTGGTACCAAGTTTCATTAAGATCGAACAACAATTGTGACATGTCCTTTGATTACACGCATTAGACGGACAGCAGACATAATTAATTGAATCAGCTTGTGATTCTAAGTCAATCAGCAAACTTAAATATATAAAAAATATAAAAAAGTAAAATAACGTCTCGATGTGTGACTTTTTCTATAAACCACATTTTTTGTTGTTGCAAAATTTGCCGAAAAAAAATGCTTTTTTGTTGGTATGCCTTGATAGCCACACTAAATCGAGGTTCTTCAATTTAATGAATTTGTACATCAATGTGACGAACATTTTCAACCTACATCACTTTTCTTCCATCTGATGTGTCGAACTTTTTATTAATGATTCTTCAATTTCCTACATCAATTTGATGAACACTGTACATTGATCTGAAGAACGATGTACATCAACTTGAAGAACATTGTACATCAGTTTAAAGAACATTGTACATAAACTTAATGAAAATTAAATTTGTTTCCATGTTTCTATTGGACATTTCATACAATAGAAACCTAAAACTATTCCAAAAGCATTCAAAAACACTTCTAGTTGCAAGCAGGATGAACGCTTCACCATCATCCGATCCAAAGCAATAAATGTGATATAACCATGATCTGCGGCTATTCCCTTAAGAGTAGGCAGATTCGCATTCCAACCTACATCACTTTTCTTTGATGTAAAACTTTTCATTAATGATTCTTCCTATGTAGAACTTTTCATTAATGATTTCCTCCATCAATTTAATGAACACTGTACATTGATCTGAAGAACGATGTACATCAATTTGAAGAACATTGTACATCGTTTTGAAGAACATTGTACATCAACTTAATGAAAATTAAATTTCTTGCTTAAGTCATAGTCAGATATTGAACATTTCATTCAATAGAAACCTAAAACTATTCCAAAAGCATTCAAAAACACTACTAGTTGCAAGCAAGCAAGTGGAACGCTTCACCATCATCCGATCTCAAGCAATGAATGTGATATAACCATGATCTGCGCCTATTCACTTAATTATTCATTCGCATTTAACGAGAATTGCTGGCAGTAAAAAGTGTCCACCGAACAACAAAAAGTGTGTGTATGTTTTGTTATGTATGAATTTGCTGCCCGGGAAATCCCGGTGATTTTTCATTCCCGGTTTCCACTAAAGTCAAATATTTTTTGCAATGACATGTTAATCCTCTTTACATAATCTTTGTTTCAATCTTATCCTGCTTCAAGAAATCAACCAGGTCACACATCTTCGGTAAATTTGTTTCTTGTGCCATAATCTCGGTCTCAATGAACTCCACAATTGACTTTTCGTAAGCCGTTGATGTAAATAGCGTTCGAGATGATCCCACTCATATAGGGGTTTTTATTAGATAGTGGGGAGGGCGTAAGAACTTCCACTTCCAAAACCATTGAATTTTCCTTATCCATTTCTATATCGATGTTTTCCTTGTAAGTATCCAAACCTCCAAAAACAAAAGACCTTGATTCCTTTCACAGCGTCTTTCAGATTCACCATATCATATATTCGTTCCTCAGTCGAGGGTAGCTGAAGCTTTTCTGTAGGACCTCCTCCAGTACCCTCGCGATAGCGAAGAATATTTTCAGCCTTTTTAGTGTATATCTCGCTGATCTATTCAAACCTTTTAAAATGATATTTAATTTTTTTTTTCTGTTACAATTTATAAATTAAATCACTAAAGACCTTTTTCCATTCTGCCACCGTTGTTTTGGAGGTTCCGTCCTTGAATAAATAGAAGCTCAAGTTAGGATCTAAGGCTTCCCTATAATTCAATATGTGGGCTGCCGTGTGTGAATGTGGATGGTGGTGTGCCAGTAAACTCAGATTCAACTCCGGTTTAGAAGCCGGAGTTTAACTGTAGGTCCTGGCCAGTCAGTCAAAAAATTATAACGTGCACAGCTCACTGATTTGAGTCAAGCTTCCTCTAGTTCTTTAATGGGATGTTGTGGTAATTAAGAAAGTAAATAGGTTTATTGAATATTTTTTTAATTTTTGTTAGCGGCTTTATTATTTTCTTGTTATCGACGTATTTTTTTAAACGTGATATAATGTGAATTTTTAGAAAAGTATGCGTATAATTTGGCTTTTTAGGCAAAATATGTATAAAAACATTTTTTTTAACAAAATATGCACAAAATATGAATTTCTTAACAAAATATGCATTATCGGAATAATTTGCACTAACAAACCAATGATATTTTTTTGCAAAACGGTTAATTCGCGAAGATACTCAGTCAAAGTCAAAATTATAGACAAACGGCATAGAATTCCGATACCTACTACTGACATAGAGCAGAATAGTACATATCTGGGCACGTACAACATCGGGAAATGGGGTTTTTATACTGTTAATTGGTATTCGAAGCAAGGCATTCTGCGACGCAACAATTTTCTCTCCATAGACAATCTAAAAGATTTTAACACTTTAGTCATATTTATTGTTTTTCGCTTCTTTTAAGATGTAAGAAACCTATTTAAAAAGTAATAATATTTCACTTTTTACTTACACATTTTTAACTTGATTGCAATTAATATAATTATTTAAAAAATCTATAATTAATAAAAATGTTTAATTTTTTCATTTCAGATTCAACTTTATTTACAAAAAAAAAATCTGAAATCTCCACGCAAACGCAGCTCTCCGGCAGTTTAATGCTGCAACTTATTTCGAATTAGAAAATCATAACAATAAAAAATACATTTTTTATGGAAAAATGGCACATGTAGGAAATTGGGAAAAATTTAAATTACTTACGTGGAAAAATTGGCTATTGCAATGGCATCACAAAGTTCAATTCGCCATCGAAATTTTGGCGCCCGTTGTCTTTTCGCTGCTGATGGTGCTGGTGCGGACGTTGGTGGTGGCCGAACCAAAACCGATTTCCATTTATGAACCTTTACACATTGACAATATTGATCTATTTCGGTAAGTACAAAAGAATATATTACAAAAATTTAACTTAATTTTAATTGAAATTAAATTTTTTGTGAAAATTAAAAAAAATCATTTGGCCTCTTGCAAATTAAAAAAAAAACACACCTTTCGAAATTAATCCGATGTTTCTTTCGAGTAATTTTCAAAAGCAAAAACTTTCTTTTATTTGTTTCCGCAAAAAATTACTTATAAAACAACGTCAAATATTGAATATTATTTGAAACTCTTTAAGAGAGACTGTAGTACCTGCCCGCAGATTGCGAAATTTGTTAAAAACGACTTTAGCCAAAGACAGGTAATTGTGTTGTAGACCTTTCTTGTACACTAGAGGTGTTGATGTTGTGTTGCCTTTTTCTTTTTAACCCTTTTGCTTTTTTAACACTTTTTATTTGTTTGTTGTTTCATTTAATTCCAATTCAAATTGTAACTAAAAACTCGAATTATTGTTGATGTTTCATTGGTCGAAGGGCAAAAATTTGAGAAAAGAAAAATAGACATAGATTTTACACAAATGTCTGACAAATTGTTAAAAAAAAAAGCCATGGCCGTATTAACACTACTCTGACATAGTTTCCTAGTCGCATAATTAAAGAATTCCTTAGTTGATTTAAAGATACAGTGGTTCACAGCTTTTTTCAAGCAGCACCTGGTCTGAAGTTTAAGTTGCCATCTGAAGATGGCAACGTATTTGTTTATATGCCCAGATTCAAAGAAAAAATATGCTTTGCAATTAAATTTAAGTTGTAATCAACTAAGAAATATTTTCGGTGTAGAGATTAAAATAATATTAAACCCCCCTTGTGATTTAAAAACACGGAAATTCACTAGCACACAGAAAAAAATCCTTTGGAAATCGGCACGAAATTACAAATATTCGTTTAGATAAATAAACTTTCTATTGAAAACACCAACATTCCGTGGTATCGGTGGTTGCATGGTTCGACCTACCATATTAGTCGGTTTAACCTACTGAATTCAGTAAAACAATTGGTTGCCGCAACTGGTGGTTGTGACAACTAACCAATTATGAAGTACATGTTACTTTGGAACCAATAATTGGTAGTGACAACAAATAAATTCTTCGTAGTAACTAAATCCCGTTTAGTTTGCTGCTGTAACGCATTTCATTGTGCAACAAAAGTTCGGACTTGCTCGGGCAATGAAATTTCTTCTAGAAATGAAAGACTTAGATGATTTTAGAAAATTCCCAAAAGAACGGCACACGTAGGTCGGCTTTATTTTTTATGGCATAAGAAAATTTTTATTTTACTTAGTAGGGACATAAATACTGTTACACATGATTTATGCTGTAAACTAAAAAGTACTGAATGTTTTTGGAACAAATATTTCTTAATATATTTATTGATGTATATTGTATACAAAAAGAATCTACTTATTCAAAATGTCCGCTTTTTGCCTTTACACACGCCTTAAGTCGTACTGGCCAATCGTCAAAAGCTGCACGAACCTCGTCCATTGGAAAATTGGCCACAGCTCGAACCAAAGCAGTCTTAAGAGATCCAATGTTGGGGTATCTTTTGTGACAAATCTTGTCCTCTAAAACCGTCCACAATTTGTAATCCAATGGGTTCAAATCTGGACTGCCTGAGGGTCATTCTTCAGAGGAAATGAACGCTGGAAAATTGTTTCGAAGCCAGGTCTGGGACGTTTTTGCCTTATGGGCCGGCGCAGAATCCTGCTGGAAAGTCCATGGTTGGTTTTGGAACAGGAAATTGTTAAAAGGCTTCACCACAGCTTCCAAAACGGTTTCTAGGTAAACTTTGGCCGATGTTGTGACTCCTTGTTCGCAGAAATGCAGGTCAGTGACCCCATCGTAAGAGACACCCCACTAAACCATGACTGAAGCTGGGTGATGACCCTTTTCCACCCTTGGGATCAGTTCAGATGCTTCCTTAGATGACCGCGCATACACTCTATCATTTTGCTTGTTAAATTTTTCCTGAGCGGTAAAAATTTGTTCATCGGTGAACACAATTTTTCTGTGCAAGTTATCAGCGTGCTCCACTAAAAGACGTTTGCATTTTTCAATCCTATGTTTTTTTTAAAGCAGCAGTCAATAAATGTCCGTCACGTCGTTTGAAAGCCCCCAAGTCCCAAGTCTTTTTTAATGGTTCGACTCATGTACTTTTGCGTGATATTCATCTCACGGGCCATGATTTTCTGTTTTCGGAGCGTGAATTCTTGATTTAACGGCTGTGAATTCTTGATTTAACGGCCGTTGGCGGTCTGTTACATCTCCAGTCTCCTCAAACAGTTTTATGCATCGGTAGACGAACATGCGGCTAATCCCTAGTGGCCGGAGCGTTTTGAAAATATCGCTTTTTTCATTTCACACTTGAAAAGCGCTATTACAGCGATACGGTTCTCATTATCTGACTACTCCATGATGAAAGTTGAAACAATTTTAAAATCCCGTTACAGACTAACGCTATTGAGGTTAGCTTTCAAAACCCATATGACATGTTCAGTTCTACTATTGAAATGGGTGTGTTGTTGTAGCAGTATTTATGTCCCTACTAAGTACAATATAACATATAAAATAAATTAAAAAGTATTAAATACTTCTTCGTCTTGCCGACTTTTAATGATGAGAGTGAAAATGAGAAGTGAAATCGTGTGGAGATTATTTTTTATAAATGTTCACCTCGTTTGTTTTGTTTCGGTCTTTTGCTTTTACACATTGAACCGGGATTAACCGGTTCGAAACCTCTTGCATCTATATTTAAATAGAACACAAGTTTCTTGAAGCCAAGAATTCATTTGATGTATTTTTGTCACATTATCCTAAATTAATTAAAATTCAGCTTTGCTTCACTTAAATATTTCAAAATCAGCTGTATCTTAATCTTTATCAAAATCAGCTGTATCTTACAATTTTATCGCACTTTAAAACTAAAACTGAATTGATTTTGACCCACTTTACCAACTTGATTATAAAATCGTTAGACTTGTTCATACAAACTATATGATTCGAATATAAAAAAACAGAATAAATACTAGTATAACAAAACACCAATACAAGTACGAGGGCTACTATATATATTTTTCTGGCCTAATAATGAAAATGCGTATATTTATCATCAAAAATGTTTTTATTGTTTTTCAAATTATTCTCCAGCATGATTTATACACTCTTGCATACGCTCAAACCAATTGTCGAAGCACTTTTTCCACTTCGATTGGGTGAGACACCTCCAAAACATGGCTTTTAAACGCTTTAACAGCATCTTCTGGCGACGAAACTCGTTGACCACGCTTTCATTTCTTAATGTGCGGGAATAAAAAGAAGTCATTGGGTGCCATGTCCGGGCTGTACGGCGGATGACCCATCAATTCGACGTTTTGGCCGGTCAAAAATGCGCTGGTTCGAGCCGATGTGTGAGAGCTCGCATTGTCATGGTGCACAATGATTCATTCGTCTTCTCTTGTTCGTTTTTCGAATTACTCCGAAGACCTGAGGCAAACAAATTGTGGTGTACCACTTAGCGGAACGGTCGCCGCATGACCAGTTTTGCCAAAGAACCAGGCGACCATTTGCTTCGAAGTGCTTCTTCCACGAACAACTTTCGTTGGATTTAGTTCGTTTTCAAAGACCCACACGGTCGATTGCTGTTTTGGGCTCATACGTATAG
The DNA here is from genome assembly GCA_963513945.1 of Hydrotaea diabolus. NCBI lineage: Eukaryota > Metazoa > Arthropoda > Insecta > Diptera > Muscidae > Hydrotaea > Hydrotaea diabolus. Next base: position 91,484,212 of record OY740718.1, read on the forward strand.
ATCCATGAATCGTCATCTGTGACGATCTTATAAAAGTCTTTTGAAGCACCGCGATCGTATTTTTTCAAAATTTCTTTGCACCAACTGAGACGAGCCTTTTTTTTGAGAGAACAAACTTTTTTTACGACCAGGTGTTCATGCAATGTCGAATGTATGCTGGTGGAAGAAATGCCCAAGGATGCCTGTATCTCTCGGTATGTCACATGACGATCTTGCATTATCAGTTTACGCACGGCATCACTTCTCTCTGGCTCAACGGCCGTTTTTGGACGACTTCGTCTTTGAGCGAGCGTCGGACACGATTGAATTCATTAAACCAGTTTTTCACAGTGCTATAGGATGGTGCTTCATCGCCATACAAAGATTTAAGTTCATCGATGCACTCTTGTCGTGATAATCCAAGTCGAAAGTTGTGAAAAATGATCGCACGAAAATGTTTATGAATTAATTCCATTTTTTTTTGCCAAATTGATTTTTTCAAGTCGCTGTAAACAACACAAATGATGGTCGTACGTCAAAACATTCTGAGTACGTTTATGCTTAAAAATTTCAAATTTTCCAATGTAAATGTCAGATTACGCCAGACAACACTTAGTGTTGCCTTGGCCAGAACTATAAATAGCAATCTTCGTATTATTCAGCATGAAATGAAAAATATTGCCAGACACGTTTTTTTTTAAATTTTAACGACGCTGAACTCTTTACTGTTTTTTTTTCAGCAGCGTGTTGACGTATTCTTTTTTAATATGGAGTTTGACGCATTTTTTTTAGGAAACATCGAGCTTAATACCAGCCTGAAGGTTAAAAAAGTACCACCTTCCAAAAAATTATGAAACTCCTTTTAGCGTGACAAACCCCTATTGACATATTAACGGTTACCGGAATTTTAGTAAAATTTATTGATTTGAGGGAAATACGTAAATTCTACACGCCGAAAATTATTAAATTTACTGGTGGAAACGTCATTTACGGAAAACTATAAAATTTTGTTTGCGAAATTAAAGGTTTAAATTTTACACACAACCTAAAAACCAAACAGAATTATTTATTAAAATTTATTATCTTCCTTTTTGTTAGCATTTTCATTTTCTTTTTTTTTTAATTCCTAATTATGTTGTCCTAGGATTCTTCTTTTTAATTAATTTGGCTCCAGATTAATTAATTTCCGGTATTATTTACGCAATATATTTATTTATAGAACTGCATGTAATCAAGTTGGCAATGACGTAGTTTGGGATCTTCCTTTCCACACACACAATAGGTCTGTTTTATTTTGACATTCTACACAGACAAAACTTTTTCGTTGATACAGACAAATTTAGCGCCAACTGAATTTTTGTAGTCCCCTGTACTTTCTCATAATTCTGCTTTAGATATAAATTTCGGTTAGGAGAACATTTTTTTTTGGAAATATACAGCGTTTTTAATAAAGGACATAACAATTTTATATTTTAATAAAACACAGAATATTAAAGATATTGAGTTCAAATTTATTCCAGGTGTAGTGCAAATGTTACATTTTAAGAATGCATTTCGATTTTGGTCGTATGACCACCACGAGCCCGTGGTGGTTATACGAGACAGCAGTGTATGCATAGTGAAGTTACTTTCGGCAATCAGACTACTCCCAGATTATTGCTACTAGTACTGGCTACTATCGCTAGAAGGTCGTTTGTCTGAAATAATTTTCAGAATATTGAATTCCTCACCTGGAATATGTATTTGGGGAAAATTCCTCTACAGCGGATATAAGAGCGTCCATGGAGGACAACTGGAAATACTTTCGTCAATCAGACTACTGCCAGATTATTGCTAAAAGGCTGTTTGTCTGAAATAATTTTCAGAATATTGAATTCTTCACCTGGAATATGAAATTTGCGGAAAATTGCTCTAGAGCGGATCTAAGTGCGTCCATTGAGGACAACTGGAAATACTTTCGTCAATCGAACTACTGCCAGATTATTGCTACTAATACTTTCTACTATCGCTAGAAGGCCGTTTGTCTGAAATAATTTTTAGAATATTGAATTCTTCACCTGGAATATGAAATTTGCGGAAAATTGCTCTAGAGCGGATCTAAGTGCGTCCATGGAGGACAACTGGAAATACTTTCGTCAATCGAACTACTGCCAGATTATTGCTACTAATACTGGCTACTATCGCTAGAAGGCTGTTTGTCTGAAATAATTTTCGGAGTATTGAATTCTTCACCTGGAATATAAAATTTGAGGAAAATTGTTCTAGAGCGGATCTAAGTGCGTCCATGGAGGACAACTGGAAATACTTTCGTCAATCAGACTACTGCCAGATTATTGCTACTAATACTTTTAACTATCGCTAGAAGGCCGTTTGTCTGAAATAATTTTCAGAATATTGAATTCTTCACCTGGAATATAAAATTTGCGGAAAATTGCTGTAGAGCGGATCTAAGTGCGTCCATGGAGGACAACTGGAAATACTTTCGTCAATCAGACTACGGCCAGATTATTGCTACTAGTACTGGCTACTATCGCTAGAAGGCCGTTTGTCTGAAATAATTTTCAGAATATTGAATTCTTCACCTGGAATATGAAATTTGGGGACAATTTCTCTAGAGCGGGTCTAAGTGCATCCATGGAGGACAACTGGAAATACTTGCGTCAATCAGACTATTGCCAGATTATTGCTACTAATACTTTCTACTATCGCTAGAAGGCCGTTTGTCTGAAATAATTTTCAGAATATTGAATTATTCACCTGGAATATGAAATTTGCGGAAAATTACTCTAGAGCGGATCTAAGTGCGTCCATGGAGGACAACTGGAAATACTTCCGTCAATCGAACTACTGCAAGATTATTGCTACTAATACTGGCTACTATCGCTAGAAGGCCGTTTGTCTGAAATAATTTTCAGAGTATTGAATTCTTCACCTGGAATATGAAATTTGGGGAAAATTTCTCTAGAGCGGATCTAAGTGCGTCCATGGAAGACAACTGGAAATACTTTCGTCAATCAGACTACTGCCAGATTATTGCTACTAATACTTTCTACTATCGCTAGAAGGCCATTTGTCTGAAATAATTTTCAGAATATTGAATTCTTCATCTGGAATATGAAATTTGGGGAAAATTGCTCTAGATCGGGTCTAAGTGCGTCCATGGAGGACAACTGGAAATACTTTCGTCAATCAGACTACTGCCAGATTATTGCTACTAATACTTTCTACTATCGCTAGAAAGCCGTTTGTCTGAAATAATTTTCAGAATATTGAATTCTTCACCTGGAATATGAAATTTGGGGAAAATTGCTTTAGAGCGGATCTAAGTGCGTCCATGGAGGACAACTGGAAATACTTTCGTCAATTAGACTACTGCCAGATTATTGCTACTAGTACTGGCTACTATCGCTAGAAGGTCGTTTGTCTGAAATAATTTTCAGAATATTGAATTCCTCACCTGGAATATGTATTTGGGGAAAATTGCTCAAGAGCGGATCTAAGTACGTCCATGGAGGACAACTGGAAATACTTTCGTCAATCAGACTACTGCCAGATTATTGCTACGAGTACTGGCTACTATCGCTAAAAGGCTGTTTGTCTGAAACAATTTTCAGAATATTGAATTCTTCACCTGGAATATGAAATTTGCGGAAAATTGCTCTAGAGCGGATCTAAGTGCATCCATGGAGGACAACTGGAAATACTTTCGTCAATCAGACTACTGCCAGATTATTGCTACTAATACTTTCTACTATCGCTAGAAGGCCGTTTGTCTGAAATAATATTCAGAATATTGAATTCTTCACCTGGAATATGAAATTTGGGGAAAATTGCTCTAGAGCGGGTCTAAGTGCGTCCATGGAGGACAACTGGAAATACTTCCGTCAATCGAACTACTGCCAGATTATTGCTACTAATACTTTCTACTATCGCTAGAAGGCCGTTTGTCTGAAATAATATTCAGAATATTGAATTCTTCACCTGGAATATGAAATTTGGGGAAAATTGCTCTAGAGCGGATCTAAGTGCGTCCATGGAGGACAACTGGAAATACTTTCGTCAATCAGACTACTGCCAGATTATTGCTACTGGTGCTGGCTACTATCGCTAGAAGGCCGTTTGTCTGAAATAATTTTCAGAATATTGAATTCTTCACATGGAATATGAAATTTTGGGAAAATTGCTCTACAGCGGATCTAAGTGCGTCCATGGAGGACAACTGGAAATACTTTCGTCACCCAGACTACAGCCAGATTATTGCTACTAGTACTGGCTACTATCGCTAGAAGGTCGTTTGTCTGAAATAATTTTCAGAATATTGAATTCCTCACCTGGAATATGTATTTGGGGAAAATTGCTCTAGAGCGGATCTAAGTGCGTCCATGGAGGACAACTGGAAACACTTTCGTCAATCAGACTACTGCCAGATTATTGCTACTAGTACTGGCTACTATCGCTAAAAGGCTGTTTGTCTGAAATAATTTTCAGAAAATTGAATTCTTCACCTGGAATATGAAATTTGCGGAAAATTGCTCTAGAACGGATCTAAGTGCGTCCATGGAGAACAACTGGAAATACTTTCGTCAATCGAACTACTGCCAGATTATTGCTACTAATACTGGCTACTATCGCTAGAAGGCCGTTTGTCTGAAATAATTTTCAGAATATTGAATTCTTCACCTGGAATATGAAATTTGGGGAAAATTGCTCTAGAGGGGATCTAAGTGCGTCCATGGAGGACAACTGGAAACACTTTCGTCAATCAGACTACTGCCAGATTATTGCTACTAGTACTGGCTACTATCGCTAAAAGGCTGTTTGTCTGAAATAATTTTCAGAATATTGAATTCTTCACCTGGAATATGAAATTTGCGGAAAATTGCTCTAGAACGGATCTAAGTGCGTCCATGGAGGACAACTGGAAATATATTCGTCAGTCGAACTACTGCCAGATTATTGCTACTAATACTGGCTACTATCGCTAGAAGGCCGTTTGTCTGAAATAATTTTCGGAGTATTGAATTCTTCACCTGGAATATGAAATTTGGGGAAAATTGCTCTAGAGGGGATCTAAGTGCGTCCATGGAGGACAACTGGAAATACTTTCGTCAATCAGACTACTGCCAGATTATTGCTACTAATACTTTCTACTATCGCTAGAAGGCCATTTGTCTGAAATAATTTTCAGAATATTGAATTCTTCTCCTGGAATTAGAAATTTGGGAAAAAATGCTTTAGAGCGGATCTAAGTGCGTCCATGGAGGACAACTGGAAATACTTTCGTCAATCAGACTACTGCCAGATTATTGCTACTAATACTTTCTACTATCGCTAGAAGGCCATTTGTCTGAAATAATTTTCAGAATATTGAATTCTTCACCTGGAATATGAAATTTGGGGAAAATTGCTCTAGAGCGGGTCTAAGTGCGTCCATGGAGGACAACTGGAAATACTTTCGTCAATCAGACTACTGCCAGATTATTGCTACTAATACTTTCTACTATCGCTAGAAAGCCGTTTGTCTGAAATAATTTTCAGAATATAGAATTCTTCACCTGGAATATGAAATTTGGGAAAAATTGCTTTAGAGCGGATCTAAGTGCGTCCATGGAGGACAACTGGAAATACTTTTTTCAATTAGACTACTGCCAGGTTATTGCTACTAGTACTGGATGCTATCGCTAGAAGGTCGTTTGTCTGAAATAATTTTCAGAATATTGAATTCCTCACCTGGAATATGTATTTGGGGAAAATTGCTCAAGAGCGGATCTAAGTACGTCCATGGAGGACAACTGGAAATACTTTCGTCAATCAGACTACTGCCAGATTATTGCTACGAGTACTGGCTACTATCGCTAAAAGGCTGTTTGTCTGAAACAATTTTCAGAATATTGAATTCTTCACCTGGAATATGAAATTTGCGGAAAATTGCTCTAGAGCGGATCTAAGTGCATCCATGGAGGACAACTGGAAATACTTTCGTCAATCAGACTACTGCCAGATTATTGCTACTAATACTTTCTACTATCGCTAGAAGGCCGTTTGTCTGAAATAATATTCAGAATATTGAATTCTTCACCTGGAATATGAAATTTGGGGAAAATTGCTCTAGAGCGGGTCTAAGTGCGTCCATGGAGGACAACTGGAAATACTTTCGTCAATCAGACTACTGCCAGATTATTGCTACTAATACTTTCTACTATCGCTAGAAGGCCGTTTGTCTGAAATAATATTCAGAATATTGAATTCTTCACCTGGAATATGAAATTTGGGGAAAATTGCTCTAGAGCGGATCTAAGTGCGTCCATGGAGGACAACTGGAAATACTTTCGTCAATCAGACTACTGCAAGATTATTGCTACTAGTACTGGCTACTATCGCTAGAAGGTCGTTTGTCTGAAATAATTTTCAGAATATTGAATTCCTCACCTGGAATATGTATTTGGGGAAAATTGCTCTAGAGCGGATCTAAGTGCGTCCATGGAGGACAACTGGAAATACTTTCGTCAATCAGACTACTGCCAGATTATTGCTACTAATACTTTCTACTATCGCTAGAAGTCCGTTTGTCTGAAATAATTTTCGGAGTATTGAATTCTTCACCTGGATTATGAAATTTGGGGAAAATTGCTCTAGAGCGGATCTAAGTGCGTCCATGGAGGACAACTGGAAATACTTTCGTCAATCAGACTACTGCCAGATTATTGCTACTAATACTTTCTACTATCGCTAGAAGGCCGTTTGTCTGAAATAATATTCAGAATATTGAATTCTTCACCTGGAATATGAAATTTGGGGAAAATTGCTCTAGAGCGGATCTAAGTGCGTCCATGGAGGACAACTGGAAATACTTTCGACAATCAGACTACTGCCAGATTATTGCTACTAGTACTGGCTACTATCGCTAGAAGGTCGTTTGTCTGAAATATTTTCAGAATATTGAATTCTTCACCTGGAATATGAAATTTGGGGAAAATTGCTCTAGAGCGGGTCTAAGTGCGTCCATGGAGGACAACTGGAAATACTTTCGTCCATCAGACTACTGCCAGATTATTGCTACTAATACTTTCTACTATCGCTAGAAGGCCGTTTGTCTGAAATAATTTTCAGAATATTGAATTCTTCACCTGGAATATGAAATTTGTGGAAAATTGCTCTAGAGCGGGTCGTAAGTGCGTCCATGGAGGACAACTGGAAATAATTTCGTCAATCAGACTACTGCCAGATTATTGCTACTAGTACTGGCTACTATAGCTAGAAGACCGTTTGTCTGAAATAATTTTCAAAATATTGAATTCTTCACCTGGAATATGAAATTTTGGGAAAATTGCTGTAGAGCGGAACTAAGTGCGTCCATGGAGGACAACTGGAAATACTTTTGTCAATCAGACTACTGCCAGATTATTGCTACTGGTGCTGGCTACTATCGCTAGAAGGCCGTTTGTCTGAAATAATTTTCAGAATATTGAATTCTTCACCTGGAATATGAAATTTGGGGAAAATTGCTCTACAGCGGATCTAAGTGCGTCCATGGTGGACAACTGGAAATACTTTCGTCAATCAGACTACAGCCAGATTATTGCTACTAGTACTGGCTACTATCGCTAGAAGGTCGTTTGTCTGAAATAATTTTCAGAATATTGAATTCCTCACCTGGAATATGTATTTGGGGAAAATTGCTCTAGAGCGGATCTAAGTGCGTCCATGGAGGACAACTGGAAACACTTTCGTCAATCAGACTACTGCCAGATTATTGCTACTAGTACTGGCTACTATCGCTAAAAGGCTTTTTGTCTGAAATAATTTTCAGAATATTGAATTCTTCACCTGGAATATGAAATTTGCGGAAAATTGCTCTAGAACGGATCTAAGTGCGTCCATGGAGAACAACTGGAAATACTTTCGTCAATCGAACTACTGCCAGATTATTGCTACTAATACTGGCTACTATCGCTAGAAGGCCGTTTGTCTGAAATAATGTTCAGAATATTGAATTCCTCACCTGGAATATGTATTTGGGGAAAATTGCTCTATGACGGATCTAAGTGCGTCCATGGAGGACAACTGGAAATACTTTCGTCAATCAGACTACTGCCTGATTATTGCTACTAATACTTTCTACTTTCGCTAGAAGGCCGTTTGTCTGAAATAATTTTCAGAATATTGAATTCTTCACCTGGAATATGAAATTTGGTGAAAATTGCTCTAGAGCGGGTCTAAGTGCGTCCATGGAGGACAACTGGAAATACTTTCGTCAATCAGACTACTGCCAGATTATTGCTACTAATATTTTCTACTATCGCTAGAAGGCCGTTTGTCTGAAATAATTTTCAGAATATTGAATTCTTCACCTGGAATATGTATTTGGGGAAAATTGCTCTAGAGCGGGTCTAAGTGCGTCCATGGAGGGCAACTGGAAATACTTTCGTCAATCAGACTACTGCCAGATTATTGCTACGAGTACTGGCTACTACTGGCAGTAGTCTGATTGACGAAAGTAATTCCAGTTGTCCTCCATGGACGCACTTAGATCCGCTCTAGAGCAATTTTCCCCAAATTTCATGTTCCAGGTGAAGAATTAAATATTCTGAAAATTATTTCAGACAAACGACCTTCTAGCGATAGTAGCCAGTACTAGTAGCAATAATCTGGCAGTAGTCTGATTGACGAAAGTATTTCCAGTTGTCCTCCATGGACGCACTTAGACCCGCTCTAGAGCAATTTTCCCCAAATTTCATATTCCAGGTGAAGAATTCAATATTCTGAAAATTATTTCAGACAAACGGCCTTCTAGCGATAGTAGCCAGTATTAGTAGCAATAATCTGGCAGTAGTCTGATTGACGAAAGTATTTCCAGTTGTCCTCCATGGACGCACTTCGACCCGCTCTAGAGCAATTTTCCCCAAATTTCATATTCCAGGTGAAGAATTCAATATTCTGAAAATATTTCAGACAAACAGCCTTTTAGCGATAGTAGCCAGCACTAGCAATAATCTGGCAGTAGTTCGATTGACGAAAGTATTTCCAGTTGTTCTCCATGGACGCACTTAGACCCGCTCTAGAGCAATTTTCCTCAAATTTCATATTCCTGGTGAGGAATTCAATATTCTGAAAATTATTTCAGACAAACGGCCTTAAAGCGTTGTTAGAGTATACTAGTAGCAATAATTTGGCAGTAGTCTGATTGACGAAAGTATTTCCAGTTGCCCTCCATGGACGCACTTAGATCCGCTCTACAGCATTTTTCCCCAAATTTCATATTCCAGGTGAAGAATTCAATATTCTGAAAATTGTTTCAGACAAACGGCCTTCTAGCGATAGTAGCCAGTACTACTAGCAATAATCTGGCAGTAGTCTGATTGACGAAAGTATTTCCAGTTGTCCTCCATGGACGCACTAAGTTCCGCTCTACAATAATTTTCCCCAAATTTCATATTCCAGGTGAAGAATTCAATATTCTGAAAATTGTTTCAGACAAACGGCCTTCTAGCGATAGTAGCCAGTACTAGAAGTAATAATCTGGCATTAGTCTGATCGACGAAAGTATTTCCAGTTGTCCTTCATGGACGCACTTAGATCCGCTCTAGAGCAATTTTCCCCGAATTTCATATTCCAGGTGAGGAATTCAATATTCCAAAAATTATTTCAGACAAACGACCTTCTAGCGATAGTAGCCAGTACTAGTAGCAATAATCAAGCAGTAGTCTGATTGACGAAAGTATTTCCAATTGTCCTCCATGGACGCACTTAGATCCGCTCTACAGCAATTTTCCCCAAATTTCATATTCCAGGTGAAGAATTCAATATTCTGAAAATTGTTTCAGACAAACGGCCTTCTAGCGATAGTAGCCAGTACTAGTAGCAATAATCTGGCAGTAGTCTGATTGACGAAAGTATTTCCAGTTGTTCTCCATGGACGCACTTAGATCCGCTCTATAGCAATTTTTCTCAAATTTCATATTCCTGGTGAGGAATTCAATATTCTGAAAATTATTTCAGACAAACGGCCTTCTAGCGATAGTTGCCAGTACTAGAAGCAATAATCTGGCAGTAGTCTGAATGACGAAAGTATTTCCAGTTGTCCTTCATGGACGCACTTAGATCCGCTTTAATGACACGCGTAATGTTGGCTTCGAAAACCTGAATCGTAGCTGGTTTGTCAGCATAGACTTTGGACTTTACGTAACCCCAAAGAAAAATGTCTAAAGGTGTGACATCACTCGATCTAGGCGACCAACTCACCTGTCCAAAACGTGAAATTAGCTGCTTTTCGAAATGACCTCTGAATAGATCCATTGTTTTAGCAGATGTATGTCAAGTGGCACCGTCATGCTGAAACCAAGTGTCGTCAAGATGACGGGCTTCAATTCAGGTAGTATAAAGATTGATATCATGGCGCGATAGCGAACACCATTCATGGTTACGTTCCGGCCATCATCATTTTTGAAAAAATATGCACCGATGATTCCACCAGCTTATAAACCGCACCAAACCGTGGTTTTCTCTGGGTATAATGGCACCTCTTGAACCTCTTCATGTTGCTCTTCAGCCCAAATGCGGTAATTTTGTTTATTGACATTGCCGTTGAGCCAGAAATGGGCCCCCATCACTGAACAAAATTTTGGTTGAAAACAGCGGATCTTCCGTTTCTCACCGAACGCTCATTTCCTTAATACAGCTGCCAACATTTGAAAGTAATTATTTTCAAAAAATAAATGCCATAAAATGTGCTTTCAAATTACCAATAAAAATTCCACACTTAAGTTGAATTTTTATATTTTTTTGTTCTGAAAAAATACTTCTAGATCACCCCTATATCGATTTTATATGGCAATGCACAACTATTCTCTTTCTGCCATGGTGGTATAGGTTGGTTTAAAAAAACTATTTAGAAATTATTCAAGATTTTACATTAAGACAAACCTAATTAACTTTAACCATAAAGTTGGTGACTAATTTTCATTATGCATTACTAAACTTCTGGAAACATTGATTCTATGCGCCTTTTCAAACACACAGAGTAATCCAACAAATTCCTCGCCCCATTCTAATAACACTTTTTCATTTGTAGTTTTGGTAGTGTAACAACATAACATTTCTAATTCTAACATAATCTCAATACTAGAAAAAAGCCGTTTTAATAATTAAGATTTCCTCGTCTCGACACAGGGAAAAAATGTCCATGATCGAATATGTGAAAGCAGTCGACTATGAACTACAATACTCGCCAAAAAATGAATTCTTAGACAATATCGTTAGTGCGGCTGCCGAAGGTTTGGGTTTGCGGTTTCGGAGTCATGCGGATGCAGCAGCTTTGGAATTTGCCATGGTCTCCAATAATTACTTGGCTGGTGTACAATTTGACGATAGCTGGGATAGTTTAACAGAATATCCAAAAAATTTCTCCTTTTCGCTGCGTTATCCAAGTGAATTGCGAACATCCACCTCGAATTTGGCAATGACGTGGTTGACAATGAAATTATTTATGCCATTGGATTTGACGGGACCACGTAATCCCACAGCCCAAGATGGTGGTCTGCCCGTGGGTTATTTGCGTGAAAGTTTCCTGCCGGTGCAGCATGCCCTGTCGATGGCCTATACGAAATTGGTAACGAACCGCACAGATTTACCCTATGTGGATATGCAACGTTATCCCTATCCGGCCTATATTTACGATCCATTACTGGAGGGTATGGCTAGTTTTCTACCTTTGATCATACTTTTGAGTTTCATCTATCCCTGCTCGAATATTGTGAGGGTAAGTTTTCAAAATAAGAAAGCGATTTGCGAAACTCTTAATCATTTTGTTTTACTTTATATTCCTTCAGTACATCACAGCCGAAAAGGAAAAACAATTGAAGGAAGTCATGAAAATCATGGGTTTGGACAACTGGATTCATTGGACGGCCTGGTTTGTAAAAAACTTTCTTATGTTGACTGTATCGGCGATTCTTATAACAATTATTATGAAGGTTGGTATAACTCTTCGACATTTCATCTTTGCTCCTTGTATTTATCTGCATCTCTTGCTTTCCAGATTAAATGGTCTCACGATGTTGCTGTCTTAACATTTGCCAACTGGTCGGTTCTGCTATTCTTTATGCTTATCTATGTGATAACCAGCATTTGTTTCTGCTTCATGATGGCCACCCTCTTCTCGAAGGCGAGCACGGCGGCCGCTGTGACGGGCTTGGTGTGGTTCATTGCCTATATGCCCTTCTCGTTTATGTACCAAACATATGACGAACTGAGTTTGGGCACCAAAATGGGCTGGTGCCTGATTTCGAATACTGCCATGGGCCTTGGCCTAAAACTGATTATGCTCTTCGAGGGCACTGGTGAAGGTTTCCAGTGGAGCAATCTTTTTACCCCCGTCAATATAGATGATGACCTTACGGTTGGGTATATTATCATCATGATGTTGGTCTCCTGTGTCATTTACATCATGATCTGCCTCTATGTGGAGCAAATATTTCCAGGTGAATTTGGTGTACCGCGTAAGTGGAATTTCATCTTCAGTCGCAAATTTTGGTGTGGCGAAAGAGACTATATAGGAGTGGAAGATATACCGCAAGAACACATAGAACGTCGTAATCCCGAGGCATTTGAACCAGAGCCGGCCGGAAAACACATAGGGCTACAGGTCAGGAATTTGAAGAAACGCTTTGGTGAAAAACAGGCTGTCAAAGGTTTGTCCGTCAACATGTATGAGGATGAAATCACGGTACTGCTGGGCCACAACGGTGCTGGCAAAACAACCACCATTTCCATGCTGACCGGCATGTTTCCACCCACTTCCGGCACTGCCATTATCAATGGCAGCGATATACGCACCAACATCGAAGGGGCTCGTATGTCTTTGGGCATATGTCCACAGCACAATGTCCTCTTTGACGATCTTACTGTGGCCGACCATTTGGTGTTCTTCAGTCGTCTGAAAGGTCTTCAGGGCGATGCCATCAAGCAGGAAGTCGACAAGTATATACGAATGATTGAGTTGGAAGATAAGGCTGATGTGGCCTCTAGTAAACTGTCCGGCGGTATGAAACGTAAACTTTCCGTTTGCTGTGCTCTAACCGGCAATACCAAAGTAGTATTGTGTGATGAGCCAAGTTCCGGCATGGATCCCTCCGCTCGCCGTCAATTGTGGGATTTGCTTCAAGCTGAAAAGGTTGGACGCACCGTGCTGTTGACCACACATTTTATGGACGAAGCCGATGTTTTGGGCGATCGTATTGCAATTATGTGCGATGGTGAATTGAAATGTCATGGTACTTCATTTTTCTTAAAGAAGAAATACGGTTCCGGTTATAAGTTGGTAAGTTGAGAGAAAATTATTAAAACAAGTGCCTTGTAATTATTGTAATGTAAATACCTTTCGCTTTCAACTAAATTTCGGATGTGGTGAGAAGTAAAATTAACTTTTGTGGGTCTTGGCATGCTATACAAATAGTTTCCAAGCACTCGTGCCTTAATATTGTAATACAAGGCATATTTGAATCTCCCTCCGCCGGTGTCTCGCTCATCCCGTTTCATGAGTTATCTGAAACAAATTTACAAATCGCATGTGATTTGTATCGGGCGATTTTCATCACATACCCTATGGTCAGAGATGTTTTCATGGAGACTGAATTTCCCAAGATATTTTTTTTTCAATAACATCTTTGCGAACTATTTTAATGTCATGTGTACAGATTAGACCAACGTAGGAAAATGCGGATTGTATTTATATTGTAATACCTTACATTTTGGAATCTTTCTTCAGCGGTGTCACGGTCTTCCCGAGTTATTTAAAAAATATTTACAAATCGTATGTGATCTACAACGGACGATTTTCATCACAAACCCGATGGTCAGAGGTGTTTTCACTCAGAATGTTTTGTCATTTTAGGGCCAATTGTTTTGTTTACAGTGTGTTGAAAAATTCATCTCAGTCAAAAAATCGAATTATCCCGTGAACATTTTTGTGCGATGATTTTTTACGATTTTCGGCGTGGGTTATCGAGACAAGAGAGTTTAAATCAACTTGTTTAGACTTTTGGCGATGAAGCACCATCAAAAACCAATGTTTATCGCTGGTACCAAGAGATCCGTCTCGGACGGCTTTCGCTCCAGGGTGAATTTCGTGAAGGACGTCCAAGTTCGGCCACTTTGCCAGAAACCATTGATGCTGCGCGAGAACTGATTAAGCCAGACCGACATGTGGACATACCAAGCACCAGTATGATATTGCATGACCAAAAAAAAATTTGAATAATGCTCGTGTGGATTGGTGTTCAGAGATGTTGAAAGTGTATAACTGCGATAGCTTAGAAGCAGTGTATAGCATTGCCACAGGTGACGAATCATGGATCTATGCATATGAACCCGAAAAAACAGCTCGTCTTTCAAGACGAGCCAAATCCAACAAAAGTTGTTCGTGGAAGAAGGACATCGAAGCAAATGATTGCGTTTTCTTTTGGTATAACCGGCCATGTTGTATAACCGGACATGTTGGTATAACCGGCCATGTTGTTTAGTGGAACGTAGGACGGTCAATTCTGAGTGGTATACATCCATCTGTTTGCCAAGAGTGTTCGAAGAAATAAGAAAAGATAATAAGAGAACAGGGATCATTTTGCATCACGACAAAGCGAGGTCTAACACATCAGCTGAAACGATGAGCTATTTGACCACTCAAGATGTCGAATTGATGGGCCATCCACGTACAGCCCCGATTTGGCACTTAATGAATTCTTCTTATTCCCTAGCATCAACTTTTTTATCGCCCTAAGCAGCTGTTGAATAAAGCATTCAAAAATCATGTTTTGGAGTTGTCTCAATCGGAGTGGAAAAAGTGCTTCGAAAATTGGTTTATGCGCATGCAACAGTGTATAGATCTTAAAGGAGAATATTTTGAAAACCATTTCCAATGAAATATAAAAAGCAACCCTCGTATAATATATTTTATTTCAGTTTTTATTGGAATACGATTTGAAGGAGGGCGACTAATATTTTTGACCTGAGGAGGGTTTTACTGCTCAGATATAGTTCATGCAAAACATCCAATCATATGGATATTACATTTAAATATTTGGTTGAAACAAATGGAACCTTCTCAATTCAGTGAGCTGGGTACTGTGTAATTCTTATACTTAACATTTGAAAACTACGGTTCGGGGCGTTAGACAAACCAATATCCCTTAAAGTTAGCCCATGCCTTTAGGTTAGTTTTCCCATTCGACTAATGTTCACCTACAAACATATAACTCTCAAATCAGTGACCCGTACACCTAATACCTCTTACATCTACTGACCAGGAGCTTCAATTTAATGCCGACACTGTACGGCTAGTGCCTTACTCTAGAAAAGTTTTTGCACGAATTACAGATACTCGTTATGGTCCCTGCATTTACGAGGTGGAAAACCTCTGCGAAAAATCCAAGATGTTCTTACTCGGGTTTGAACCTGTGGTAGCCGTGCACACTTTCCATCACAAATTAGTTGAATTACTAAGATTTTGTTTCCATTTACAGATTTGTGTCAAACGGGAAGGTTGCAAAGCCGAAGAACTCACTGCTCTACTGCAGAAATACGTGCCCAATCTGCAACCTGAGGCGGATATCGGCGCTGAGTTGTCCTATCAACTACCCGACAATTACTCTCATGTTTTTGAGGAAATGTTCGGTGATTTGGAAAGGGAATCGGATAATCTAAGACTGAATGGCTACGGCATAGGCATCACTTCGCTCGAAGAAGTGTTCATGAAAGTCGGTGCCGAAGATGCCACCATGAATGGAGATTCCAACAAACAGGCAAGTGCACGCATGAATGGCGGCACCGGTTATCACGAGGAAGATGCCGAATCTATAACATGTAAGTAACAACTTAATGGGGAAAACAATTTAATTTAACTTTATTTTACTTCCCCAACCTATAGCCGATCGTCTATTCTCCGAAAATACCCGTTTGCTCAAAGGTGTCAATTTGCTGAAAAATCAATGGGATGCCATGATCTTGAAAAAAGCACTCCACACATGGCGAAACAAATTACTCTTTTTGATCCAAAATATTATGCCCATCTTTTTTGTCGTTATGACGGTTATAATCACAAGAACACAGGGTACATTCAATCCACTGGAGCCGATGACAGTGGGTTTGACACAGTATCCCGTGGCTGTTACCGTTCTGGAAACAGCACCAGATGTTGTTGCCGGTTCGTTAATGGACCAAATATCCAACAAATACAAAACAATCGCAAAATCATATGGTAGTGATTATGAACTGGAAGTAACCGGTGGCAAAACCTTCAAGGATTACATTTTGGATTTGGGTCGCCAGATACAAGTGAGAATCAATTCAAGATATTTGGCATCCGCATCGATTCGATCGACTAATATCACAGCGTGGTTGAATAATCAACCATTGCATACGGCACCCTTGACCGTGAATCTTATACATAATGCCATCATCAAGTAAGTACACATACGGGTGGTTCACACTCGCACCAAATTGCACCCGTTATAGCACCACGAATGGAATGGGATGTTATAGGCAACTGCCAGAATCTTCGGAGACATCTGCGCTTAGCTTAAAGTGTCTGTGGAAATTCTGAGGCATTTTTCGTACAGAAAACTGTGTATCCGTAGACGGCGAAATGTCGCGAAGGAAAGCCTTGCATCAGAATATTTTAAGTTTTTTCCATTGCTTTTTATGATATGCACACACAAGCACGCCTCAGTCTCACCTGATTTCGTTTCTAATTAAGATCTTTGGACTTTGGTAAAAATTATGGCGGAGACTTAATCTCCAGAAGCCCAGGGTTTATCAAAGGCTGTCGTATTCTTTCTTCAAGCTATTATGAGGTTTAGAGAAATAAGTAAGGAAACTAGAAAATGCTGCCGAGATCTATAACCTATTACACTCTGGCAACGATGAATACTTATCGCTCGTTTAGTAGAAGACATCAACAAAACATCGTCATGTCTCTTAATACGGCATTCGCATAAACTAACAAAATCCTTAGGATCTATTTCGTCTGATTTCGGCCCTCAATTTCAACAATAAAAAATTCTCCCCCATCGGATATACTGGGAATTGGGTTACGTACACGATACCATTTGAAAAGCTCAACAAGAAGAATATTTTTTTTTAATTTTACCATGTGCGATGTGTAAAAGGTACCTAAACTTTCTTTTTGCTTGAAAAGTTTATAAAATATTTTCTGCAATCGTATAAATGGATTCTGTTATTTTTTATTCAACATTTTTTTTAGGGGTTACAAATTTAAAACACCCAAAAAATTCATCTTTGGGCTTTATTAAAACAATAGCTGTCCTAGAAGGGATACACCGATTCGTACTATTTCTATATTATCCGTTGATGCAGCAGCGTTCTCTTCCATATCACCCAAATGTTGTACAAATCGGTCAACCGTTCTAGAACAGCCATTGTTTTAATAAAGCCCAAAGCTTCATTTTTAGGATATTTTAACCCGCCCTAAAAAATTAAAAAAAAATAATAGCATCCATTTATACGATTGTAGAAAAGATTTTTGTAAACTGTTCGAGCAAAAAAAAAATTAGGTACGTATTCGTGTTAGTAAAATAAATGAAATTTTGGGTAATTTTAAATTGTTAACCTTCCCCCAGACAAAAAAATGTATAGCAGCCATTTAAAAATTTAACCTCCACCCAAACAAAAACAAATTATAGCAGCCATTTAAACAGGGTGGGCGATTCAACATTTTGAACTTGAATGGGGTGTAAAAAAAAGTACTAAATTTTTTTTTAAAATTTCTGGTTTTATGGAAAGGTTGAACTTTGTCTTTTAATAATGGAACACCATCCGATGAGTTTTCGCTTTGCCCAATAGGCTGGAGATTGTTTGGCAGGAGATGAAGAATTCTACCGAAAAACCGTGTTATCAGATGAAGCTCATATCCATCTCTGTGTCTATGTCAATAAGCAAAATTGCAGCATACGGGGTTCAGAGAACACACACGAGACTATTGAGAAGCCAATGCAACCACAACGAGTCACTGTTTGATGTGGATTTTGGGCTGGCGGAATTATTGGGCCATTTTTCTTTGAAAATGAGCAAGGAGCTGCCTTTACCGTCAACGGTAATCGTTACTGAGCCCTGCTCAATGAATTTTCCTTTCCAAAAATTCTAAAGAATGACATGGACGACATTTGTTTTCAACAAGACGGGGTCACATGTCACATAGCCAACGCAACCATAGATATTTTACGCACTGTTTTTGAAAATCGAATAACCAGCCGAAATTGTGATGTCAATTGGCTGCCTCGGCGCTGTGATTTGAGCCCTTTGCATTAATTTCTGTGGAGAGCCATTAAGGATAAATGTTACGCAAAGCATCCAGAGACAATTGAAGCGTTGAATCATGAAATCGAAGTTGCTATTGAAGAGATTCGACTCGAAACAATCGACAATGTGTTGAAAAATTGGGTTGATCGGATGAGGTAATGCCGAGCCAGTTGTGGTAGTCATATGAATGTATTGTGTTCAGTTATGTAAGGACAAAGTTCAACCTTTCCTATATAACCAGAAATTTTAAAAAAATTTCAGTATTTTTTTTTGACAGCCAATTAAAATTTAAAATGTAAAATCGCCCACCTTGCGCTACATAGTATGTTTTTTGTAATGGGTGATCCATCTAGTGGTATTTTTTCAGAACAAAAAAAATATAACAATGTATTTAAATTGTGGAATCTTTATTGGTAATTTGAAAGGACATTTTATGGCATTTATTTTTTTACAAATAATTACCTTCAAATGTCGGCAACTGTATTTTGGAAATGAGCGTTCGGTGAGAAACGGGAAGATCTGCTGTTTTCGACCAACGTTTTGTTCAGTGATGAGTCCCATTTCTGGCACAACCGCAAATTCAATAAACAAAATTGCCGCATTTGGGCTGAAGAGCAACAAGAAGAGGTTCAAGAGGTGCCAATTTACCCAGAGAAAACCACCGTTTGGTGTGGTTTATGGGCTGGTGGAAACATCGTTACATATATTTTCAAAAATGATAATGGCCGGAATGTTACCGTGAATGACGATCGCTATCGCGTCATGATATCGGACTTTTTGGTACCTGCAATTGAAGCCCGCAATCTGGACGACATTTGGTTTCAACAGGACGGTGGCGCTTGTCATACAGCTGCTCATACAATGGAGCAGCTAATTTCACGTTTTGAATAAGTGAGTTGGCTGTCTAGATCGAGTAATATCACACCTTCAGGCATTTTTCTTCGGGGTTACATAAAGTCCAAAGTCTATACTGACAAACCAGCTACGATTCTGGCTTCGGAAGCCAACATTAAGCGTGTCATTAAAGCCATACCGGTCGAAATGCTCGAACGAGTCATTTAAAATTGGACCCTCAGAATGGAAACCCTGAGGCGTAGTTGCGGCCAACATTTGAAGGAATTATATTCAAAAAATAAATGCCATAAAAAGTGCTTTCAAATTACCAAGAAAAATTCCACACTTGATTTGAATTTTTATGCTTATATTTTTTTTGTTCTGAAAAAATACCTCTAGATGGATCACCTTATACTATGGTTCTATGAGGTTCTAAATTTAAAAAATTATAAACTTTTAAGTGTTTTATTTAAAATCATCTGCCGCTCGATTGGAGTAACTATTCTAACTCTGTTAATAAGTGCGGGGAAAATTGCCCGGCATAAAGGGTGTTTTTTCAGACGTGTGGTTTTCAAATAACACGCAAATTATTTAATGTTATGTCCAAGAATTTACATTTTTTTTAAAGATAAGGGTTTGCCATTATGTTTCAAAAATTATTTCGGGCAAGTGGCCGCCTCTGGCTCGAACAAATTCCAGACGAGACGGCCAATTTTCGACCATTTTTTGCGCCGAATATTCTCTTTCAAGGCGTCAATCGTGTCGGGCTTATCTGTGTAGACAGACAAGCGACTATACATAACACCACAAAAATAGGCCTGTGGTGTTAAATCGCACGATCTTGTAGGCCACGCCACATGCCCGCGACGCGAGATAATGCGCTAACCAAAAGTTTTCTTCAATAATTGATTATTTCGTTGGCTGTATGGCATGTAGCGCCGTCAGGTTGGAACCAACAAAGGTCGTTCACATCAACATCCTCCAATTCAGCCACAAAAAAAAATCATTAATCATGGCTCTATAGCGTTCCCCATTGAGTGTTACATTATGACCGGCTTTATTTTTGAAGAAGTATGGACCAATGATTCCCTCTGCTTATATAGCACTCTAAACAGTGAGGATGTAACGGCGTCTAAACAATGGCTTGTGGCTATTCATTACTCCAAATGCGACAATTTTGGTTATTAACGTACCCATTCAACCAAAAGTGAGCTTCATCGCTGAACAAAATTTTCTTATTAAAAATCAGGATCGGTAGCCATCTATTTTTGGGCCCATTCACGACGATTTGCAAACGTTGTTCCGGAGTAAGATTATTCATTATGAAATGGCAAACCAAACTGAGCATAAATCAAGTGACAGTTTTCAAAAAGACGAAATCCGAAACAAATGACCCGAAGAGCAATTCTGCGGCCAAGGGGCCGAACACTGGCACACAGTTGCCACTACAATAACAACAAACAAAACCGAAAAAAGTGTGGTCAGATTGCTAACCACACGTCTTAAAAAACACCCTTTATTTAGACGGCATATAAAGGGTTAAATATGTTTGTCCTATGGGTTTGTTCTTTTCAAAATCTAATCCTGACTAGAAATTGACGTGATTGAATGTGTAGCTCTTACCTTTAGAAGACTGCATAATAACGAAACACGGGTAACTTGCACAGCATCATCTGAAACAGAGAAGAGTATTTTGTAATCAAAAACAGGCAGACTTTAGGTATAAATTTTTAAATAAATACTCACGATTGTTGACATTTCTTAAATTCGATATTAGAACCACAGAACTGAAAATACAAATCCGATGACTTCTTAGATCTTTGGGGCCATGCCCAGAAGTAATTCTATTTTTTAAGAATAGAGATTTATTTACCTTGTAATTGTGGGATCTATAATATGCATGTAGATTACATTTTACCTTGATATCTTCTATACGCTTTTCTCAATTTCTCCAGTCTTAGACACCTCAAAGCTTAATTTTTCCAACTTTTCGTTATTAAACATCTTATCAGTAAGTCTTTCAGTGCCTTTCTGGAAGTAAAAGAAAATATTGTTAAATATCCTGAGCCAATCATTTTCATTTACAATTTAAGTTTTATGACTTTTGTTTTTCATTTTTGTTTTTCTATGTTTATTAATTTTAATTTTTAGAGCCACAATGAATGACTCGTACGAAATAAAGGTAACAAATGCCCCATTACCGTATACAACGGAAACGGTTTTGAGTCAGTTGAATTCCGGCAATAATCTGGGTACACAGTTGTCTACGAATTTATGTTTCTGCTTCTGTTTCGTGAGTGCTTTCTACATATTGTTCCTGATCAAAGAGCGTGAATCACGCTCAAAACTTTTGCAATTCGTGAGTGGCGTTAATGTTTGGATCTTCTGGATATCCCAATTGCTCTGGGACATTGCGACGTTTACACTGACTGCGCTCATTGTGGTTTGTACGATAGCGTGTTTCCAAGAGGACGGATTTTCAGCCTTTGGCGATTTGGGTACGTAGATGGACGCATTCCCTTAGACTGGATAAAAATAATTGTCTTTAATTTAAAATTCCCGCAGCCCGTTATTTCTTGATAATATTTATCTTTGGCTTATCCGTGCTTCCATTTACTTATTTGATTTCACTGTTCTTCTCTGAACCCTCAACCGGATTTGGCCGAGTTTCGATTATCAATATATTCTGTGGTAAGTTTAAATTATGATGAGAATCATATCTGGGGTATTTTCTCAACGTTTGTTTTCTTTTAGGTATGGCTCTCTTCATTGTGGTGGCTGTCATGTCCATTGACTTCTTGGACACAAAGTCTACGGCCGATTTATTGGCCTGGATCTTTAGAATATTTCCCCACTTCTCCTTGGCCATGGGTCTCAACAAGTTGTATGTTAATGTGGCTACGCGAGAGGCTTGCAGCAATAAAGTGATTGTTATACTGCCCGATGCTTTGAGATGTCAATTAATACCGAAATGTTGTAGTATGTATTGTCTATAATTTCAAGCGATTCTATAATTTTACTAAAATAATTTGTTTTCTACATTCCAGATACTACACCATTTTTCGACTGGGCCGAACCGGGTATTTTGCCAGAAACTGTGTATCTGGTTGCTACTGCCGTGGTATTCTTTACCATATTGATATGTCGTGAATATGGCATCTTGAATGAACTGATTTATAAATGGAAACAGAGGAATTTGTATGTTTTTTCTGATATTGAGTTTTGAATTTGGAATTAATTCCGTTGCTTGTTTTATAGCAAACCTACACCACCTGCTGAGGATGCCTACTACGATGACGATGTCGAGGAGGAGAAGAAACGCATTTTGAATATGTCCTCATCGGAGCTGAGTGTTCAAAACTTGGTGTTGGATCGTGTCACCAAATACTATGATAGCTTTTTGGCTGTTAATCAAATATCGTTATGTGTTAAACCGTAAGTAATTGAATGTATGTTAGAGTAGAAGGTTTCTACAAGTTAAGAGAAAATATTCGACTATATTGTCCGACAAGAAAAAGGTTGCTTCTACATAATATTGTATCATTTAAATGTCCCCGCTGTCCTATACGGCTTAGAGATTAATCTCTTATTATGCAACAATAATAACGTCGTTAGGATCGGCCACTTTGAAGATTAATAAAAATAGCCGGTATTTTATCTTTTTGGGTCGGAAACCCTTTTATGTAATTCGATTCTGCTTAAATATTGCATAAATCATAATGCGCGACCAAATAAATTGGAAATAGCGGCTCGTTTCAAAAAAGCCCCAACACAAAGTTCTCTCCCGAGAGTCTACTCCTGCCACAAATTAAAACCGATCATGCTTTCCTACAATCCCCATGCATAGATTCCATTCTATTTAAGTTCCAGCCAAAATAGCTCCCACACACGTTTCTCCCGATATGAGGTCCTGCCACATGTCACAAAGAAACCCGATCATGCTTTCCTACAGTTCCCATGCAAGGAACCCATCCTATTTAAGGTCCAGCCACTTTACAAACAACTTTGCTTAAATTTTGTATAACCTATTGTGAGAGGTCTATAATAAAGCTAGGTACATGGTTTCAAGCAGAGGGTTTCCTAATTTGAGGCTCTGTCGCTCTAGAAGTCAAGTTTTAAAGTAGGATTACGTTTAAAAAAAGTGTTTTTAATTAATTTTCTAATGAAGAAGCTTTTTAGAATAATGTGTATAAATGTAAAATGAATCGAAGCAAAACTAACGAATATACATCAGTTTAAACAATGTGAGTGAAGACAAATTCGAATTTAACTTTCAAAAACGCAAAAAATCTGCGGTCCCCATTGGGTTAAAAATAAAAAGTTAAATTCGAATGTATCTTCTTTCACATTGCTTAAACTGCTGTATATTCGTTAGTTTGCTTCGATTCATCTTAAATTTATACACATTATTCTAAAAAGCTACTTCATCAGAAAATTATTTAAAAACCTTTTTTTAAACGTAATCCTACTTTAATACTTGACTTCTAAAGCGACAGAGCCTCAAATTAGGAAAACTCTCTACTTGAAACCATGTACCGGGCTTTATTATAGACCTCTCACAATAGGTTATACAAAATTTAAGCAACATGTTGATTGAAAAGTGGCTGGACCTTAAATAGGATGGGTTCCTTGCATGGGAACTGTAGGCAAGCATGATCGGTTTTCTTTGTGACATGTGGCAGGACCTCATATCGGGAGAGAACTTTGTGTGGGGGCTATTTTGGCTGGACCTTAAATATAATGGGATCTTTGCATGGGAACTGTAGGAAAGCATGAGTGCACTTTGGAGAGCGCTCCAAAGTGCGTCCTTGGAGGGCAACTGGAAATACTTTCGTCAATCAGTCTACTGCCAAATTATTGCTACTAGTATACTCTAACACCGCTATAAGGCCGTTTGTCTGAAATAATTTTCAGAATATTGAATTCTTCATCTGGAATATGAAAATGGGGGGAAGTTGGCTCTAGAGCGGATCAAAGTGCGTCCATGGAGGACAACTGGAAATACTTTCGCCAATCAGACTATCATTGCTATTAATATACGCTTATAATGCTAGAAGACCGTTTGTCAGAAATAATTTAAAAAATATAGAATATTGAAATCGGTCTATCCGTTTCGGAACTTGAAGATTTTTAATTAATTTTTTTTGTCATTTTAGAGCAATATTTCCCAAATTGGACATTGCAAGTGAGGAATTCAATATTCTGAAAATTACTTCAGACAAACGGCCTTCTAGCTTTATAAGCGTATACTAGTAGAAATAATCTGGCAGTTATCTGATAGACGAAGGTATTTCCAGTTGTCCTCCATGGACGCACTAAGATCCGCTCTAAAGAATTTTCCTAAAATTTGATATTCCAGGTGAAGAATTCAATATTCTGATATAAGCGTATACTTGTAGCAATAATTTTGCAGTAGTCTGATAGACGAAAGTAGTTTCATTTGTCCTCCATGGACGCACTTAGATCCGCTACAGATCAAATTGTGCAATCATGTAATTCGAGGTGAAGAATTCGAGATTCTGAAAATTATTTCAGACAAACGGCTTTCTAAACTTATTAGCGTATTCTAGATGCAATAAGGTGGCAGTAGTCTGATGGTCGAGTATATTTCTATTTGTCCTCCATGGACGCACTAAGCTTCGCTCTGGAACAAATTTTGCTGCTCTGTAATTCCTGGTGAAGAATTCAATATTCTGAAATTTATTTCAGACAAACGGCCTTCCAGCGTTATAAGCGTATACTAGTAGCAATAATCTGGCAGAAGTCCGATAGACGAAGTATAAGGTGATCCATCTAGAGGTATTTTAGTACAAAAAAATATATAAATTCAAATCAAGAGTGGAATCTTCATTGGTAATTTGAAAGCACATTTTATGGCATTTATTTTTTGAATAAAATTTCCTTCAAATGATGGCCGCAACTACGCCTCAGGGTTTCCATTCTAAGGGTCCAATTTTGGATGACATTTCGACCGGTATGGCTATAATGACACGCGTAATGTTGGCTTAGCCTGAATCGTAGCTGGTTTGTCAGCATAGACTTTGGACTTTACGTAACCCCAAAGAAAAATGCCTAAAGGTGTGATATCACTCGATCTAGGCGGCCAACTCACCTGTCCAAAACGTAAAAATTAGCTGCTTCTCGGAATGACCTCTAAATAGATCCTTTGTTTGAGCAGTTGTATGTCAAGTGGCACCGTCCTGCTGAAACCAAGTGTCGCCACGATTACGGGCTTCAATTTGAGGTAGCATAAAGATCGATATCATGGCGCGATAGCGAGCTCAATTCACGGTTACGTTCCGGCCATCATCATTTTTGAATAAATATGCACCGATGAATCATCATCCACCAGCTTATAAACCTCACCAAACCGTTGTTTTCTCTGGGTATAATGGCACCTCTTGAACCTCTTCTTGTTGCTCTTCAGCCCAAATGCGGCAATTTTATTTATTGACTTTGCCGTTGAGCCAGAAATGGGCCTCATCACTGAACAAAATTTTGGTCGAAAACAGCGGATCTTCCCGTTTCTCACCGGACGCTCATTTCCATAATACAGTTGCCAACATTTGAAGGTAATTATTTTAAAAAAATAAATGCCATAAAATGTCCTTTAAAATTACCGATAAAGATTTCACACTTGATTTGAATTTTTATATTTTTTTTTGTTCTGAAAAAATAACTCCAGATGGATCACCCTATATTTCCATTTGTCCTCCATGGATGCGCTTAGATCAGCTCCCGATCATAATTTGCAACTCTGTAATTACGTTATAAAGAATTACATTATTTTTCCATGGACGCATTTTGTCCAGCATTTTTTATATATATCACACTGCGTTTGCTTCAAATATTTTTAAACTCAAATTTATATTTTTTTACCCATTATGGACCGCGGATTTTTTGCGTTGTTAAAAGTTAAAATCGAATTTATCGTCACTCACATCCGAAATTAACTGGGCAACATTTTTGTGAAATTTCAAAATACCAAACATTTCCATTTAAGGATAATTTTTTCTCTTTTCTTGAAAAAATGACGAAAGGAATTCACTAAACAAAGATCTCTACGATTTCGCAACAGACAGGCAAAACACTTAACACAAAAATTCTCTTAAATTAAGGTACATATTGTCGTCCATTCATTTTTTTTCATATGGTAATGCATTGCAAAATGAAAACTTCCTCAGTCCATAAAAAATAACTAAGCACTACCGGGACCCTGTCATTTTGGGGATTTACAATACTCTCCCTAATTTTTCATTTCCCAATGAAAGTCTAAAATTTTCATCTATAGTCTATAGTGTTATTTTTGGTTTTGTTATAGTCTAGTTTAGGCCACTAAGACCTTTCGACCTTATGCATGGTTAACATTGGTATAATCCTTATTTCTAACGACCCTTTATGCGCACAGAATTGTCAGCTTCCATAAGATTTTGCTTCTTTCAACATTATTGTGTCCTAAAACCTAATAGAGTCTAACAGACCGGTTTGTAAAGTTGCTCAGTGAGTTTTTGTACAGAATTTTTTTCTTGGATAAAGGACATGCCACTTTAGTCGGCACTGTGAGCATTAAAGCGTATTTTTCAGAGCTGCCTCCGAAAAAATCCTCATAGGCAGATTTGATTTTGTTTGGGTACTTCTTGTACAAATCCTTGCCTCTTTAAAAAGTATATCTCTAATTTTTTTTAATTTCTCTCTCTACAGAGTCGAATGTTTCGGGCTGCTGGGCGTCAATGGAGCTGGGAAAACGACCACCTTCAAAATGATGACCGGTGACGAACGCATCACCAACGGCACTGCCTATGTTAAGGGCATGAATCTAGCGTCGGATATGAATCACATCTACAAGGAAATCGGCTATTGTCCACAATTCGATGCGCTGCTCGACGATCTGACCGGTCGGGAGACACTGCGAATTTTCTGCCTTTTGCGCGGTGTTCATCGCAATCGTATCAATCAAATTTCCGAAGAATTGGCCAAATCATTTGGTTTCATGAAACATATGGACAAAGAAACCAAAGCTTACAGTGGTGGCAATAAGCGTAAATTAAGTACGGCCTTAGCAGTCATTGGTAGTCCCTCTGTGATTTATTTGGATGAGCCTACAACGGGCATGGATCCGGCGGCCCGCCGTCAATTGTGGAATATGGTGTGTCGCATCCGAGATTCGGGTAAATCGATTGTCTTGACCTCGCACAGTATGGAAGAGTGCGAGGCTCTGTGTACGCGATTGGCCATTATGGTAAATGGCGAATTCAAATGCATCGGTTCCACACAACATTTGAAGAATAAATTCTCCAAGGGTCTTATATTGAAAATTAAAGTGAAGCGTAACACGGATATGATCAAATCAGCGTGAGTTTTGCAATGGGCTTATTTCTTGGTGTACGATTTTTATCTTTATTTCTTTTATTTTATCTTTGCAGTAGCATAACATTGAGTATAGAAAGTGCTTCAACAGCGCCTGCTCAAGTCATGGAGCAGGATATAAATAATGTTAAGACATTCATAGAAACAGAATTCCCACATGCCGTATTGCAGTGAGTATAATTTTGACAATGGCGTATTACAAATCGTTTAATCTGTAATCTTTTGTTTATTCCTATGTGCCAGGGAAAACTATCAAGGTATTCTCACCTTCTACATTCCATTGTCCAGTATTAAATGGTCTCAAATCTTCGGTCTCATGGAGAGCCATCGTGATCAATTGAATATCGAGGATTATTCAATATCTCAGACGACATTAGAAGAGATTTTCTTAGAATTTGCCAAATATCAACGTGAAGATACCCGCCAAGCCGCCAAGTGAGCATGTTTTTATAACCGCCACCCATAATCCATAGAAAACCCATACAAGAGGGCATGGTTTATGCATCACAAACAGCACCACAACCGACACCTATTCCAAGCAAGCACTAACACTTTCAGGCCCTACTTTGCACACAAACACGCACAGAATCATTTCGTTTAATTTTGGTGTTCACAGTAAATTTGTAGTACAATTCATTGTAGCTTAATTTTTAATGTTAATTGGTATTTATTATAATTAAATATGTATTTTATTCAATCAATACACATTTGTATTCAACGATTTTTTGGAAAATTCAAAATTCATGCTTTATTTTTAACGCACACCTAAAACAAGCACAGCTTAACTTACAAACTGCACAATTGTTAATATTTCAGTTTTATATAAATTTATATCGAACCCTTATAGCGAAAAAGAAAATTTTACATTAGAGGTTTTTTTTTTGGTTTTTTTTTTGTCTAATTCCTCATTTTTTAAGGAATACAAATATTTTTCATTCTTACAACCTGGTTTTATAAAAAATAAATTCTTCTTAGACAAGAACTCAAACAAACTAAGAGTTTGTAAGTCAAAATTACATTGTTAAAATTTATATTTAGTGTGGACCAAACCATCGGGACACTCGTTTTTTAAAAGTAAAATGGTTATGGCGTCTTCCTTTTTTACTCTTCTATTGAAACATATCGAGCCCTTTACGCAAAAAAGCAATGAAATTAATTAGAAAATTCTACAACGCTCTTAAGGTTAAATATTAAAAAAAAGTATTGTTATTTACAAAGATATAGCAAATTTAATTGTATTGGAAATACACACACTAAATATAAATTTTAACAATGTAATTTTGACTTACAAACTCTTAGTTTGTTTGAGTTCTTGTCTAAGAAGAATTTATTTTTTATAAACCAGGTTGTAAGAATGAAACATATTTGTATTCCTTAAAAAATGAGGATAAATTGGTTTATTATGAAGAAGTGTACTCGTATATATATTACGATAGGGCGATTAAGAGTTTTTAACGAATTTGAATTCGGCTAGACAAGCATCAAAATAATTATACTTCCGCCACATACAAAAAATGCATAATGCCAATATTTTTAGTTTTCGGAAATTTGTATATACATTTATTTTGTCATTCTGTTTACAACACCTCGAAATATTGATGGGATACCCCATAAAGTACGTATGAAAGATTCTTTGCAAACAATTTTGATTTGCTCTACCTTAGTTAAGCATGGTTTTGAAGTTTTCGTCAGTACATGATGCTGTGTAAAAGATCAGGCGAGGCGTCTGCGCAACGCACCTTTGAATGTGTTGATGAATAATAGAGGACATTGTAAATCATTTCGACAGAGTATAGAAATTCCGAAGCGCAAAGACGCCAATACAACAATCCCTAAAGATATACATTTTTCGATATTTTTTTTGTCATCTAATGAAATGTAGATGCAAGAGGTCTCGAGCAGATTAACCCCTTTTGTCTCCCCAAAATAAGCTCAATGTGTTTTTTTGCAGACATAAATTTATAGGATTAAACATTAATACAGAAATATAAATAAAAATGTAGGAGAGCATTTACTAAATATTAAAATCTTTTATTATTACATTTTGTTATTATTACATTTTGTTAGGGAATTCACAAATATTACAAAGGACTTATTTTTAAAATTTGTGACATTTTGCATTAGGGACACTAGGTATTTCAAAAATATGCCCATGTGCTGTGCTCCGAGAAATTTTGAATCCGCACATTTCTCTAGTTAAGCATCTTTTGTAAAATAGTGTGCTACATTCCGAGAGAAACCACACATATCAAAATGTGCGAAAATGTGAAATTTCTAAGAAGCATTATTTTTTCAAATATAAGGCTCGGTTACTTTTTGAATATTAATAAACGAAAATGAATGAATGAAAAAATATGCGCAAGCAATGTATTTACAAATTTAAATTTTAAGGTGTCAGCATTTTTAATTCGATTCACAAGGGTACATACGAGGGCTGTTATATATATTTCTGGCCTAATAATGAAAATGCGAATATATATCATCAAAAATGGTTTTATTGTTTTTCAAAGTATTTGAATTCATTAAACCAGTTTTTCACAGTACTTTAGGATGGTGCTTCATCGCCATACAAAGATAAAAGTTCATCTGCACTCTTGTCGTGATAATCCACGTCGAAAGTTGTGAAAAATGATCGCACAAAAATGTTCACGAGTTAATTCCAAATTGATTTTTTCAAGTGACTGTAAACAGCACAAATGATGGTCGTACGTCAAAACGTTCTGAGTACGTTTATGCTAAAAAATGTCAAACTTTCCTATAGAAATGTCAGATGGCGCCAGGCAACACGTAGTGTTGTCTAGGCCAGAAATATATATAGGAACCCTCGTATGGTCGAATCGAAACCCCAATATTTTTTGGGTATTTGGAATAGCGCACACCACTTATGCGAAAATGTTTCACATTCGGTATCTTCAGCATCCCCAGTTATAGTCAAAATCATTATGAAAGAGCTCCTAGAAATCTCAGCTGACAAGATGAAATATTAACCAAAATTCTTAACGAAATATATAGACGATCTCTTTGGAATTCTTAAGAGAAACGAACTTAAGAATACTGTAGATGTACTTAAGTCGTTCAACAGACAAACACAACTTACAATCTTAATGTAACAATCTTAATGTGCCATATTACGATTCAATTATATGTCGATAAAGACAGTTACTAAAATTAGATTGGTAACAAAAATCTACAGCTTCAGGCAGACTTACTCGTTTTACTTTAGTTCAAAACATTCTAGATGAGTAATCATTAATAGAGCGACTAACTTTATTAACAGAATTTTGCAACCTATGTTTTAAACCCTGAGGCGTAGTTGCGGCCAACATTTGAAGGTAATTATTTTCAACAAATAAATACCATCAAATGTCCTTTCAAATGACCAATAAAGATTTCAGACTTGATTTGAATTTTTAAATTATTTTTTTGGTTCAGAAAAAATACCTCTAGATGGATCATCCTATAGAAGAGCTTTTAGACACATCACTAGACAAGATGACATATAGACCAAAATTGTTAACGAAATATGTAGACGATCTCTTTGGAATTTTAAAGAAAAACGAATTTTAGAATTATATAGATGTTCTTAATTCGTTTAACAAATACAATTTACAATGGAAATGGAACAGGAACAGGAACAGGAAGGACAAATGCCATATTTAGATTTAATTGTTTGACGACATGGCCAGTAACTAAAATTAGATTGGTACCAAAAATCTACAGTTTTAGGCGAGTTTCTCGTATTACTTTAGTTCAAAACATTCTAGATGAGTAATTATTAATAGAGCGACTAACTTTATCAATAAAATTTTAGATAAAAGCGACCTAAAGTTTCTAAAACAAAATTAAAAAAATGAGAACAATTTCAAGGCAAATGACTTCCCACACAAAATCGTCACAGACCAACTTAACAAATGCAGATTAAAATCCAAATCCTTTGCTGACACCGAAACGAAAATATACTTAGTGGGGACATAAATACTGTTACACACGCTGTAAAATAAAAAGTACTGAATGTTTTTGGACCAAATATTTTTTAATATATTAATTGATGTTAATTGTATCCAAAAATAATCTACTAATTCGAAATGTCCGCCTTTTGCCTTTACACACGCCTTAAGACGCACTGACCAATCGTCAATAGCTGCACGAACCACGTCCATTGGAAAATTGGCCACAGCTCGAACCAAAGCAGTCTTAAGAGATCCAATGTTGGGGTATCTTTTGTGACAAACCTTCTCCTCTAAAACCGTCCACAATATGTAATCCAATGGGTTCAAATCTGGACTGCCTGAGAGCCATTCTCCAGAGGAAATGAACGCTGAGAAATTGTTTTGAAGCCAGCCAGTCCTGGGACGTTTTAGCCTTATGGGCCGACGCAGAATCCTGCCGAAAAGTCCATGGCTGGTTTTGGAGCAGGGAATTGTTAAGAAGCTTCACAACAGCTTCCAAAACGGTGTCTTGGTAAACTTTGGCCGATGTTTTGACTCCTTGTTCACAGAAATGCAGGTCAGAGACCCCATCGTAAGAGACACCCCACCAAACCATGACTGAGGCTGGGTGATGACCCTTTTCCACCCTTGGGATCAGTTCAGATGCTTCCTTAGATGACCGCGCATACACTCTATCATTTTGCTTCTTAAATTTTTCCTGAACGGTAAAAATGTTTTCATCGGTGAACAAATTTTTTTTTTTTAAAGCTGCAGTCAATAAATTTCCGGTACGTCGTTTAAAAGCCCCAAGTCCCGAGTCTTTTCTAATGATTCGACTCATGGACGTTTGCGTGATATTTATCTCACGGGCCATGATTTTCTGTTTTCGGAGCGGATTTCTGTGAATTCTTGATTTAACGGCTTTGAACAGAGCGTGGGCGGCACGACCGATGGCGGTCTTTTACATCTCCAGTCTCCTCAAACAGTGTTATGCATCTGTAGACGAACATGCGGCTAATCTCTAGTCGCCGGAGCGTTTTGAAAATATCGCTTTTTTTCATTTCACACTTGAAAAGCGCTATTACAGCGATATGGTTCTTATTATCTGACCACTCCATGATGAAAGTTGAAACAATTTTAAAATCCCGTTACAGACTAACGCTATAGAGGTTAGCTTTCAAAACCCATTTGACATTAACGGGGTATGTTCATTTCTACTATTGAAATGGGTGTGTTCAATGTTGTAACAGTATTTATAAGTATGTCCCCACTAAGTATATGTTGGCACTTCTAAAACTGAAGAAAGAATTTCGTCCCACAAATCTGATCTAAAAGCCGTAAATAGGCCCATCGAACAAAAATCCGTACTTGCAGCCTGACTTCCTAAATGTACAAATTGGGCAAAAGAGAAATAAATGAAGATACGAGAATTTTCCCAGAATGCATGACGTACCTAATGAGAAGAGAATTAGTAACAAAAAGGATACAAATGGGATCGCACATATATCGAGAGATGTGATACATAAGCACAGTTGTAAGCTTAGAACAAAAATCACTTGACTGCGATAGTCAGACAGACGACAGTGTTTTCTTAATGTAATTATTGTTCAAATATTGTGTTAATGTTTCGTTTGTGAATGTAGTCATGTTTTGTTTTTAAACGACGATGCTTAACAAAGTCAATGAAAATATAAGGGAAGATATATATTAAACCAATAACACAACATTGAGTTCAAATACATGACCTCAAGCCGAAAAACAATTTTAAAACACATAAGGCCAAAGATCAACTATTCACTTTCAACAAATAATATTTTAGGATACGTTTTTCCAAACTAAAATGCAGAACCTTTAGTAAAATCAAAAATTTTCCGGCTTATTGTATTCGTAATAAAATAATAATTAAAAAAAATTCGCTTATTGTTGAGCCTAAGTTCAAAAGAAAAAACAGATTGTGGGTGTTCCCAGCAGAAGGCCTATTGGTTTTTTCGATACTTTACAGGAGAGCCAAAAACTGTTTCATGTATTCATTTCGCGGAATTTCAAGTAATTGCAGTCGATTCGTATTTGTGACAGCGCATAGAGAAAGGGACCTAAGGGTAAAACAATCAATTTTCATTTTTTTTTGATGTGGACAACATCTAAGCATCGAATGAGACCGATCCCAAGCCCCAAAAGTGTTCCCTCCCAGAGATATGCGCGTTTTATGAAAGTGATGGTACACCAAAGATACACGTATTTAAATCTTTAAAATGGCTCTCCTGAACAAAACTGGTTTTTACCCTTAGGTCCCTTTCTATTTTGCGCGTCACATATACTTATAAATAGATTTGCCACGTTTTTACTAAAAAAATTAGTTTAAGGAGCGATTTTGTGCGACTTTTAGTACGAGGGTTGCTTTATATATTTCTGGCCTATGCAACACTAAGTGTTGCCTGTCGCCATCTGACATTTCCATTGGAAAGTTTGCATTTTTTAGCATAAACGTAGCATCGACCGTGTGGGTCTTCGAAGACGAGCCAAATCCAACGAAAGTTGTTCGTGGAAGAAGCACTTCGAAGCAAATGATCGCCTGTTTCTTCGGCAAAACTGGTCATGTTTCGACTGTTCCGCTTGAGCAACGAAGGGCGGTCAATTCTGAGTGGTACACCACAATTTGTTTGCTAAAGTCTTTGGAGAAATTCGAGAAACGAAAAAGAGAAAACGAATCATTGTGCACCATGACAATGCGAGCTCTCACACATCGGCTCAAACCAGCGCTTTTTTTGACTGGCCAAAACGTCGAATTGATGGGTCATCTGCCGTACAGCCCTGAATTGGCACCCAATGACTTTTTTATTCCCGCACATCAAGAAAAAAAATGCGTTTTCGTCGCCAGAAGATGCTGTTGAAGCGTTCAAGCCCCTTGTTTTGGAGGTGTCCCAATCGGAGTGAAAAAGGCGCTTAGACAATTGGTTTGAGCGCATGCAAAAGTGTATAAATCATGCTGGAGAATACTTTGAAAAACAATAAAACCATTTTTGATGGTAAATATTCGCATCGTATTGCTTTTTCTGTATAAAAAATGATAATTTTCCACATAGGCCTTTTTATATTCTCCACCATAGGATGGGGGTGTACCAAATTTGCCATTTCGTATGGTACACCTCAAAATATTGATCTGATACCCTGTAAAGTATTTACTTTTTTGATCTGCGTACAATTCTAAGACGCTCTTGCAATGTCCGTCCGTCAGTGTGTCTGTTCGAAGCAGGATAGCGGTCACAATAATCAACCTAGAAAGTTCAAATTTTGCAGAAAATGTATTGTTGTTGCAAGCTGTTTGGGATTTAAAACGGATAAAATCTATTTAGAGAAACAGCTGTACAGTCTGCCTGGCAACCGTAGCAAACACATTTCACCAATTTTTTTACGTTGATTCTGAAAAAGAAACAACAAAACGGTCTCGAACCGGAATACAAATTGTTCAAGTCATAATAATGATAAAAGACCGAATAAATATAATCTTTTAGAAAATCTCTAGAAAAAACGGTTCTCTATAAAAGGACTCAAACAACATCTGTAGAAATCATACTTTTTGAGGGTATTTTGTATGAAAGTCGGTGCCATGGGATTGACCTATGGTTCTGAAACTAGGTATGAAACTGTCTTTTGTACCTAGGCCTACTTAAGATTTAATATGGGCCAATAAAAAAAATTCAAAAATTTACACATGGGCCTTCTGCTGGGAACTACGACGAGATGCTGATGTTTTTCTAATTTATTTAAACTGACTTCTTTGTTCATCATCAGGGCTAATCACGATAACAATAAAAGGAGAACATACAAATAAAATAATACACATTTTTCTATTAATAATAACAAAATTTGTAATAATTACATTAAGAAATTGTTTACTTCTGTCCTGTTGTACTTTTAATATTTAACCCATTTTTTTCAAAATTAAATTATAAATTCCTATGGGAATACTTTTAAACGCATCTTCTCGCGTCAGACTATCTTACCCCTGTCCAAAGCTCAGAAAATTTAAAAAAAAAAAACATGTTCTCTACAAATCATGAACAATTTCAGCATGCAAAAAACTGTTTTTGGTCCGTTTTGCAACTCTCTCATGTATAGGGTAAGCGATTTAACATTTTTAATTTGAATCGGCTGCTAAAAAAGTCCTGATAATTTTTTTCAAATTTCTAGTTTTATTGGAAAGGTTAAATTTGTCATTTTATAATGGAATACAGTATCATGTATATGATCATTGATTTCAATTGCCCAATGGGCTTAAGATTGTTTGGCTGGAGATAAAGAATTTGACCGAAAAATCGTGTTTTTAGATGAACCTCATTTTTATCTCGGTGGCTATGCAAATAAGCAAAATTGCCGCATATTGGTTTTAGAGAACCCAATCTTAGCTATTGAGAAGCCAATGCATCTATAACGAGTCACTGTTTGGTGAGGATTTTATGCTGGCGGCATCACTTGGCCATTTTTCTTTGAAAATAAGCAAGGAGCTGCCTTTACCGTCAACGGCCACATGTCCTACAGCCAAAGCAACAATATTTCACGCACTGTTTTTAAAATTCGAATAACCAGCCAAAATTGTGTTCTAAATTGACCGCCTCGGAGCAGTGATTTGAGCCCTTTGGATTATTTTCTGTGGGGAGCCATTAAGAATAAATGTTATGCAAAGCATCCACAGACAATTGAAGCATTGAAACACGAAATCGAAGTTGGCAAGAGATTCGATCCAAAACAATCGAAAATGTTCTTAAAAATTGGGTTGATCGGATGAGGTACTACCGAGCCATTCGCGGCAGTCATATGAATGATATTGTGTTCCACTATTAAAGACAAAGTTCAACCTTTAAATAATCAGTTTTTTTACAGCCGTTTCAAATTTTTAAATGTTAAATTCCCCACCCTTTACTATTATTGATCGTCTTTAACTTATAAGACGACTCACCCTGGTCCGCCTGTCTCTTGATTGCGCAATAGCGGGTAAACGAAATGAGCTAGGATCCTGAAATTGTGCGCAATGATGGCTTATAATCATAAGTAGTTTAGGATTGTAAATGGATGAAAACGACCAAGATTATAAAAGGTTACCCTTTAAGGGACTAAAGGTACCTCTAAAAACAGCCAAGAATGATAAAGGCATCCCTTTAAGGGGCTATTAAAGAAGTATCTACTATTTTTTTTTTAAATTTTTGCCCGTCATATCCTTTTTATTTGTAAACATACCACGGCTTAAATGTAGACCGTCAGTAACCCATTTAAACATAGACATGCCAAAAGGGCACCAAAAACAATGTAATTTTCTTGAAAATTCAAGAAATGGGTTCAAACCCCTGTTTTCAATTGGCTTTTCTACACACCAGAAGTAAAGGGTATAAAAGCATAAGCCATGCCACTTTCAGCTATTTTACTAGATCATTTTTGAATAAAAAACAAACCACTAATCGCAGCAACTGATTTTGTTGCATTCCGGAGCCTAGAAATGAGGACAATTGCTTCACTTCTAATTGGGGAAATATTTTCAGAAAGCAAAAGGCAAAACACGGAATGTCGGTTAATGCCGGCTTTTGTACTTTCAACCAAATCCGAAGTCGGTCTTTTTAAAACATGGATTTTTAAAAAATAAACTGAAAAACCCGGGTTTTTTAAACACTCTTAGTGGAAGTGAATTCTTCATTCACATAATGGTTTACGAGTATGGCGAAAAGTGGAGCTGACAAAAAAATGCAAGTGCAGATTTAGATTCAGCGTCAAACGATATTCTGATCTTAATCAATAAATTCTTTGTTCCCTTCTGTTCTGTTTCTAGCCAAAAGAAGAAAAAACTGCACTAGAACTTTAAAAATCACATAAATTAAACAAAATAAATAAATCAAATTAAAATTAATCCACATACTCGTATCTAAACTTACTGATGTACATCCTTTTTTATTTCCGCAGATTTAAATGCAGTGGCTGTTGCTGTCGCCCCGCTGAAGACTAATTCCAGGGGCCCCATCCCAAGGACCAAGATCTTCACCAACAAACAACCAAACAAAACAAAAGTGAAACGTGATACCAAGGAATAACGCCGAATGTCAGTACAATCAAGAGTACAGAGCCGTGATTTACTCTACCAAAAAAACTACGTATACTTCGAAATCTATTTAATAAATAAACCAAAAAACGAATTGAAGAGATGGTGCTGCTTGTGGACACATGGATTCACTCAGATCGTTAACTACATATAATGTATTCATCAATTATATAGAATAATTTACAAGAAAACACGCGGCGCCGCTACTACTAACGAGTATACCTATAATTATGAATATATTTTTTATAAATGTCTCCTTTTAAAATAGAGTACGAGTATTATGTAATTGTTAGTTATTATAAAGAAATTTTATTTTGTATAAAAAAATATACTTTTAATTTAAAAAAAAATAAATTTATAAAAGATTGATTTTCTCGAGTTACATAATTCACATTAGAAATTATAATCATTAGTCATTATCATAGTCAGTTTCACAGTTACTTGCAAATTGATATGATTATTAGGATCATACGATTAATAGACCGATAATTGCGATTCAACTTTGAAAGCAAACATAGCTACAGGTTATTACTGTAAAATTTGATCACGATTACCTCTCATTTATGAGACAATTCCACTTGAATTTGACTGAAACATCTAACGATGCTTGTCGGAAAGCTTTTAATCTCTATACGATTTAAGCGTAATACGAGGGTTGCTATATGGCCTAGGCAACACTAAGTGTTGCCTGGCACCATCAGACATTTTTTTTGGAAAGTTTGACATTTTTTTAGCCTAAACGTAGTTAGAACGTTTTGACGTACGACCATCATTTGTGTTGTTTACTACATTTACTTGAAAAAATCAATTTGGCAAAAAAATGGAATCAACTCGTGAACATTTTCGTGCGATCATTTTTCACAACTTTCGACGTGGATTAATACGACAAGAGTGCATCGATGCACTTAAATCTCTGTATGGCAATGAAGCACCATCGTATAGCACATTAAAAAACTAATAAATTCAATTGTGGCCGACGCTCGCTCAAATACGAAGGTCGTCCAAAAACGGCCGTTGTGCCAGAGAACATTGATGCCGTGCTTGAACTGATAGTGCAAGATCATCATGTGTATACCGTGAGATAGAGGCATCCTTGGACATTTCTTCCACCAGCATACATTCGATATTGCATGAACACCTGGCCGTAAAAAAGGTTTGTTCTCGTTGGATCCCGCACAATTTGACAATCGCTCAAAAAAAGGCTCGTGTCGATTGGTGCAAGGAAATTTTGAAAATATACGATCGCGGTGCTTCAGAAGACGATCGTCACAGGTGACGAATCATGGATCTATGCGTATGAGCCCGAAACAAAACAGCAATCGACCGTGTGGGTCTTCGAAGACGAGCCAAATCCAACGAAAGTTGTTTGTGAAAGAAGCACTTCGAAGCAAATGGTCGCCTGTTTCTTCGGCAGAACAGGTGGTACACCACAATTTGTATGCCTGAAGTCTTTGGAGAAATTAAAAAAAAAACAAGAGAAGACGAATCATTGTACACCATGACAATGCGAGCTCTCACACATCGGCTCAAACCATAGCCTTTTTGACCGGCCAAAACGTCGAGTTGATGGGTCATCCGCCGTACAGCCCTGATTTGGCACCCAATGACTTCTTTTCATTCCCGTACATCAAGAAAAAAAATGAGTGGTCAACGATTTACGTCGGCAGAAGATGCTGTTGAAGCGTTCAAAAGCCATGTTTTGGAGGTGTCTCAATCGGAGTATAAAAAGTGCTTCGACAATTGGTTTGAGCGGATGCAAAAGTGTATAAATCATGCTGGAGAATACTTTGAAAAACAGTAAATTTTTGATGATAAATATTAGCATTTCCATTATTAGGTCAGAAATATATAGCAGCCCACGTATTTAAACCCTACACCACACTGTAGTACAGGGTATTATGACTTGTGCTGATGTTTGCCACACCTAAAAGAAATTCCTAAAAATTTAGGTCATTCCTTAACCCTAGACCACATAACCTCTTCTGTTTACAATTTAAAACTTAACGTCGCATGTGAGGCTACGTTTCAAAAAATACAAAAATTAAATTTTAAATATAATTATTTTTTTAAAAAAAAAAAGACTTATCTTAAAGAAAACTTATCTTAAATTAAACGCGAATTCATTAGGAAAAAATCGAGTCGTTTCACAGGCCGGGTTAAGTGTTCTAGGGTTTATTACATAAAAACAAACTGTTAATGACGCAATTTGTAAGCAAAATCATTTCTCTATTCCTTCCGATTTGAGTTTCTGCAACTCTAGAAACCACAAATCACACCCGCCCACATTTTACATGCTACGTTATGCGCGACCATTAATATACTGTGGCGAAACTGCAACACATAGGTCAATATTTTCCTGTAGCCTCTTAATAAAGTCCTTTCAGATTTTAGAATCTGCAGCAATAGAAGCCACATTTTACATCCGATTCCTAGCAAATTTCTAATGGAGCATTACGAGTGACTAACACATACCTCTGTAAACAAAACAATTCGCCCTCAAATGACAAAACGTTCAGAGTGAAGTTATGCTAAAAAAATTCAAAGTCTCCAATGGAAGTTCCAGTTTGCATCTGGGAACACTAGTATTGTCAGGACCCGAAAATTAAATAGCAACCCGAACGTTTTAAGAGAAAAATAAATTAACTTTTAACATATTTAGTCCGACATTGCTCAAGCTCCAGACAGAGGTGCTCAGTCCTCTAAGTAGGAGAGTAGAGTAGGGTATCTCACCAAACGGAATAAGCAAAAAAAGATTCAAATTTTTATATAATTAAATTCTCACAATTATAGTGTACGAAACACAAGTATGCGAGAAAAACAAAAATATTCCTTAGCAAGAGGAAAAATGTTTTTTGCGAGCTTCGATTTTCTGATATTAGGGCAGTACATTAGGAAAGTAGCTATTGGATGTAAGTACCAGAAGGGGGTTACTTTAAAAACACTTTAATATCCGACTGTAAACACCGAAGATACATCGAGCAACTTCAAATGACAACTCCTACGATCGGCTAAATAAACAAAAGCATTATTAAAAATTGTTCTGCTGGAATTATCGACTTACTTCTTTATCATGAGTTCAATTATTTTGTGTGAGCTTTAATTCTCTGATTTTAAAGTGGAGTAGCAACTGAGAGTACTAGCCAAGGGTACTTGAGAACAATAGATTTTGACGCAGAAAAATTGGCCTCTTCGAGACAAAAACATCGTGACATCACACTTTAATATCCGACTGCAAACACCTATGGTACAACGAAAAACTTAAAATGACAACCCCCTGTTGCCATTTCTTGCCACCATTCTGACCCTTGACGACGTTTGGAATGGTCAAGAGGCTTTAGTTCTTGAAACAATTGCACCTTGTAAGCGTGTAAATGCAAGTCTTTATGCATAGTGTTCATCAAAAATGAGCGTGAGAAGTGCAATTGTTGGGCACGACGACGAGTTGAGGTGGACGCCTCATCAGGCACACTATTGCGAACAGCAGCAATATTTTCTGCAGTACGAGCTTGCATTTGTATTTTCACATCTCCTAAAGACCCGGTTTGCTCAAATTTTTGCACGGTTTTTCCGATTGTACGCACATTTGGACGATTATATTGACTGAAAAAATCACGAAGTGCACGATATGCATTTTGATTTGATCGCCCATTTTCATAATAAGCCTAAATAACATTAACGCGTTGCTCGCTTGAGTATCTTTCCATGGTTCAAATTGAGTTAGTCTGAAATTGAGAAATTTCAAATAAAATGCAGCAAAAAACTTGACGTTTATGTGTGGTTCACAATCAACATCGGCCCTTAAAATTTAACCACCCTTTAAATTAAATAATGTGATCACCTGCCCTGCCTGATCGCCGTTTATTCCATTTTTCTTTAAATACTGCTGGGGTTTTGTAACATTGACAATATTTGCTACCGACCTAAAAAACAGTTATATTTTACTTTCAATATAAAGGGTGGTCTAACCATAATGCACGATGTTAACTGCGAGTCTCACCAAAACGTCCAGATTTTTGCCCAACTTAATTTTACATTTCTTTGTTTCCGTGTTTGACAAATTCTACCATGGAGAGGTACACAATTGAGCAGAGCGTTACGATTGTTGAAGCCTTTTACGAAAATGGGCATTCAAATCAAAATGCATTTGGTTCACTTCGTGATGTTTTGGTCAGCATAAAGTAAATGATGTTCGCTATCTCAAGATGATAACCGACTTCTTGAGGACAGACATAGATTATAAAAACCCGGACAATTTGTGGTTCCAATACGATCCTACCACTTGCCAAACAGCCAACGAAACAACGGATCTTTTGCGCGAAAAATTTAATGGCCGTGTTATATCAATTCGTGGCGAAGTCAATTAGCCGTCACGATCACATAATTTGACACCGTTGGACTTTCTTCTTTGGGTACTTTTGAAGGAAAAAGTGTACGTCAATAAGCCAAGGGCAATTTGTGAGCTAAAGGATGGCATAATTCGGCACATTAACGACATTGAACCTCCATTATATCTCAGAGGCATTGAAAATATGGACCATCGGATAGAGTTATGCTACCCAAGCCGTGGCGAGGATGTGGCCGAAATTTTGTTTCACACATAATTGTCTTAGATAATTCTATCATAATGAAAAAATATTTATACATATATATTTCTCTGAAAACTTTTTGTTATATTTACAATTAGCATTGTGCATTTTAATGGGACCACACTAGGCAGTTTTGAAAAATATTAATTCCATGGCTCGAATGACTTAAAAAGTCATGAAACGGGTGTGGTAAAAACTAATGTAGGGTATTTAATTTGAATGTCATACCCTTTATGTCCGTACTTAATGATATATTCTCCCTTACCCAGTAGGGTAAGGGATCATTCAGATCATTCTGAAGGATATGGCATATTTGGTTTTTCTTTCTGTGGCTGTCCCCTCTTATACCAAGGTATATTTTAGCCAGGAACTGTAACCGTTTTCAAAAAATTTATACAACAAAAATTGATTAAATGTCCAAAAAAAAAAATTGTAAACATAAAATTATTAAAAAATTAAAACGAAACATATGTACATATGTATGTACCTTTCAAACTTCGGCAAATTCCTTCCAAGCATATGAGTAGAATCCCATTGTATGTATGTTTAACTGCCCTGTCAGTTTTCCTGTTGCAGCCGGCTTTGCGTTCCATGTATGTATGTAGGTATGAGTTCACAACTAGAACGTCGTCCGTTTCTCCGGTCGATAACTCCACACACAAACTGCTTCATTTAACATGAACAGGGCCCAGTAGGATTAGGAATCAATTTATTTTACCAGCATTAAAAACGTTTTCACCGACTTGTAAACAAATTTCTCACCAACTTATTTTTTTATTAGCACTGACTTTTGCAAAATGAACAGCTGATCTTGTCGATACGAATTGCGCCATTTTATGTTCTCAGTTGGTAAATGACAGTGATGGCAAATAACATAACATTCCCATGAGAACAAATTACAAATCAGTACCAGCAAAGTGTAAATTGTACAAAGATGGTATATTCGATGCTTGTGTGGGGTAAATATTTACCTCTTGACCGATCTGACGCATATTCAGTCCATTAACACATATTCCGGACGGACATGGGTAGATCATCTGAGCTTTTTGCACTGATTCAGAATATATAGACTTTTTGGAGGTCGACCAATATTTTGAGGTATTGCAAACGCAAATGGCAAAGTGAATATAACTTGTATTCTATGATGGAGAGTACAACAAGTTTCTTCCTATGTCGGGCGAGTTCAACTGTTTTATACTTCACCCCCGCTCCAGACTTAATTTTTGCCGTATGTGCTATCTAACGTCACATATCAAATATTATTGGAATTTGATCAAATTCCCGGTCTTAGCTTGGTTGGATCACAAAACAAGGAACAATTGCACCTCGGTCGATTTTAATCACTGTTTATGCTGTGTGCAAAATAACATCACAAACCACAAAATTCGTTGAAATCTTATAAAACTTCACAATTGTATGGGGGATTTAAAACTTGGATAGATTTCATTAAATTTCAATAGCGACATTCATTTATCGAAAACTACATAATGTGCAAAGTTTAATACTTAGTTTAAAAGATTACATGGACAGACGGCGAGGCGGACAAGTCTAAATCGACTCCAAAAAATAGTTCTAAGTCGATTTGTTTAATTTTTATGGGTCCCTCACATTACTTTTTGGTTGTTGCAAAAATCAGCACAAACTCATTATACGAGTACCCTTGTTAGTCAGTGCGGTGAAGGTAAACAAAATAAAAGTCGGGTGGCACCTACTATGAATCTTTTACATCCTATACTATTTTGTTATTTATTTAGGGCCACATCATCCAAGATAGGAACAAGGGGCACTTCTCTTAAAACAGTGAGCTGTACACGATTCATTTCGGATACTCTGATGACCGGAACCTACTTAATAACGCCGGCTCCTCATATTTTTTATAGAGAAGTTTTTAGATGGCTTAGAGAAAAATATCTTACTCGTAAAGTCGCCAGCATTTACAAGGTGAAACTTGCCGCTGATAAATTGTAACCTGGAGTTACTGGCATAATAGTGGTGTACACTTCCATCGCACCGTGACGGCGCACATGGTCGTAGATTCTGTTATTCAGAAGATGCCTTGCCTCTGTCTATAGTTTGAGCAAGGACACGATTTGAAATATAAACTATAATAACACTTTAATAAATTCGAGCACAATCGGATTTTATTTTTATCTTTTAAATCAGCACAACCTCAACTGGGGAGGGACTATGTGCAGGGGCTATATGAAAACAAGGACCAATAATGTCAAATGTTAACGAACTTAAGTTTTCATCTCCTATAATACTCCAAACTAAATTTAAACAAGATTGGAAATTAAATTGTCTTCTGGAGCGACTGGACCTCATATCGGGAAAGACCATTACATTTGAGCTGTAGGACAAAATGGACCGTTATGGTCCAGTTTCACCAGAATTACTCATTGATCGCTCGTAACGTAGACATGAACTTAAATGGGGAGAGTCCCTTGTGCAGAGGTTATTGAATTTTAGACTTAACAAACATCAACACTGTGTACAAGGTTATTGAAGTTTGCAAAAATAAAGTAATATTTGTGACTTACCTTTATAACTTCGTTCTTTATTTGATCTTGATCCGATTAACTTCCAAAGGAGTTGCGACAGTGTTTTGTCGAATCAGACACGCCCAATAAAATTTGCCTGCTACCGTCGGCGTCGCGTTTTCAGCGATATCCGAGTTTACAACTACGTCAACTGTGTTTGCAGACCGTTCCTTTGTTTCGAAAATATCCACAAGCTT
This sequence comes from Hydrotaea diabolus, assembly GCA_963513945.1. NCBI lineage: Eukaryota > Metazoa > Arthropoda > Insecta > Diptera > Muscidae > Hydrotaea > Hydrotaea diabolus. Next base: position 91,529,038 of record OY740718.1, read on the forward strand.
TTTCGTTAGACGTTAACAGGGGACACTGGATCATTTATGAAACGTTTACTTTTAGTACCATGGAAAATGTTTTACAGAGTTGTGACAAATGTCCTACCACTTTATTTTTGGCTAGTTCTCACTGTTGCAAAGTAACAGCTGATCTTGTCAATAAAATGTTCTCAGTTGGAAAACGACGGTGATGGAATGACATCACAGTCCAATGAGAACATCATAACAATGACATTCTCAGTTTCAAGCCGACAGGAAATTAACGGCGGCGCAGATGTTTATGATCATCGGCGGCGTCTGGATTTCCTTATGAATTTGGGAGACCGGCAGCGGCTAAAACACCAGCTCATTGTTTTCAGTAGAAAAAAAGAAGTTTTTGCAACCACGACCAAATATTTTATTTTATAACGTAAAAGACACAAAATATTTACTTTTAGGCTAAATTAATGTGTTTTGCTCAGCCGATATTTACGGCGGCTTCGTGAAGCCGATTTCACCGTGTAAATTGGTGGTGGCTAGGCTAAGCTAGGGTTATATACTTAAGACTAAAGGTCGACTTTTAGACTATTACAAAACAATCCACAGTCGACTTTTTAGAATAAAAAAGTCGACTTTTTTCTTTAGGGAAATGAAAATGCAATATTGTGAAATAAAAAACAAGTTTTTTTAGCATAAAAATCTTTTTTTTGTTTGAAAATAAGAATGATTATACTTAAACTAATAAACATCAGGAATTTCAAGTAGTTTTTACCTTAGTAATATTCAAGTTTTAAAAACCTAAAACAAAGTTGATTTTTTAAAGCAGTCGATTAATATACGTGGAACTACATGTCTGCATCGATTGATCTTAAAAAGTTTGGGAAGCATGCGAAAATAGTCTCTCACGCGGGACAGACGTGGCAACAATTACCTTTTTTTTTGCTGTTTTTGCAATAAATGGGTAGTCACTGCTTTCTATATAAGTATTGGATTTTTTTTTGTTTTACGACAAACAGGCGTTGTCTTCAGATAGTACTTAAACGGTATTAGAACTCCATTGCCATCGTTATGGTTTTTTTTCGCGCCTAGTGCTTACACTCTTGCCAAAGAGCCCCTATTTGTTATTCTCTTCGTTGGCCTTCGAACCCACAATCTCTTCGGCCACATCAACATCGTGCAAATGGGTATCAAAAGGTATTCGAATTCAGATTTCTGTCATGTTCAGTTCGCTTTAAAAAATAAAAATAAACTTATAATATAATTTTAGTGTTAGTATAATTATCGACTTGACTAATTGCTCTCCATGAATCCAGAACATTATTATTAACGGCTTAAGTTTTTAACCTCGGCATACGATAAAATAAAACTTATATATATCTCAATCGGCGAAAATAAATGAAAGCACATAATAAATTTAAGCAATACGCATTGTCTCCATGACAAGTACAAATATTTGAAGTTAAAACAAAATGTCGACAGAAAAAAGTCGACTTTTAGACTTTTTTAAAAATCAAAAGTCGACTATCACTTTTTTTTACCCAAAAGACGATTAGTCGAAAATTGATTATACGACCCTAGGCTAAGCAAAAAACAATAATTTCAGCCGATGCCGCTTCAAACGCTTGGCAGTATCGGTCAAAAAAAAAAGAACAAATTTAAGCTGATCGCAGACTAAAGCGTTTTCATACAGATGAAGCGGAAATAGTGCAGCCTTACATGCTTATAAAAAAAGTAAGCTATGTATGCTTTGTTCGTATTAATATTACATATTCATGTGTAGTTTTTTGTGCGAGTAAAAGCTGACACCAAAATCACTATGATTTGTAAACTGTATAATTATATCATTTAGGTAATGTTCTCGAATTAAATAGCATCCCTAGGACTAGCAAAAAATGCACCGATCGCTAATATTTATTTATATTTCCCTGGACTAAATAAAATTTATTATTCGATTGTATTTGGTATTGTTATATTTATTGAAACAACGAGTTTGATAAAAGTATTGACCATTCATTGGGGGGCTTCCATAGTAATAACAGATCATCTAACGTCTCAGACGATATTCCCTTTCCCAAAATTCAATGAACGATTGTGACAGTGAGCATCGCGTCAATTCGAAATCTTCAATATTGAGAGAGTAAGCGTTTCGCATCATTGTCGTGAATATATTCGAAATTGTCGTAGAGTAGACGGGTATTAGAAACAGAAACTTGTTACCATAATGTTCTCTGTAATGAAGCAAATACTGACATTAGATGTGAGGCTAAAACGTCAATTGTATGTTAGTATTTTTATAAGATAACTTAAAGTCTGGAAGCCTATCACAACTCTCGACATAAACTGCGGAGTAGTAAAAAATCTTTATAAATTGTGAGCTCAAAAACAAAAAAGGCTTCAAACTTTTAAGATATGTATATAAAAAAGCTAGCATTTAAATATTTTAACACAAAAGAGCAAGTACTTTCTTCTTCTTTCATTCTTCTTTATGTGAAAAATATTTTGTTTATATTAATAATTAGAGTAAAATGCAATTATTCTATGTAAATAATAGTTAAATATTCAATAAGGTTATCCTTCGTTTTGTACGAATACTAAGTTTCTTCTTGGTACATTTTACGGGTTTTCTTTAACAAACATACCATATACTTTATTTTTTTGAACTCTACTTATTCAGGGCTGTCATAGAAACCATGTCGGTTTTGCTAATTGTCGTTTTTGTAAACCAATGTTGGTCTCACTTGGTGCCATAAAACCAAGTTAATTTCGTCAATTTCGAATGTAAATAAAACTAATGTTCGAATCAGCTGTTGCTGATAAAATCGATAACATTGGTTTTCATGACAACAAAGCATTTTTTCTTATCGTTTTCAAAACCAATAGTGACAACATTGGTTTCTATGACAGCCCTGATTATATCATCCACCGTAGTGTATTCTAAATGTATAATTCCGTTTGCAACACCTCCTTTATATACGGTTGATTCTGACATTACGGCCCAATTTCGACATCATTTTTGGCATAACAGTTTTTTGCAGGATTAAGTATCTAGGCGGCCAACTAACCTGTCCAAAACGTGAAATTAGCTGCTTTTCGAAATAAACTCTCAATAGATCCAGTGTTTGAGCAGCTGTATGGCAAGTGGCACGGACCTGTTGAAACCAAGTGTCGTCAAGATTACGGGCTTCAATTTCAGGTAACATAAAGATCGATATCATGGCGCGATAGCGAGAACCATTCACGGTTACGTTTCGGCCATAATCATTTTTGAAAAAATATGCACCGATGATTCCATAAGCTTATAAACCGCACCTAACCGTGGTTTTCTCTGGGTATAATGACACCTAATGAACCTATTCTTGTTGCTCTTCAGCCCAAATGCGGCAAATTTGTTTATTGACAGCGGATCTTCCCGTTTCTCACCGAACGCTCATTTCCATAATACAAATGCCAACATTTGAAGGCAACTATTTTCAAAAAAAAAATAAATGACATGATGTCCTTTCAAATTACCAATGAAGATTCCACACTTGATTTAAATTTTTATATTTTTTTTGGTTCTGAAAAAATACCTTTAGATGGATCACCCTTTATCTGCTGAATTGCCTTCTTCATTCTCCTCTTTCAGCAAAAATGTTAGTTCTAATATTTGTTAAGTGTAGTTAGTTGTGTACATTGTTTTTTCTTTCCAATATCTCAGTTAATCAACTTACTTAAGTACAGCATTCGGAAACTGATTATATATAAAATCCGTCAGCTTATTCAAACTCGCCGCATACAGATAATTGCTTGACAAACTTCCCCGATTATGAATCAAACTGCGGCTGAATTTCACCTTCAGCAAATGATTATCGGCATATAGCTTATCTAAATTCCAGGGTTTACCAATCAGGCACAGACGTCCATGTGACATAAAACCTACACGAGTGCAGAATCTCTCACAGTCCCTCAAGCTTATGGTGGCATTCAAAATGGTGGTGCCATTTGTTTGCATGCGCTTTAAGATATTCCAAACCTCACGCTTGCCAGCGGAATCAATGCCCGACGTAGCTGTATCAAGTATGAGAATTTCCGGATTTCCCATTATGGCCAGGGCACAATTTAAACGATTTAAAATGCCGGCACTCACAATATTCAAATGTTTGTAATAGTAAGGGAAAACACCCAACACTTTCGCTATGTTTACACAAATTTCGGATACATTTGGTGGTGGATAACTGCGTAGGTTACCCATAAATTCCATAACATTCTTGACGGTTAATTCGGGAAAATTTATCATATCCTGTCTGGCGTGGCCCATCATTTGATGAGACAAAGAAAAATTATATGAGATATCGTGTCCTTTGATTAGTACGCGGCCATAGGACATTTTCTCAAATCCGGTGATCAATTTGAGTAGCGTCGTTACACCACAACCGCTGACGCCCAAAATGCCAAAACAGTCATATCTGAAATGGAACGATAGATCAGTTGGCTTTTAATACTCGAGAAAAGTATGCTTAAATGTTGTACTTATTTAGCATGAGACTTAGACGATCCACTGCGGTATGTTGATTAAACATTTTGCCCAACCGGTCACATATAAGAGGAGTCTCTTTGAGCTCTGCATTGTTCAGGCGTTGCACCTTATATTGCTCCATAAAAGTAGATTCTTCACCAAAGCGGGTCTCCTCCAAATCGTCATGGCGGCGTTTATGGTCATTTAGTTGGGCATAACTTTTAGAATTTCAGACAGTATGAGGAGGGTAAGGTTATCTCTGTATCTACGATATATTCGGCTGATTCTTACTAATCATCTCTAGGAATTTCCTTACAATGGCAATAATATCGATAGTCCGTGAACAATATGATGGACCAGCAAAACAGAATAGTTAGTATTAGGGCAATAATTTCCAGGAGGATGCCATTATCGAAACTCAACATTTTGAATTGGCCTAAATAGAAGCATAAAAACATTAATATTTTTCAATATTAAGATGTTCTTTTCCCATTTTCTACTTACGACAACAATTCGGTATCGCTTTGCAGTTCTCCAGATAAATCGATGCCATACGTATGTGTTCATCACTGCAGACTCGAAGAAATTCTGCATTGTAATAGACCGTGGAGAGGGCGCTACATGTGGCAAACAATGGCAGGACGATGAAATAAATGGCATACGGACTTTTGGCCGTGTTCACATAGCCTTTTTCGAATGCCTCTATGACATGACAAAAGCACATAATGCCAAAGGCATCAAAGGACAATGAAAGGGCGTAGACATGAACCGGATTCGAGAAGAAAATAGATGCCATGTAATTTAAGGAATATATACACCAGCCAGCCAATACAAAGACAAAGCCGTACCAACCTGTTGCAATAGATTCACATGATTATTAAAAACTTCAGGGATCATACCACTTACCAAATATGTGAGCTTCTACATTCATATGATATTGACACAGGTATATGGTCAATGTTGCTAGAAGTGCCATGCCGGTGATAATAAGCGAATCATATGAAATATGTACCAACCAATAGACCCAAATCTTAGCACCGGCCAAGAGTTGGGTGCTAGCATAGTCGGATTGTCGTTCGCTGACAAAAATAAAGACTATCGAATTCCAGAGACAGCACATGCACACCGAAATACAGAGAGCCAAGACATTGCTGGTATTGATGGGCACACGCAAAAGGCCGTCAAGATGATTTTGCATGTTGTTGAGAGGTTCCATTGTTATTTCGATACCACATTGATCGCCGTGAATGGTTCTGAAAATACAGATGAACATAATATATTTAAAATAAGTATATTTCGGTTATGGGGTTTTTAAATAATGCTTTATTTGGTATTATTGGATGTGCTCCACAGTGTTCTCCACCGGCTGCGATTAATCTCTGTCATGTAGAAACTTTTCAATGCACACGTGCTTTGAATTCAGCATTAAACATTAAATTTCGATCTGGGAGTACAAGAAATAGATCGTGCACATTATAGTGATTTTAAAAAACTTCTCTGTTTGGTTCTTAATGGAATGTGTAGGCAACTGCATTCAGACATATCTCCGAGGCTGCTATATATACTTATATTTCTGGCCTAATAATGAAAATGCGAATATTTATCATCAAAAATGGTTTTATTGTTTCTTTTTTAAAGTATTCTCCAGCATGATTTTTACACTTTTTTAAGCGCTCAAACCAATTGTCGAAGCACTTTTTCCACTCTGATTGAGACACCTCCAAAAGATGGTTTTTAAACGCTTCAACAGCATCTTCTGGCAACGAAAATCGTTGACCACGCATTTTTTTCTTGATGTGCTTTCGTTGGATTTGGCTCGTTTTCAAAGACCCACACGGTCGAATGCTGTTTTGTTTCGGGCTCATACGCATAGATCCATGATTTGTCACCTGTGAAGATCTTATAACCGTCTTTTGAAGCATCGCGATCGTATTTCTTCAAAATTTCTTTGCACCAATCGACACGAGCCTTTTTTTGCGCTATTGTAAAATTGTGCGGATCCAACGAGAACAAACATTTTTTACGGCCAGGTGTTCATGCAATATCGAATGTATGCTGGTGGAAGAAATGCCCAGTGAAGCCTCTATCTCACGGTATGTCACATGACAACGACCGTTTTTGGACGACCTTCACGATCTTCGTCTTTGAGCGAGCGTTGGCCACGATTGAATTCATTAAACCAGTTTTTCACAGTGCTATAGGATGGTGCTTTATCGCCATACAAAGATTTAAGTTCATCGATGCACTCTTGTCGTGATAATCCACGTCGAAAGTTGTGAAGAATGATCGCACGACAATGTTTACGAGTAAATTTCATTTTTTTGCCAAATCGATTTTTCAAGTCACTGTAAACAACACAAATGATGGTCGTACGTCAAAAAGTTCTGAGTACGTTAATGCTAAAAAATGTCAAACTTTTCAATGGAAATGTCAGATGGCGCCAGGTCTAGGCCAGAAATATATATATAGCAACCATCGTAAAAAGCTATTCCATATTTGAATTAGTCTTGAAAATTTTAAAGTTTCTTAGTGGTCGCTAGTGTAAAGCCAAACTCAGCAAAATCGTAAAAACAAATCCAGATTTCGATTCGTAACAGAATTAGATTTTATTTTAGTGATCTCGACATATACGACATATACACTAGTTTACAAATTATGATTCCTGGTCTAGAGTTCTAGATATTTTTTTCCCATAGATTTAGGCCTTCTGAACACGAAAATTAATTTTAAAAAATATTCCTCTGATAAGTTATCAAGACAGAATTTTTGGTATTTTTTTATGAGATGTCTCAGCTTTTTGGACCATAACTCCCAAACGCTATTACCGATTTGATTAAGAGTGGACTCAAATAAAGGGAAATTTTTTGTGCAATAATTAGGATTATATAATGGAAAGAAATATAAACAATAATAAAAAACTATAGAAACAAATTATTAGAATAAAGTTTGGATTTCCCGAGCAAAACAAATGGTAAAGTTACACGTCCTGGTACATTTTTCGATCTTTAGCATTTTGGTTACTTCTTTACTAACCTAAGGTTTAACTTAGAGCAGCGGTGCCTACGGCTGACTGTTTTTTTTTTTTTTGAAGAACCCAGCATAGTCATGTATTAAGACGTCCTAGTGTACTTCTTCTCCCACTAAACAACGTGTAGCTCTACCATTTCTCACCCAGTTTCAACAAACCATGGCTTGTTTTGCTCGATAAAGTCCAAACTTACAGCTTAATTTATTTATATATTTTTTTCAATTAATAATCGTGATTTTTGCACAAAAAATTCAATTTTTAAAATTTTAAATGCCTCCCTTAAACGGCAAAACTATTTAACTGATTTTAATACCTTGTATGAAAAAGTTTTCGAAAATCTAATTTCCTTTTATTTGAGACCACTCTTGATCAAATATACCGTTTGGGAGTTATGGCCCAAAAATTCTATCTTGAAAACTAAAATTCAATTTCATGTTTTGGAAGCCAAAATCTATGGGAAAAAATATTTAGAGCTCTAGACCAAAATGGCTGTAAACTAGTGTCATTAGTTGCTAAGAGCCGTTTGCATTGAAAACATAATCTAGCTGAATTTAACCAATAAATCCATATTTGTGTTGGAAGCAAAATTTGCATTAATTTGAGTTCCAAAGCGCTTGCTTTAATTTGATATTAAGTTCCATTACAAATTTTAAAAATGGATCCATATTTTCAGCCAAAGGTGCAAACATTTATCTGATCAATATTTTGGGGTATTGCCAACGAATTGGCAAAATTAGTATACACTCTATCCTATGGTGGAGGTGATAAATACGCCTTATTATATAAAAAATACATCAAAGTTGTTCTGGTGTTCGACAAACATTTTGCCTCCGAAGTAAAAAACTTACATTACACTGCAAATAAATGGGATCCCACTGCAATGCTGTTCAAACATCAATGCAGATGTGCGGCACCCTCAATGTTATTGCTATCGATGACATTGTAAACGATTAAACGATAGCATAAAGTGCGTAAGTTTCACCGTTAGAACAATAAATTGTTTTTGTTTATGAACAAATTTAGTAATACAGAAAGTGTGAAACTTGTGATTTAAATTAAAGCTTACCTCAATATCGCATTGTGCACCAAATTTAAACTCAAAGGCACCGAATGCAAGGCCACATTGTTAAACCAGGCCACAATATATGTGTCAGCAAAAGTTACACCAACATGATGATCCTGATCCATACGTTTCAGGGTTCTGACATCCTTTGCTATATAATAATCACCGAAGAGCTCACCCTCGGTTTCTTCCAGTTTGTGCTGTATGCCCAACCAGAATATCAACTCCTTATATCTGTCTAAAATCTCATTAACATCACCGCTACTTCGAGCCATAGGTCTCCTATCGATTAAGGTAACACTGGATGCATACTGATCTAGTGATATATCGATATCGGGCATTTCCATTTGACTCAAACTGAAGGCCGATACAAAAAAGGCTAACGCCACGAAAATCGGTGGATACAGTAAACGTCGCAGATAATGGCCTCGATAGTGACAGGCATATAAGAAACGCTGCTTCCACAAAGCCCTAAATTGTTGGAGAATCCGACTAAGGCCTTTTTGGCGTTTTGTGATTTCCATAAAGCGCAAATGTTTATTCTCTTCCGGATAACTGGATTCGCCATTCATGATTTCCATTAAACGAGCTCTATTCTCATGGCTCGGCGAGGCTGACCCAAGTTTGAAGAATATGTCATCGAGTTGAATGGAACGTAAAGCCACGGTTTCAATAGCGAGTGAGGACATATGCTTTTCGAGATCAGCGGTTAGTTTGTCAAAGACATCCGAATGACATTCATCCAGCGCATAGATGAGTTCATTGCCCAGTGTGCAGAGTGGTTCAATATTGGGTATATATTGGCGTACCCTGTCCGTAACTGTGTGTATATGACAGTGTGGACCTTTGGTTATTATCTGGAAAAGAAGAACAGCATATGGTGAAAACCTTTTAGTGCTTAAAAGATGAGATGTTTTGTTGTAAGAACTGTTATGCATTATTGAAGAAGAGCTTTGAATTATTCCAATGTGTGATTGGATCCTAAGTTCTAACAGATTCTAGGTCGACAAGTTTTTTAGGTTTAAAGAAATTTACTGAATTCAGTTTGAGGCCATAAATAATTAAAGGAATACCTTTAAATTTAATGACAAGTTTTGCATGTACTTATATTAGCAGAGCATTGTATTATCCCAATGTGTGATTGGATTCTAAGTTCTACCAGATCCTAGATCGACAAGGTTTTAAGGTTTAAAGAAATCTACTGAATTCAGTTTGAGGTCATAAAATATAACAGGGATACCTTTAAATTAAATGACAAGTTATGCATGTTTTAGCAGAGTTTCAACTGATAAGTTTGTAAAAGTGCTCTTTATCGCAGACAAAAGAAAAAGTAATCACGAAAACTAATACTAAAGTATAAAGGATATACTCTAGTATATCCTAAACGACTCTAAAAACTCTCATGGGTAGTAAAACTTCACGAACTGTACTGCAAAATATGGCTAAAGATATTGAGCGATCTCTACATTTTTTCCCACCCCCATTTTTTACAGTTTTGAATATTCAAAATGAATAACATTTTTTCTCTCTAATTTTTCTGAAAAAAACGAAAAGAAGAATTCAAACATCTTTTCGTTTTTTTCGGGTACACACTTTAAAATTCTTAAGGATGTGAACGGTCTTCGGCTAAATACTCCGGTATTTATGCCCCTGTTCAAAATACATGTGATCCTGGGAATCCCCTAAAAAAAGGCTTTGATTTTTTCAGTACCCTCACGGATTTTGGTTGCCTTTGGATCCCATTTTCCTCATCTGATGTTTCTACCGTGTCATGATACTGATAGTCGTATACAAAATCAGGTTATTCCTATATAATACCTAAGATCAGCGAAATATTCTGAATAATCGGTTATGACTTAAGATCTTGTTGTTCAAAAGAAAATTTCGAGTTGGAAACTTGTTTGTCTCTGTTATTTAATTTATCTGTAACTTCCGTAACGTATTGCGGTTCAGAAATGTTTAAATGACAATATTCTCAATGCTCTTTAAAACTTACCAATCTATAACCATGCCCATACATTTTCTTAATGAATATCGGCGTGCCATCGCACTGCAGTTCCCCATTCGATATGATGGCCACACGATCGCCGACACCTTCCAGAACATTGGACGATGTCGAAGTTATCAATATGGTTCGATTTGTCTTCTCCCTCTCCAACAGCTTCCACATTAGCGTTCGTGCCGGCAAATCCATGTGAGTCGTTGGATCATCCAGCAACACTACACGACTTTGACCGGTGAGGGCACAACATATGGCCAACTGTTGCCTTATACCCAGTGGCAGATTGCTTGTGCGTACCATGCGATAGTCAACGAGTTTGGTAGCATTCAAGTAGCGTCTCAGCTCACTTTCGACCGCCGCTGACTCAAAGCCCTTTAAATAGCTAAAGAAACGCAATTGATCCTCAACCGTCAGATCAGGATAGAGAACGGTGTCAGCCATGCATAGTCCCAGGGAAGCGCAGGCATAACGCTGATCTTTGTAAACATCGAAGCCATCAATGACGATGCTACCCGATGTTAGTGAAATCAGCCCGCTGATCATGGCTAGCAAAGTTGTTTTGCCAGCGCCATTGTGACCCAGTAGAATGGTAATCTCATTTTCATGCAACTGCAAGCTAATGTTTTGCAGAACCGATTCACTTTCGTAGCTTTTGCAGACATTCTGTATATCGACCAGAACAATATTGTTGTCGCCGGCTACCTCATATATAAATGGTGTGGGTCTAGCAGCGGCCGCACCACTTGTATCACTACCCGTGCTAGGAATCTCTGACGAACGCTTCGACGAGAGGCGACGCAATCTGAGACTTGTACGTGCCTTGAAGGTAAACAAAAAGTTCCAATGCTTAGCCAAACCATGGTTACCCGGCACAAGTTCTTCCACATACAGACTGATACAGGTGTAAATGCAACACTGCATCAGCATTATACCCAAATAGGAGCCAATCGAAGCCGTGTCGTCCAAAGGCCGGGTATCGAAGAAATTTTCGAAATTAAAACCCCTTGCGAAGAGTTCAAATTCCATTATATTCTCAAGGGTAAAACCCAATGCGGTATTGTGAAAGATGAGAACAAAAGTATTCATTTTCCAGGCTGACAAGCGTGTATCACTCAGCGACATAATGTAGGGTACATAGGTCAAGAACCATACGATGGCTGTGCCGGTTACTGCACTCAGGGTTCGTTGATAGAAGGACGCCATCATAAGAATGAAACATATGCTGGTCATTTTGTAGACGGCAATCACAGTGATGAGGGCAAAAAATCCACTTTTGTCAAAAATTGCAACGCCTGCTGTCCATTTGATCTGCGGAAGGATTAAAGAAAGAAATGATATCACAGTTAAAAGGCCCAAAGATAAGCTACAAGGTATGATACTTTCCTTGAGTAATGTGACCACAACGAAACTGCTAATGAGTGATCGTTGGAATGCATCCACCATCCAGCCCAGAAAATGCACGCAGTTGTTGATACCCATAATTTTGGAATATGTTTTTAGTCTATTTTGCTTTTCTTCGACAATGCTCTTAAAAAAACAACAAATCAGTATTTTACTGTATAAAATATACAGTAAAAAATAACAACATTTATGAACATAATTAAATTATTAGAAGATCCCAACCAGCGTTGCCGATTTAATATTTTCCCCGCTGGATTAAGCGGTTTCTGAAGTTTCTTACGTATTTACCTTTTTTCAAAAATTATTTTGCATTTTTCTGGCTTAATCTAAATTATCTTAATAAACTCCTTAATTCACTTGAATTAACAAATAAAGAAAGGTTTGTTTACGGATGTAGGAAGAGCATATCAATATTAAATCGTCATTATTGAATTGATGGTTGGCGCTACTACCCTTAAATTATATTTCATAGTTCCATATTTGAATTACTTTCCTTTAAAAAACGGATATTATGGTCACGTAGTTTTAGACAAGATGCGAATAACTTTTTTTCTCCTACTAAGAACGGAGAAGGTTGAAACTCAATAAATCCCTTGTAGTTTTATATACAGCAATCAAATAAGCCAGTTGGTTTAAATTCGAAACCATTTTCAAAAATCTTTTCTTATATTTGCTTTGCTTATCTCTGCAAATTATGTTGTGTATTTCGACTTATCAGGACCTCAGGCACGTTTGTTGCTTTACAATTTATGAGTGTCTAAAGCAAATTTTTTAATCATTTTTCATGGGTTTAAAATTTAAAGTTTGTAAATAAAAGTACTCGTCGTTTAAGTACAAATACGTCAACATACTCGTATTGCAAAATTTAAATCTTACGGGACACACTACCTTATAACATGCACCAAATACAGGAAGGTTTACTACTTTGTTTTGCCGCCATTTTGGTAAACATTAGTCTTGACAGTTCATATTTGGCAGTCGTGAAGTAGAGACGTGGCAAATTTATTATGGAAAAATATTCGATAAACCAACATGTTTTAATCGTTAAAACATTTTATCAAAATCAATCATCGATTACTTTGACGATGAGAAAGTTACGCGCAATTTGTAGGAGAAACAACGTGCCAACAAAACGCACTATTTATCGTGTAGTGAATGATTTTGAAGAAAGAAGGTATGTAGCTGATAGGCCCAGTCATGGACCACAACGTACTGCAAGATCGGCTGAAAACATTACTGCTGCTCAAGAAAGTGTTCAAAACAATCCATCAACCTCAATTATACGCCGTGCTCAGGAGCTTGGTCTTCAAAGAACAACTTTGGCCACAATTTTGCACAAGGATTTGCATTTGTTTCCATTTAAGATTTAGTTGACACAAGAGCTTCTTCCACAAGACACATGCCAATAGGATGTAACATCCTCGCCCATGACAACTCCGATATTTATGAAAAAATCATGAATGACGAGGCACATTTTCATTTGAATGATATGTGAATAAACAAAATAGTCGGTTCTGGGCAATGGAAAAACCTCAAATTATCCATCAGTCACCTTTGCATTCATTAAAAATGACTGTCTGGTGTGCAATTTGGTCAAGAGGAATCATTGGACCTTACATCTATAAAAATGAAAACGGCGTAACGGTAACTATCAATGAGGAGCGATATCGTGATATGATTGAAAACTTTTTAACGCCAGAACTGCGTGCTTTGGGCTTGATTAACATGTGGTATTAACAAGACGGTGCCACATCGCATACAGCCAGGGTTACAATGGAATTACTGCGAGACCTCTTTTCACAAAAAGTTATTTCAAGAAATTGTGATGTTGATTGGCCTCCACGGTCGCCTGATTTGACTGCTTCGGACTTCTTTTAGTGGAGATATCTGAAAAGCAAGGTTTATGCAAACAAACCAGAAATGCAACTCAAACAAAATATTCGTGATGAAATTAATGAAATGCCGCGTGATATGTGGGAGAATGTAATGAAAAATGTGCTCAAAAGGGCTCGCATTTGTGAGTCTAACAGAGGCGGACATTTATCTGATAATGTAGTCCATACATAATTGCCGACATTATATAAAACATTTATCAATATAAGATCCATTCTCTTTCATTTAATCAAAAATTATAAACAAACAAGGTAGTATACCTTCCCGACGGACACCCTGTATATGTTTTTAAAGATTCAACCGCGGAAAATGTATCATTCCTGGCTTCCGATTTAGAATCCAAGCCACCTTAAAAGATTTATCAAATTATGTCAGCGAATAAAAACCTTTTGAGTCCACCTTCTTTTTGTAATATGGATAATATAAAAATAAGCACCTGATGTTTGGGGGTATAGGCTATATCACACTGATCAACAAAGAAGGCATTACTTCAAACATTGCAAATGATCAATAAAAGAAAACTGATAAAACAGTTGTAGTCCTAAATTGTAGTTAAGATTTCGTACCTGCCAATTTAGGAAAAAAAAACAACAGACAATAATAAATTTCTATCAATAACGGATTCTCCAATAGGTACCTAACAATTTCGTATTTTATGTCAACGCACCCTGAAACATTTTCAATGATTTTTCAGTTTCAAAACGTTACGAGGGCGACCGCAAAACTAACTGGCCTGGCACATTTACTGTTTTACTAGCAACTTTTTTGTTTTTTAAAAGCAATCTTTTATAAGCCATCTGATTATTTTCTTTGTTACAGGTGATTGAAGTAAACAAGTTTTATAATTTTTGAAAAATGGAAAATAAAGAGTTTCGTGCGGTAATAAAACACTTTTATATGAAAGATTATACGCCACAATTAATCAAAGATGAATTGGATTCTGTTCATGGTGATAATGCACCATCATACTCCACCGTGATCATCATACTCCTGGGTTCAACAATTTAAAATGGGTCGTTCAAGTACGGAAGATGAACAACGCTCTGGAAGACCGAAAACTGCTGCTACTATTGAAAACATTAGAAAAATATTTAATGAAGTGACTAAAGATAGACGAATAAAGCTCAGAGAACTTGCTGATATTGTTAAAATACACGAAAAACAAGTTTGGAGTATTTTACATGATGAACTCCACATGAAAAAGCTATCCACAAGATATGTGCCGCGTTTGTTGACTTTGCCCCAAAATATCGTCCGTTGGACCAATTCCGAGGAGCTTTTAGCGATTTATCAGCGTAATCCAATAGAGTTCTTTGGCCGATTCATAACTGTTGATGAAACATGGATCCATCACTACATCCCAGAATGCAAAGAACAGTCAAAACAATGGATAGAAGCTGGTAAAAGTGGTCCCAAGAAGGCGAAAACTGTTAAGTCAGCAGGAAAAGTAATGGCCACAGTATTTTGGGATGCAAGGGGTATAATATTTATTGATTATCTTGAGAAAGAAAAAACTATAAATAGTGAATATTATTGTGCATTATTGGATCGGTTGAGTGAAGAAATCAAGATAAAACGACCGCATTTAGAAAAAAACGTTCTTTTTCATCAAGATAATGCTCCTTCACACACTGCATTTTAAACTCAACAACAACTGGTCGAATTACGATTTGAAATTGCTCCGCATCCACCACATAGTCCAGATTTAGCTCCTTCTGATTATTTCTTGTTTCCAAATAGCGAGGTTATTGCTGAAACTGAGGCATATTTTGAAGGTCTTGAAAAATGTTTAGCTCGTTTGTTTTATTTCGGTCTGTTGCTTTTACACATTGAACAGGGATTAAACCGGCTCAAGACCTCTTGCTTCTATGTATATTTAAATAGAAGACAAGTTTTTAACAAAATGGCAAAGTGACATTGATTTTCGTGGCTGCACACTACTTTTATCATGATTTCGGGTCCGTGACAACCCTCTTCAGAAAGCCTTGCTGCAATTGTTGAATGTAAAACCGAACTCTATAAGGCCAGGCTCTCCACAAACGAATGAGAACTACTGTTGTAAACCAATCAATGTCACTTTGCCATTTTGTTAAAAACTTGTCTTCTATTTAAATATACATAGAAGCAAGAGGTCTTGAGCCGGTTTAATCCCTGTTCAATGGTCTTGAAAAATCTTATTTTTCGGATGGAATTAAAAAACTTGAAAAACGTTTGATGAAGTGTATTGAGTTGGAAGGAGATTATGTTGAAAATAAATAATAATAATTCTAAAAAACGGTTCTTTTTATGTTAGGCCAGTTACTTTTGCGGTCGCCCTCGTAGTCGAAGTGAACATTTTCATCAGGGTAAAGTACACGTACGAGCAACGTTTGGATTAAATTAAAATTGCTACTAAAATTCTGTAAAAGGGACTTTTTTTTATTGACTTTATTTTTTTTCAAGCGGTTTTTTTTAGCTTTTTCTAGCTTTCTTTTTGAAGAAATTCAGCGTTTTTCGTCACCAAGTTCTGCCAACCCTGATCCCAACTGAAGCTTTGTATCAAGTCAACTAATATGGAAAACAGTGTATGGACACTCGAACTACGCGTGCGTATATAAAGTGCCAAAGCATAAGTGCTATCAAAAGCAGATGACTTCTGTTGGAAATTTTTGATAAAAATATCCCACGTCAAATCTACTTTTATGGAGTTTGTGTTGTCTATGGCTTTTGCTGAGTAGGCGGGGAGTACATGCGTCGGATAATCAGTGAGATATACCAAGTTAAGGTCTCGACGACTTTATAATTAGAAACTGGAGGAAACATACCGCAGTGGTGATAAATCATTTATTGAACTGGCCCGGAACAGAGGTTTTGGGGCTAGTCTAAGTTAGAAGATCCTTAATAGTGTTGCCAATTGTTTCATGATGCATGGTCTTCTACATGCTCTGCGCATGGTCTTCTACACCCACTCCGAAGGCTGATTTCCTTTGTCAGTAGTATCCTTTTTCTAATGAAAACGGACCAGGGTCGATTGGTCTCAATATCCAATGTCATTTGCTGTATAGTAGTGCGCAGGATGAACTGGGTCCACATCTCCTGCTTTTCTATGAATGTCCTTTATGGAGCTATGTGGCTCCAACTCATGCTAAGAAGCTTCAAATGACCCAAAATAAGTTTTAAAAATGATTTTAAAGCTTCCCAGGCATTATTTTACAACACGTCTTCACGAAGTTGCTAAAAGGGACTTAGTTAATGATAAATTTACTAGACTTTAGGAATAGTTCGTCAGCAGACGCCAAGCGTCTGATTTAATTTATATATGAGATCTATCACCATTGTAAATCGTAGTAACTAAATATAAGTTGAAAATGTGAAGCTCTAGTCAGACTATTCAGAAATGTTTTGTTTGTGAATTTTTCATCAATTAAATGCGATATTAATAAAACCTCATCACAATATATTCAAATTTGTTTACTAATATTTAAGTAACATATGCTTATACAAACCAAAACTCTTTGCCATTGTACACGCAGAGAAAAAATATGGTTACTCTATGGTCACGGCAATTATAATATGTTCTACGCAATAAAAGTATGTTTGTCGCAACACATTCGTCCCTGGAAAATTTCGTTACACAATTTAAGTCTTGAAAGCTCACATTACTGGCATAATTCTCAAGATGCGGAAGTGATGTTGCTAACTGATTTCAGGTACACAAATTTCTGCTATTGACAACAGATTTGGAGTTCAAAAGGAATTATGACTGATTTTGAGTTACATGAAATTCAGTTTTAAAAGATCTATGACATAGTTGAATTTTAGATTAGTCAATCTGCAATTGAAGACAGATTTTAAGTCTTAGAAATTCTGCAGTTAATGCTAAATTTGGAGTTATAACTTATTTAATATCTCTAGAGAAAATATAATAAGAGGAGAGTTGGATAATTTGTCCGGTTCAGTCAAGTATGGCATTGGTAGTATAGCCTATATAGATTATAGTCGAACTTATTGTAGTAAATTTTTTTTAATAAATTTTTTTAAAATTTGAATTCTACAATTGCAGCAAAGCTTTCTGAAATCACGATAAAAGCAGCGTGCAGCCACGAAAATCAATGTCACTTTGCCATTTTGTTAAAAACTTGTCTTCTTTTTATATATAGAAGCAAGAGGTCTTGAGCCGGTTAATCCCCGTTCAATGTGTAAAAGCAACAGACCGAAATAAAACAAACGAGCTAAACAAAAAATTTTAATTTCCGCCAGTCATTTTTCTAAATTTTTTTTTATCTAGGGTTCGTGTATTAGATTTATCTAAATCTAAAAATTAAATAGGATTCGTATTTTTGGGTACCCTTTTGTCAATTTTTAAAATATATGTCCTTCAACTCATAGTATATATTGGTCAAGACCTAACATTAGGTTCCCCAACGACCTCTGATTGATGCATAACTTACTGCCTGTGACAATCCGCGATAGATGTCTTCGAATACCTATAGGCATGAGAATTTTAAATCCTTAAATCCTCCACCATACTTTGAGAACTGGGAAAACATCCTAATTGGATAGGAAGGAACAGAGAACTTCTAATAAAAATTTGAACTGGGCTCGATAGAATTCTGATAATGTTCGCAGCTTTATTTAAACAGTAGAATCTGTTCAGTAGGTATAAGCACGAACAAAAAAAGTGTGGTTGGGGTAACAATATTCGAAGAGCCCATACTTTTGTTGAGTATATGGTGGTTGTACAACGATATTATGGTCGTGGATATAATAATATGGTTGTGGGGATCAAAATATTGTTGTGCCAGAACCATATACCCAACAATAGTATAATGCTCTTCCAATATTTACATGCCAAGCATACTATAATTCTGCGTGCGAATTACATCGGGCAAAGCCTGCTGATTTGTAAGAAGTTTTCCGTTTTCCCCCCTTTATTAAATATTGAGGTAATAAGTTGGTTTTGTTTTTTGCAACATTAGAAAACCTTATTTCTAAAGATTAAGTTCAAAAAAATCCCTATCAAATTAAAAATTAATTTCAGTTAATCTAATACTGTCAACTTACCGCCACAAACATCAATGCCGGATAGAAATTCCCAAAAACCATCATCAGTGATAAGCTAAAATCAATACTTTCGATTACTTCATCCCTTAAGAATTCCTTGGATGGATAGCGGCACATATAAATTGAGGGCAGGCGAAAAGAAGGATTCTCCACTTCGGCTACCAACTGCAAATATGACAAACCGATGGCATTCTGCAAAGGAGCGAAACCTTCACGTATATATCCAACATAACCACCATCATCTTGACCGATATTTCGCTGATCGGTGCGATTTATAAAATGATATAAAGAGTGCGTGTGCCAATTGATGCCGATAAAGGAATCGTGATAGATGCGACATGCATAGGGAAATATCAAACGATATTTCAAATAGTTAGGATACAAGCCACCAATTAGTTCATAGATGTCATCTTCATCATTCTTGTGGAAGCTGTGCACGTGATGGTGTTGATCCATATCGAAACAGGCGCCGGCCAAAAGATTTTCCTCGATAATGGCCATTCGTAAGTCGCCACATGTCTCATAGCCCAGTATAAGTATACCTTTTAAATGCTGGCGTGTACCTTCCATTATGTGTACGATGGCCGGAGTGTTTGGTGCGTAGCCCACAATCTTTTGGGGTATAAAAGGACTGTGGGTAAAGCTGCAAGAGAATTAAAAACACCATCAATTAATGGGCCATGAAATAATGTCCAATTGTTTTCACTTACCTCTCAATTCTTCTAGTAATATTCGTCTTGCGCTCATCGATTAAATGCAAAAGATTATCCCAAAATATGGATAAATCTAATATTGGATAGTTTTCTACAGGTTGCTTGACAATTTGTCCCGAAATCCGTAGAGAAATTAATATTGTGCAGAATATTATGGGTGACATCACCGACATGATGAAATGTTGCCAGTTGCACCATAAGAGACGTATATTTTTCCATATCAGTAGAACAAATTTATCCCATTCACTGTTGTAATTTGATGGTCCTGCATGCTCGCTGCCGTTCTCCGATCCATTGTCTGCTGTGAACATTTTAAAAAATTTTAAACAATATATTTGTCACTTTTGACATAGAAGTCGTCATACGAGTATGATTTGTTGAAATCATTAGGGAAACAGGGTGGTGTTAAGAGTAAAGGCCCGGGCACACTGAAACTTTTTTTCCTTACTGCCGGTAGTCTGAAAATATAATATAAATATGCATATAATGGAAATCTATGTTGAAAAAATTTAAAATGTTAATGATATTGCAGTGTCGGCATAGAAAACCCCTGCCCTGAATTTTGGTAAGTTTTGAACGTCTATATTAATGCTTTTTGTACTGCCGGTTGTCTGAAACCCAATGAAATATTTGTTGAAAATTTACGAAATGTTGTACGTATTTTCAGAGTATCAGCATTAAATGCCCTTCCATATATTTCTTACCGAATGTTGAGAAATACGCAGCGTAAAAAAAGAAAGCTTTGGTGTGTCCGGACCTTAAATGTTAAAAACATTTAAGAAGAATGTCTTCAATACCGCACAGCTGGCCAAAATATTTTTTATACCCTCCAACATAGGATGGAATGTATATTTAATGTGTCATTCATCTTCATATTCATCGGAGACCCTTTGCCGTATATATGTGACGCGCAAAATAGAAAGGGGCCTAAGGTTAAAAACCAGTTTTGTTCAGGAGAGCCATTGTAAAGATTAGGTCCCTTTCTATTTGCGCTTAGAATCGTCGACTTCACTTTCATAAAACGCGCATATCTCTGGGAGGGAACACTTTTGGGGCATGGGATTGGTCTCATTCGATGCTGAGATGTTGTACACACGTTAGATGTTGTCTCTGAGCTCGTCTTAAGTTGTTGGCATAGACAAATGCCTTGATTTGTCCCCATAAAAAGAAATCCAATGGCGTTAGATCGCATGAACGAGGGGGCCATTCGACCGGACCATTCCTCGAGATAACACGTTCACCGAATTTGCCTTTCAGTAAATCGATTGTAATGTCTGCTGTGTGGCTAGTGGCACGTCTCGTTAAAATCACATATCGGCGATTTCAAGCTCACCCAATTACGGACAAAAATAATTTTCTAACATGGTAACATTACGATTCTTTTCATCGACGAAAATATACGGCCCAATCAAATCTCCGGCATGAAAGCCACACCACATAGTAATTTTTAACGGATGCAAAGTGTGTCTTGAAGCACATGTGGGTTTGTTGCTTTCCAATTACGCAATAAACACAATATTATTGTGTTTATTGACAAAACCACTCAGCCAGAAATTAGCTTCATCGCTGAAGATGATGAAAATTGAAGAAAGCGCTCTAAAAGTTGCGACAACCGACTCAGAATTTCACTAAAAGATCATAGAACAAGTGTGAGGGTTCGTTGATATAAAGTTACGAGTGTATGCTTCGGGTCGGCTAAATATGAATGTTTTTTAAGTGTCCACTTGTTTTCTAATGCCTACGTAGATATTTTGCAGCAGATAGTTATTATTTTTGAGAAATATCCAACTGGCTCTCGCTATACCATCGAAAATGTAAAAACCCTACTTCAACTCGTCGAAAATGCTGTGCACTGCTACTAACAGCAGAACAAGCAACGTTCTGTATCTTTAATAAAATGTATGTTAACTAGCCCTAACATATTCTGTTAAGGAATACCTAGATACAGGGTGACAAATACTTATTTTTTAATTACCACAACATCCCATTGAACATATTACAAATCAGTAAGCTGTACACGATATAATTCTTATACTCACTGGCCGGGAACTACTGTTTAAAGCCTACAAACGGCTAATGCATGATTTGTACAGAGAAGTTTCACATGGCTTAGAGATAAATCTCTTCTTCGTAAAGTGCCTTCCATTGACGCGGTGGATATTGTTTATTGTTCGTACCCAGAGTTGAACTTGCGTTATTGTATGATACGTGGGCTGCTATATATATAATTCTGGCCTAACAATGAAAATGCGAATATTTATCATCAAAAATTGTTTTATTGTTTTTCAAAGTAGTTTCCAGCATGATTTATACACTTTTGCATGCGCTCAAACCAATTGTCGAAGCACTTTTTCACTCCGATTCAGACACCTCCAAAACATGGTTTTTGAACGCTTCAACAGCATTTTCTGGCGACGAAAATCGTTGACCACGCATTTTTTTCTTGATGTGCGGGAATAAAAAGAAGTCATTGGGTGTCAAGTCAGGGCTGTACGGCGGATGACCCATCAATTCGACGTTTTGGCCGGTCAAAATGGCGCTGGTTTTGAGGTTTGAGCCGATGTGTCAGAGCTCGCATTGCCATGGTGCACAATGATTCGTCTTCTCTTGTTCGTTTTTCGAATTTCTCCGTAGACTTCAGGCAAAAAAATAGTGGTGTACCAATCAGAATAGACCGTCCTACGTTGCTCAAGCGGAACCGTCGTCACATGACCAGTTCTGGGGTATAAAAGGACTGTGGGTAAAGCTGCAAGAGAATTGAAAACACCATAAATTAATGGGCCATATCAGTAGAACGAATTTATTCCATTCACTATTGTAATTTGATGGTCCTGCATGCTCGCTGTCGTTCTCCGATCCATTGTCTGCTGTGAACATCAGACTGGACCGTCCTACGTTGCTCAAGCGGAACCGTCGTCACATGACCAGTTCTGCCGAAGAAACAGGCGACCATTTGCTTCGAAGTGCTTCTTCCACGAACAACTTTCGTTGGACTTGGCTCGTCTTCGAAGACCCACACGGTAGATTGCTGTTTTGTTTCGGCCTCATACGCATAGATTCATCACCTGTGACGATCTAATAAACGTCTTTTGAAGCAACGCGATCGTATTTCTTCAAGATTTCTCTGCACCAATCGACACGAGCCTTTTTTGAGCGATTGTCAAATTGTGCGGGATCCAACGAGAACAAACATTTTTACGGCCAGGTGTTCATGCAATATAGAATGTATGCTGGTGAAAGAAATGTCCAAGGATGCCTCTTTCTCACAGTATGTCACATGACGATCTTGCATTATCAGTTTACGCACGGCATCAATGTTCTCTGGCACAAAGGCCGTTTTTGGACGACCTTCACGACCTTCGTCTTTGAGCAAGCGTTGGCCACGATTGAAGTCCTTAAACCAATTTTTTTACAGTGCTATAGGAAGGTGCTTCATCGCCATACAAAGATTAAAGTTCGTCAATGCACTCTTGTCGTGATAATCCACGTCGAAAGTTGTGAAAAATGATCGCACGAAAATGTTCACAATTAATTCCATTTTTTTGCCAAATTGATTTTTTCAAGTCACTGTAAACAACACAAATGATGGGCGTACGTCAAAAACTTCTGAGTACGTTTATGCTAAAAAATGTCAAACTTTCCAATGGGAATGTCAGATGGCGCCAGGCAACACTAAGTGTAGGCCAGAAATATATATAGCAACCCTCGTAGTCTTGAACCAATTTCGATCATATGCGCTCATTTTTTGATATAGTCTGTATAAATTGTCAGAGGCCCAAAAAATGGCTTCCACACGCAGAGATAAAATATGGTTAGTAGAAGGTCACGGCAATAATAATATGTTGTCCGCAATAAAAGTATGTTTGTCGCAACCATAGTATTGTTTTCTAAATTTAATTTTGATAATATTATGATTGCCGCAATATTAATATTGTTGAAATATAACATTAGTATTATTGCCAAATTTAGAAATGAAAATATGGTTGCAGTAGCCATATAAACATGGTTAGTGCAACAAAAGTATTGTTGTTTAAAATGTACGTTAACAAAAATATGATTACCACAATCATTCCGTATGGTTGCGACTATGAACATAACAAAACAGGTTTTATAGAGCATACATGTATGTTTGTGTGTATGTTTTTTGGTATACCAAAAAAAAAACAACAGCAATCGGAAAGTAGTTCGAGGGATTTTTATTGTGTTTACTTTGTTCGGTGAAATACTCTACTGCCGACTGGTTCTCGTTTAATTAAAATCTTATTGCACTTCAATATACAGTCATTGATCATGGTTTAATCACATTCGTTTCTTGGGGTCTACGGATGGTGAAGTGGCATTCACCCCTGCTGGCAACTTATAGTATTTTCGACTGTCGTTGGAATATATATTTTTGTTTGTGAATTAAATGTTCAATATAAACATGGCATCAAATCTGGCTATAAACTAATTGTACGGTAATTTTAAATAACTTACTTCATAAAAATCTCTATTTTTGAATAACAACATTACCCAACCCTAATAAATAATTTTGGAGATCATAGTATGGTTGAGTGAATCATACTATGGTTGTAGGGATAATAGCATGGTTGCGTGTGAATCATACTATAGTTGTATGAGAAAAAAAATATGGTTGGGAGGATCATAATATGGTTTTGGGGATCATAGTATGGTTTTGGGGATCATAGTATGGTTTTTTTATTTTTGATGTTGTAACAACAATTTATATGTTTTAGAGTCTTGTTCGTCTATGGGGGATCTGCTTCGATATTCATGTGGAGGCAATCCCGGAAACAAACACTTTTCGGCCAAGGGCAGTCACCTCAACAATATGTGTTTTTTGTTCGTCCAATATGGTTGTGTGTGTATAATACTACTGTTGTGAGGATCATAATATTGTTGTGCCACAACCATATAACCAATAATAGTATGATCCTCTTCGAATATTGTAGCCCCAACCATACTTTTTTTCTGCGTGACACATGACCGTCAAAACCAAAGGTTGGATCACCTAAAACGCAGTTTTAAGAGAATTATCTTAATACTTTTTTATTATTAATACTTATTGTTAAGGTGGTTATGTGGCAAGTGGCACTATCCTGTGGAAACCACAAATCGTCCAGGTCCATATCTCCTTTTTTTTTGGCCATAAGAAGTCCATTCTCATCTCACGATAACGAACACCATTCACGGTAAGTGCTTGGCCGACCTTATTTTCGAAGAAGTATGAACCGATGACGCCGCCAGCCAATAAGCTGCACCAAACAGCCACTCTTTCTGAATGCATCGGCTTTTCAACAATCCCTCGTAGCTTCTCATTTGCCCAAATGCGGCAATTCTGCTTGTTAACGAATCCACTGAGGTGATAGTGTGCCTAGTCGCTGAAGATAATTTTCTTTGTAAATGAATATTTACTTCTGTCTGTTCAACCAACCATTCGGCGTAATGAGGACGCTTAAAATGGCCAGTAGGCTACAGATCTTGAGTCAATTGAACCTTGTACGTGTGTAAATTCAAATTCAAATCTTTTTTGTTCAAAATTCAAATCAGTGATGTCGAGGTTGACGGCTCTTCTGCCACACTATCGCGAACAAATCAATGTTATCCGCAGAACTAACTGGCCTAGCATTCTCAGGTGTTTTCACAGTCTTACCCGGTTGTGAACACATTTGGTCGGTTATGCCGAACAAAAAAACTAGGAAGTTCACGTAAAAGTCTTAAGGCTCTGCTCAATTGTGTACCTCTCCATGGTTGAATTTGTCAAACACTGAAACAAAGAAATGTCAAATTAGTTGGGCAAAAAAAACTTGACGTTAAGGTGTGACTCACAATTAACAGCGTGCATTATGGTTGGACCATCCTTTAGAAGGTTATTAGCTGCTCTTGTAGACTTAAATTAATAATGATCTATAACTTCGTTTGGTGCGTTATGCGCGATCAATAATAAAAACTAGTGAAGCTGGACTGCGGTACACGGTTTACAGATCTCATTACCAAGAATTATCATACTTCCTTGCAGATAATTGGCCTCGGTAATCGCTTCTTCGCTTATAAGTGTCCACAAATTTATTACCACCAACTAGCTCAGCTCAATACAATTCATATGCAAAACGAAATACTCGCAACTGCGTTCGGATGACATCGCCGCAAATTGTGTTTCAATAGATTCCGAAAATCCTTTCATCGTTTCCCGTCACCATTAGCATTTTAATCATGCCCCAATGCACTGTGCCAAACATGCAAGTGATGACATCCAAGAGCAGCATGATTATCCCTACCAACAAAACATCATAAGCAAGGACATTTTGGTTTTGTAGCTCATCTTTGTGGTACGAGTATATACCGATTATCGTTAGTTCCACACTTATCATGCATTGACTGTTGCTGGACTGTCTGTTTACTGGACTCTTGTGGCCGGTTACTTATGCTCCTATCGTATCGTCTCCTTTGAATGGCCATAGTCTCGACGCAAGGACAACGTACAAAGATGGAATATTGTCCTTTTACATGGTATCCTTCATGATTTTATTGTCATTATCGTTTGTTTGTCTGCCGGTTCGTTTTCCTTTTGGTGACGCTCTTTGGTGTTTCGCACTCAAATCGATTTCAATTTGTCTGCTACTGTTGGTTAATATCGCCTTAACTGTCGCAGTTCTTTACAGATGATGCACAGTTTGGTGGCAATGCTGGTGGGGACGACGACAATGACAGCAGCTTCAATGATGACGATGATGCACCCATGATGGTTTTGGCTATGTCTGTTCTCGTGCCTGGATTTTATGGGGTACATTTCTGTGTGGTTCTCGTTGGCTGCTCATAACGAAGGGGCAAGGAAGAAAAACAAAAAATATCCTTAATTTCTTGAGCGCATTGCCTGCTTGGCTACATTGGGGACCACTTTGGTTGGTGTTTGTTTATTTCGACAGGATATTCCCAGTGAATGCCGCACGAGCAGTTAAGTTTCCCGTTTTATTTTTAATCCTTTAAATGCGGAGAAAAATTTCCTTATCAATGGAAATGGAGCAATACATACGAGAGGGGCAGGACGTCCAAGCGAGAGGGACCCGTGTATGCGGCCTACCTGAAAACATGTGACGATTCGGTATATTTTTACCAAAGTTTTAAAATGGGACTTCTAAAGCAGTAGGATCTCAGGGAGGGAGAATAACAATTGTATGCGGGCTATTTCAAAGATTGAAACAAAAAAGCAGTGAAATCTCTAATAGGATCTTTGTATGGGCGCTGGCTGAAAACATTGACCAATATGGACAAGCTTCGGAAGGGTTGGCTATCAATCTTAACACGCTGTACTTTATTTCCAAGTGAATGGATTTAGTTTGTGCCTTCAAGCACGACAGACCTCAAATCAACATGTATGGTGGCTATTTTAATTTATGCATCAAGTTTGGTGCAGAGTATCACATAGCCGGATATGTTCCTCTATGGACCTATGAATTGCACTACATTTCTTGCGAAGGATATGACTTAGTGCTGATGTTTGTAACACCTTAAATCAAAGGCAGTAGGCCTCATGTTATTCCGATGATTTCACAAAGGTTTCCGAGGTTGCGGCAAAACTTGGTACATTTTTTTAGCTTTGGACCAAGAAAGAACCATATAGAAATTGACCTTATCGGTCTATTAGGCTGTTTCCACTACGGTCGCGTCCGCGTCCAAAAATCAATGAACGCGCGTTACAGCCTATACAAAAAAAATATAGGCAGTTAGCTATGGGAAATTGTAGCGTTCATATTGGACGCGTTTTTCGATAAGTCGCGTTTACTATAAATTCGATTATTTTTGCAATCGAAACCCACCCATACCTATTAATGGCAACACCGCAAATTGCACATCCCTATTAAAACAGCTGTTTATCAGCATAAACATAAAGCGCTGCTGCTAATGCACATTTCCTTTAGGCGCAATACCATTTGATCCTCATTTTCCACTGCGGTTAATTAAATAATATCATTTAACTCCATGATAATGTCACAACACAAAAATATTAAAATTTTTCGCACCGCAAAAAAAAACATATAAACACAAACAGCTGTTTGAACGCAAACGTGGAAGCAAAACACAATAGAAACACCTTAAAATTTTTCGATAAATCGTGGACACGACCGTAGTGGAAACAGCCTATATGTCTTCGAATAGGACCCACACAAAGGCTTTCGCCCCAAGTTGAGGTTTAGCCGCATTAGAACTATGTACATTCGATAGTGCTTAAATTTAGTGCGTTATGAGCGACTTGTGGCCATACCAACTGAAGCCCGACCATATTGGTCTATCGTTTACTCGTAATATAAGTATAACCCTAATGCTGCAAAACTATCGATAGTACTATCAATAGTATCGATAGTTTTATTTTTAAGGCAATATGGATTGTTTTTTTCCGATATCGATACTATCGTAAAAAATCCCCATCACTATCAAATCACCGGTTTCGCTAAGAATTCACAATAAAAATAGGAAATTTTTATGGATGGAGTGTGTACCATATACCATATCATTAATAGTAATAGGTGATCCAAGTAGAGTTACTTTTTTCAATAGCCTTTTTTTGACAGATCACGTGTGAGTCGTGTCATGCAGTCATGTTATTTTTTTTAGAATTGTTTGGCATTTTATCATGGAAAGACTTACGCCTGAACAGCGTTACAAATCGTTCAACTTTATTACGAAAATTCACGTTCTATGAGGAATGTGTATCGTGCACTTCCATGAACTTATGGTCAACATAATCGGCCTACTGAGCGTACTATTCGCAAAACCATCACCCATCTTGAGACCCAGCATTCATTATTGGATAATACCGAATAGAC
The DNA here is from genome assembly GCA_963513945.1 of Hydrotaea diabolus. Lineage (NCBI taxonomy): Eukaryota > Metazoa > Arthropoda > Insecta > Diptera > Muscidae > Hydrotaea > Hydrotaea diabolus. Next base: position 91,557,471 of record OY740718.1, read on the forward strand.
CACGTCCAGCACGCAGTGAAGAAAATGTAGCGGCCGTAGCCGAATCGACTCTCCACACCAAGAACGTGGAGAGTCGATTCGGTGCCGTTCGCAGCAACTCGGACTGACGTATGGAACGAGATCTTAAATTAAAGGCGTACAAAATACAGCTTGTCCAAGAACTGAAGCCGCCCGACGTTCCCAAGCGAAAAAGAAGAACCCACCTTGTTTTGTTGAAACTGCGAGCATAATGCGGTCATAAATGGTTCTTTGTTCTGCATTAATTAGTGGGACATTGCGAGTAACAATCGCTGCCATTTCTACAGTGTTGTACTGCAGTTCACGATTCATTTCAGTGTCCATTAAATCAGGCAATGACAATGCAAAGATCCTCAATAGCAATCAATGCTTCATTGTACATAGCGTCGCTGAATGTTATCGTTAGATCGTTGCACCGTGTACGATATTGATGCCATATATCTTTAGCCATTGAATCTTTGTGATTATCCCACAATAGCAGTTGGTCAGTATACGGATCTGGAATTTCCGCAGAAATGATACTATCGATTTCTTCAGGACGGATTTGGTCGATTAACCAAACCAAAATGTGTGCATGAGGTAATCCTCGCTTTTGCCACTTAACCGAATACAGCCAGCAACGTATGGGACCGAATACATGTAATTTAGTAACGAAACTTATTAAAGACTTCAAATTTTGTCTGAACACACGTGCTGTAATGTCATGACGATGTATTCCACATTATAGAATAATAAAAACAAAAAATGTTGTCCAAAGATTAAAAACAAATGTTAAGGGTGAACAACTCTTATCACTTAGGGACATGAAAAATAGATAGTAGCCAACTCTCAGACCTACTGAATATGCGTATAAAATTTGGTAAAACCCGGTAATGCCGTTTCGGAGAAGTAAGGTAACTAACATTGTGACACGAGAATTTTATATGTTTAAGTATACAGATTATATTAAATCAATTAATTGCCACAATTTTGCTTTCTAAAATGTGTAAATCTTCTTGAACTATCGGTTCGAGTTTTTTTTTTTTTAATTTCACTTATCCCATCTAGTGCAAATGAACCAAATCACACTCGCCGATGAGACCTCTTTTTGCTTGATTAATTTTTTTGTATACATAACAAAAAACATAAATGCGAGTTTAGTAACCTAAAAAGGACGCTGCTAATGTCAAACCGTGTTGACATTTCTGTTCCGTAAGTATGTAAGTCATCATAAATCGTGTAATGCCAGAACAAAGTTATAAATTGTGGAAATTTACTTTACAAAAAATATATCTGTTCGCGAAGTTCTTAGAGCATTTTGATTAAACAACTACTTTAAAAAGTAAAATTGGCGAAAACAATCCTTAAGCCGTTACATCCATAAAAAATGGTTGTTATTTCTTTCAAATTGAAGAAGGAGCTGCTGTTACGGCAAACGACGAGCGCTATCAAGCACTATATGGCGAGCGCTGGCCAAACTTTAGTTTCAAAAATTTAATCAGGTAAACATCATCGAAATGTAAAATAATTGCCAACCGCATGATTGCGGTTGCATGCACCTCAACTATAACCGCACGCAGAGAAAAACATGGTTACTACATGGTCACGGCAATAATAATATGTTCTCCACAATAAAAATATGTTCTTCGCAACCATAGCATTTTTAACTGAATTTATTTTTGACAATAGTACAATTGCTGCAATATTAATATTGTTGAAATGTTACAATAGTATTATTGCCAAATTTAAAAATAAAAATGTGGTTATATCAACAATATAAATATGGTTGGTGCGACAGAAGCATTGTGTTTTGAATTTTAAGTTAACAATAATATGTTACGGCAATCATACTGTATGATTGCAATTTATCTTCATTTAAATATGCTTTTTAGAACAAAAGTTATTGGTACGGATCTAATGCAATAATAGTACATTTTTAACGAAATTACATTCTGGTATGTTTAGCTCGTTTGTTTTATTTCGGTCTGTTGCTTTTACACATTGAACAGGGATTAAACCGGCTCAAGACCTCTTGCTTCTATATTGAAATAGAAGACAAGTTTTTAACAAAATGGCAAAGTGACATTGATTTTCGTGGCTGCACACTACTTTTATCATGATTTCGGGTCCGTGACAACCCTCTTCAGAAAGCCTTGCTGCAATTGTTGAAAGTAAAACCGAACTCTATAAGGCCAGGCTCTCCACAAACGAATGAGAACTACTGTTGTAAACCTTACTTTTCAAGTTTTCTTCACACAATTGCCCACGAAAATACAACTCACTCTTGCCAGCTCTAAAGAGACTCCACATCGAGAGCCATCAATAGATTTCTTTTACAACAACGTGTGTGTGTGTTGTAAAAAGAGAGGGTTGTCACGGACCCGAAATCATGATAAAAGTAGTGTGCAGCCACGAAAATCAATGTCACTTTGCCATTTTGTTAAAAACTTGTCTTCTATTTCAATATAGAAGCAAGAGGTCTTGAGCCGGTTTAATCCCTGTTCAATGTGTAAAAGCAACAGACCGAAATAAAACAAACGAGCTAAACATACCTACATGCACGGCACGGCACACAAGTTGACATAGTCAACTAAACTCTTTTTACAACACACACACGTTGTTGTAAAAGAAATCTATTGATGGCTCTCGATGTGGAGTCTCTTTAGAGCTGGCAAGAGTGAGTTGTATTTTCGTGGGCAATTGTGTGAAGAAAACTTGAAAAGTAAGGTTTACAACAGTAGTTCTCATTCGTTTGTGGAGAGCCTGGCCTTATAGAGTTCGGTTTTACTTTCAACAATTGCAGCAAGGCTTTCTGAAGAGGGTTGTCACGGACCCGAAATCATGATAAAAGTAGTGTGCAGCCACGAAAATCAATGTCAATTTGCCATTTTGTTAAAAACTTGTCTTCTATTTCAATATAGAAGCAAGAGGTCTTGAGCCGGTTTAATCCCTGTTCAATGTGAAATTACATTCTTTTAAAAAAGCTGCTTTGGCTTTGTTTAACTAAAGTATTTTTAATAAAAACGTTTACGTTTATTTAAACTTACTTTTTCTGCTGTGAAATACATCACTCCTATTATTTTGAATTTTATGTATTTTTGAATAATTTTCAAAATTCAAATCTATTGTTGACAACTTCAACCAATTCTAATAAATAATATTGGGGATCATATTATGGTTGTAGGGATCATAACATGGTTGCGTGTGAATCATGCTATGGTTGTGAGGTTCATACTATGGATGTATATGAAACATATTATGGTTTTTAGGATCATACTATGGTTGTGGAGATCATAGTATGGTTGAGTGTGAATCATATGGTAACATGGTTATGTGTGAATCATACTATTGTTGTGAGGATTATAGTATGTTTGTATTTGAATCATACTATTGTTGTGAGGATCATAATATTGTTGTAGCACAACCATATAGTCAACAATAGTATTATCCTCTTCGAATATTGTCACCACAACCATACTTTTTTTCTGCGTGCGAATGTTAGTTGGTGCTCTGTAACATTCAGTAATTGTAACTAAAGTAACGTTTGAAAATACAAAAAATCCGAACCTCTAGAAAAGATTTTTGGATCTAAAAGTCCACATGCCGCACTTATTTAACAAAAAAATTTTAAATTTTTAGTAGAGTCAAGAAACTGTTTCCTTTTATACTTGCAGTACTCTTAAGCAAAGGTAGGGTCATGTCGAGGAAACAGAGAATCATTTTTACTGAATAAATCAGATAAAACGATTTGCTTAGAGCAGTCATAATAGGATTATTTTCGCTTATGGTTACAGAAACAAAATGTTGGCAAAACTATTGGTTGCCACAACCTGTTATGGTAACTAAATATAAGTATATTTAATGCGTTTCATTGATATGACCGATCAATTAGTTGTCTTCAATACGATGATCATATTCATTATATTGTGGTATGTCTAACTAAATACTCGTATCCAATACGATTATAAACATTTGGTGTTTGAGACCAAAATTCTTTTTTTACACCGCAATTTTAGTGGTTTAAACCGATTTCCAACCAATTTTTTTTCTGCGATCATTGTAAGCTCTAAAAATAATCCGGTTACATATAACAAAACATTTAGTTGGATGTACTAAAGGGTGGCCTAAATAAGACCAGCTGATGTGAAACACAAATAACTTTTTTATTTTTTAACATAATTCATTTTTTCTTTTTGCAGATTATAACTGAACTCTTGGAAATTTAAAAAGAATACGTACAGTCCACAACAACGCATTAAAATTATCGATTTTGATTATTCTTCTCAACGATCAATTGTTCTGACGCAGCGAAATTATAGCCGTTTTTTTTAACGTAAGATCAGCGCCCACATCTTCCATGATTACAAGTTTACTTCGCCATATTGAGGAACTGGGCTCAGTTGCCGACCGTCCAGGAAGAGGTGCTCATCGAAATATTCGTACTGAAGAGAACGTGGAAGCTGTGCAGCAGAGTGTTGCAAATGATATCATCTGTCTCAACTCGTCGCCGTTCCGCCCAATTGGGTGTACCCAGAACAATATTACAGAGAATCTTAAAGTTGGATCTTAAGATGTATCCATACAAAGTTCTAACTGTGCAACAAGATGGAGCCACTGCGCATACTGCTAGACAAACTATGCACATGCTGCGTGAAATTTTTGGTGAACGCATAATTTCAAAAAATTCAGATTTCCCTTGGCCTTGGCGATTTTTTTTATGGGTATATTTAAAAGACAAAGTGTATGTTAACAAAACACAGACACTTGGACAGCTCAAGCAGAATATTCGAGACGAAATACGGCGCCTGCAACCAGAAACATTACGCCGTGTAATGCAAAATACGCTAAAAAGAGCCAATGCCTGTATCGAGCGAAATGGTGGTCATTTGTCTGATGTCATATTTCAGACATAGTCACGTTAAATTTCCATAAAATGTATTTAACATATGTGACGCGAAAATAGAAAGGGACCTAAGAGAGCCATTTTAAAGAGAGCCATATTAAAGATTAAAATACGTGTATCTTTGGTGTACCATCACTTTCATAAAACGCGCATATCTCTGGGAGGGCACACTTTTGGGGCATGGGATCGGTCTTGTTCGATGCTCAGATGTTGTCCACATCAAAAAAAAGTGAAAATTGATTTTTTTTACCCTTAGGTCCCTTTCTTTATGCGCTGTCACAAATACAAATAAATCATTTAAAAAACCGTAATTACAAGAGTTATATGTGTTTAACAGCACTAGGTCTCATTTGGGCCACCCGTTACAATAGAATCATAGCAATTATCTTATGTTACGTCGAATCTAACTTAAATTAAGATTGTTAATATTCGGTGATTGTCTTCCTGTCCAACAGAATTTTCCTTATTCGGGCCAAATTTTTAACTTTATGTAAAAATAAAATACTTCTTCTCTACTCATTGATATTTTTTAAAAAAAAAACACTATTCCTTTGGAAACAAATTCTCCTTTTCCCATAAACACTCATGATTCAAGGGTCCTGCCATGTCCTTTAACCCCATTAATTTTACCACCTTCGTACTCCTGCATTGTGTCGTTAGTCTGGTGGCAACTATAAATCTTAGACATTTATGCTGGTAGTGGGACAAAAACTACGTGATGTTCCCACACTGTTGTTGCCATTGCCGTTGTGCGTTGCTTTATGCAGTTGCAGCAACTTTAACAATGCCCTGCCGAAGACCATATTGACGCACCCGTATTTGTGCTTCATCCTCTAGACGGAACAAACAGTGGCAAAGAACGCCATAGAGAACATTATTTTTGTGGCATCTTATATGGGCCGCCGTCGCTATGATACAGACATGTCACTCAAACATGTCTGCATCTCACTACATGACTGTATAGCATCGTGGCGTGCGTGTGTCGTCTTCCCAAAACTTGGAAAATTCTTTTCTTTTTTTGGGAAAAGAATGAATATTCCTCTGCTTGGAGAAGCCCCAAGAAGGATTGCTTCTCCTTTTTGGACAAACTTCTATTGTCGTTGATGTTCCCTTTCCGTGATGGAGTTTTTCTGTTCGCTCTCGCCAACAACTGATGGCACTCGTATCCGGTCATAAAGTCTCACATCTAAGGCAGCCCCTTATTTATGTATGCTAGTCAGAATCACACTTAAACGACGGCCATCTGATAAATGGGTAAAAATTAAAGTGAGGGGTATGTTAATCGTAGGAACGTATACCCTACTAGAGTGTCCAAAACCGAAAACCGACATTCCGGTTCTTAGGTCCAAACCTGACAGTGGGTTTCCTAAAAATAGCTAAAACCCGACATGTCGGTTTACCCAGTTTTTCGCTGTCGGGTTTTCAGTTTTGTGGTTCGTGTATGTAGAAGCAAGGAAAAATCATTATATTCAAGTACAAAATGAACTGATCTATGACATCCATTTTAATTCCGATTTCAATCAAGTTTGGTATGATTTATTTCGATTGACAAACGATACATTTTGGTCTGATTTAGGCTTATTTTTTTCATATTGTCATGGACCCAAAAATGGCTTTCCATATACATGGATATGGATATATGTGACAGCGCATAGAGAAAGGGACCTAAGGGTAAAAAAAATCAATTTTCATTTTTTTTCTTTTTTTTTTGATGTGGACAACATCCGAGCATCGAATGAGACCGATCCCATGCCCCAAAAGTGTTCCTTCCCATAGATATGCGCGTTTTATGAAAGTGAAGTCGACGATTCTAAGCGCAAATAGAAAGGGACCTAATCTTTAAAATTGCTCTGCTGAGCAAAACTTTTCATCAACTTTTCACTTTTTTTTTGATGTGGGCAACATCTGAGCATCGAATGAGACCGATCCCATGTCCCAAAATTGTTCCCTTCCAGGGATATGCGCGTTTTATGAAAGTGAAGTCGACGATTCTAAGCGCAAATAGAAAGGGACCTAATCTTTAAAATGGCTCTCCTGAACAAAACTGATTTTTAACCTTAGGTCCCTTTCTATTTTGCGTGTCACATATACACGCAGAGAAAAGATATGGTTACTATATGGTCACGGCAACAATAGTATGATCTCTGCAAAAAAGTATGGTCGTCGCAACCATAGTATTGTTTTTTGAACTTTAATTTGACAATAGTATGAATGCGGCATTGTTGCCAAATTTAAAAATGAAAATAAGGTTGTAGCAACAATATAAATATGGTTGGTGGAACAATAGTATTGTTTTCATGGATTTTATGTTAGCAATAACATGATTACGGCAATCATACCGGCAAAATTATACTTTTTTTTTAATTTGACAATGTTATTTTTACGAATCTTACGCAATAATAGTAAAAATAATTAAATTTTTTCCAAACAATCTACGAATTATTATAACTGAAATATTTTTAATAAATATTTTTTTTTACTGTTTAATAAATCACTCCTATTATTACATAGCTTACAACTTAACAACTTAACCCAATCCTTACAAACAATGTTGGGGATCATAGTATGATTGTGTGTAAGTCATACTATGGTTGTGCGGATCATACTATGGTTGTACGTTAAACATACTATGGTTATGAGGATCATAATATGGTTGTGGGGATCATAGTATGGCTGAATGTGAATAATAATATGGTTGTGGAATCATAGTATGATTGTTATGGGGATCATAGTATGGTTGTGTGTGAATCATACTATTGTTGTGCTGATCACAATATTGTTGTGCCACAACCATATAACCAACAACAGTATGATGCTCTTCGAATATTGTTACCCCAACCATACTTTTTTTCTGCGTGTATGGATTTAAAATGATTATATAAAGTTACATATGAAAATAAAATTACACTGGTCAACACTAAATTTGCGGCAGAAGGTTGGATAGTCAGTTTTAGTTGATTTGGGGCTGCTGTTTACGAATCTGGCCTCCGATTTGCCAGGTAAGCTCTAGTTTGGGAGAAAGACATTTTCATTACATCTGATCGGGAAAATATTTTTCATTCAAGGCAAAAGGTTTATACTTGGTTTTTTAATTCTAAAAAACCCAACAGTCTAGTTTTTTTACATTAAGGTTTTTAAAAACCCCCAAATTCATATTTCGGATACCCCCGATTTTTGGCACTCTAATAGTGACAACTGCTTTACAACAAGTGAAATATCGTACAAATCTGTTAAAATCTGTAGTTTTGTAGAGCATGATGTACGAGTATACTTATACATATTTTACACACCTTTTCGAACTATACCTTTAGCTAAAATGTTCATGTTACCTCTAATGGACCCTACCTATAGCTGTGTGAATTTTCATGGACCAACACACAGAGAACAAGTTCATTGCCACAACCGAATTTTTTGAAAACCGAATGATGTTTTACGAACCTCGAGTACTCTATCAGCACAACCGAATGTTAATCGGTGCTCTGTAATTTTCAGAAATTGGAACTGAAGTATCGGTGAAACATACGAAAACTGTTTACACACTAAAAGTACTCTAAAACATAGGGAGGGTTAAAACGAGTAAAAAGAGAAAAAGATAATAGAAAAGTTTACTGAAATCATTGAATAAATCGAATGGCCTCAAGTCAGTAGTAATCGAATTGTTTAATTTACAAAGCCTTTTTTGAAAAATGCTATTAAACAACCCATTTTATTTTTTAAAAAAAATAGTTATCACCAGTAACAATTGGTTGCAGCAACAAATTGTTTGCGAATCTGTTGGTTGCCACAATTGGATACCTTTTCCCCTTTTTTTACATCACCGATTAATGTGTACAATACGAGGACCACATTAATCATTTTGCGGTATATCGAACCGAATATCCATTACAATTACAAACATTTGGTGATTGCAACCGAAATTTTTCTTTCGCAACTGAATTTTTTGTAGTTCCAAGCGACTTTCTAATATTTTTTTATGTGTGTATGACAAACACCACATATACAGGATGGGCCAAAAGGGGTCTAAAAATGTAATTACTTTTTCGTTTATATACTTTTTTTCAGTTAATATTGGGTGATCCAAGTAAAGATACTTTTTTCAATAGCCTTTTTTGACAGACAGACACGTGTCGTTTCATGCTGTCATACTATTTTTTTTAGTATTGTTTGGCATTTCATCATGGAAAGACTTACGCCTGAACAACGTTTACAAATCGTTCGACTTTATTACGAAAATTCACGTTCTGTGAGGAATGTGTTTCGTGCACTTCGTTCAACTTATGGTCAACATAATCGGCCTACTGAGCGTACTATTCGCAACACCATCACCCATCTTGAGACCCAGCATTCATTATTGGATAATATTCGACCGAATAGACCACGTCCAGCATGCAGTGAAGAAAATGTAGCGGCCGTAGCTGAGTGTACACCAAGGCCGTGGAGAGTCGATTTGGCGCCGTTCGCAGCAACTCGGACTGAAGTATGGAACGACTTGGCGCATTTAACGTCGAGATCTTAAATTGAAAGCGTACAAAATACAGCTTGTGCAAGAACTGAAGCCGCCCGACGTTCCCAAGCGACATCGCTTCGCTCTATGGGCTCTTGAAAAGTTCCAAGAAGATCCGACGTTTTCGAGCCAAATTTTGTTCAGCGATGAGGCCTATTTCTGGCTCAATGGGTATGTAAACAATCAAAATTGCCGCATTTGGGACGAAGAGTAACCAGAAGAGGTTCAAGAGCTGCCACTTCATCCAGAAAAAACAACGGTTTGGTGTGGTTTGTGGGCCGGTGGAATCATCGGTCCATACTGATGTCGGTGAGAACGTAACCGTCCATAGCCATCATAACCGGCTATTTGATGCCTGAAATTGAATCTCGGCGAAATTTGGTTTCAACAAAACGGCGCCATTTCCCAGACATCGCATCAATCAATGGATTTATTGGGAGAACACTTCGGTGAGCAGATAATTTCACGTTTTGAGCCGATCGATTGGCCACCAAGATCGTGTGATATCACACCGTTAGAATTTTTCCTGTGGGGATATGTAAAGTTTAAAGTTTATGCAGACAAACCCGCTTCGTTTCAGGCCTTGGAGCAAAACATCATGCGTGTCAGTCGCCAGTTACCAGTCGATATGCTCGAACGGGTCATCGAAAATTGGACTCAACGGATGGACCATCTGAGACGTAGCCGCGTTTCATAGACATAATATTCTTTCAAATGATAATAAACATTCCCCATTCAATTTGAATTTTCTGTGTTTTTTCTTTAAAAAAGTAGGGAACCTCGAAATGGGTCACGCGTTTTAAATAACACTTGGAGAATAAATAATGGAGAGATTTACAACTGAACATAGAACCAGAATAATAGAATGTTAATATTTAAATCAGCGATCAATTATTTGAACGTAAACGCATGAGTGATGAAGCCCATTTTCATTTGAATGGCTTTTGTTAATAAGCAGAACTGTAGGTTCTGGGGTTCTGAAAATCAAAGAGACATTCATCAACGCCAATTGCATCCCATTAGGTGAACAATATGGTGTGGGATCACATCTGCAAATACGAGTATCATTGGGCCTTACTTCTTCGAGAATGCAGATGGAAGTGCTGTAACCGTAAATGGAGAGCAGTATTGGTTTATGATAGAAAATTGTTTACGTCCTGCTCTTGAAAACAGATCTGAGATGTGGTTTCAGCAGGACGGAGCCACTGCCCGAGCCACAATGGCACTTTTAAGTAAAATTTTTTGAGAGCGAATCATTTCTAGAAAGTCAAAAATTTTTGGCCAGCGCGATCGCCAGATTTGTAAGCTCCCGACTATTTTCTTTGGGGTTATTTGAAGGAGCGAGTATATGTGAACAAGCCTGAGATAAAACTCCAACTCAAGGCGAACATTGTTGCAAAAATTCGACCGCTACAGCCACAAATTTTGAAAGGTGTTATGAAAAATGGTCTAAAACGAGCCCATCATTTCGAAGCTGAAAACGAGGGTCATTTAAGTGACATTATTTTTCATACTTTTTGTAAAAGAAAATCCATTTTTTATATTATATAATCTGAGAAAAGAAATAAAAAAAATTAATAAACGGAAAAGTTATTAAAGTTTTTAACCCCATGGTAACTTTTGGCCCACCCTGTATTAGAGACTTATCTACAAAATATTTTTTTTTAAACACTGTGTAGGGAAGAGCTTGCACGAATGGTGTTCATCTATCTAGATGGCAGTCGTGTAGCCAGATGCCACCTGAAACAATCTCGGAATTTTGTTTCTATTTGATATAAGGGATGACTTACAAAAGTATTTGGTTTGGACAAGTTAAAATCGAACAAAATATCCTTTCGTATACCTTTATGAAAACTTAGTTCTGCAAGTTTTCTAAGTGGACCTCTGTTTAGCAGCACTGTATAATGTGAAAGATGCAGCCACGTATGTCGTATGGCGACAATGTAGTTATACCTCGTACCACTTTTATCTAGCACTTATACCGTCCCTCGTACACACATACTAAATGTGCCCAACACAAAAGCATTTCCGTTTTCGAATAAACTTTTTAATATCCTCTCACATACATAGAAACACACACACACACTCTTACATGCAGTGAAATTACATCCGCTGTGCGCAGGAAAGTGAGTTAGAGTTGCATTGACCCTATTAACGTACGAGGTACTGCCACTGCCGCATCCACCATGATAACCCGGCAAAGTAACAGTAAACGCCATTCGACTCATGTGCATTCCACTCATGTGTTACTGCCACTTCTTCGGCAACGTCTTCTCTGTAGATCCCGTGATGTGGTGTTGTTTGTTCGTTTTTGTTTGTGTTGCAATTTTACCACAGACTACAGATATTGCCCCCTCTGATGCTATAAATATTATTTTTACAATTTAATTTGTTGCTGCTACTGTCTCGCTGATAATTAACTAATTTGGCATCGTTAGTTCCCCCGTCGGTGGTCGGCTATTGTTTTGCTGAAATTGCATCATTACTTGTGAAATATATCCTGTCAAGTGTTTTTTTTTTCTTCGCTGCTCTACACTCGCTCTCTATTTGCCAGCGAATTAGTCGTTGCTGCAAATATGGCACAAGTGCCATTACAATTTATCACTGATTACGTCTGTAATTGCATTACGAAAGAGGTCAGGGTTGCTTAATAATATTTTCACTTTTGTAATCCTTAAAGTATGCCACGAGCAAAATTGCTGCACAAAATTCACACTACACTGTCGGAATGGAGGCTGTACCATGTGTCTTCGGTTCGCTTTTCGGCAATTTATGCAATGTCCTTATAAATCTAGAATGACTTACGCCGTGTTGAGAATGTATGGGAAAATTACCAAGCAGCTGCTAAAGCTCCTAAAAGTAGGCAATGAAATTTAAAAATGGTTTTTGTGAAGCAAAATTTTGGAAAGTGGTCTGTTGATTTGCTAAGGATTAGCAAAGATTTATAGTAGATTTGTTGATTTTTGAGACGTTGTATGAGTCAGTTCTTTTCAGAACTTCTCATCAGCCTAGAAATAGGTTATGATTAATTAAGGCAAAATTATCCTAAAAGCAGGCTATATTTTTACCTCATTTTGTTTCAAGAGGTAGCGCAAATACATTTGAAATTACTGAAGGAATGTAAGCCCAACGGAATTTTAGTAATAAGTTTGAACATGTGAACGGGTCGAATTCAATGCCAACCAAACCAAAGTGTTTGGAGTTTGCGTATGGATTTTGGCGCAACTTGCCCATGAAGTGTTGTCTTTTGCGCGTGATGACAATGCTGAAAACTGTCCTAAAACATAGTCTATGGTATGAATAAATATAACATATTCGCCAAGACCTACATCACGTGCAAATTTTGAGTTTTGCTGCAGTTGCGTGAGTTTTTAAAAAACTGAATTGTCTTTGCACAAATGTCGACAAATATAAATCATGCATACATTTTGATTTCTGATGTTCCTATATTTTATTAAATACCTTATTTCTTGCCCAAATCGTAGGCGAATTTCGATGTACGTTAATAATGATGTTGTGTTCCAGAGTCTGTTACAATTGAATTGAAGCGAGTGAAACTGATCCGGAATTTAGATTGAAAAGTGTGAAAAAATAATACTTTTCGTTTAATTATATGTATATTAAAAAAATGGAAAACGAGGGCTGCTATATATATTTCTGACCTAAATAATGAAAATGCGAATATATTTCATCAAAAATGTTTTTATTGTTTTTCAAAGTATTCTCCAGCATGATTTATACACTTTTGCAGGCGCTCAAACCAATTGTCGAAGCACATTTTCCACTCCGATTGAGACACCTCCAAAACATGGTTTTTGAACGCTTCAAAAGCATCTTCTGGCGAAGAAAATTGTTGACCACGCATTTTTTTCTTGATGTGCGGTAATAAAAAGAAGTCATTGGGTGCTAAGACAGGGCTGTACGGCGGATGACCAATCAGTATGACGTTTTGGCCGGTCAAAAAGGCGCTGGTTTGAGCCGATGTGTGAGAGCTCGCATTGTCGTGGTGCACAATGATTCGTCTTCTCTTGTGCGTTTTTCGAATTTTTTCGAAGACTTCAGGCAAACAAATTGTGGTGTACCACTCAGCATTGACCGTCCTACGTTGCTCAAGCGGAACAGTTGCCACATGACCAGTTTTGCCGAAGAAACAGGCGATCATTTGCTTCGAAGTGCTTTTTCCACGAACAACTTTCATTGGATTTGGCTCGTCTTCGAAGACCCATGCGGTCGATTGCTGTTTTGTTTCGGGCTCATACGCATAGATCCATTATTCGTCACCTGTAACGATCTTGTTAACGTCTTTTGAAGCACCGCGATCGCATATTTGCAAAATTTCTTTGCACCAATCGACACGAGCTTTTTTTTTTTGAGCGATTGTCAAATTGTGCGGGATCCAACGAGGACAAACCTTGTTTACGGCCAGGTTTTCATGCAATATCGAATGTATGCTGGTGGAAAAAATGCCCAAGGATGACTCCATCTCACGGTATGTCACATGACGATCTTGCACTATCAGTTCACGCACGGCATCAATGCTCTCTGGCTCAACGGCCGTTATTGGACGACCTTTCTTTGAGCGAGCGTCGGCCACGATTGAATTCATTAAACCAGTTTTTCACAGTGCTATAGGATGGTGCTTCATCGCCATACAAAGATATAAGTTCATCGATGCACTCTTGTCGTGATAATCCACGTCGAAAGTTGTGAAAAATGATCGCACGAAAATGTTTAGGAGTTAATTCCAATTTCTGCCAAATTGATTTTTTCAGTTCGCTGTAAACAACACAAATGATGCTCGTACGTCAAAACGTTCTGAGTACGTTTATGCTAAAAAATATCCATCGTATCAGTGGAAATGTCAGATGGCGCAAGGCAACACTTAGTGTTGCCTAGGCCAGAAATATATATACAGCATCTTTACCAGTTTCCACGCACGTTTTGACTCTAAAGCGTGGTCCAACTAAAACGCACGATGTAAATATAACAAAAAGTTTGAGAGAATAATCTTAATATTTAGCTCGTTTGTAATCCCTGTTTATTTAACTTAATATTTTATTACGATGGAAGGATCTACGTCAATTATGTGTGGAATAAAATATCGGCTAAAAGCTCCCCACAGCTCTCTCCGATGGTTCTTATTTTTAATGACTGAGATTTAATGGAGTTTCAATGTCGTAAATGTGCCGAATTATCTTATCCATAAGCTCGTGAATTGTTCCTTGCTTTTTGCATACACTTTTTCTTATAAATATCCCCACATTGCTAGTGGACTAGATAAAAATTGAACTTCACTTTTGTGGTAGAAATACCGATGTCAACTCCGGTGGGACAAGATTTGGTTAAAGTGCAGTTGGTTGGGCAGCGGTTAAAAAAAATGAAGTTTTAGTTATCATCACTAATAATTGGTTACAAAAACAACAATTTTGCAAAACTATTGGTTACCACAACTTGTGGTTCTGGAAAGGAAATGCTATTTTTGCTTTCAGTGGTATGACCGCGCAATAAGTTGTGAGAGGAGTAGGATGATAATTTTTATCATCTTGTGGTATTTCGAACCAAATATCCATTACGATTATAAACATTTGGTGTACCGTACCGTATACAAAACTTGAATTAAATCTCCATAATCATCACTTCATTTTTCCACCTCCACTAAACGAATCTTCCCACGGCCTTCTTTACAATTTAAATACATGCAGCATATGTCTTTTGTGGTTACCGAAGAATTTCATACAATACTTTGCTGGATTTTTGAAATTGTTGTGCTTGACCTTTTCTGTGGCCTTTCTGTGGGAATTTTTAAAATTCAAATAATATTAAATTCTCAAAGTAGGCAGTGCACATTACCACAACCTTTAACCTTTAAAGAGTGCGACGCAACTCAAATGTGTAACAATTCTTTGGAAAATTAATTTAGAAAAGTTTAAAGTTTTTTTGGTTTCAACAATTCGTAGAATATCGATTTAATGAATGCCGGCATACACGGCGTTTCTATTTCTTTAAGGTTTCTTGAAGGTGTCAAAGTTACCAACGTCTTCTTGCTGCTCAAATATTTAGTATGGATTCTCATTTCATCATGCATCATTTTATATTTGCAGAACGTTTAAAAATTACTAAAAATTGTATTAAAATTTCAGGTCGCACACAGAAAAGAGATTTGTTGCAACAACCGAATTTTTAGCCAACCGAATGTTTGTGGTAGTACGTACTATCCATGTATTCTATCGCCACAACCGAATTTTGAATGGACACTCGGCAATATTTATGAGAAGGAACTGACACTATCGGTTGAAGAGACAAAGTATCGGTAACCCTAAGTAATTATGATGACTATTGAAACTGCTTTTTCATGTACTGATTGTGGGTTATAAGAATCAGAAAATTCGGTTGTCATTATCACGAACATTGGTTAACTAAACCAACTGATATTTAAATTTTATGTACTAATAAATTTTATTATTAAATTTTATTATTAATTAATAAATTTAATTTAAAAATATTGATTCTAAAACCGTTGCCATAACCGGTTGTGGCAACCAATAGTGTCACTAAATTCAGTTGTTTTTACCGATAATTGACTGTTAGAATCGTAATATAATTGGCAACAAAAATAATTTGTGGACAATAGTGTGAAGAAAACTTGAAAAGTAAGGTTTACAACAGTAGTTCTCATTCGTTTGGGAAGAGCCTGGCCTTATAGAGTTCGGTTTAATTTAAACAATTGCAGCAAAGCTTTCTGAAGAGGGTTGCCGGTTATGGCAACGGTTTTAGAATCACTGGCCCGAAGTCATGATTAAAGCGGTGTCCAGCCACGAAAAGCCATGTCACTTTGCCGTTTTGTTGACAACTTGACTTTTATTTAAGTATGTATAGTTGCAAGAGGTCTTGAGTTGGTTAATTCCTGTTCCATGTGTAAAAGCAACAGACCGAAATAAAACAAACGAACTAAAAAAAAAGTTAATCCAACTGAAATGTTGTAGTTCGTGCAGTAAAAATACGTAACAGGAATTTTGCTGTGGGATCGGTGTTATCATGGCCTCAAGTCGCAGGGAGTTCTTCTCACCGTGAAAACGTGTGAGTGTGATAATACTGTCATTGACTCTAGGCGGCCAGCCATACGGAGATTGGTGCCCAGTGAAGAACACATAGCCGCTAAAAGGTAAAAGAGTCATAGATGTCGATTCGTTAGCGCTCAGCATAATTCAGGAACGCACAAGAGTCAACCAGTTATATTTCCAATTTGAATTTGGGCCTACATGGGACATAGACCCGAATAAAAAAAGTTAGCCTCCGGTCGAGTCTTATTTTTGGCTCAGCGGCTATCTCAACAATCATAATTGTCATTATTTGAGCAAGCACATTCCAGCATTGTTTGACCAGGTTGGTTAGGTAACGTGACCGCCCGAGTAGCACAGCAGCTTTAAGCAGCAAGTTGGAGCAAAATACATTATATTGACGGCAGACGCAGAGGAAATGTTTAACCGTCACCTTCTTTTTTACAATGTCGATGCTACGGAAGTGCTCATATTTCTGCAAGTTCAGACGTCGCACATGGTTGCCAGTAAAGCAGCCAGTACTATTGTGGGCAATAAGAAGTCTGGATCGATTCCGGTTGCATTGAAACTATGTTTTTCTCGAGATTAGGATTTTTTTTTTATTATTTTTGGCATTATCCGACAACGATTTCGTACGCCTTGAAAATAATGAAGTCGTCTATAAGTTGACCCTTTATAGGACAACAATTAAATAAATCGAGACGGGGCGTACGCCATTCCCGGCTTACAAAAATTCAACGCACGAGTTATTTACATTAGGAATTATCGCAGAGGTTAACTCAATTAAAAGTGCAATGATCGAGCCTTAGCGAGAATGTCGTTCAGACCTCACCGTGAATGTTGTGCAGTTTCGATGATTTAAAGGCTCTCTCTTGTACCGCTGGACCTCTATATCTCTAGATCATGAAGGTCGTACCTGATCTGCCTGGTCGAAGACATCCTCTCCATGAGTTGCTGGATGGAATGACTATGGCGATGACACCCAAGCCGATACTGCTTCGACAGCAGGAAATTGTGTCTGCTCACGACGAGGACCATCGTCTCCTCGGAAGACCCTGCGTCGTACACACGTTCGACCACAACGCTGCGTTTTTCGGTACAAACCGACCAATCGTCAACAAGGCTTCTTTGTCGGCTCTCCAACATGTGCAGAGGATCGGAAAAGGCTGTCCAATGTGGCCCTAAGGATTTTGGGGTAATTCGTCGTCGGGAATTTTAGAGGGGTAGAGGTTAAACTAAGCCGGGGATACCACTTCACCTTGGGGAACTCCTTGTTTTACTCTACGGGGCTTCAACTTCTTGACTCGAAATTCTACATATGTGACAGCGCATGGAGAAAGGGACCTAAGGGTAAAAAATCAATTTTCACTTTTTTTTTTTTAATGTGGACAACAACTGAGCATCGAATGAGACCGATCCCATGCCCCAAAAGTGTTCCCTCCCAGAGATATGCGCGTTTTATTAAAGTGATGGTACACCAAAGATACACGTATTTAAATCTTTAAAATGGCTCTTCTGAACAAAACTGGTTTTTACCCTAAGGTCCCTTTCTATTTTGCGCGTCACATATGACTGGCCCTCATACATATAGTTTACGACCTAACGTTTCAAACTGGGCGGAAGGGACGATTCTGCGATATCCTCAAACAGAGTAGCATGATTGACCGTAGTAGGGTCCAGAGCCACGAGGACCGTCCTGTCGTTGGGGTTGTTCTGGTTAAGGCAGTGACTTATAGCTGTGGTGTTGGCGTTTAAAGGAGTTATTGAGCTGCTGGCGGAACCCATATTGATGATTGTCACATGGAGGATGTTTAATCAGGCTGCGGGGGAGCAGTGCTTCAAGCGTCTTTGCTACTGGCGAAAGCAAGGAGATCGGCCCGTACGAATCTCCATTGCTTGCTCCTTTGCCTGGCTTCGGTAGCGGTACCTCTCTGCTGATTTTCCACGTTTCGGCAACTAATTGAGTGGCTAGACAACAGTTTGAGTACTTTGGTCATGTACTCTACTCCCGGGGTATCCAAGTGCTTCAACATCAGTATTGAGATGTTTGGACCCAGAGCCTTTGATGACTATGCGCTGTGAATGACATGGGCAGCTTCGCCAAAAGTAAATTATGGTGGTGCCTTTTCGGCTCGAAGAGCGCGAATCGTTCTTTACACCAAGCGTCTTGCTTATAACCCATGTGTGTTTGGTTTGAGAGTGTGGCTCAAGATATATTCTATAGGTAACAACAACAAAATATCAGAATAACAAACTAATTAAACATCGCACTGGATTGAATTGGAAAAGATCTAATGCAGGCCAAGTTCAAGAGTAGGCTGTAGTGCCAACCAAAGTTCATCGGTTGAATGAAAAACATGCAATATATCTACTTTTAGAGTCCACCCTACAAGAGCTGCTATATATATTTCTG
Source organism: Hydrotaea diabolus (assembly GCA_963513945.1). Taxonomy (NCBI): domain Eukaryota; kingdom Metazoa; phylum Arthropoda; class Insecta; order Diptera; family Muscidae; genus Hydrotaea; species Hydrotaea diabolus. The sequence goes on from OY740718.1 coordinate 91,576,346, forward strand.
GCCTAATAATGAAAATGCGAATATATATCATCAAAAATGGTTTTATTGTTTTTCAAAGTGTTTTTCAAACCAATTGTCGAAGCACTTTTCCACTCCGATTGAGACACCTCCAAAACATGGTTTTTGAGCGCTTCAACAGCATCTTCTGGCGACAAAAATCGTTGACCAAGCATTTATTTCTTGATGTGAGAGAATAAAAAGAAGTCATTGGGCGCCAAGTCAGGGCTGTACGTTGGGTGATCCATCAATTTGACGTTTAGGCCGCTCATAAAGGCGCTGGTTTAAGCCGAAGTGTGAGAGCTGGCATTGACATGGTGTCCAAAGATTCGTCTTCTCTTGTTCGTTTTTCGTATTTCTCCGAAGACTTCAGGCAAACAAATTGTAGTGTACCACTCAGAATTGGCCGCCCTAAGTTGCTCAAGCGGAACAGTCGCCACATGACCAGTTTTGCCAAAGAAACAGGCAACCATCTGCTTCGAATTCTTCTTCCACGAGCAACTTTCGTTGTATTTGGCACGTCTTCGAAGACCCACACGGTCGATTGCTGTTTTGTTTCGGGCTCATTCGCAAAGATCCATGATTCGTCACCTGTGACGATCTTATAAACGTCTTCAGAAGCACCACGATCGTATTTTTTTTCTTTGCACCAATTGACACGAGCGTTTTTTGAGCGATTTTCAAATTGTGCGGGATCCAACGAGAACAAACCTTTTTTACGGCCAGGTGTGCATGCAATATCGAATGTATGCTGGTGGAAGAAATGCCCAAGGATGCGTCTATCTCACGGTATGTCACATGACGATCTTGCATTATCAGTTCAGTTTTTGAGTGCATTATCAGTTCAGTTTTTCACAGTGATATAGGATTTCACAGTGAGGAGGATCGATGCACTCTTGTCGTGATAATCCACGTCGAAATTGTGACAAATGATCGCACGAAAATGTTCACGAGTTTATTCCATTTTTTTTGCCAAATTGATTTTTTCAAGTCACTGTAAACAACACAATGGTCGTACGTCAAAACGTTCTGATTACGTTTATGCTAAAAAAATGTCAAACTTTCCAATGGAAATGTCAGATGGCTCCAGGCAACACTAAACGAAATATATATAGCAACCCTCGTAAAACTAGGCTCGTAAGTTGGTAGTTTTATTATTTGTTCAAACTCTGGTTTTAAAATTGGGCTGACTGAAGGGTGTAGTTGTTGAAACTCTTGTAACGGCCAACGTGTCCATGGGCTTCAAAACCCCATAATAAACATGAGTCCAACCCATGAACATCCAAGAAGAATAGGAACTTTTAAACATTGCGTATAACTAGGGAAGTAGATACTCAAGTCTTATAGGTGACACAACTGCCGAAATTTTCTGTTGTTCTTATCGTCTTTTATGTCAAACCTTCTCACACTAACGGCGTGCAGCCGCCGATGGATATTTACTTATCGTAGGCGCCGTCGGTTTGAACGGCGCAAATTAATTAAAGTGCAAACACTTATGAAGGGACCAATTCGCCGCCGCCAATTAAATGCCCTGCGACGCCGCCACCAAAGCTAATTTCCTATAGGCTTCAAACTCTGCACTCTACACAGTTGAATTGATTTGTGTTTCCCGCACAAAACTAAACAAATTAAAAAAGTTTCTCCAATGACCTCCGCAATTTATGCTACAAATATGTATATCTCATTTCTTACATCTACTTATCATTTCATGTCCTGCCACTCTGTCCATCACTTCCACTTGTGGATAATTAGTTGGTCTTGATGGTCTTCAAACTTTGGCAATATGTGATATCATCGCATATGTGCTTGACTTCGCCTACAAAGAGGTCAGGACTGTAAGAGATTTATCGACATCTAATCCATAAAATATGCAATGAAATTATTAAGTTTTTCCTTTGCTTGTATATTCTATGTCTCCGTCATCTGTGAGTCCGTTTAATTGCGTATTAAGCAAATATTGGTTTTGTTTTGAAGACTATATTTTCCGCGAGTGTAATAACATGTGAAATCCCTAAAAGTATGCAAGCAATTTATGATTTACGGCTTATTATATGCTCCATTTTGTCATTTCGTTTGCAACACCTCGAAAAACCCAATACAGTATATGTGACAGCGCCTAGAGAAAGGCATGTGGACAACATCTGAGCATCGAATGAGACCATGTCCCAAGAGTGTTCCCTTCCAGAGACATGCGCGTTTTATGAAAGTGAAGTCGACGATTATAAGCGCAAATAGAAAGACCCCTAATCTTAAAAATGGCTCTCCTGAACAAAACTTTTCATCAACTTTTCACTTTTTTTTTTTGATGTGGACAACATCTGAGCATCGAATGAGACCGATCCCATGCCCCAAAAGTGTTCCCTCCCAGAGATATGCGCGTTTTATGAAAGCGAAGTCGACGATTCTAAGCGCAAGTAGAAAGGGACCTAATCTTAAAAATGGCTCTCCTCAACAAAACTGGTTTTTAACCTTAGGTCCCTTTCTATTTTGCGCGTCACATATATATTCTAAATCGGCTTAAAAATCTAAGATTATATAGCATGTCCGCATGTGGAAAGAAAACTACAGGACGCACTATTGAAGCTAGGTGGCTGAAATTTTGCAGAACTATTTGTTGCTGGATTTGTAGATGACACGGTTGGTATTAATAATTGGCAAGTTCGGTGAAGAGGTAAACATTTTCCGCTTACTAGGACTCGGACAACCTCTTGAAAAATTAAAAATCCTAAACTTGAAAACGCAATATCATATAAACTATTAGGGATATAAGCCGGATATTTGAAACATATGATATTGGCATGAATCGAAACTCATTTCGGAGGAAATGTGGGCGGTGCAACGCCCCCATTAAGAAATCAAATTTATGGCTAAACTAATGAAGCTATCGTTACTCGTATTATTATATTTTATGGGGAAAATGGATAAAAGGGCTTGGCACAGCCTTCACAACCTTTACATTAATTAAGAAAAATATCTCATTAACTAATAGATGTAACATATGATGTTGGCATGAATCGAAACAGATCATGTAGGAAAAGTTGGTGGTGCAACGCCCTCTTTAAAAATCGCATCTATGGCCAAAGTAAAGTATAAGTAGTGAACCGAACGTTATGAAATTTGAGAATGAAATCAGTAATTAACCTGTTACTATAGATTATATTGTTTCCACATTAGACAAAAGGGCGTGGTCCCGCCTATACAAAGCTAAACTAATACCAATATGAATGTTTTTTTTGTGCCTGTATTGGAGGATGTTGATGTGGACGACCTTTGGTTTTTAGAAGACGGCGCTAAATGTCATACAGCCAACGAAATAATCAATTTAGAAAACGTTTGGTAAGCGCGTTATATGGTCATTCATGGCCTTCAAGATCGTGCGATTTAAAACCGCTGGACTATTTTTTGCGGGATTATGTGAAGTCGCTAGTCTACGCTGATAAGGCCGACACGATTGACGCCTCGAAAGAGAATATTCGGAGCGCTATTACTGACATACTGCCAAAAAAAAGCTTCAAAGGTGGTCGAAAATTGGGCCACTCGGTTGAAATTTATTTGAGACTGCCACTTGTCCAAAATCGTTTTTAAAACATAATGGCAAATCCTTATCTTTATACTTAAGCTAAATCCTTGGCCATAACATTAAACTATGTGCTTTATCTTCTTGAAAACCAGAAGTCTGAAAAAACACCATTTATAATTTGGATTTGATTTTTGGGACCACAGGTTACACTGTTCTGCAAAAATTAACTTTAAGCCCTCGTTTAGACAAATCCAACAGTTCCTTATGTAAAATGATCTCCTGAATTCAAATTGAATGTCGGCCCCCCACGTACAGTGGTGGCCAAAACATATGCAACTAAGATTGACTGACTTTAACAGGCTCTGTAAGTTGGCAAATTTGTACCACAAATAAGACAATAATATTTAAATAATTATTAATACGGCATTAAGATTTTAAATAATTATCAGAATGCACAGCTTTTGTTTACATTTCTTTGCTATCGGCATTTTTATCGATAAATATTATAATCGGTATGGACAAAACATATGCAACTCAACAATTTTGTTTTAAATAACGACATTTTTGCAATTTCTTTTTATCTGTTCTTCTTCATATTAATAATTCGAAAGCCTGCGTAAAGAAATTTGTAGGAATATTCAGTATTATTTTGCTATTTTATTTCAATTAAAGCTAAAATAGAGTTCGTTTTCAAATGGCACGCGATAAATTTGGATTTGAGCTCAGACAGCGAATTGTGACTGATTATTCTTCTGGAATATCACAGAAAGACATTGCCGAGAAATATAATGTTCATAAAAGTTCAATATGTCGCATTATTGCTAAGTTTAAAAAAACTTCACAAATTTCTGTTAAACACCGAGGTGGTCGACCGCGCAAGACAAGTGATCGGACGGACAATTTGATAATCAGACACGTGAAAAAAGACCCATTTATCTCTTCCTCCAAACTAACTGAAAAATTGCAAGTATCAGTTTCTGATCGAACAATTCGTAGACGTCTTTTACAGGCCTCTCTACGCGCACGACGCCATGCAAAAAAACCGCTCATATCAAAGCGTAATCAAAAAAAGCGTTTACAGTTTGCTAAAGACCATTTAAATTGACCGGAAAGTAAATGGAGGTCTATCCTGTTTAGTGACGAATCAAAATTTAACATAATTGGCAGCGATGGCATGTGTTATGTACGACGACCAGCTGGAAAACGGATCGAAGCACGTTACTGCAAAAAGACGGTCAAGCATGGAGAGGGAGTGTAATGGTGTGGGGCTGTTTTTCTGGTGCTGGTGTTGGTCCACTGCATAAAATTGTTGGCATTATGGACAGATTTATGTATAAAGACATATTGGAAAGGGTAATGCTTCCATATGCAGAGTATGATATGCCGTTGCGGTGGTCCAGCAAGACAACGATCCCAAACACTCATCGAAAGTGGTTAAATCGTGGTTTGCCGAAAATAGAGTTACGGTAATGGAATGGCCACCGCAATCTCCAGACTTAAATCCCATCGAGAACCTCTGGGAAATCGTAAACCAAAAAATTGATAGAGAAAATTGTACAAGTTCGACTATTTTGTTTCAACGACTGGAAGATGCGTGGAAATCAATCCCAACAAGCGTCATTGACAACCTAATAGCATCAATGCCTCGAAGATGTCAGGCTGTAATCAACAACAACGGATTTGCTACAAAATATTGAGTTCATTTGCATTGAACTGCGCTCGATTTTATTAGTTGCATATGTTTTTGGCCACTGAAAAATAAGAATGAATATGTATTTTTATGTTCTTTTCATACTTTACTTAAATATCTATGGAGTAGATCACTTTTTCTTAATTTTAAAGCAATAAAGTATAAAATTTCAAAATATAATTGGCTAATTTTAATTTCAGAAAAATTTTACGAAATATTTGGTAAAAGATGTATTTGGTTGCATTTGTTTTGGCCACCACTGTATAGTTTTCGGGATACCGTGACATAAATTTTTTTGGACTTTTTTCACTATTCTGCCTAAAACTTCAAAAATTCTTATCCGATTCACTTAAAAATTAGTTATAATGGGTGATCCAAGTAGATATTTTTTTCAATAGCCTTCTTTTGAAAGATCACGTGTGAGTCATGTTATTTTTGTTTAGTATTGTTTGGCATTTCATCATGGAAAGACTTACGCCTGAACAACGTTTACAAATCGTTCAACTTTATTACGAAAATTCACGTTCTGTGAGGAATGTGTTTTGTGTACTTTCAATTTATGGTCAACATAATCGGCCTACTTAGCGTAATATTCGCAACACCATTACCCATCATGAGACCCAGCGTTCATTATTGGATAAAATTCGACTGAATAGACCACGTCCAGCACGCAGTGAAGATAATGTAGCGGCCGTAGCTGAGAGTGTACACCAAGACCGTGGAGAGTCGAATCGGCGCTGTTCACAGCAACTCGGCCTGACGTATGGAACGACTTGGCGCATTTTACGTCGAGATTTTAAATTAAAAGCGTACAAAATACAGCTTGTGCAAGAACTGAAGCCTCCCGACGTTCCCAAGCGACATCGCTTCGCTGTATGGGCTCTTGAAGAAGATCCGACGTTTTCGAGTCAAATTTTGTTCAGCGACGAGGCCCATTTCTGGCTCAATGGGTATGTAAACAAGCAATATCGCCGCATTTGGGACGAAGGGCAACCAGAAGAGGTTCAAGAGCTGCCATTTCATACAGAAAAAAACAACGGTTTGGTGTGGTTAGTGGGCCGGCGGAATCATCGGTCCATATTTATTCAAAAATGATGCCGGTGAGAAAGTAACCGTCAATAGCGACCGTTATCGTGCCATGATAACCGGCTATTTGATGCCTGAAATTGAAGCTCGTGAAGCTCGGCTACATTTGGTTTCAACAAGACGGCGACACTTCCCACACATCGCATCAATCAATGGATTTATTGAGAGAACACTTCGTTGAGCAGATAATTTCACGTTTTGGGCCGATCGATTGGCCACCAAGATCGTGTGATATCACACCGTTAAACTTTTTCCTGTGGGGATATGTACAGTTTAAAGTTTATGCGGACAAACCCGCTTCGATTCAGGCCTTGGAGAAAAACATCACGCGTGTCATTCGCCAGTTACCAGTCGAAATGCTAGAACGAGTCATCGAAAATTGGACTCAACGGATGGACCATCTGAGACGTAGCCGTGGCCAACATTTGATAGACAAAATCTTCAAGAAAGAAATGACAAAGAATGTTCTATCAAATGATAATAAATTTCTTTAAAAAATTGGGGAACCTCGAAATGGATCACGCGTTATTAATTGGTAAGAAATGCATTTTTCTTGTAAATTATAAATTGTTAAAATAAAAAGTGTGGAAGTTACAGCCAAAAGAAATCAAAATTTTGTTTTCAACTGCCAATTGTACTCCAATTCTGGAGGTCTCCCACTTTTGCAAAAGAATTATAAAGAACACCCTGTAACAATTCCAACGTGGTATTATTTTTGATAATCCGACAAAAATTGCGTGAGTTATAACAGTTTTTTGTTAAACATCATAATTTTCACGATATCTCGAAAACTATACGTGATGGACCAAAACTGACATACAATTCGGATTCAGATCATTTTAAATGAGGATCAATTGGTTTCGTCCCAAGGGGGGTTTGTTGCAAAACAGTATCATTTGTTTGGGGCCGAAAAAATGGACCTATGTGATTCAAATTGGCTCAGAATTGGTTGTTGGTGCTTATAAAAATGATACAAAGTAGGGAATACACCAACGAGTAGTGATGTTAAAAGATCGATTTGTTTGCCAAAATCAATGCAGGGGAACACATTCAACCGACTAACATAGCTCCGAAATTTTTTTTTTTTGAAAAGTCTCTAGTGCCTTTACTTTCACTAGCACTTTTTCTGTGTTAAAGTTCTAAACAATAAAAAAAGAAAGAACTTAATTAAAAAACTTCGTACACAAAATTTCCAAACAAACTATAATTTTTTTGAATGTTTTCCTACGTAAGAAGAAAAAAGTAAAACTGGCAAAAAACAAAAAAAAGGTTCCGGATTTAAGCTATAACAGGGGCAGTGTAACGAATGTGTGCCGTTGGCTCTGAACTTAAGTCCTTTTTTCCGGGTGCTCGTTATGAGGCTAATGTAGACGCTGCTGCTATTGTTGTTACTTTCCAAAGCCAAAACTAACCTTGGCAGAGTTGACAAAAAAAGGAGGCTATTATTCATAAAAGGACATACAAAAAAACTACAAACACACATTTACATGGAGGGGGCAAATATGATGGCATAAAATGCTCATATTTCAACCTTAAAATGAATGGACAAAAAAAGGAGAAAACCAGAAATAGAAAACAAGTTCAGCTTCTTTTCTACGGTGTGAGTAAAAGTGGAACATGTCACCACCGGTGGTATGGTGGCGAGTGTGGATTGGTCTTAGCCTTAACCTCTGGTCCTGGGCCTCAGTATATTTGGCTCATAACAATTTACATTTTCATGTCACTGCTCGTACTGCTGCCATCGTTGCTGTTCATTTATTTTTGCTTTTTATTTCGAAAAGAAAATCACTTATACACAAAAAAATATAAATATGATTTCAAACAAGTAAAAACGTCGTTAATTTTGGCCAGCTCAAAGCTGTTATACTCTCCATCATGGATTGTGTTGCAGGTAGGGTTTTTGGGTCCCAGGGTCCATATACAACGCCTATAGGTCGAGACCTCCTAATAGAGTGCAAAATTGGACCAAACCTTGAAAATAGGTACTGTTTTTATATAACTTTATCTCCCCGAACAGTAGGGGACGATTTTTGGGCCCTACGGCCTATTGGAAAAGGCATATAATTCAGCGAAATCGTATTTTTTTTTTTTAGAAATTTCCAATGTTTTTGGGTTCACAGAGGTCCATGTTCGTAAGAAGCTATTTTTCGGCACCCTAGGCACCTTATACCCATGGGTCAATTACCTAAAATATGATATTAGCACCGGTACAAGTTCCGAATTCCACTAAGTTCCACCAGGGATTTCGTTGTAGGGACCGTTTTTTGGGTCCCAGGGTCCATTCTAAATATAGGTATATACTTCGTAAGAAAGAAAATGTTTGTAAAAATCCGAACATTACGGGACTATTTAAATACAGGTACATATTTGAATATGCGAGAAAAATTCAGTGTTTCTGGATATCCATATGTCTCCGAACGTTACGGGATGGTTTCTGCGGGCCAGGGTCCATAGACCACGCCCATAGGTCGAGGCCTTCAATTTAGCCAAATCGATAAATTGATGTTACTTTCAGATAATTCAGAAAATTTCACTGTTTTTGAGTTCCCATATGTACATGTTCGAATAGACCTATTTTTCGACAACCTGGGACCTTATACTTATACAAATGGGTCAGACCCTAAATTTCTACGAATCGGAAACTTAATGTGATTTTCAGATTTGTGACGAAATTATATTAGTTTTAGTACTCATATGTCCATAGTGCAAGGTGACTGATTTTTGGGCCCCTAAGGCCGGTCCAAATTCCAAATAGATCTAAATCTTAAATATAGGTCCACATTTGAATATATGACCAGATTTCACCATAACTGGATATCCATATGTTCCCAAAAGGGGGATTTTTGGGCACAAGGACCCATTAACTACGCCCATTGGCCAACGCATCCTATTCAGCCAAATTTACGATAATGTCATATTCAGATTTTTCAGAAAATTCCAGTGCATGAGTAATAAAGGACCCATTTTTCGGCTCCCTGGACACTTTAGATCTATGGGTCAGTATTAAATTGGATCAAAAGAATTAATAATAATGGTTTTGGCGAAATTTTATTGCTTTTAGTACCCACATGTCCACAGTTTAGGATGACCGATTTTTGTTTCCTTAAGGCCCATATGGGCCGGTCCGAATTCCAAAGTGGTCCAAATCTTAAATATAGGATTTGTGAGAAGATTTCACCGTTTCCGTGTACCCATATGACCCCGCACATAAGGGTGCGATTTTTGGGCCCCAGGACCTCGACCATTGCTCAACACCTCCAATCTAGCCAGATACTAAAATTAATGTTAAATTCAGATTTTTCCGAAAATTCCACGACCATTGCTCAACACCTCCAATCTAGCCAGATCCGAAAATAAATGTTAAATTCAGATTTTTCCGAACATTCCAGTGTTACTGAAGGAACTATTTTGCGGCACCCTAGGGACTTTTGATCCATGGTTTATGGTATAAAATTAGGTCGAACTGCAGAACTGATTTCCTATTTGTATTCCTGGAGAAATATTATTGTTTTTTAACACCCACCCATATGTCCATAGTCAAATGGGGCGTTTTTGGGCTCTAAAGGCCCATATGAACGATCTGAGTCCCAAATATGTAACTAAAATTTAGATTTGTGGAAAAATGTTACTGTTTCTAGATAGCTTTATGTCCCCCAGTACTAGAAGAAATTTTTTTGGGTCCCTAGGTCCATTGGCCACGCCCATTTTTGAGCGTTTATTGCCTTTACGGTGAAAATTTCGAAGCGTAACTATTTTAAGTTACATTATAACAGTTATGTAGTGGTAAAGTCCAACATAAAAATTGTTGGTCAGGACTTTTTTTTAGTCCCTTAGAGGGAAGTTTTCCCCATTTGCCCGATTTGGTCTATTCTCAATACCAATCGATCTGCTTAAGACATATATTAGTTAATTTATAAGCCTCAGGCTATTATCGTTTAGACTGAATCGTACTTTTAACAGACGGACATGGCTTTATCGTTTAGAGTTCTACGACGATCAATAATATATATGTGACAGCGCATAGATAAAGGGACCCAAGGGTAAAAAAAATCAAATTTTACTTTTTTTTTGATGTGGACAACATCTGAGCTACGAATGAGACCGATCCTATGCCCCAAAAGTGTTCCCTCCCAGAGATATGCGCGTTTTATGAAAGTGATGGTACACCAAAGATACACGCATTTAAATAGCTCTCCTGAACAAAACTGGTTTTTACCCTTAGGTCCCTTTCTATTTTGCGCGTCACATATACTCCATAGGAAAGATAAGTCTTTTGAGATGTTACTAATGGAACGACAAACTTAAATACACTCCCATCCTATGGTGGCGAGTACAAAAAGAATCTACTGGCAATACCATACTCTCAATACCATATCTAACATGACTGTTAAGAATATTTTGAGAGTAGGATAGGGGGTCGGGAGAAACAAGTGTCCAGAAAAAAGGAAAAGATAAAACTTGAGGACAAATGTTATGACCATTAGTTGACACTTCTGTTTTTTCATTCTAGTCCTAGTTCTACTTGGAAGACTTGTGCCTTTTTTTGCTGCCAATGGTCATACATGGGGTATGTTCGCTGTATCGATGCTGCTGTTGAGGTCATCTTCCGTGTGCGACAGATGTATGAAACACCAAGGCAGTTTAAGGTGGATGACACTATCCTACAATATTTGAAATATTGTTAATGAACAAAAAAACCTTTAACGAGTACTTTCATGACAGAATTATTTATAAATAATCTTAGCAACGTTAAACTGTCCGGGCATTGGATAATTTTGTCCATTTTCATTGTTACGAGTATAAAGAGGTTTTCAATAGAGGCCAGTAAAGGTTCAACGTCTATTTTCGTCAGTAAGTGTGCCAAAAGAAAGATAAAGAGAAGGGTTGGCAATTGGTCGCTCATAACGAACCCCACTGAATTTAAGCAAGAATGGGTGTACGAGAGCTGCTTTATATATTTCTGGCCTAATAATGCAAATGCGAATATTAATCATCAAAAATGGTTTTATTGTTTTTCAAAGTATTTTCCAGCATGATTTATACACTTTTGCATGCGCCCAAACCAATTTTCGAAGCACGTTTTCCACTCCGATTGAGACAACTCCAAAACGTGGCTTTTGAACGCATCAACAGCATCTTCTGGCGACGAAAATCGTTCACCACGCATTTCTAGCTTGATGTGCGGGAATAAAAAGAAGTCATTGGGCTGTCAAGTCAGAGCTGTACGGCGGATGACCCATCAATTCGCCGTTTTGGACGGTCTAAAAGGCACTGGTTTGAACAGATGTGTGAGAGCTCGCATTGTCATGGTGCACAATGATCCGTCTTCTCGTGTTCGTTTTTCGAATTTCTCCGAAGACTTCAGGCAAACAAATTATGGTGTAACACTCAGAGTTGACCGTCCTACGTTGCTCAAGCAGAACAGTCGCTACATGATTAGTTTTGCGGAAGAAACAGGCGACCATTTGCTTCGTATTGCTTCTTCCGCGAACAACTTTCGTTAGATTTGGCTCGTCTTCGAAGACCCACACGGTCGATTGCTGTTTTGCTTCGGGCTCATACGCATAGATCCATGATTCGTCACCTGTGACGATCTTATAAACGTCTTTTGAAGCACCGAGATCGTATTTTTTTCAAAATTTCTTTGCACCAACTGACACGAGCCTTTTTTTGAGCGAATGTCAAATTGTGCGGGATCCAACGAGAACAAACCTTTTTTACGACCAGGTGTTCATGCAATATCGAATGTATGCTGGTGGAAGAAATGCCCAAGGATGCCTCTATCTCACGATCTTGCATTATCAGTTCACGCACGGCATAAATGTTCTCTGGCACAACGGCCGTTTTTGGACGACCTTCCTCTTTGAGCGAGCGACGGCCAGGATTGAGTTCATTAAACCAGTTTTTTACAGTGCTATAGGATAGTGCTTCATCGCCATACAAAGATTTAAGTTCATCGATACAATCCTGTCGTGATAATCCACGTCGAAAGTTGTGTAAAATGATTGCACGAAAATGTTCACGAGCTAACTCTATTTTTTTGCAAGTTGATTTTTTCAAGTCACTGTAAACAACACAAATAATGGCCGTACGTCAAAACGTTCTGAGTACGTTTATGCTAAAAAATGTCAAACTTTCCAATTGAAATTGCAGACGGCGCCAGGCAATACTTGCCTAGACCAGAAATATATATAGCAACACTCGTAAACGGTGGCATGGAGGTGCATTTGTGTTTGGACTTAATTAATGCAAAATATGGATTGATTTAGAATATTACTGGGATTGTTAATGCCTTCATCTGAGACGATAGTAACAAAAAACAACAACAAGTCCTGTCATTCCTTCTTGGCAGTGAAACAAACATCTGAAGTTAGTTACAAGTTAAGATATTTGTACAGGTTGACCATCTGGCGACTGAAATTTAGAAAACGTTTCGGTACTCTTATCATGCATCGGTACTTTTTAATTCATAATGATTCTTTTTCATTCGATATACAACTTTCAAGATTTGTCTAGATTTCAGGGAAAGTTCTACGGGCCAAAGGAGCCCAAACCTCGGCCTTCTTGAACGATAGACATATAGGTACTTAAAAATAATATAATTGTGCTTTTTGGCGGAATTGGATGCTTTGACTCATTGGCCAATTGACCATAGGTCAACATTAATCAGGTGCCGTCAAATATGAACCCACCACCAACAACCATTATCTCCAAATACTGCCAATGCCATACTGGAAAGTATAAAAAAACAAAGTCCCGGCCGAACTAATGAATTTTCCAATTTCATAGCATTTGGGGCTATCAAAATAATATTAAGAGGCAGTTCCTAAGGTTATGTGTACTAGAACTTAACGAAGTATTTACAGACAGATAAAGATATCTTTTCATGACAAAGTAATCCTGTTTAAATTAAAAGAGAACTGTCAAAAATGTATTTAAATAGAACAAGTAAAAACGTCATTAAGTTCGGCCAGGCCAAACCTTTTGTTTCCTCCAACGTCCAGGCGCTGCTTTAGCGCAAAAAATTGGTCCGTTTTTTTTTTTGGACCATTTTGGCCCATGTTTTCGACACAAATTTCGGCCAGAATTATTCTATATTTGAATTCGCTACAAAATTTACTTTAATTTGCGCACCCATATGTCCATATGGTCTACTAACCGCTAGTAATGACTATGTGGGACGTTTTTGTCGGCCACAGGATCCACAAAGTTTTTTGAAACTAAAAGTACGCACTTTAACCATTGTCAAACCATTGTCTCTTAAAGGAAAAGGATCCTTGGTTGGTTTGACTTCTATCGTGCCTTAAACAGACAAATGGACGGGCGGGCGGATGGACATGGATAGATCTTCTTAAAATGTTACGACTCTTAATAATATAAGTACATACTCGTACTTGTATATACCTATACAGTCGAATTCGGATAAATCGCTTATTTGAAAAATATGAAAATCGTTTATGTGAACGCACATTTTTAATGCAAAGTCACAAAAGTCAAGGTACGCCTACTCGGAAACCTAACAATCAATTGCTCGGCCTATATATTTTTATTGAAATTCCAAACTTGTATTAATACAGGGTGGAGCGCGGAAATTTGCTTTTCTGTACTGCATGCTGTGGCGGCACTGTTGGTCGAAGAGAGTGTGCGTAGCTTGTAGTGGCTGACGGGAGATTTGTATTCGTCTGCTTTCAGTTGCCTTCATGAATTGGACACGAGAGGAGATTTCATTTTGTGTTGAAGCGTATTTTTCAAATGCGCACTCGATCATTGCAGTGCAGCGTGCTTTTCGTTTACGATTCGCTGTTCCCCCACGCGGACGTGTTCCTGGACGGCAATTAATTGTAAATTGGGTAACTTCATTGAGAACAGCAGGGAATGTGTCATGTGTTCGAAGGGGACCTGAGAGAATGATTACCACACCACAAAACATCGAGAGAGTTAGAGCAGCAGTACTGCAATCTCCGAATCGCTCTGCTCGGAAGCAATCACTAGCTCTTGGCATTTCCAGACGGTACTTGGCTATACAGGATTTTTTTCATCCGGCTCTTGAGGCAATGCATTTAGAGGATACATGGTCCCAACAGGAAGGTGCCACTGCGCACACAGCGATGGTTACCATGAATTGTTTGAGGCAAATGTTTCCTGGACGTTTTATCTCGTTGAGGGGTGGTGTAAACCGGCCGGCACGCTTACCAGACTTTGCCACATGCGATTTTTTCCTTTTGGGTTACCTGAAGTCGAAGGTGTATATCAACCGTCCCAACACCTTGGAAGACCTAATTAACAATATTGAGGCTGAAATTGGCAGAATACCAGTCACATGCTTGTTTAAGTTCATGAAAACTTCCGAAAACGTATGCAGCAGTGTGTGGATTGCGAAAGTCGACATTCGCCAGATACAACATTTAAGACCATGTAATTTTAAAATTCCCTTATTGTGCAATATAATTAAAATATAAAATACATATTTTTAAGGTTCTTAATTTTTGTATTTCAATCCCAAATAAGTAAATTATGGCGCTCCACCTTGTGTATACGACTACGATGACTACTGTTTATGAAATTAGAACCTTTGGCAATTATGGTCACCAAAAGCGATGCCATTTTCAGGCAACTCCGAACTTTCGTTTCACAACACACAGCTGACACAAGTGTGTTGTATTTAGTAAAAAGGGGATTCCCTGAAGTAATTATTTGTAGTACGAATTAAGCTAGATAAAAAGTACCTACAGTTTTAAATTCAGGGCATTTTTCTAGTCATCAAAACAACCAAATTATGAGTCGAATTGTGTTAGCAACTAGAGAAGGGAGATTTTCATAGTTTTTCATCCCAAGGGAAAATCCTACTCGGAAAACCCCTGCTGCAGAAAAGCACCCCCATACCATCACTGAGCCGCCACCATGCTTGAATGTTAACTTGTACACATCTGCCGACGGAGTATAGAGTCGAAGAGACTACAGTCCTGTTCATGGCATTAAAATAATTTTCCGAGATGCTATTGCCAAAAATATCTTGGGAAATTCAGTCTCGATGAAAACACATCTGACCATCGGATATGTGATGAGAATCTCCCGTTGTAAATCACATACGATTTGTAAATATTTTTTAAATAACTCGGGAGGACCGTGACACCGGTGGAGAAAGATTCCGAAATGTAAGGTATTACAATATAATTACAATCCGCATTTTCCTACGTCGGTCTAATCTTTACACATGACATTAAAATAGTTCGCAGAGATGTTATTGAAAAAAAAATATCTTGGGAAATTCAGTCTTCATGAAAACATCTCTGACCATAGGGTATGTGATGAAAATCGCCCGATGCAAATCAGATGCGATTTGTAAATTTGTTTTAGATAACTCATGGACCGGGATGACCGAGACACTGGCGGAGGGAGATTCAAATATGCCTGGTATTACAATATTAAGGCACAAGTGCTTGGAACCTATTTGTATAGCATGCCAAGACCCACAAAAGGTTGTAGAGCCAGCTTAAGTTAATTTTACTTCTCACCACATCCGAAATTTAGTTGAAAGCGAAAGGTATTTACATAAAAATAATTACAAGGCACTTGGATCAATAATATTTTCTCTCAACTTACCAACTTATAACCGGAACCGTATTTCTTCTTTAAAAAAAATGATGTACCGTGACATTTCAATTCACCATCGCACATAATTACATCGGCTTCGTCCATAAAATGTGTGGTCAACAGCATGGTGCGTTCAACCTTTTCAGCTTGTAGCAAATCCCACAATTGACGGCGAGCGGAGGGATCCATGCCGGAACTTGGCTCATCACACAATACCACTTTGGTATTGCCGGTTAGAGCACAGCAAACGGAAAGTTTACGTTTCATACCGCCGGAAAGTTTACTAGAGGCCACATCGGCCTTATCTTTCAACTCAATTATTCGTAAATACTTGTCGATTTCCTGCTTGATGGCATCGCCCTGAAGACCTTTCAGACGACTGAGGAACACCAAATGGTCGGCCACGGTAAGATCGTCATAGAAGACATTGTGCTGTGGACATATGCGCAAAGACATACGAGCCCCTTCGATGTTGATGCGTATATCGCTGCCATTGATAATGACGTGGAAACATCATGGAAATGGTGGATGTTTTTCCAGCACCATTGTGGCCCAGCAGTACCGTGATTTCATCCTCATACATGTTGACGGACAAACCTTTGACAGCCTGTTTTTCACCAAAGCGTTTCTTCAAATTCCTGACCTGTAGCCCTATGTGTTTTCCGGCCGGCTCTGGTTCAAATGCCTCGGGATTACGACGTTCTATGTGTTCTTGCGGTATATCTTCCACTCCTATATAGTCTCTTTCGCCACACCAAAATTTGCGACTGAAGATGAAATTCCACTTACGCGGTACACCAAATTCACCTGGAAATATTTGCTCCACGTAGAGGCAGATCATGATGTAAATGACACAGGAGACCAACATCATGATGATAATATAACCAACCGTAAGGTCATCATCTATATTGACGGGGGTAAAGAGATTGCTCCACTGGAAACCTTCACCGGTGCCCTCGAAGAGCATAATCAGTTTAAGGCCAAGGCCCATGGCAGTATTCGAAATCAGGCACCAACCCATTTTGGTGCCCAAACTCAGTTCGTCATATGTTTGGTACATAAACGAGAAGGGCATGTAGGCAATGAACCACACCAAGCCCGTCACAGCGGCTGCCGTGCTCGCTTTCGAGAAAAGGGTGGCCATCATGAAGCAGAAACAAATGCTGGTTATCACATAGATAAGCATAAAGAATAGCAGAACCGACCAGTTGGCAAATGTTAAGACAGCATCATCGTGAGACCATTTAATCTGGAAAGCAAGAGATGCAGATAAATACAAGGAGCAAAGATGAAATGTCGAAGAGTTATACCAACCTTCATAATAATTGTTATAAGAATCGCCGATACAGTCAACATAAGAAAGTTTTTTACAAACCAGGCCGTCCAATGAATCCAGTTGTCCAAACCCATGATTTTCATGACTTCCTTCAATTGTTTTTCCTTTTCGGCTGTGATGTACTGAAGGAATATAAAGTAAAACAAAATGATTAAGCGTTTCGCAAATCGCTTTCTTATTTTGAAAACTTAGCCTCACAATATTCGAGCAGGGATAGATGAAACTCAAAAGTATGATCAAAGGTAGAAAACTAGCCATACCCTCCAGTAATGGATCGTAAATATAGGCCGGATAGGGATAACGTTGCATATCCACATAGGGTAAATCTGTGCGGTTCGTTACCAATTTCGTATAGGCCATCGACAGGGCATGCTGCACTGGCAGGAAACTTTCACGCAAATAACCCACGGGCAGACCACTATCTTGGGCTGTGGGATTACGTGGTCCCGTCAAATCCAATGGCATAAATAATTTCATTGTCAACCACGTCATTCCCAAATTCGAGGTGGATGTCCGCACTTGGATAACGCAGGGAAAAGGAGACATTTCTTGGATATTCTCTTAAACTATCCCAGCTATCGTCAAATTGTACACCAGCCAAGTAATTACTGGAGACCATGGCTCCGAAACCGCAAACCCAAACCTTCGGCAGCCGCACTAACGATGTTGTCTAAGAATTCATTTTTTGGCGAGTATTGTAGTTCATAGTCGACTGCTTTCACATATTCGATCATGGACATTTTTTCCCTGTGTGGAGACGAGGAAATCTTAATTATTAAAATGGGTTTTTTCTAGTATTGAGATTATGTTAGAATTAGAAATGTTATGTTGTTACACTACCAAAACTACAAATGAAAAAGTGTTATTAGAATTAGGGGAGGAATTTGTTTGAATTACTCTGTGTGTTTAAAAAGGTGCATAGAATCAATGTTTCCAGAAGTTTAGTAATGCATAATGAAAATTATTCACCAACTTTATGGTTAAAGTTAATTAGGTTTGTCTTAATGTAAAATCTTGAATAATTTCTAAATAGTTTTTTTAAACCAACCTATACCACCATGGCAGAATAAGAATAGTTGTGTAGTGCCATATAAAGTCGATATAGGGGTGATCTCGAGGTATTTTTTCAGAACAAAAAAATATAAAAATTCAAATCAAGTGTGGAATCTTTATTGGCAATTTGAAAGCACATTTTTTTGGATTCTTTTTTGAAAATAATTACCTTCAAATGTTGGCAGCTGTATTAAGGAAATGAGCGTTCGGTGAGAAACGGAAAGATCTGCTGTTTTCAACCAAAATTTTGTTCAGTGATGGGGGCCCATTTCTGGCTCAACGGCAAAGTCAATAAACAAAATTACCGCATTTGGGCTGAAGAGCAACATGAAGAGGTTCAAGAGGTGCCATTATACCCAGAGAAAACCACGGTTTGGTGCGGTTTATAAGCTGGTGGAATCATCGGTGCATTATTTTTCAAAAATGATGATGGCCGGAACGTAACCATGAATGGTGTTCGCTATCGCGCCATGATATCAATCTTTATGCTACCTGAATTGAAGCCCGTCATCTTGACGACACTTGGTTTCAGCATGACGGTGCCACTTGACATACATCTGCTAAAAACAATGGATCTATTCAGAGGTCATTTCGAAAAGCCGCTAATTTCACGTTTTGGACAGGTGAGTTGGGCGCCTAGATCGAGCGATGTCACGCCTTTAGACATTTTTCTTTGG
Organism: Hydrotaea diabolus; assembly: GCA_963513945.1. Lineage (NCBI taxonomy): Eukaryota > Metazoa > Arthropoda > Insecta > Diptera > Muscidae > Hydrotaea > Hydrotaea diabolus. The sequence continues at coordinate 91,595,299 of OY740718.1, forward strand.
GGTTACGTAAAGTCCAAAGTCTATGCTGACAAGAAAAGCTACGATTCAGGTTTTGGAAGTCAACATTACGCGTGTCACAAAGCTACACCGGTCGAAATGTTCGAACGAGTCATCCAAAATTAGACCATCAGAATGGAATGTGAGTGAAGATAAATTCGAATTTAACTTTCAAAAACGCAAAAAATCCGCGGTCCCCAGTGGGTTAGAAAAGTTAAATTCGAATTTATCTTCACTATTTGACGAGACAGCAGTGTATGCATAGTGAAGTTAAATTCGAATTTAACTTTACATAGAAAGACAGAATTGCAGGATTTGCTTAAGAGCGGCTCTAAGGGCGTCGATGCAGGACGATGCAAACTATTGCTACTAGTATCCTCTAATAACGCTATAAGGCCGTTTGTCTAAAATAATTTTCTGAATATTGAATTCCTCACCTGGAATATGAAATTTGGGCAAAATTGCTCTAGAGCGGATCTAAGTGCGTCATTGGAGGACAACTGGAAATACTTTCGTCAATCAGACTACTGCCAGATTATTGCTACTAGTACAGGCTACTATCGCTAGAAGGCCGCTTATCTGAAATAATTTTCAGAATATTGAATTCTTCACCTGGAATATGAAATTTGGGGAAAATTGCTCTACACGGGATCTAAGTGCTTCCATGGAGGACAACTGGAAATACTTTCGTCAATCAGACTACTGCCCGATTATTGCTACTAGTACTGGCTACTATCGCTAGAAGGTCGTTTGTCTGAAATAATTTTCAGAATATTGAATTCTTGACCTGGAACATGAAATTTAGGGAAAATTGCTATAGAGCGGATTTAAGTGCGTCCATGGAGGGCAACTGAAAATACTTTCGGCAATCAGACTACTGCCAGATTATTGCTACTAGTACTGGCTACTATCGCTAGAAGGTCGTTTGTCTGAAATAATTTTCAGAATATTGAATTCTTCACCTGGAATATGAAATTTGGGCAAAATTGCTCTAGAACGGATCTAAGTGCGTCCATGGAGGACAACTGGAAATACTTTCGATAATCAGACTATGCCATATTTTTGCTACTAGTACTGGCTACTATCGCTAGAAGTCGGTTGCCTGAAATAATGTTGGCTTCCAAAGCCTGAATTGTAGCTGGTATGTCAGCATAGACTTTGGACTTTACGTAACCCCGAAGAAAAATGTCTAAAGGTGTAAAATCACTAGATTAAGGCGGCCAACTCACCTGTCCAAAACGTGAAATTAGTTGCTTTTCGAAATGACCTCTCAATAGATCCATTGTTTGAGCAGCTGTACGGCAAGTGGCACCGCCCTGTTGAAACCAAGTGTCGTCAAGATTACGGGCTTCAGTTTCAGGTAGCATAAAGATCGATATCATGGTGCGATAGCGAGCACCATTCACGGTTACGTTCCGACCATCTTCATTTTTGAAACAATATGCACCGATGATTTCACCAGCTTATAAACCGCACCAAACCGTGATTCTCTCGGGGTATAATGGCACCTCTTAAACCTCTTCTTGTTGCTCCTCAGCCAAAATACGGCAATCTTTTTTATTGACGTTGCCGTTGCGGCAGAAATGGGCCTCGTCACTGAACACAATTTTAGTCGAAACTGCGGATCTTCCCGTTTCTCACCGATCGCTTATTTCCATAATACAGTTGCCAACATTCGAAGGTAATTATTTTCAAAAAATAAATGCCATAAAATGTCCTTTACAATAAAGATTCCACACTTGATTTGTATTTTTATATTTTTTTTTGTTCTGAAAAAATACCTCTAGATGGATCACCTTATATAAAGAAAAAAATAAAACATAGTTTTATATAACTATATGCTACAAGAGGAGGTAATATCTAGGAAACTTTAACCGCCTTAAAAATAAAATTCCGATGTAATCTATCAAAACGCCGACACACGTACATATATATTTTTTTTGGTCTCCTATTTCAGAATTCATTGTCAGAACCCCGTTATTGTTTGTAGTGTTATTAAAGCTTAACCTTTCCAAAAAAAATAAGAAATTTAAAAAAAAAACAAATCAGACCCTTTTTACAGCCGATTCAAATTTTAAATGGCGTGCTCTGTACCATCCACCCTTCGGCGAAGGGTAGGAAATCTGATTTTGAATGAACAAATTTTTAATTTTTGTAGCACAGTGCAATACGAGTATGAAATCTAAATATGTACAGACAATAACGTTCTTGGCCCAAAACTATTTGCGGCAATATGTTTTATGCATAAACTCTAACACCGCTAGATTAAAGAGGGAGGGGCGGGAAAAGATTCCGGAGAAACAAGTACAATGTGCGTCTTAATTAAAAAATATGGAATTTTGTATACTTTTGTCACAGCCTTCGGCAAATGACAAAAGGAAATTGAAAAATATAAAAACTTACCAAACTCGCGTTCCTCATTCAAAATTCAACAAGGGCAGTGGAGCGAACCTGCCTGTGCCGCTGAACTTAGTCCTCTTTGTTGCTGGCGCCGATGCTAAAGTTGCGGCTGTTGCTGTTGTTGTGGCGTTACTCTTCAAAGCCAAAACTAACCTTGACAAAGTTGACGAAAACATGTTGCCCTCAAATGAGCAACAACGGGCACACAGCCTCCGAGTGTTGCTCAGATTGTAACCTTAAAATGCATGTGAAACAACAAATTTCGAATATTCCGCTAGTTTGGAAAAGTGGAACAGGACATCGCCGAAAAACATGAGAGCAGCAGCCTCAACCTCTGCTCCAGTGCCAGTGTATCTGGTTCACACCAAATTTCCATAGCACATTCATCGCGCACAGTGTTATATCAGTTGTTGTCCAGAGTTTCGTTGATGGAAAAAAATATAAATATGAATATGACCTAGAAAAAGAAAAGAAACCGAATGAATGGCATGACATACATTATGGCCCTCCTCCCGCCCGAAACTATTCCATACATCCTCTTACATAAATTTAATATATGATGTGGCCTGGAGCAGCACACACACACCCCGTTCCGATTCACATAAAGATATGGAACGAGGGTGTGTCTGTGTGTGTGGCATGAGGAAAAGTGACCAGAAAATATATACCATCGGATGAAAATCAGGACAAATGTTATGGCCATTGGTTGGCACGTTTGCCTCATGTCCTTGTATTAGTCATGATGTTGTGGTAAGTTTCGGACTGGGCACGGTGTACAAGTATTTTTGCTTCTTTTTTTCTTGTTCATTCTTGGCCGGCAGTTGCATGTTGCCCTGGAACGAGCATCCATAATTTATGTCTCCAATAGCACGGGGTTCACATAAAAAATGGTCCTCATTGATTGTATTTTGTTATTACATATACGGCGATCAACGCATGAGTAGGTCATACAGTGGGTTCAATAAGAAAATGTCCAAGGCATGTGAAGTTAGGAGTTGCAGTGTTGCAACTAAGTCCTGACGACCCATAATCAATATCTGATACGATTTAGGCACGAGCACCATTAAAAACGTTGAAAACATAATTTAAAGTTACACACCTGCTCATAATAATAGATACACCTTATTGGATAACTTTCAAGTGGTGTTAAATGTGGGGCTTCCCCCCTGAAATCTCGACAGTTATATTTTTCTTAACATTTCGATATGGCAATGCCATTTAAAAAGTGTGAAATGTGGCAAGTTTGTGCATTCAAATTGGTTTGTACATTCATTTGTACCACACAAACTTGTTGATCCTAATAATAGATACACGTACGAGAGCTGGTATATATATTTCTGGCCTTATAATGAAAATGGGAATATTTATCATCAAATATGGTTTTATTGTTTTTCAAAGTATTCTCCAGCATGATTTATACACTTTTGCATGCGCTCAAACCAATTGTCGAAGCACTTTTTCCACTCTGATTAAGACACCTCCAAAACATGGTTTTTGAACGCTTCAACAGCGACGAAAATCGTTGATCACGCATTTTTTCTTGATGTGCGGGAACAAAAAGAAGTCATAGGGTGCCAAGTCAGGGCTGTACGGCGGATGATCCATCAATTCGACGTTTTGGCCGGTCAAAAAGGCGCTGGTTTGAGCCGATGTGTGAGAGCTTGTATTGTCATGGTGCACAATGATTCGTCTTCTTTTGTTCATTTTTCGATTTTCTCCGAAGTCTTCAGGCAAACAAATTGTGGTGTACCACTCAGAATTGCCGTCCTACGTTGCTCAAGCGGAACAGCCGCCACATGACCAGTTTTGCCGAAGAAACAGGCGACCATTGCTTCGAAGTGCTTCTTCCACGAACAACTTTCTTTGGATTTGGCTCGTCTTCGAAGATCCACACGGTCGATTGATGTTTTGTTTCGGGATTATACGCGTAGAGCCCTAATTCGTTACCTGTGGCGATCTTATAAACGTCTTTTAAAGCACCGCGATCGTATTTTTTCAAAATTTCTTTGCACCAATTGACACGAGCCTTTTTTGAGCGATATTCAAGTTGTGGTGTTCGTGTAATATCGAATGTATGCTGGTGGAAGAAATGCCAAAGGATGCCTCTATCTCACGGTATGTCACATTACAATCTTGCATTATCAGTTCACGCACGGAATCAATGTTCTCTGGCACAACGGCCGTTTTTGGACGGCCTTCGCGAGCATCGTTTTGGGCGAATGCCGGCCACGATTGAATTCTTTAAACCAGTTTTTCACAGTGCTATAGGATGCACTGCTTCATCGCCATACAAAGATTTAAGTACATCGATGCACTCTTGTCGTGATAATCCACGTCGAAAGTTGTGAGAAATGATCGCACGAAAATGTTCACGAGTTAATTCTATTTTTTTTTTGCCAAATTGATTTTTTCTAGTCACTGTAAACAACACAAATGATGGTCGCACGTCAAAACGTTCTAAGTACGTTTATGCTAAAAAATGTCAAACTTTTCAATGGAAATGTCAGATGGCGCCAGACAACACTTAGTGTTGCCTAGGCCAGAAATATAAATAGCAACCCTCGCACAGACGCACGTTTGACGACAATCCTCCGAGCAGAGGGACCATAATGAGACTTGTTAGCAATTTTGCCGAGAGTTAAACAACCTTACCATCGAAACCCTTAAGTTCGGACGGAGAAAACAATCGCTGCTGTAGCTGCTACCATACAAAACCATCCAAGAGTTTCGACAAGAAGCTTAACTGCTCTGACTGAACGCAGCAGACTTCCCGATTCGACTGGAACTTTGCCAGAAGATGTTTCAAATGGTGGAAGAGGACGGAATCATTTTCATTTGTCTTTTTATGTCTGACGAGGCCCATTTTGATTTAAACGGCAACATAAACAAACAAAAGCATGATGGAGCAACTCCCTAGCAAACCAAAAGTTCAAAATTCGGTCAGAATTCTGTACAACAATCTACAAAATGTTCCGATTTCGGATCAGAACTCTTACCGAGTTTGTAACGAAAAACATATGAGAGGGTTGACACGAATTCTGAACTATTTTTCTGAATAAAAATATCCTCAGACAAACCGAACAGAATTCGTAACGATTTCGGTACGAATTCTCGATAGAGTTCAGATGTTGTTCAGAATTATCTGATATCAGGCATTGTCGGCAAATTTTGTTTACTGTGTACTCACACAGCCCGGCCTGTTATGACAAAATTGCGACGAAAATTTTCCAATAGGCTTATATGCAGAAACTCCACATTCCATTGACCTCCCAGGTCGCCTGACCTTACTGCACCTGACTTTTTCTTGTGGGGTTATTGCAAACAGGAAGTCTACAAAGCAAAACCAACAAATTTGAAAGAACTAAAACATTCCATTCGAGAAACAATTGCGGCTATTCCTGTGTCAACTTTCCAAGCAGTAATGAACAACTTTTTGGTAATATGCCGCAAATGTGACAGCGCATAGAGAAAGGGACCTAAGGGTAAAAAAAAAATCAATTTTCACTTTTTTTTGATGTGGACAACATCTGAGCATCGAATGAGACCGATGCCATGCCTCAAAAGTGTTCCCTCCCAGAGATATGCGCGTTTTATGAAAGTGATAGGACACCAAAGATTTAAGATTTAAATCTTAAAAATGGCTCTCCTGAACAAAACTGGTTTTTACCCATAGGTCCCTTTCTATTTTGCGCGTCACATATGCATCAACGAGCTGGAGGGCATTTAAATTGCTTTATTGTTAAAACTAACTTAGCTATATTTAATAAAATTGAATGAGCTTTAACATGAATAAAAGAAAAATGAATTCCATACACTGAAATGTTTATTATTTAATGTCTGGACATGTTCACAAACTTAACTTTTAATACTCGTATGTCTTTTAGAAATTTTGTTAAAATTGCCCCAAAATCTTCAAAAACATTTATAAGTACATCAAGTGCGTTTTTTCACTAATGAAGTCGTTATGAAACCACAAACTATGCTTTAACATATAATCGGATACAATGCCAAAAAGTATGCTTTACATTTTGATACATAAACATACGTGTTTCAATTTACTTGTTTTCTCTTGTTCTCACATCGTCATATAGAAAAATACGCAATTTCTACTGTCTTTGTCGTTATCGTTCTGAAACAAACAACATGACAGCCGTACTTTCAGGAGTAAACGCTGGATATAGTATGCGACATTCGCCTCATGGCCCCTCCGTTTAAGAAACAAATGGTAAAACCATAGCGACAGCTAACTTTTTTGCTATATGAATATGATTAACACATGCTCCTTTAGATTATTTGACTTTTTTTCTTTCTTTTTGGAATTTATTTCAAGTTCCAGGAGTGCGAAAAAATGTGAAAAGTTTCTACTTTAGAGTGTCATTTACTGCACATTAAGATGGAAAAGAGGATTAAAGTATTTTGCAAGATAAAAGGATTATACTTTGCATACTTTTAGGCTGTGCCAGAGCTAGGGCTCAAACAAATGCTTGAATGCAAACTATTATAAATGATGCATACTGGTTTAGGTATCATTCTGTGCACCTTTAAAGGGACACACGGAAAACTTCTCTGAAACCAGGGACTTGCGAAAAGTAATTATAGTACGAGCGAGAATCATTCTGCCACTTAAGTGGAAATTTTGCCAATTTCTTTCGACCCTGATACTCTCACACAGGAAATCGGTTTGAAGTACAAATATTCGGTAGGAGAAACATACTTTCTGTTGCAATCACTAACATTCCATGGTTCGACTTACCATAAGATGGTTGCTACGTTAATAATACGATTCTTACAGCCAATAAGTCGGTAAAACCAACTGAATTCAGTAAAACTATTGATTGCCACAACTTTTGGTTATGACAACCAGCCTATTATGAAGTACATGTCACTTTGGTACCATTACGGGCTACTAAAGGGTGATCCATCGTGAGGTATTTTTTCACATGAACAGGGGTTTTTTTTAGAACAAAAAAAATATAAAAATTCAAATCAAGTGTGGAATCTTTATTGGTAATTTGAAAGGACATTTTATGGCATTTATTTTTGGAATATAATTTTCTTCAAATGTTGGCAACTGTGTTATGGAAATGAGCGATCGGTGAGAAACGGAAAGATCCGCTGTTTTCAACCAAAATTTTGTTCAGTGATGAGGCCCATTTCTGGCGCAACGGCAAAGTCAATAAACAAAATTACCGCATTTGGGCTGAAGAGCAACAAGAAGAGGATCAAGAGGTGCCATTATACCCAGAGAAAACCACGGTTTGGTGCGGTTTATAAGCTGGTGGAATCATCGGTGCATATTTTTTCAAAAATGATGATGGCCGGAACGTAACCGTGAATGGTTTTCGCTATCGCGCCATGATACCAATCTTTATGCTATCTGAAATTGAAGCCCGTCATCTTGACAACACTTGGTTTCAACAGGACGGTGCCACTTGCCATACAGCTGCTCAAACAATGGATCTATTTAGAGGTCATTTCGAAAAGCAGATTATTTCACGTTTTGGACAGGAGAGTTGGCCGCCTAGATCGAGTGATATCACACCTTTAGACATTTTTCTTTGAGGTTACGTAAAGTCCAAATCTATGCTGACAAACCAGCTACGATTTAGGTTTTGGAAGCCAACATTACACGTTTCATTAAAGCTATACCGGTCGAAATGCTCGAACGAGTCATCCAAAATTGGACCCTCAGAATGGATGCCTAGTTGCGACCAACATTTAAAGGAAATTATATTCAAAAAATAAATGCCATAAAATGTCCTTTCAAATTACCAATAAAGATTTCACAATTGATTTGAATTTTTATATTTTTTTTGTTCTGAAAAAATACCTCTAGATGGATTACGATATATATATAGCTGCCAAAACATTATAAAATCAATAACAATTGGAGGAAACTTTGTCTAAAAGCAGTAAAGTAACAACATTTTAAAACTTCTGTCCTTTTAACCAACCATTAAGAGTAATGCCAACGCTTGAAATGTTCAGTGGTTTTAGCTCTTGAGGCCATTGTACCTTGTAAGCGTGTAAATTCATATTCAAATCTGTATTTAAAATTCGCATCAGTGATTTTCGTGAGATGTTCAATTGTGCAAGACGACGAGTCGAGGTTGACGGCTTTTCTGCCACACTATCACGAACAAAATCAATGTTTTCGGCAGAACGAACTGGGCGAGCATGCACAGGTAGGTGTTTTCACATTTCCTACAGACCCGGTTTGCTAAAACTTGCGCACTATTCTTCCGATTGTGGACACATTTTGTCGATTATACTAAATCAAAAATCTGAACGCCCTGCTGAATTCTGTACCTCTCCATTGTTGAATTTGTCTAACCCTGAAACAATGAAGTTTCAAACTAAGTTGGGAAAAAAAGTTCATGTTATGGTGTGACTCACGATTAACAATGCAATATGGATGGACCAACCTCATAAAAATTTTTACACTTCGTGTCCATAAACGAAGAATAAATAGGTATTTTTTTCTTTGAAATATTTTGAATATGTTTTCATTTTTTGCTTTTCTCATCATTTCCACAACCTTTCTATAAAGGTCGCAGTTTTTTCAAGCTAGGGCTGGCTGAAAAAAGTGCAAAAAGAAGGGGCATATTGTAGCAAGATGTTTTTTCAGATTATGACGCTTTTCATATCAGAATCATTTTTATACTCTGCACCGAAGGTTGTATTAAATTTGTCATTCCGTTTGCCACACCACGAAATATTGATCGGAGACCCTGTAAAGTATTTTTAATATTGAACGTCGTAAACTTCTAAGACGATCTAGCCATCTAGTCCGTCCATCCGTCGGAGTGTCTATTGAAAGCACAATATAGATCAAACAAATTAACCTTAAATCCTAAATTTGGCATGACGGTGGCTTACGGTCATTAGTTGTTTTGGGATTATAAATCGACTCAGGGAGTAAAAAGTTTCCCTTAAATGGACTAAAGGTACCTGGGTAAAAAGTAAACTTTTTTGAGTTTTTGTCTAAGAAGTCATAATTTTTTGTGGACGGACACTGGTCAAAATGGGTACTGTTAGTTGGGACTCACTTAATACCTCAAAAGTGGTAATGGTTGATGGACTTTTTGGTTCATGTGACCCAGAAAACGTCCGGCACTTTTAAAAAAGAGGGGTTAATAGTCAATGTGGACATAGGGGTACTCAAAGTAAAAAGTAATAAAGAGTAATTTTGAAGTTTGCCTTAGTAGCGTTGGGCGGTGGAGGGTACATAGGACTCGTCCTGGTCAAACTAAAGGAGTTTTTAGTTATTAATTCTGGTGAAATCGGATGGGTCGTATAGCTCCCACTCAAGGTCTCTCCGATTAAAGGTCCTAACGCTCTGGAAGCCGCAAATTACACCTGATCATTCTCAAGTTTGGCAGGGTACAATATGGGCGACCAATGATCAATCCTGGGAAATTAAAGTATAGCAGTCTATGCTTAACTTAAGAATAGCACCACAAAGGTCTCCCCCGATTTGAGGTCCAGTCGATCTAGAAGCTATAGATCGTGCTCGAATTTCGCATGGTACATTTTGAACGACAAATGATTTATTCTGGTGAAACAGGACCATATCGGTTTATGCTTTAGAATAGCCCTTCCCCCACAAAGGTCAACCCGATTTAAGTTCTTGTCGATTTAGAAGCCACAAATCCGATCGTGCTAAATTTTCGCATGGCACGTTTTAAACGACAACTAATTTACCCCGGCGAAACAGGGCCATATCAGTTTATGGTTTAGAATAGCCTTCACATGTGTCCCTCCCGGTGGTATGAAACCCAGCGACTTTCGAAGTCATAAATTAAACTCGATTTGCCTCAAATATCGCATGGTACAATATAAACCATGGTACAATGGATCAAGATCTACCACAACGGTCCTAGAGCTAGGGGGTGGAGCTAAATGCAAATGACGCTTAATGGTCTCCCTTCAAGAAATTTAAATTGGGCCATATATGAGGGCGGTTCGGAAAGTTCTTAGCCTATCAATGAAAGAGAACAGTTAGTTTTTCAAAAATATTTTTATTTTTCAATATAATCTCCTGAAACTTCAATACACTTAGTCCAACGCTTATCTAGCAATTCTATCCCTTGATTAAAATAGTTTTCCTCAAGGTCTTCAAAATAGTGGTTTACAACTGTAATTGCATCTTCATTTGAGGTAAAACGCTTAGATTTGGGAACAGGTAAAAGTCACTGGGAGTTAAATCAGGAGAATAAGGTGGGTGGTCAAGCAACTCGTACTTTAATTCGTTGATTTTAGCCATTGTTAAAACACTCTTGTGCGCTGGTGCGTTGTCTTGATGAAAAATTATTTTGTTGTGTTGTAAGCCAGGACGTTTTTCTCGAATTTGTACATTTAATTGATCTAAAAGGTTGCAATAGTACTCCGAATTTATTGTTTTACCCTTTTGCAGATAGTCAATCAATAAAATACCTTTGAAGTCCCAAAAAACCGTTGCCATAACCTTACCAGCCGATTGAATTGTTTTTGCCTTCTTTGGGGCACTTCCTCCAGCTTCAGTCCATTGTTTGGATTGTTCTTTTGTCTCTGGAGTATAGTGGTGGATCCATGTCTCATCAACAGTTATGGAACGACGCTTAAAATCCATTTTTTTCGCTGAAAACGATCCAAACAAGCTTGAGATATGTTCATTCTTATGCGTTTTTGGTCGACTGTTAACAAGTGCGGCACCCATCTTGCAGAAAGCTTTTTCATCTGTAGTTCTTCATGCAAAATTAAATGGACTCGATCATTTGAGATGCCCATGATATTAGCTATTTCACGCACTTTTATTCGTCGATCATTTAATACCATATCATGCACTTTGGCTACAATTTCTGTTGTTGTTGCTGTTTTTGGACGTCCACTACGTGGTTCATCTTCAATGCTTGTACGACCACGTTTAAATTCAGCAACCCAATTTTTTACTGTTGCATATGAAGGAGCACTTTCACCTAACACATTCACCATATCATTGAGTTTCTTGTCCCGATAAACCTTTTTTATGTAAATATTTAATGACACCACGCATTTCTAATTTTTCCATTGTAAAAAAATCGCGGATGCGTCTTTTGTGAACACCTGTTTCTATATGAAAGAGTTGCCAGATCAAAACAAAATTTAACATGTGTTAATAGCAGAGATGGAAGTTTCCAAAACACTTAACTGCTTATACCGCGCTTTTTGTGCTAGGCTAAGAAGTTTCCGAGCCGCCCTCGTAGGTAAACGTTTTTATACAGGGCGATTCATTCATTCACGACTGGACAAATTTCACCAGCGAATTCCTTGGCTCATGTCATGAAAATATGTCCATCTGCGACCATGCCTGAAAATGCAAGGGGCGAAGTGTCAGTGGTTTGAAAATTTTCTAATTGGTGGTCGGAGGGTACTAGGGTATAATTGCTAAGCTCTGAACCAATGGTCGGATTTTACCTAAACGGGATCCTACCATTCCAAAGTTATGTCTATTTGACTGAAATGCAAAAAATTTCAAACTGCTGCCAAATTGTGGTGTACCACTCAGAATTGACCGTCCTACGTTGCTCAAGCGGAACAGTCGCCACATGACCAGTTTTGTCGGAGAAACAGGCGACAATTTTCTTTGAAGTGCTTCTTCCACGAACAACTTTCGTTGGATTTGGCTCGTCTTCGCGGAACCACACGGTCGATTGCTGTTTTGTTTCGGGCTCATACACATAGATCTATGATTCGTCACCTGTGACGATCTTATAAAAGTCTTTTGAAGCACGGCGATCGTATTTTTTCAAAATTTCGTTGCACCAATCGGCACGAGCCTTTTTTTTGAGCGATTGTCAAATTGTGTTGGATCCAATGAGAACAAACCTTTTTTACGGCCAGATGTTCATGCAATATCGAATTATGCTGGTGGAACAAATGCCCAAGGATGCCTCTATCTCACGGTATGACACATGACGATCTTGCATTATCAGTTCACGCACGGCATCAATGTTCTCTGGCACAACGGCCGTTTTTGGACGACCTTCTTGTTTTTGAGCGAGCGTCGGCCACGCTTGAATTCATTAAACCAGTTTTTCACAGTGATATAGGATAGTGCTTCATCGCCATACAAAGATTTAAATACATCGATGCACTCTTGTCGTAATAATCCACGTTGAAAGTTGAGAAAAATGATCGCACGAAAATGTTCACGAGTTAATTCCATTTTTTGCCAAATTGATTTTTTCGAGTCACTGTAAACAACACAAATGATGTTCGCACGGCAATACGTTCTGAGTACGTTTATGCTAAAAAATTTCAAACTTTCCAATGGAAATGTCAGATGGCGCCAGGCAACACTTAGTGCTGCCTAGGACAGAAATATATATAGCAATCCTCGTATTCGAAGAGCATCATACTATTGTTGGGTATATGATTGTGGCACAACAATATTAAGATCCTCACAACAATAGTATGATTCACATGCAACCATACTATGGTCCCAACAAACATATTATGATCCTCATAACAAGAGTACGATTCACAAACAATCATACAATGATCCTCACAACCATAGTATGATCCCAATCAATTAAAATTTTCAGATTGATGGTCGGAGGGTACTAGGGTAAAATTGCTAGGCTCTTAACCAGTGGTCGGATTTTACCTGAAGGGGATCCTACCATTTCAAAGTTATGTCTATTTGACTGAAATGCCAAAAATTTCAAACTGCTGCCATTTCGCCCCTTGCATTTTCGTGAATGAATTACCCTGCATAACCCTAATACTAAGGTCCTGCTTTTAACAAGCCCTATTTCAAATCCGATCTTGTTCGAATTTAGCGTAATGTGCGAGATTCGAGATCTAAAGTCAACCGTGGTGGCAAACGATGTCGGTCCATCCTTTTACCTTGACGCCGTTAAAAAGTCCCAGAACCTACCGCCAAACAAATCTTTGTTGTATTTCGCAAAGAAGAGTTGAGTCAATCCTGGGAAATTATTACGCTGTTGTAGGATATCATATAGTCGGCATTGTCGGATAAACATTTTTTAAATTCAAATATAAATTTAATTATAAGATGTGTCAAAAAAAAGTTGTGGTCTGGTGATACCCAAATAAAAGGACCATTTCTCCTGCAAAACCAATACAACAAAGCTGGTTTCTGTTGTTAATTCGTCCTTATTTGAGAGCTGCAAACCACAGCAAAGATGCTGAGTCTGAGCAAATACAGACACAAGCAAATAATGGGGAAACATGAGGATGACACAAAGAAAACGGAGAAAAGGATGTCATAAACACTCGATTTATTTCAATTTGCCCAAGTTAAACAACAATACATATTACCTTTTGTTGTGACAGAACAGAATAAAATCGACAAACGAATGCGACTCCACTCCTCCTACTTGCCAACGCAACAATGACTTCTTTGGAGCACACAAAGGACAAAGGAAAATAAATAGTTTACTAATACGATACCGCATCATGAGCACCACATGCATCATCCTTATCATCATTGTCATCATCATCAGTGGCATCGTAGTTAGCATCATCACCAGATTCGTCCTGATTCTTCGGTAGAACAACATTCATGAATCAACAGGAGTTGTACGGCTAAGAGTCAATCACATTGTCTGACATTTGCCAGGGTAAAATGTCAGTTGTCGTGCTCGTTTTCATCTTCCTCCAGCGTCGAGCACCGATGGAGCGAACAGCAGTAACGTTGATGTTGGCAAAAAAAACTAATTTAATTCATTTCAGTGAAGCTCCTCCGGAGTCTGCCATGGATGCTGGCGCAGCCGGTACATGTATGCTGATGTTATAACCATCCATGCGGTTTTATCTTCATTTCTTCTTTCCTTCAGTGTACATAATCAACTCGATTTTCCACTCGATGACTATTATGACGATGAGGAGGATGATGATGAGAATGGTGATGAGCAGGAGGATGATGCCGAAGAGATGATTGTTGTTGACTTCTTTCATTCATGATCTGATTTGTATGGAAATAGCTCAAAACAAGACAATTTAAATTCTTTCAGAAGCGTCATTGAAGGAAATGGAAAATAAAATTCATGATTACTTAAATTGCTGCTGGAAAACCCAATTACTTAAGATGGCTGGCAAAGGGACCAGAGTTTATAGACTTTCAAGTATTCTCTCTTTAGCCTGAAAGTTAATCTGACTAAGCTGGTACAATGGCCTCAGCAGTACTTCAAATGCTAAGACCTGTTATTTTTTTAAGTCAATATTTGAACAGTTTTAATCAGAGCAAGCTAGGAAACTAAAAGAATTGAAAAAGTCTTAAAACGACGATGAATTGAATGCTATTAATCGACCTGAAACGATTCAGAGCCATTCCTTCACTCCATATATGGGCAAGTCCCAGAAACAGTCCACCAACCAGAAAATTTTCAAATTAATCCAACTTTACTTTTTTTTTAATACAACATTAAACTAGATATATACTTTTATAAATATATAAAAAAAAATATATTTCGATCACCCTTAATACAAAAATGAGTACCAAATCCTACCCTACCTCAGGTCTGTTAATGTTATACAAAAAAGTAACATTTTTTACGTGTTCATATCAGTACTTTAATGTTAACATAGATGGTCGCATCGAAAGCAATATTGTTAATTGCTCAATTCTCTTCAATTTTAATGAAAAAAAAATTGTTTTTACTATTTTGGAAACAGTAAAATTTGGTATGAAATGCCAGGCCCATGCGTTGTAGCGTGCGTCACGGAAAATAAGGTTTTTTTCATATTGTAAGTAGAGAAAATTTTTTTTTTTTAAGTTATCTATAATTTTACTTTACATTAATATCTTGCTTTTAAGTAAATAAAAAATTTAAATTCTACAATTTAAAAAAAAATATATACAGCATATTATTTTCTGTAGCGTGCGTCACGATTTGAGTTCTCCCAACAATTACAACAAAAACCGATGCAATTTTTTTTGTTTTCTTTTCTATTCGCTTCTCAAATCTATTCTTCGCGGATAATAATGAGCAGAGGAACAACAATTTCGTATACTTTGTTGGTACCATAGGCGTAGCATGGGGGGGGGGGGGGTTAACGAATTTTTTGGCCACCCCTAGATTAGACACATTGATGAATAATAATAATTCCGTCTGGGTTGGTATTTTTATTTTGTATGTTAGCAGTACATATATAAAAAATACAACTGCATTTCTTTCGGAGAGATGGGCTAACGTAAAGAGAATTCCCGGGATTAAGGGTAACCATTATTTTTCATCTCTCAATGAAAATGTACTCGAAATTGCATTAACGGCAGATTCTTTAAAATATAAAATTTATTTATACACATATATACATTAATAAATTAATTTATAAACATGAAATATTGATTCAGTAATGTTATTAAAAAAGAATATGAATTGTTTTGTTAAAATTAATACAATTGTTTTTATTTATATACTACTGGAAAAAATGTAGCGTGCGTCACGTAGCGTGCGTCACATAGGGTTCATGGCTATTGATAAAAAACTACAAAAATTTTTTGCTGCAAGTAAGTCATTTTATATTCCTCTTATATTCATCTTTCTTTTATGTATTTCATTTTGTGGGCTTTATTATGCAAAATTTGCTAAAAATTACGAAAACATACCTCAACCTTCAAAGGTACTTCCACTTTTTGTAGCGTGCGTCACAATAATTTGTGATCAATTTTTTCGCAACTTATACTTGTTAATTTTTTTTTTTAATGCCATTCGAAAGTACCCTCAAATCACACTAAACACTATGTATAAGTTGAATGTATCTCTTTTGAAAGACCACAAAATTTTTATATTTTGATCCGAAAACGCGTACGAATGTAGCGTTCGTCACGCAGGATTTGCCCATATGTTTTGACTTAAACTTGCTCTGCTTATTTTACCCTCAACCTACGGATTTAAAGGGTATCACGAAACAAAAAAATTATGGATGGGGTAACAATATTCGAAGAACACCTTGCTATTTTTAGGTATATGGTTGTGTTACAACAATAATACTATTTTTACATTTCGACAATATTATTATTGCCACCATCATACGAGGATTGCTATATATATTTCTGGCCAAGGCAACACTAAGTGTTGCCTGTCGCCATCTGACATTTCCATTGGAAAGTTTGAGATTTTTTAGCATTAACGTACTCTGAACGTTTGGAAGTACGACCATCATTTCTGTTATTTACAGTAAATGGAAAAAATCAATTAGACAAAAAAAAAATGGAATTCACTCGTGAAAATTTTCATGCGATCATTTTTCACAACTTTCGACGTGGATTATCAAAACCAGAGTGCATCGATGAACTTAATTCTTTGTATGGCGATGAAGCACCATCCTATAGCACTGTGAAAAACTGGTTTAATGTAATCAATCGTGGCCGACACTCGCTCAAAGACGAAGGTCGCCCAAAAACGGCCGTTGTGCCAGATAACATTGATGCCGTGCTTGAGCTGATAATGCAAGATCATAATGTGACATACCTTGAGATACAGGCATCCTTGGGCATTTCTTCTACCAGCATACATTCGATATTGCATGAACACCTGGCCTTAAAAAATGTTTGTTCTCGTTGGATCCCGCACAATTTGACAATCGTTCAAAAAGAGGCTCGTGTCGATTGGTGCAAAGAAATTTTGAAAAAATACGATCGCGGTGCTTCAAATGACGGTTTTAAGATCGTCACAGGTGATGAATCATGGATCTATGCGTATGAGCCCGAAACAAAACAGCAATCGACCGTGTGGGTCTGCGAAGACGAGCCAAATTCAACGAAAGTTGTTCGTGGAAGAAGCACTTCGAAACAAATGGTCACCTGTGTCTTCGGCAAAACTGGTCATGTGGCGACTGTTCCGCTTGAGCAACGCAGGACGTCCAATTCTGAGTGGTACACCACAATTGGTTTGCCTGAAGTCTTCGGAGAAATTCGAAAAACAGACAAGAGAAGACGAATCATTGTACACCATGACAATGCGAGCTTTCACATATCGGCTCACACCATCGCCTTTTTGACTAGCCAAAATGTCGAATTGATGGGCTATCCGCCGACTTGGCACCCAATGACTTCTTTTTATTCCCGCACATCAAGAAAAAATGCGTGATCAACGATTTGCGTCGCCAGAAGATGCTGTTGAAGCGTTTAAAAACCATGTTTTGGAGGTGTCTCAATCGGAGTGGAGTGGTTTGAGAGCATGCAAAGTGTTTAAATCATGCTGGAGAATACACTGAAAAACAATAAAAACCATTTTTGATGATAAATATTCGCATTTTCATTATTAGGCTAGAAAAGTATATAGCAGCCCTCTTACTATTGTCAATTTGAAATTCAAAAAACAATACTATGGTTGCGACGAACATACTTTTATTGCAGAGAATATATTATTGTGACAGCGCATAGAGAAAGGGACTTAAGGGTAAAAAAAAATCAATTTTCACTCTTTTTTTGATGTGGACAACATCTGAGCATCAAATGAAACTGATCCCATGCCCCAAAAGTGTTCCCTCCCAGAGATATGCTCGTTTTATGAAAGTGATGGTACACCAAAGATACACGTATTTAAATCTTTAAAATGGCTCTCCTGAACAAAACAGGTTTTTACCCTTAGGTCCCTTTCCATTTTGCGCGTCACATATTGTTTCTCTGCGTTATCATTTGGTACGCCCAAAATGTGTAACGCCTTGAAAAAGGCGCCGTAATTCGCTTAATAACTTGTTAAGTCATTTAAGTCTTATCCGCATGGCCAATTTGCTAGATTACTTTCAAAAATAGTTGGACACTTTTAGATTTAGCATGCCGAAATATTTCCCAAAACTGGAAAAATTGGGCCTTATTGGTACACCTCTTCCGCTATCTCTCACACACGTTTTACGAGCTTAAACGTCGTTAACTTTGGCCTGACCGAAGGTTATATACCCTGCATACCCCCATTCGTTACTCAAGTGGCAAAAATAGCAAGTAACGAGCTTAAAGCCCCTATAGATGTTGATTTTGTGCTGGAGACCGGTTTTTTTAAAGATAGTGTAGCCAGTAGCCATAGATACAAGGACTTCTTTAAAAATCGCAAGAATACTTATAGTTCCGTATTGAAATTCTTTACGAAACTGGCTGTAATTTAAGTACCAGTACATACTAGTTGCCTATTCTTTTGACCTAATTTTCGCTCCAAGAGTACATGAGCCTGGACCCAGTCTCTACACAGAGAAAAATCAGTTGGAAATCAGTCCGAACTACATATATGCGGATGGAAAAATATTCTTTCTGTTGCAATCACATTCCATGTATTGATGTTTACATGCCCAGCAAACCAAACCTTCAGAATTCGTTCAGAATTCTGTACGACAATCGGCAAAATGTTCCGATTTCGGATCAGAATTCTTAGCGAGTTCGTAACGAAAAACATATGAGAGGGTTGACACGAATTCTGAACTATTCTCTCTGAGGGAAATCTGATGTTTTTGCCGACATTTCGAACCGATTTCTGCACTGTAGTCTTGGGAAATTCGAAAGGAAATTTCGATTTCTCGTATCGAATTCTGAACTAATTCTGGACGACTTTGGTCAGAATTCTGGCATTAAGTCTAAATAAATTCTGATTTTTTTACTGACATTTCGAACCGAATTCTGAGGCTTATGTCATGGTAAATTCTGAATGTATACAATCAAAAAGAAGAATATATTTTTGTTCTACAAAAAAAATTGTAAAACATTTTCAAAAAGCGTTCGGAAAGACTTTTAGTTTTTAAGCAGGGGTGTCTGCAGTTTCGCAAGTAATAAATGTGCTGTACTTTGTTTAGTGGCTATACAGTTAAGATCAACCAGTTTTGCATTTAACGAGAACTGCCGGCAGTAGAGTTTTCCTCCGAACACAATAAAAATCCCTCGCACAGCTAAGCTAACCAAACGTTCAGAATCTGAAATATAAAAATACCTCAGACAAACAGTTAAGAGTTTGTTCAGAATTAGTTCCGACATGTCTGAACATAAGAATGAAGCAAATAACAAAAATTTTAAACGAATAGACTACCTCAGATAAATAGTTCAGAATTTATACGTCTAAAATCAAATCAGAGTATCTCCAAGATTAACTTGGGCTTTTTGTCCAGTTTGCAAAAAATATTTTTTTTTAAAAAATTTAATGAATTAAGTTATTTTCAAAATGGAATCCACTGTCGATACAAAGGGTGGATTTGAATATTAAATTATTTTCCAGCCATTTTTTTAAATAACCTACAAAATATGACCATTATAAATGAATATTAAGGGTGGTCAAAACATACGTACGATGTTACTTGTAAGTCACACCTTAACGTCAAGTTATTTACACAATTTAATTTGAAATTTCTTTGTTTCAGTGTTTGACAACCATCGAGGGGTACTCAACTAAGCAGCGCGTTAAAACCGTTGAAGCATTATCGACCACATGTTTTCGCAATGGATTCGTTAACAAGCAGAATTGCCACATTTGGGCCAATAAGAATCCAAGAGTGAATGTTGAAAAGACGATGCACCCACAAACATTTTCTGGCGGCATCATCGGGCCTTACTTCTTCGAAAATCAGGTCGGCCAAGCTGTTACCGTGAGTGGAGTTCGCTATCGCGAGATGATAACGGGCTTTTTCTGGCCAGAAATTAAGGACATCGCCCTAGAAGATTAGTGGTTTCAACAGAATGTGGCACTTGCCACACAGCCAACGAAGCAATCGCTCTTTTGCGCGAGAAATTCAATGTCCGTCCATTAACCAAGAACAAAAAAGAGCTAAAGGATAAAATAATTCGGCACTTCAATGACATTGAACCTCCATTATGTCACTGAGTCATTAAAAATATGGACCATCGGAGTTATCCCATCAAAGCCGTGGCGAGCATTGGGCCTATATTTGGTCTTAGACATAATTGTCATAGACCCTTTTATCATAATAAAACATAATAAGATAATTCTCTGAAAGTTGTTTGCCTATTTACAATTAGCATCGTGCGTTTTAGTTGGACCGCCTTTATTTCATATCACATCTCTTGTCAATACTGCAAGCAATCATTTGAGGTATTTTGTGGCACATTAACCCTTAAGTAGCCGGAAATATTTAGATTTAAAAATAGTATTTCATAATGACTTTTTCTTAATTTTTGTTTGACACTTTAAAACCACAAATGAATTTTTTGACCCACTCGCCCAATTTTATGCAGAAAATCGTTCCAATTGTGCGTACAAATTTTATTAGCGTTAAAAAAACCTTCTCATAATTCAAATAACAGATTAAATATGTACAAATCGTTAAATATAAAATTCAAATAAAAAAATTATTTCCCTCATACGAGGGCTGCCAAATATATCTCTGGCCTAATAATGAAAATACGAACATTTATCATTAAAAATAGTTTTATTATTTTTCAAAGTATTCTCCAGCATGATTTAAACACTTTTGCATACACTCAGACCAAATGTCGAAGCACTTTTTACACTCCGATTGAGACACCTCTAAAACATGGTTTTTGAAAGCTTTAACAGCATCTTCTGGCGACGAAAATCATTGACCACGCATGTTTTTCTTGATGTGCGGGAATAAAAAGGGTGCCAAGTTAGGGCTGTACGGCGGATGACTCAACAATTCGACGTTTTGGCCGGTCAAGAAGGCGCTGGTTTGACCCAATGTGTGAGAGCTCGCATTGTCATGGTGCACATGGTGCACTCTTCTCTTGTTCGATTTTTCGAATTTCTCCGAAGACTTTAGGCAAACAAATTGTGGTGTACCACTGAGAATTGACCGTCCTACTTTGCTCAAGTGGAACTGTCGCCACATGACCAGTTTTGCCGAAGAAACAGGCGACCATTTGCTTCGAAGTGCTTCTTCCACGAACAACTTTCGTTGGATTTGGCTCGCCTTCGAAGACCCACACGGTCGATTGCTGTTTTGTTTCGGGCTCATACACATAGATGCATGATTCGTCACCTGTGATGATCTTATAAAAGTCTTTTGAAGCACCGCAATCGTATTTTTTCAAAATTTCTTAGTACCAATCGACAAAAGCCTTTTTTTAGAGCGATTGTCAGATTGTGCGCGATCCAACAAGAACAAACCTTTTTTACCGCCAGGTGTACATGCAATATCGAATGTATGCTGAGGGAAGAGAAATGCCAAAGGATGCCTCTATCTCACGGTATGTCACATGACGATCTTGCATTATCAGTTCTCGCACGGCATCAATGTTCTCTGGCACAATGGCCGTTTTTGGATGACCTTCGTCTTTGAGCGAGCGTCGGCAACGATTGAATTCATTAAACCAGTTTTTCACATTGCTATAGGATGGTGCTTCATCGCCATACAAAGATTTAAGTTCATCGATGCACTCGTCGAAAGTTGTGAAAAATGATCGAACAAAAATGTTCACGAGTTAATTCCATTTTTTGCCAAATTGATTTTTTCAAGTCACTTTAAGCCACACAAACGATGGTCGTACGTCAAAACGTCCTAAGTACGTTTATGCTAAAAAATGTCAATTTTTCCAATGGAAATGTCAGATGTCGCCAGGCTACACTTAGTGTTGCTTAGGCCTGAAGTCTCAAGTCAGGAAGTACTTTTGTACCGGGTCTAATGATATGGTCCATTTTTACCAGAGTTCATTCTAGCACAATCGGTTTTAATTTGTGCCTTCTAGAGCGGCAAGGCCTGAATTCACAAAACAATACTATGGTTGCGACCAACATGACTTTATTGCAGAGCACACATTTTTGTTGCCGTGACCATATAATAACCATATCGTTTCTCTGCGTGTACAAGAGCCTAAAAACATTTTCCAGAAATTGCTTTTGTTTCATCATTTCCTTTATCCGTTTTTCCTTTAATGCGTCCGTCTTCCTTTCTTCGGATCATTGTTATCCTCAAAACAGGTTTAACATTTCTTTTAGCCTTTTGTTTTCGTATTTTGTTTGTCGCTGAACTTTTAAGTCCCCCCTCTGCCTATTCATCGGTGTCTTCCCTTTTGTTACGAAGATAGTTTTCATAGCTTTCTATTGTTTTTAGAATTTCCTTGAAACATTTCTGGGAAATGAAAGTTTTCCGAGCATTCAATTGGATTGGTTGGATGGGTGCAAGAAGAGAAAAGCGAAAGTTGTTGCAACAAACGTTTCAGTCATGGGATGGGATGGCATAAGAAAAGAAGAAAACAATGAAAAACGTATTAAGTTTTGTTGTTTTCTGTTTGTTGTGTGAAATTGAAACAGTTTGAGTTCACATTCAAAAGAAAAAACGGGGTATCGGGTGCAGACCGAAAACGAGAAGGGAGGCCATGAGGTGTAAACTGTTGATGGAAGCACAAGAAGAATACGAATGAAGATGCATTCTTTTATAGGGTTTATGGCAAACGGCTGTAGAAGTGCGTAGGTCCGATAAATGGGGTATTCGGGCTACCCGTCATTTTCGTTAAGCTCAAATCTCCCGACTATGCTTATATCTCTGAATGCTGCATGATTCTTATTTGGAATTAAACGTACAAGAAAAAGAAAGCAGAGGATTGATGAAAGGTTGATAAAGTAATCTTCCGATCAGCGATAATAAAGATGTAATTTTGGTCCTTTTTATTTGATAAAATAATCAAAACAAGACTTATCTGCTAAGCAAAATTAAGGTATCTTCAAGGTGGACGCGGTGACACTCTCAGATCTTACACAATGAAGCCCAAAGTCACTCACCATGCTTACTAACTTAACAACGCACTCTTTATAATCAAAGAGAGAGCGGCCGATCAGTATTTGTTAATACAAGTGTCCTTCATTTTATTTATGAAGTTGAGAAACCCAAAGTAAGAAACCCTTAGGTGAGGTTTCAAAACCAGGGCTTTCCATCCCTTTCGACTTGACGGCTCTCCAAAAGCATGAAATTGCCAGAAGATGATATCCAGATATCGACATATTGAGAAGCTGTCGTAACGGCCAGTATCGAAGAAAACCCACAAATGTGGATTCGACACTGATCAACTCAATAGCGCCAAACTAGGGTTGTAATGGGTGATCCAAGTAGAGATACTTTTTTTGACAGATCACGTGTGAGTCGTGTCATGCTGTTATGTAATTTTTGTTTAGTATTGTTTGGCATTTCATCATGAAAACACTTACGCCTGGACAACGTTTAGAAATTGTTCAACTTTATTACGTTCTGTAAGGAATGCGTTTCGTGCACTTCGTTCAACTTATGGTCAAGATAATCGGCCTACTGAGCGTACTATTCGCAACACCATCACCCATCTTAAGACCCAGCATTCATTATTGGACCGAACAGATCACGTCCAGCACGCAGTGAAGAAAACGCGTGCTGAACGCCAAGAAAAAAACCTCTTGTACGAGGGCGGTTCGGAAACTTCTTAGCCTAGCACAAAAAGCGCGTTATAAACAGAAAAAAGTTAAGTGTTTTGGAAACTTCCATCTCTGCTATGAACACATGTTAAATTTTTGATCTGGCAAATCCTTCATATAGAAACAGGTGTTCACAAAAGATGCATCCGCGATTTTTTTACAATGGAAAAATTAGAAATGCGTGGTGTCATTAAATTTTTACATAAAAAAGGTTTATCGGGACAAGAAATTCATAATGATATGGTGAATGTGTTAGGTGAAAGTGCTCCTTCATATGCAACAGTAAAAAATTGGGTTGCTGAACTTAAACGTGGTCGTACAAGCATTGAAGATGAACCACGTAGTGGACGTCCAAAAACAGCAACAACAACAGAAATTGTAGCCAAAGTGCATTATATGGTATTAAATGATCGACGAATAAAAGTGCGTGAAATAGCAAATATCATGGGCATCTCAAATGATCGAGACCATTTAATTTTGCATGAAGAACTACAGATGAAAAAGCTTTCTGCAAGATGGGTGCCGGACTTGTTAACAGTCGACAAAAAACGCTTAAGAATGAACATTTCTCAAGCTTATTTGGATAGTTTTCAGCGAAATAAAATGGATTTTAAGCATCGTTTCATAACTGTTGATGAGACACGGATCCACCACTATACTCCAGAGACAAAAGAACAATCCAAACAATGGACTGAAGCTGGAGGAAGTGCCCCAAAGAAGGCAAAAACAATTCAATCGGCTGGTAAGGTTATGGCAACGGTTTTTTGGGACTTCAAATGTATTTTATTGATTGACTATCTGCAAAAGGGTAAAACAATAAATTCAGAGTACTATTGCAACCTTTTAGATCAATTAAATGTACAAATTCGAGAAAAACGTCCTGGCTTACAACACAAAAAAATAATTTTTCATCAAGACAACGCACCAGCGCACAAGAGTGTTTTAACAATGGCTAAATTCAACGAATTAAAGTACGAGTTGCTTGACCACCCACCTTATTCTCCTGATTTAGCTCCCAGTGACTTTTACCTGTTCCCAAATCTAAAAAAATTCCTTGCTGTAAACCACTATTTTGAAGACCTTGAGGAAAACTATTTTAATCAAGGGATAGAATTGCTAGATAAGCGTTGGACTAAGTGTATTGAAGTTTCAGGAGATTATATTGAAAAATAAAAATATTTTTGAAAAAGTAACTATTCTCTTTCATTGATAGGCTAAGAACTTTCCGAACCGCCCGTAACAAGGTGGCGCAAAATTAATCACCCTATCGGAATGGTGTGGTACGACAATGATATTTAACATTTGTGAACTAGACAGCTGCAGAATACAGGCAAACAATGGAGCGCTATACGAGCAAGGGCGTTCAATGATTGTGTCGATTTTTGAGCAATATTCGGTCGGTGGTGTTGGCGCAGCGTGAGTTTCGACATCGACTTAAGCGGTTACGTCAATGAGCTAAACCATCGTTTTGGGGCACTGAAAATCCCTTTGTCGTGCACGATGAGCCATTTAAAGGCCGCTGTGCGGTGCGAAATTCTAGCGAGAGGAGTAATTTAGCCGTATATTTGTGAAAGAGCCATCGGCAATACGGTCACTGTTACTGGCGAATGCTACAGGGGCATGATAAACGGTTTCTTACTGCCGACGTTGGATGAACGGGGTTTAGTGAGCATATGGTTTTAACAAGACAGAGCAACCACACACACACAGCACGAGCTACAATAAATATTATGATAGAAGTGTTTCTTGATCGGGTAATCTTCCGTTGTAGCGATTTGGCATGGTCAGCAAGATCGCCCGATTGAACCATCCCAGACTTCTACCTTAGGCTACCTGAAGTCGCAGGTTTTGTCAACAAAAGACAATCGTACAAACGAAATCGTCGCAGGGAGGAAAAATTATCCTTTAAGGGTACCTCGCTAAAAAGTACACTTTTTTGCTTAGCAAATAACCCATGGTTAAAATGGGTTCTTAGTTGGGACGCCAAAAATACCAGAAAAAGGGCATAGTTGCGAACTTTTGGCTCGTGTGGCTAAAAAAACATACCGCTTGGTCAAAACGGGTGATTAATAGTCGAAGTGGACAAATTTGTACTCAAATTAAAGCAACTTTAAAGTTCCGGCTGACATTAGAGATGGGCGCATGGGCCGAAGGGGCCCAAAAAATGTACATATTTGTATACCCTACACCGAAGATGATATATTAAATTTGCCATTTTGTTTGGAGATTGGAAACCCTATAAAGTATACATATATAGGGTGGTCCATCTAGAGGTTTTTTTTGAACAAAAAAAATATAAAAATTTAAATCAAGTGTGGAAAAGTATACATATATAGGGTGGTCCATCTAGAGGTTTTTTTTTGAACAAAAAAAATATAAAAATTTAAATCAAGTGTGGAATCTTTATTGGTAATTTGAAAGGACATTTTATGGCATTTATTTTTTGAAAATACTTACCTCCAAATGTTGGCAACTGTAATGTATGAAAATGAGCGTTCGGTGAGAAACGGGAAGATCCGCTGTTTTCGACCAAAATTTTGTTCAGTAATGAAGCTCATTTCTGGTTCGACGGCAAAGTCAATAAACAAAATTGCCGCATTTGGGCTGAAGAGTAACAAGAAGAGGTTCAAGAGGTGCCATTATATTCAGAGAAAACCACGGTTTGATGCAGTTTATAAGCTGGTAGAATCATCGGTGCATATTTTTTCAAAAATGATGATGGTCAGAACGTAACCGTGCCCGTAATCTTGGCGACATTTGGATTCAACAGGACGGCTCCACGTGCCATACAACCCTGTTAATGTCATATGGGTTTTGAAAGCTAACCTCAATAGCGTTAGTCTGTAGCGGGATTTTAAAATTGTTTCAACTTTCATCGTGGAGTGGTCAGATAATGAGAACCGTATCGCTGTAATAGCGCGTTTCTAGAGTGGAATGAAAAAAAGCGATATTTTCAAAACGCTCCGGGATTAACCGCATGTTCGTCTACCGATGCATAAAACTGTTTAAGGAGACTGGAGATGTAAAAGACCGCCACCGGTCGGGCCGCCCATGCTGTGTTCGAACAACGCATGTCATCAAAGCCGGTAAATAAAGAATTCACAGAAATCCGCTCCGAAAACAGAATATCGTGGCCCGTGAGATGAATATCACGCAAAAGTCTATGAGTCGATTAATTCAAACGACGAACCGGACATTTATTGACTGCAGCTTTAAAAAAAACTAGGATTGAAAAATGCAAACGTCTTTTGGTGAAGCACGCTGAAAACTTACACAGAAAAATTTTGTTCACCGATGAAAAATTTTTTACCGTTCAGGAAAAATTTAACAAGCAAAATGATAGAGTGTATGCGCGGTCATCTAAGGAAACATCTGAACTGATGCCAAGGGTGAAAAAGGGTCATCACCCAGCTTCAGCAATGGTTTGGTGGGGTGTCTCTTACGATGGGGTCACTGACCTGCATTTCTGCGAACAAGGAGTCAAAACATCGGCCAAAGTTTACCCAGAAACCGTTTTGGAAGCTGTTGTAAAGCCTCTTAACCATTCCCTATTCCAAAACCAACCATGGACTTTATATCAGGATTCTGCGCCGGCCCATAAGGCTAAAACGTCCCAGGCCTGGCTTCGAAACAATTTACCAGCGTTCATTTCCTCTGAAGAATGGCCCTCAGGCAGTCAGGCAGAGTTAAACCCATTGGCTTACAAATTGTGGGCGGTTTTAGAGGACAAGGTTTGTCACAAAAGATACCCCAACATTGGATCTCTTAAGACTGCTTTGGTTCGAGCTGTGGCCAATTTTCCAATGGACGAGGTTCGTGCAGCTATTGACGATTGGCCAGTGCGACTTAAGGCGTGTATGAAGGCAAAAGGCGTACGTTTCGAATAAGTAGATTCTTTTTGGATACAATATACATCAATAAATATATTGAAAAATATTTGGTCCAAAACATTCAGTTCTTTTTATTTTACAGCATAAAACGTGTGTAACAGTATTTATGTCCCTACTTAGGTCATTATTGATCGTCGCAAAATTCTAAGACGATCTAGCCGTGCCGTCCGTGTGTCTGTTGAAATCACCACGACATTCAAACGAATCTACCAACGATTCTGACATTTTGCATGATGTTCGCGTAGGGTCATAAGCTCTTGGGGAAATCGGCACAGGGGGAAAAGTTTTCGTTAAAGGGACTAAGGGTACCTCGCTTTAATAAACAATTTTGTGAGCATTATAATTTAATTGTTTTTAAATTATTTTGTAGGTCTGCTAGTATGTTTGGAAAATCTTCAGTCCAAAGCTCAATTAGTTCCGACATTGTCACTATTGAATTCTACTTTGTGGTTTCACAACTGTGGTACCAGAAAATAATGAATTTCAAGGGAATTCTGGATGAATTTTCCGAAAAACCGTTAATGAAAAATTACCCGGATTTCCAGGTTTTACCGAGAGAAACTCTGCTCCCGGATTTCCCGGTAGTAAAACTCAACTTCCAACTTAAGGCCCAGCTGTTCCTCAAACCACATTTTAAATCTTATCTTACTCAAATTTAGCATCCACTAGGCCCACCAACCTCTTCTTTTGAGGCCCTTCTGAAAATGTGACTGAGCGATTCCTCACCATTGTGTAGACCAGAACGTGCCTAAAAAATGTGTCGTCGTTGTACGATGTCGTTGCTATTGCTGCTGTATGCATCGTACTAACATCACCCAGAAAAGTTCCATGAATATCTCTACTTCACCACGCATCCGTTTCCGTTTTGTTTTGGTCTCCATGGATGCTCCCTTGTTTTTTTGGGAGATTCATTAAAAAATTCATGTGTCGCGAAACTTTTCTGGTATTGCGACGGTACGAGTATGTCGCAATGGTTAGCACAAGCATCGTAGAAGCAAAAAAATATGACAAAAGTAATAATTACACGAAAAGGAAATGCATGTGCTTTAAAACGACCTGGGGGTAGAGGGGTGGGTGACAAAATGTGGGTCCTGCATTCAGTTTTAGCTCCTTTCGGCGCCAGAACTCGTTTTGTTTTTAAATGGATAAATTCGTTTCATTTTTTTTCGTTACGATAAATTTCTATGAAAAAAGGCGAACATGTAAAAGCAAACAGATCCTTTTTGGCTTACCTTTTAATGGCTTTCATCAGTTTGCATGACTCCTGTTCGATGTTTCCATCAAACAGATGGATATCGGGTTGATGTTGTTGTCCTTGTATGGTTTGGTGCCACAGCAGCAAATATTTGAAATTTTTGATGGATTTTCGGTTTGCAGTCAAAACCATTTTAGTTTGTCGATAGACGGCGAGATCAGGATAACGTGGCCACCATATTAGTGCACACCTCCTCCAGTATAGCCTGGAAAAAGTTAATTTGATTTGAAAATACAAATAAATTTTGGGGTGAATTGACACTTCGTGGTGTGGAAAGTGTAGACAGGAGGTAGTCGAAAAACATAAAATAGAAAACATAGGTAGATATAAGAGTACAGGGTGGCCCAAAAGTCAGATTTTTTTTGAAACTTAAAAAAACTATAAAACAAAATAGTTTTTTCTACATTTTTTGGTTTATTTAAAAGAGCAAATAACGGGGTTTCCAATAGGGACATAACATATGTGTATATTTATGCTAAAGCACCCTCAAACATATTTAATGATCTTTCAATGTCAAAACTTTAGTCGAAGTCATTATATTCATCATGGTAAAGCAACGTTTGGAAATCATTAAAAATTAAAAAAAATCGCTAAAGTTGATTTTTCAAGGATGAAGGATGAGGATGAAGTTCATTTCTGGCTAAGTGGTTTTGTCAATAAACAAAATTTGCGTTATTCGACATCAACAAAACCACATGTGCTTTAAGAGACACAATTGCATCCGCAAAAATTTACTGTGCGGTGTGGTTTTCATCCCGGAGATGTGATTGGTCCGTATTTTTTCATCGATGAAAACAATCGTCATGTTACCGTCAATGGAGAGCGCTATCGTGCCATGTTGGACAACTATTGGATGAGTTGACATCGCCAATTTGTGATTTCAAAGGTTTCCGGTCGAATGGCCGCCACGTTCATGCGATTTAACGCCATTGGATTTCATTTTATGGGGCCACATCAAGTCATTCGTCCATGTCATCAAGCCAACAACTTAAGACGAGCTTAGAGACAACGTCCAACGCGAAATTGCCAAAGTTCCGGTCGAAATGTGCATCGAGAAAGGGCATAATTGCTGTACTGTATGGCTCAAGTGGAGTTCCGCATGATCAAAGCGGACAATTAATAGTCAGTATCGACATTAGGGTACTCAAATCAAAGCACATTTTGCTACAAATCTAAACATAAAGTAAATTTGAAGTTTTTAAAAGTGGATTACTTTAGTAAAAATCGTTCATGATCCTTTCCTTTTCTTTCTCGACATGATCCTTCCTATGCTTAAGAGTACAGGGTGGAGCGCGTTAGTTTTCTTTTTTGCACTGCAGGCTGTTGCGGCACTGTTGGTCGGAGAAAGTGGAGAGTGTGCGTGGCTTTTAGTGGCTGACGGGAGATTTGTATTCGTCTGCCTTTCAGTTGCCTTCATGCATTTGGACACGTGAGGAGATGTCATTTCGTGTTGAAGAATATTTTTCAAATGTACACTCGATGAATGCAGTGCAGCGTGCTTTTCGTTTACGATTCGCTGTTTCCCCACTCAGACGGGTTCCTGGACGGCAATCAATTGTAAATTTGCGGTACTGGAGTGAAACAAACCCCAGAGAACTTTACCAGAGACCACTGCATTCGGACCGCGTCACTGTGTGGTGCGCCATATCCCGGGTAGGCATCATTGGCCTTTACTTTTTCTAGGATAACCGTCTTGTCGTAACTGTGAACTCCGAACGGTACTTGGCTATGATGCAGGATTTTTTCCAGTCGAGTCTTGAGGCAAAGCAATTAGTGGATACATGGTTCCAACAGTATGGTGCCACTGCACACACAGCAAGGGTTACCATAAACTGTTTGAGGCAAATGTTTCCTGAACGGCTTATCTCTTTGAGGGGTGATGTGAACTGGCCAGCACGCTCAGCAGACTTTGTCCCATGCGATTTTTTCCTTTGGGGTTACCTGAAGTCGAAGGTGTATATCAACCGTCCCAACACCAATTAACAATATTGAGGATGAAATTGACAGAATACCAGTCGACATGCTTGTTTGAGTTCATGAAATCTTCAGAAAATGTATGCAGCAGTGTGTGGATAGCGAAGTTCGACATTTGCCAGATACACTATTTAAAACCATGTAATTTAAAAATTCAATTTAATTAAAATATAATAATAAATTTTTCTAAGGTTCATAATTTTTTTTCATTCCCAAATAAGCAAATTACCACGCTCCACCCTGTACTTCAAGTCTATTGAAAATTTCAAATTTTTTTGTTAAACAAGTGCGGCACGTGGATTTTTAGATCCAAAAATTCTATTGTGGAAGTTCGGATTCTTTGTAATTTCTACCGGTACTTCAGTTACAATTACTGAACGTTACAGAACACCAACTAACATTCGGTTGTTCTATTGGCATATTCGAGGATCATGCAACTTTAAGCATTTAGTTGAAAAAAAATCGGTTGTGGCAACGAATTTTTTCTCTGTGTGTATAAATGCTAGTTTAGTCACTGGCAACGAACACGGCTATTGTATAGAGAGAAAAGATATATTATCGAAAGTATTTTCAGCAAAACCGGTCACTTTAATCCGACTCCTAATCATGATTAGTATTAAGCTTAGAAAACAGATCGCTAACCGAATGCTTTTGGTTGCACGTACTATCCAAGTATTTCATCGCTATAACCGAATGTCGGTTGTGTACATGGAAATTTGCGTAGAGGGAGGGAACTGACACTATCGGTTGAAGGGACATAGATTCTGTAAACGAAACTCAATAAAAAAAATATTATTGGAACTGAATTTGTACATGTATTGGTTTTTCTTATAAAGGGTGTTTTTTAAAGGGTGTGGGTTTCAATCTGGCCACACTTTTTTGGAGTTGGTCCTTTTCACAGCTGTCACTTGATTTATGCTCAGTTTGGGCCTCAACTTTCATAATGAATAGACTCACTCCGGATTACCGTTTGCAAAACGTGGTGAATAGGCCCAAGACCACCGATCCTGATTTTTACAAGAAAATTTGTTTAGGGATGAAGCTCACTTTTGGTAGATCGGGTACGCATTTGGAGTTATGAAAATCCACAAGCCATTGTTGAGACGCCGTTACATGGTCAAAAAGTCACTGTTTGGTGGGGTCTATGGACAGAGGGAATCATTGGTCCATATTTCTTCAAAAATGAATCCGACCATAATGTGACACTCAATGGGGAACGCTGAAGAGCGATGATTAATGATTTTTTCGTGCCTGAATTGGAGAATGTTGATGTGGACGACCTTTGGTTCAGCCAACGAAACAATCAATTTACTTAAGGAAACTTTTGCTGGGCGCATTATCTCGCGTCGTGGGCCTGTGGCATGGCCTACAAGATCGTGCGATTGATTTAACACCGCTGGACTATTTCTTGTGGGGTTATGTGAAGTCGCTTGTCTACGCAGATAAACCCGACACGGCAAGTTTTTTCTGACATACGGAACCAAATACTGCAAAAAGTGGTCGAAAATTGGGCCTCTCGGCTGGAATTTGTTCGAGCCAGCCGCGGCGGCCACTTGCCTGAAATCATTTTTAAAATGAACTTAGTAGGGACATAAATACTGTTACAACATTGAACACACCCATTTCAATAGTAGAACTGAACATACCCCGTTAATGTCATATGGGTTTTGAAAGCTAACCTCAATAGCGCTAGTCTGTAACGGGATGTTAAAATTGTTTCAACTTTCATCATGGATCAGATAATGAGAACCGTATCGCTGTAATAGCGCTTTTCAAGTGTGAAATGAAAAAAGCGATATTTTCAAAACGCTCCGGCCACTGGGAATTAGCCGCATGTTCGTCTACCGATGCATAAAACTGTTTGAGGAGACTGGAGATGTAAAAGACCGCTACCGGTCGGGCCGCCCACGCTCTGTTCGAACACCGCATGTCATCAAAGCCGTTAAATCAAGAATTAACAGAAATCCGCTCCGCAAACAGACAATCATGGCCAGTGAGATGAATATCACGCAAAAGTCCATGAGTCGAATCATTAAAAAAGACTTGGGACTTGGGGCTTTCAAACGACGTACCGGACATTCATTGACTGCAGCTTTAAAAAAATAGGATTGAAAAATCCTAACGTCTTTTGGTGAAGCACGCTGATAACTTGCACAGAAAAATTTTGTCCACCGATGAAAAAATGTTTGCCGTTCAGGAAAAATTTAACAAGCAAAATGATGTAGTGTATGCGCGGTCATCTAAGGAAGCATCTGAACTGATCCCAAGGGTGGAAAAGGGTCAGCACCCAGCTTCAGTCATGGTTTGGTGGGGTGTCTCTTACGATGGAGTCACTGACATGCATTTCTGCGAACAAGGAGTCAAAACATCGGCCAAACTTTACCAAGAAACCGTTTTGGAAGCTATTGTGAAGCCTCTTAACAATTCCCTGTTCCAAAACCAGCTTTGGACTTTCCAGCAGGATTCTGTGCCAGCCCATAAGGCTAAAACGTCCCAGGCCTGGCTTCGAAACAATTTCCCAGCGTTCATTTCCTCTGAAGAATGACCCTCAGGCAGTCCAGATTTGAACCCATTGGATTACAAATTGTGGACGGTTTTAGAGGACAAGGTTTGTCACAAGAGATACCCCAACATTGGATCTCTTAAGACTGCTTTGGTTCGAGCTGTGGCTAATTTTCCAATGGACGAGGTTCGTGCAGCTATTGACGATTGGCCAGTGCGACTTAAGGCGTGTATGAAGGCAAAAGGCGGACATTTCGAATAAGTAGATCCATTTTGGATACAACATACATCAATAAATATATTAAACAATATTTGGTACAAAAACATTCAGTACTTTTTATTATACAGCATAAAACGTGTGTAACAATTTGAAGAAATATAAAATAATTTTTTTTATTGAAGAAACTTCCAAATATAATTTGAAAAAAATAATCTAAATTTTGAAAAAAAAAATTCAAAAATTATTCAATATTTCTGTTCGCTTTCAAAACTACGATTTTGTAGTGACTAGAACCAATAATTTATTACGGGGACTATATTCGGATATTGGAATAATCAGTAATAAATAACAACAGTGAACTAAACAGGGATTGGTTACAACAGCAAAACCCTATCCGTTGCGAACACAAATTATTGGTACCAAAGTAACATGTACTTCATAAGTGGTTAGTTGCCATAAACCCCAGTTGTGGCAACCAACAGTTTTACTGAATTCGGTTGGTATAACCGATTTATTGCTTTTAAGTATCGTAATATTATGGCGTGTCGAATCATGTTACATAAATACCATGGAAAGTTCAACTGTTTTTTTCTCTATTTGTAATTAAAGCAACAAAGCTTTAGACTTCTACGGGGGGAACCAATTGTTATCGTGACTAACAATGCCACTTGTAAACGAGATTTTAAATTAGAGTTTTTTGTCCCCGCCCACACTTTTAATTATGATGAAATTTTATACGACATCTAAAGTTGAAGCGAAATACAAACAAATCTCAACTTTTGTTGTTGTTATTATTTCCGGATTTTTTTGTGTTTGTGCTTTGCGTTTTTTTTGTTTCTTTTTCCCCCCTCCCTGTTTAGCTAACATTAATTAGCAATGTTTGCTTTGTACTTTTGCTGCATATTTTCCATGTTGCGTTTTCTGAAATGACTCATAACTTGGTCTAAAGCAAACTATGGCTTGGCATTAGAGAGCAGAAGAGGGAAAGGAAAGGAAGGAAGGACGGACGGACGGAAGGCAACTGCATCAGAAACATACTCGGGTACATGTGCTCAGCTCAGCTCGCATGGCCATCACTCATAAATGTACCCAGGGATACGTTTCCTGTTTTAAGGGCAGACCGACTACTCGGTGACAATGACATCGACTCTGGCTGACAAACATATGGAGCTACCGGAAGGATTTGTAGGACAAAACAACAAAAAAAACAAAACAACTACGACAGGCAACAAAAAAAGAATAGCTTTGGACTGGATGGAATTATAACAAAGTTGAAGGAACAAAAATAATTACAGTAAAATCATGGAGTTGGAGTTTCTATGGCGCGGAGCGAGCGGGTATGCGATGTCGTTCGTATCGTTGTATCGTAACTACGCCGTACGTCTAGAGTGACAGAAATGAAATGTCAGATTACTATTAAAACAAACTTTGTTGCTGCTACTTGTTTGTTGGGCAAAGAAAAAAAATATTTCGTTTTTTTATCCAGTTGAGTTTATTTTTTTTCTTCTTCCCTACTGATACTGTTGCAACTGTTTAGCTGGTGGCCTACACTTGGCATGATAGATTTTTTGGATTTGATGGTTATTATTAGCTTCGATTCCAAACATTCAAGGAATATTCATAGTTTGTAGGAGATATCGTCCAGCAGCAGTAATTCCGATCCTGCAGTTCTGGATTCCACTAATTACTTCCGAGTCCGGTAAATTTTCGCACAGAAGGTCTAATAACCAACACTAGTGAAAAACACCTTGGCTTGCAGTCCCACGACCCGAAGCAGCAATTCTTCGGCCAAGGGCTGTCACCTCGGCAATGTGTGTGCCGCTACAACAACCACAACCTTGCCAGTCCGTGTTTTCGATTAGCCCTCATACACAGAGAACATATTTGTTGCCAGAACCGAATGATTGAGATTACATGTACGAGGGCATATCAATAATTCCGTGACTTTGGAAAAAAAAACAGCTTTTTTTGCAAAAAAAAAATATATTTTCCAACGTTTCTTCAATTTCTGGTGTATACTTTTTCTTAGGATTTTTCGAGGGCCATAAAACAGGCATTTGTTTAATCAATTATTTCATCGTTGGAGCTGAATCTCTTTCCACTGAGCCATTTCTTTAGGTTTGAAAATAGGAAATAGTCACTGGGGGCTAAATCCGGAGAATATGTCGGATGGGGTACCAATTCGTAACCCAATTCATGCCATTTAGCCATTGAGACTGTGCACCCGTACCTTATCTTGATGAAAAAGAACTTTTCTCCTGGCGTATTTTTTAAAATCGTCATTAGAACGTTTTTTTTTAATCGCTGTTTATTGTTTTACCATTTTGAAGGTTATCGATGTGGATTATGCCGCGTGCATCCCAAAAAAAGGTTCAGCGTCATGTGTACTTGTGCGACCACAACGAGTGTCAGTAAACCACTTTTTTACCATTGAAATCGATGGTGCAAAGTACCCATAGTATTTATCAAGCTTTTTCTTGGCTTGATTGACGGGTTTTTTCCGAAAAAAATAATGTTTAAAAAGCCCTCGAAATTCACTTTTTTCTTTTTTTAAGAAAATCCACGAGGTTGTATGTTTTTAACAGCTGTTAAACACAAACTAAATGACGGAACTCTCTTAAAATTTAACAGTAGTCTATTAACAGATCGTACTTGATGGGAGAAGTGTTGCATTTTATACAACTACGAAACAAGTTGGAAAAGTTAAGAAACTATAGATATGCCCTCGTACGATAAAATTTCCAAGATGCACTGAAATATTCAGAAAATGGAACTGAATACATCAGTAGAAGTGACTTAGTAGAAACAAATCCCACGACTGCCGGTACTCCATACCAGGGCGCTAATCACGGCATTCGACGACGAATGCAAATTCGAATAGAAAAATATTTCGATACGTTTAAATGTTTGGATCATGGCATTCGATCGTAATGTTTTATCGCATACTACTTTTTTTGCAATGCTGCAAAACAAAGACTTTCAACTCAAAAGATGTGTCGTTGGCTGATTCGAGCACGACGTGGGACTGTTAAAAAATTAAATAGATAATAAGAAACATTTTACGCATTATTGCAATGCAAAAATGTAACGATTAATTATTTTTTTGTAGTTAATTTATTATTTTATAACAATTCATGGTGTTTTTACGTAATTTTTGTCGAAACCACTACTGTGATAACACAAATTGAGTTTCCTAAAAGGCCGATGAAACATCTTTCTTTGTTGATTCTCTTTGCGGCAAGCATACGAGTATGATGACAAGCAGAGAAAAGCAGAAAAACAAAACAACAAGCGTGAATATTTTAATAAATGCAAGTGAATATTTTAATAAATCTGATAAAAATATAGAAATTAGTTATAAATGGATCCAATGCTATTTTTTTACTCATCATCGTCCGATTCGGAGGAGGATTGCAATGTAAACGTAATTAGAAGAAATATTCGAGATAAAAGCAATCGTTTTTTCATTATCTTTGTCCCTAAAAATAATAAAAAAGACGAATATTTTTACGTTATTTCACAAAATATAGAAAAATACCTACATTTCTTTTGTTTTACTCTGTTGTTTTGTTTGGCGTCATTAAAAATGGTAGTGTTTGGTTTTTTCGATGACGGTTGTGCTTTCGAATTCAACTTCGGGTAGTTTCAATTCGATAACGATTGCCGTGATCCAAATTAATTGCGTTTCGAAGTAAATTTGGTCGTTAACGAATGCGGTGATTAGCCCCCTGATTGACTTAAAACAAACACTCTTCGGCCAGTGGCAGTCACCTCAACAATATGTGTTTTTTGTACGTCCATTTTATTCGTCGCTCCAAATATTACAGGCCCGAGCCGATACCGAACAGGACCCCGGAACTTTGATCTGCTCGGTTCGTCAGAACCGTAAACACCATTCTGCTACGTCTGTAAGCTGTAATCGTTGCTTGGAGTTGGTGCACTTCAGTTGCTGTTCAGGTTTGCATGACATCCGGGAGTATAGCGAAACTACCTTTGCTGCCTCTGACTGTATCAACGTAGTTCGTAGTGGGTCTCTGTACTAGGGTTGCTCTATATATCTAACATCTGACATTTCCATTGGAAAGTTTGACATTTTTTAGCATAAACGTACTCAGAACGTTTTGACGTACGACCATCATTTGTGTTGCTTTTAGTTACTTAAAAAAAATCAATTTGACACAAAAATGGAATTAACTCGTGAACATTTTCGTGCGATCATTTTTCACAACTTTCGACGTGGATTATTACGACAAGAGTGCATCGATGAACTTAAATCTTTGTATGGCGATGAAGCACCATCCATCCTGTGCAAAACTGGTTTAATGAATTCAATCGTGGCAGACGCTCGCTCAAAGATGAAGGTCGTCCAAAAACGTCCGTTGTGCCAGATCATATTGATGCCGTGCGTGAACTGATACTGCAAGATCGTCATGTGACATACTTTGAGATAGAGGCATCCTTGGGCATTTCTTCCACCAGCAGAAAAAGGTTTGTTCTCGTTGGATCCCGTACAACTTGACAATCGCTCAAAAAAGGCTTGAGTCGATTGGTGCTAACAAATTTTAAAAAAATACGATCGCGATGCTTCGAAAGAAGTAAGATCGTCACAGGTGACGAATCATGGATCTACACGTGTAAGCCCGAAACAAAACAGCAATCGACCGTATAGGCCTTCGAAGACAAGCCAAATCCAACGAAAGATGTTTTTGGAAGAAGCACTTTGAAGCAAATGGTCGCCTGTTTCTTCTTCAAAACTGGTCATGTGGCGACTGTTCCGCCAGAGCAACGTAGGACGGTCAATTCTGAGTGCTACACCACAATTTGTTTGCCTAAAGTCTTCGGGAAAATTCGAAAAACGAACAAGAGAAGACGAATCATTGTGCACCATGACAACGCGAGCTTCTCACACATCGGCTCAAACCAGCTCCTTTTTGACCAGCCAAAACGCCGAATTGATGGGCCATCCGCCGTACAGCCCTCACTTCACGCAGAGAAAAGATATGGTTACTATATGGTCACGGCAACAATAGTATGTTCTCTGCAATAAAAGTATGGTCGTCACAACCATAGTATTGTTTTTTTTCAATTTTATTTTGACAATAGTATGATTGCGGCAATACTAATATTATTGAAAAGTAACAATTGTATTGTTGCCAAATAAAAAAAATGAAAATATGATTGTAGCAACAATATAAATATGGTTGGTGCGACAAAAGTATTGTTTTTTTTTTGGTCTTTGTGTTAACAAGAGTATTTTTTTCAATTTGACAATGTAATTGTTACGAATGTTCCGCAATAATAGTAAATTAAATTTATTCAAAACAATCTACTTTGGATTAGTATAAGTTATATATTTTTAATAAGTAATTTTTTTTCTACTGTTAAATAAGTCACTCCAATTATTAAGAGTTTTATGTATTTTTACATAATTAACTTAAAAAAATCTCTTTTGTTAAATAGTACGAGTAACTAAACCCAATCCTTACGAATCATAGTAGGGTTGTGTGTGAGTCATACTACGGTTGTGAGGATTACACTATGGGATCAAAGTATGGTTGAGTGTGAATAATAATATGGTTGTGGGGACCATAGTATGGTTGTGTGTGAATAATTCTATTGTTTTGAGGACCATAGTATTGTTGTGGGGATCATAGTATGGTTGTGTGTGAACCATACTATTGTTGTGATGATCATAATATTGTTGTGCCACAACCATATACCCAACAATAGTATGATCCTCTTCGAATATTGTCACCCCAACCATACTTTTTTTCTGCGTGTTGGCACCGAATAATTTCTTTTTATTTCCGCACATCAAGAAAAAAATGTGTGGTCAACGATTTTCGTCGCCAGAAGATGCTGTTAAAGTGTTCAAAAACCATGTTTTGGAGGTGTCTCAATCGAAGTGGAAAAAGTGCTTCGACAATTGGTTTGAGCGCATAAATCATGCTAGAGAATACTTTGAAGAACACTAAAACCAATTTTGATGATAAATATTCGCATATTCATTATTAGGCCAGAATTATATATAGCAGCACTCGTATTTGATGTCATCATCGCCGTTTATACTTTCTTCGTCGTCGTCATCTTTATCCGACTCCCCTGCAGTCTCCCTCGCAACAGCATCGCCAATACCTT
The DNA here is from genome assembly GCA_963513945.1 of Hydrotaea diabolus. NCBI lineage: Eukaryota > Metazoa > Arthropoda > Insecta > Diptera > Muscidae > Hydrotaea > Hydrotaea diabolus. The sequence goes on from OY740718.1 coordinate 91,634,998, forward strand.
TCAGGCGACACCTCGTTTGTTAATTTTTGATGTCGCGATCCCAGTATATGTGACATCTTACACAGCTTACTTGTGCTTACTAAATGCTCGCGTAGGCTCACTTTGAGATGCTGTAAGATTTGAAACAAGTCGAATCTGAATACAAGCTAAGTGTCATATGACAGACAGCAACTAGTCGAATAAATGTGCCGAGTTTCAATAAAGTCGGTAATGATAAAAATCTTGACTGGGTCGAAAATTTTTGGAATTACCCATTCAAAAAAGGCACCAATGTAGCTGGAAAATGAACACCATGGTATTCCTTGACTTCAAAATTAACTTTAATTTAGGGTCACTTTCCGTAGCGCGATTCCTCCTAAACCGTTTGGGTTTTCTTTGCTTAGTCTTACCGCCAATGTCTTGGCCTATATCAGCGAGACCCTAAACCCGCTCTATCTTAACAAATATATGACCCTTTGTCTTGGCTAGAGAACAACTCTGCCGTCACCATCATCATCGTTTTTTATTATTATTATTATTGTAATTCCAACTATTCCCACGTTACCGGTTATAAGCTTTGTTTACATTTTTCATCCTTATGGAATGTATTTCTTTTTTGTGTGGAATCCACTACTCCGGCTTTTAAATCAAGTGCATGCACACACAGAACGTAGTCATGAGAACAATCTAAACAAGCCTCTGCACTAGTACGAGTATGAAAGGACAACCGACTAAAAACAAAACCAAAACAACCGGAGACTTCATTCTAGGCACCACCAGGCAGGCAGGCATTAGGCATTTCATACTATTTCGCCTAAATAAGTGACAGAGATGACAGAGAAACAAAGAGGAATTCAAACAAAATATTATTTACTTACACAGTTACATATATTTCAGCAGCTACTCGGCTCTTATGTAGATCCTGGCTCACAAGGACTAGCACTTGATGTTTCCAACAAAAATGAAATAACAATGGAAGTTTAGTATTTTTTCTGTTACTTCCAAGAAGCTGTTTTATGCCCAGCTCCTCCACGTTGCCGTTGGAAGAGAGTCTATTATTTTGAGAAATAGTTTTTCTTTCATTTAACCATTCATAATTTTCCACAGTTTTGTTTTCCATTTCGTTGCAACGGTTGGGTGGTTTTGTTATCTCAAACCTTCAGTTTGACTAGGTGTATCCTTTTTGCATTCGCCCTCTATCTCTCTCTCTCTCTCTCTCTCTCTCTCTCTCTCTCTCTCTTCTTTTAACAACCTTTTGAAGAACTCTTGGGGAGCTACTGGATTATATACGCCGGGTGGAAAATGTGATTGTTAAAAACGGATTTTATTCAGTGCAATGATTTCCACGACTCACTTTGCTCTGTGACTCTCGGTGGGCTTTTAACACATCGAAGTATGAACGCGTTCTTTGGCTTGGTACTGTTAAGGGTCCTTTTTCTATTCTACTTCACCATTTGAGTTATTGGCTCTTGAACATTTAAAATAAATATTAATGCCGTTGTTAATAAATATTTTGATACAGAAAAGACATAATGTCCTTTTTGTTTCTGTTTTTGTCCTGTCAGTTAGAGGATCTGAAAATTTCTGCATTCCAATTAGTTCATATATGTAATTAATTCTTCGCTTGTTTGTTTGTTGGTTCTTGCAGGACGTTAAGTCAACTACATTAAATTACATCACTTGTTTAGTTCAGGGATCCGGTAGTTCTGTTCTGTAATGAAAGAAAATATCAGTTGTGAATCGGTTAGAGCTCAAAAAGTTTCGTATGATAAAAAGACTATCCGTATGAATTTCCAAATTTTTTATTATTTTGATAGATATTCAATATCCATTGATTTTTTGGCTGTTGTCTGTAAAAGCAAATTCATAATTTTCAAGTACCAAATACGTTAATATAAAAAATATTTAAGCTATACCCACCCTTAAGTATGCCGGTCGACTCAGATTCAGCAGTTAATTCGATTTTACGATATCTGTCTGTCCATCCATCCGCCCGTCCGCTCTCTGCCTAAAGATTCTTTTCAAAGTACAGTTTGCAATTGTTGTCTGATCTTCAGAAAATTTGCAAAGGTAATTTTTTTGAATAAAAGCAGTTAACATCTATAAAAATCGGTTAAAATTTAGATATAGCTCCTACCTACTCGTATTTGTTTGACCGATTTTACCTTAAACAATAAAATATTCTCTCAAATTTAAAAATGACATTAGTTTAAAAACCTGGGCCTGTCCAGGGTGGTTCAAACACCTATTTTCAGTTGGCTTTTCGATACATCCAGAAGTGCTGGGTATAATTAAGTCGGTCACGCCCGACTGCTGCTTTTCTTACTAGTTTGAAATAAAAAAGCGTTTGCTTCCGTGCCTTCAAGCAAAGTTTTTTTCTGTTTAGTATATTTTTTTATTTAGTATATTTCAGTTTTACTAATGTGTTACGAGGGCGGTTCGGAAAGTTCTAAATATTTTTTTTTCAATATAATCTCCTGAAACTTCAATACACTTAGTCCAACGCTTATCTAGCAATTCGATCCCTTGATTAAAATAGTTTTCCTCAAGGTCTTCAAAATAGTGGTTTACAACTGTAATTGCATCTTCATTTGAGGTAAAACGCTTGCCAGCAAGGAATTTTTTTAGATTTGGAAACAGGTAAAAGTCACTGGGAGCTAAATCAGGAGAATAAGGTGGGTGGTCAAGCAACTCGTACTTTAATTCGTTGAATTTAGCCATTGTTAAAACACTCTTGTGCGCTGGTGCGTTGTCTTGATGAAAAATTATTTTTTTGTGTTGTAAGCCAGGACGTTTTTCTCGAATTTGTACATTTAATTGATCTAAAAGGTTGCAATAGTACTCTGAATTTATTGTTTTACCCTTTTTCAGATAGTCAATCAATAAAATACCTTTGAAGTCCCAAAATACCGTTGCCATAACCTTACCGGCCGATTCAATTGTTTTTGCCTTCTTTGGGGCACTTCCTCCAGCTTCAGTCCATTGTTTGGATTGTTCTTTTGTCTCTGGAGTATAGTGGTGGATCCACGCCTCATCAACAGTTATGAAACGACGCTTAAAATCCATTTTATTTCGCAGAAAACGATCCAACCAAGCTTGAGAAATGTTCATTCTTATGCGTTTTTGGTCGACTGTTAACAAGTCCGGCACCCATTTTGCAGAAAGCTTTTTCATCTGTAGTTCTTCATGCAAAATTAAATGGACTCGATCATTTGAGATGCCCATGATATTAGCTATTTCACGCACTTTTATTCGTCGATCATTTAATACCATATCATGGACTTTGGCTACAATTTCTGTTGTTGTTGCTGTTTTTGAACGTCCACTACGTGGTTCATCTTCAATGCTTGTACGACCACGTTTAAATTTAGCAACCCAATTTTTTACTGTTGCATATGAAGGAGCACTTTCACCTAACACATTCACCATATCATTATGAATTTCTTGTCCCGATAAACCTTTTTTATGTAAATATTTAATGACACCACGCATTTCTAATTTTTCCATTGAAAAAAATCGCGGATGCGTCTTTTGTGAACACCTGTTTCTATATGAAGGAGTTGCCAGATCGAAACAAAATTTAACATGTGTTCATAGCAGAGATGGAAGTTTCCAAAACACTTAACTTTTTTCTGTTTATACCGCCCTTTTTGTGCTAGGCTAAGAACCGCCCTCGTATAACAAACCGCCCTCGTATAACAACTTTCATCGAAACTCGTTTGTGGCAACCGATCAGTTCTTTAGCCGATTTTTGCTCATTGGAAGGGAATTATTAGTTGTCATTACCAGTTTTTGGTACTAACAAAGACCTCTTGCACCTCTTGGTAATTCCCATCACTGCATTGTTTTAGCATCTTCTTCGTATTCCGCTCTTCGTGTCGCTTCGATACCAGCCCCAAAGCGGACAATTTTTATATACGAAAATGCACGTTGGGCTGAGCTCAACCACTTTTTCCAGCATTTCAATTGGAAGCTATGCTTTCTTGATAATAACAATAATGCTGCGGCTAAATTGATTGAAAATATAATTTTATTTGGAATGAAGACGTCTATTAAAACTAAAATTATGTCGGGTAAGTCTGTCAAAAATAGTCGGCAATACATTTGCTCGATTTATATCGAGCTTTCTTAGAGATCGCACTATACGAGTTGTTCTCCTCCAATAAACATAGGCTGAATGCAAGTGTGCCCCAAGGCTCCGTCCTTTCTCCCTCATTATTTGTCATTTTCATTGATGATCTTTTGGGTCAGACCGTGAATCCAATCTACTTTTTCGCGGATGACAGCAACCTATGCCATTCATATTCATTCGAATGTAGGCCGAATCTTCAAGATATTGAAGACAAAAGGCGAATTATGGAAGAGACACTTGGCCGGGATTTTCTGGCCATTTCCGACTGGGGTCGAGTGAATAGAGTAGTTTGTAATGCGCGTAAGACACAGTGCTGCTGGTTGTCTCACAAGCGATTCACTGACCCAACAGTGTCGTCATTATTTATCGATGGTATGTATATCGAACAATCAGATGCTCTTGATGTTCTGGGCATGAAAATACAATGTGACGCTCGTTGGGCGTGAGCTGTATTCGAAGTGTCAAAAGAAGCACTCAAGTGTATAGGCTTCCTAAAGAGGTGCAAGAAATATTTCACTCCTTCTGATCTTTTCACTATCTATACTTACATCAGGCCGAAGATGGAATACAACTCCCATATATGGGCAGGTGCTCCAAAATCATTCTTGGAGCTTCTGGACCGTGTTCAAAGGAGAACGATGGTGCTGATAGGTGACAGTAGGGTATCCAACTCTATTGTTTTTCTGGAGCATCTTCGGTATGTGGGTTGCGTGTCGCTGTTCTATCGCTACTTCCATGGTGTGTGTTCTTCAGACATTCGTGGTCTTATTCCTAACGTGAGAATGTTTGGCATGGATACACGACTTTACAGAAACTCACACCCATTTGTTATCGATTGGCCGGTTGACCGCACCATACACTACAGATCGAATTCGTTTTTCGCCCGTACTGTCCGTATGTGGAATCGACTTCCAGCAAATGTATTTCCCACCAATTACGACATCCAGAAATTCAAGGCGAATGTCAATAAACGTTACTCCTTCTTTCCGCCCTTCGATCCCTTGCTTTACACCGACTAACGCAATGCATTGCATGTAAACCCCTGAGTGTTGGCTAATTAAAAAAAATGGAAATTTTCTTTTCCCACTAAAAACTTTGAGTTTTCAACCAGTTTCTAAAAGATTTTTTCATTGTATACAATTAATAGCAGTCACATTTTAAATATTATATGTAATGTTACAACTGATGATTATAATAACCGCATTGGTGTAATGCACGCAGAAAAGAAATCCGTTAGAAATCGGACCGAATTACAAAAATTCGGTTGAATAGCCAAACTGTCTGTTACAATTACCAACATTCCATGGTATTGATGGTTGCATGTATTGATTCATCATAAGCTACGATAATATGAAGGTAAACGCAGACAAATAATCGTAATTGATTTCTTCTTGAAATGAAAGACATAGGTGATTAAAGTAAATACGCAAAAGCGCTGCCCTCGTAGTTCCGAGGGCCACAGTAATTATTATTTTGCAACACAAAACCATATAAATTAGTTAAAAAGTAGTAAATATTTCTTTGTTTTACCAAATTGTCGTGATGAGATGTCTTAAGTTAAATCTTATGGAGTTTTTTTTTTCGTAGAACATTTAAATATCCCATACCTAAAAGTGGAATGTCCGTTTCGTCGCTTTTTCGAAATAGTGGAGAAAACCTTGCTGCAATTGTTGAAAGTAAAACCGAACTCTATAAGGCCAGGCTCTCCACAAACGAATGAGAACTACTGTTGTAAACCTTACATGCACGGCACGGCACACAAGTTGACATAGTCAACTAAACTCGTTTTACAACACACACACGTTGTTGTAAAAGAAATCTATTGATGGCTCTCGATGTGGAGTCTCTTTAGAGCTGGCAAGAGTGAGTTGTATTTTCGTGGGCAATTGTGTGAAGAAAACTTGAAAAGTAAGGTTTACAACAGTAGTTCTCATTCGTTTGTGGAGAGCCTGGCCTTATAGAGTTCGGTTTTACTTTCAACAATTGCAGCAAGGCTTTCTGAAGAGGGTTGTCACGGACCCGAAATCATGATAAAAGTAGTGTGCAGCCACGAAAATCAATGTCACTTTGCCATTTTGTTAAAAACTTGTATTCTATTTAAATATAGAAGCAAGAGGTCTTGAGCCGGTTTAATCCCTGTTCAATGTGTAAAAGCAACAGACCGAAATAAAACAAACGAGCTAAACATAGTGGAGAAAACTTAAAAATATTTCCCAATTAGTTTTAGATGAATGAAATTAATTTTTTTTTTGAATACAATTGTAAATGTTTTTAAAAATACGAGGGCTGCTATATATATTTCTGGCCTAATAATGAAAATGCAAATATTTATCATCAAAAATGGTTTTTCAAAGTATTCTCCAGTATGATTTATACACTTTTGCATGCGCTCAAACCAATTGTCGAAGCACTTTTTCCACTCCGATTGAGACACCTCCAAAACATGGTTTTTGGACGCTTCTGGCGAGGAAAATCGTTAACCACGCATTTTTTTCTTGATGTGCGAGAATAAAAAGAAGTCATTGGGTGCGAAGTCAGGGCTGCGAGGCGGATGACCCATCAATTCGACGTTTTGGCCGGTCTAAAAAGCGCTGGTTTGAGCCGATGTGGGAAAGCTCGCATTGACATGGTCACAATGAGTCGTCAAACAAGATCAAACAAATTGTGGTGTACCACTCAGAATTGACTGTCCTACTTTGCTCAAGCGGAACAGTCGCCACATGACCAGTTTTGCCATAGAAACAGGCGACCATTTGCTTCAAAGTGCTTCCACCACGAAAACCTTTCGTTGGATTTGCCTCGTCTTCGAAGACCCACTCGGTCGATTGCTGTGTTGTTTCGGGCTCATACGCATAGATCCATGATTCGTCACCTGTGACGATCTTATAAACGTTTTTTGAAGCACCGCCATCGTATTTCTTCAAAATTTCTTAGCACCAATCAACACGAGCCTTTTTTGGGCGATTTTCAAATTGTGCTGGATCCAACGAGAACAAACCTTTTTTACGCCAGGTGTTCATGCAATATCGAATGTATTCTGGTGGAAGAAATGTCCAATGATGCCTATATCTCACGGTATGTCACATGACGATCTTGCATTATCAGTTCACGCGCGGCATCAATGTTCTCTGGCACAAAGACCGTTTATGGACAACCGCCACAACCTTCGTCTTTGAGCGAGCGTCGGCCACGATTGAATTCATTAAACCAGTTTTTCACAGTGCTACAGGATGGTGCTTAATCGCCATACAATGATTTGAGTTCATCGATGCACTCTTGTCCTGATAATCCACGTCGAAATTTGTGAAAAATCATCGCAAGAAAATGTTCACGAGTTGATTCACTTTTTTTCCAAATTGATTTTTTCAAGTCACTGTAAACAAAACAAATGATGGTCGTATCAAACTTTCCAATGGAAATGTCAGATGGCGCCAGGCAACACTAAGTGTAGGCCAGGAATATATATAGCAACCCTCGTAGTCGTTTTTGGGTTAAAATGTTTTAATAAACTACTACTAATATCCAGGGATTAACCGGCTCAAGACCTCTTGCTTCTATATTAAAATAGAAGACAAGTTTTTAACAAAATGGCAAAGTGACATTGATTTTCGTGGATGCACTCTGCTTTTTCAAGATTTCGGGTCCGTGACAACGCTCTTCAAAAAACATAGTATAGATCTTCTAAAATGAAACCAGAATATTTCCAAACCCAAATGTTCTTTTGCTTTTTTAAAAACAATTTTTTATTAAAATTTAATGAATAACTTACGAATATGTTCAGAATGAAAACCAAATCGACACAGAGGGACGATTTGAATAATAAATTTTTTTCACCAATTTTTTATATGACCTATGCAAAATATATATTTTTTTATCACATCTGTATCCAAGACTTTAAGCATTTATATTCCACTTTACTTCACTTAAATAATGTATCATAATCAGCTTTATCTTGCAAATTGTTGAAATTGATTTCTTTTGACCCATACAAACATTATTAGTTTCAAAATTAAAAACCAAGTTTTAGAAAAACTTGCTCGTAACTCAAATACGTAATAAATACTCGTATTTTTACATTGTTAAATATAAAAGTTAAAAAAAACTTTATTTTTTAGGTCAGATAACTGAATACATAAAATTTAACAGTTGGACCTGTTAACAAATGCTTGTAGTAATGACAACCGAATTTAGAGAATTTTTGTAGCCAATAATCTATAACAACAACTAACACATCTACAAATTAAGATTCAATAATCATCCTAATTAGTTAGGGCTATCGATACTTTTTCTCTTCAACCGAAACTGTCTGTACCCACTACTGAAAATTGCGTTTGCCCAATCAATATTCGGTTGGTGCGATGGGATATATGGATAGTACGTGAAACCACCAACACTCGTTTGGCAAAAACATTCGTTTGTGGCAAAAATCTATTTCCTATTTGTATACAGAAGTGGATCGATTTAATGCACCAAATTGGTAAAGTTGGTCAAAAAAAAATCATTTAGTTTAAAGTGTCAACAAATTTAAAAATAAAGCTGATTATGTTATATAAGTTAAGTAAAGTAAAATTTCAGAACTAAATATTTCCGGCTACTTAAAGGTAATGTGACACAGAATACCTTATATTAATTCTTGAAGTCTTAGCTAAATGTGATAAAAATTATATACTCTCATATTGGCCATAGATTGAATTTTATTTAAAAGAGGAAGCGGGGTCAAATTTTAATTAATAAATTGCTCCTCTGTTGATTTTATTAAAAAATAATTTTGTTTTGAAAAAAGACAAAAATTGTCATTTTATGTTGGAAATATTCTAATTTAATTTTAGACGATCTACTTAGTAGGGACATAAATACTGTTACAACATGAGCACAACCATTTCAATAGTAGAATTGAACATACCCCGTTAATATGGGTTTTAAAAACTAACATCAATAGCGTTAGTCTGAAACGGGATTTTAAAATTGTTTCAACTTTCATCATGGAGTGGTCGGATAATGAGAACCGTATCGCTGTAATAGCGCTTTTCAAGTGTGAAATGAAAAAAGCGATAATTTAAAAACGCTCCGGCCACTAGGGATTAACCGCATGTTCGTCTACCGATTCATAAACTGTTTGAGTGGAATGGAGATGTAAAAGCCCGCCACAGGTCGGGCTGCCCACGCTCTGTTCGAACACCGCATGTCATCAAAGCCGTTAAATCAAGAATTCACAGAAATCCGCCGCGAAAACAGAAAATCATGGCCCGTGAGATGAATATCACGCAAAAGTCCATGAGTCGAATCATTAAAAAAGACTTGGGACTTTCAAACGACGTACCGGACATTTATTGAATGCAGCTTTAAAAAAAATAGGATTGAAAAATGCAAACGCCTTTTGGAAAAGCACGCTGATAACTTGCACAGAAAAATTTTGTTTACCGATGAAAAATTTTTTACCGTTTACAATAAGTTGGACAAAAAACTTTACGTTAAGGTGTGACTCAAATTTAAAATAGTGCATTATGGTTGGACTACCCTTATTTAATTTACAGAGAACAAATATAGGCAGAACTCGGTTGGAACTACTAAAATTCCGATGCAAAAAAAGAATTTCGATTGCAATCACCATATGTTGATAAAATTTAACAAGCAAAATGATAGAGTATATGCGCGGTCTTCTAAGGAAGCATCTGAACTGATCCCAAGGGTGGAAAAAGGTCATCACCCAGCTTCAGTCATGGTTTGGTAGGGCGTGTCTTACGATCGGGTCACTGACCTGCATTTCTGCGAACAAGGAGTCAAAACCTCGGCCAAAGTTTACCAAGAATCCGTTTTGAAAGCTGTTGTGAAGCCTCTTAACAATACCCTGTTCCAAAACCAGCTAGGGACTTTCCAGCAGAATTCTGCGCCGGCCCATAAGGCTAAAACGTCCCATGCCTGGCTTCGAAACAATTTGCCAGCGTTCATTTCCTCTGAAGAATGGCCCACAGACAGTCCAGATTTGAACCCATTGGATTACAAATTGTGGACGGTTTTAGAGGACAAGGTTTGTCACAAAAGATACCCCAACATTGGATCTCTTAAGACTGCTTTGGTTCGAGCTGTGGCCAATTTTCTAATGGACGAGGTTCGTGCAGCTATTGGCCAGTGCGACTTAAGGCGTGTGTAAAGGCAAGAGGCGGACATAATTTAAAATTTCGATTAACGCGAATTTCTCTGTAACATTTGACTGTAATCTATGGTGTTATTTGAGGGAAAGGTGTATTGGTTATACCAACATCACAATATAATCGCTATAATTTTTTTCGGGTTATAGTCTTTGTTTAAGACGAAAACACAGGCAGTCGGCTAATTTTACAAGCTTACAAAGTTACAACCATATAAAAAACAAACTACGGCTAATAAAATATTTTCCAGAATATAGAAACAGACTTTACCAAGGCGGTTATAGAAGGAGGTTATACATGATGCGATACTAACGAACTTTTTACTTATTTTACATAGAAAGTAGAATCATTGTCTTAGTTTTCATTTTACAAATGTCTAAGGCCTTGCAATAGCCAACCACTTCGGTTGTATCTTTTGTACCGGTCGGTACATTTTATTTTAAGCCCATGGACGACAAAAGTTCGATTCAACAACAACAAAAAAGAATTAAACGCAACTGAAAAGGCATTACAAAACTTTTTTTGTGCTTATTCGGCAAAAGTAAGCCAACACTTTGTACCATTCGAAATGATAACAACACAAAACGACAAATCAGCACAAGTGACAAACTGCAACTCCGCAATGCCGATTGAAAACTCCAGCTGTTCTCCTGCATTTCAGTGTGCACTACGCAGAAATATCAAAAAAAGGAAGAAGAGCGAGAGAAAAAAAGAAAGAGAAAAACACAAATAAATACTCGTTCTTGCTTTGCAAATGAAAAAAACGGAAGTGGATAGCTAGAAGTGCCAGACTGACTACAGGAGCAAAACAGGATCCAGCGACAGCCACCACCCGCTTCGAAAAAGTTTCTAGTTAAAGAAAACTTAAAAGAAGCAAAAGACTGCAGACATTGGCCTAAACTAGAAGATAAAGCAACTGAAAGAAAGCAAAAAAAACAACAAAAACTGCTGAAACCCCGTAGTTGATTTCCTTAAAACAAAACAGTGTAAAACTAACGATTTCGCCTTCAAAATCGAAAACGATTTGTAGTTTTTCCTTTTGAGTTTTTTTCTATACTTGTTTAATTCTTTTTTTTTGGCTGTATTTTAAGTTGCTGTAACGTACTCTTGTAAGGGAAAGGAGGAGGGATTTGGGATTTAAAAACCTGAGATCCTCATATTTTTTTGGATCCCGAAATATCTCGGGATCCCAGGATTTTTCAGGTTTTTTTGATTTATTGGGATTTTCTCATTTTTGTGATATTTTCTTTTGTTTTTTATAAAACTTATTTAAATCGATTCTACTATAGCTAACGAAACATTTTACTGTCCATATTTAAGTAGAATCCATTAGGAAAAAATAAAACAAACAAAATCTATTCATTCTAATATTTACATAAGAAATAATTTCTATTTATAAAAAAAAACCAAACCGGAATCAAATATAGGGTAGACCAAACATAATGCACGATATTAATTGTGAGTCACACCTTAACGTCAAGTTTTTTGTCCAACATAATTTGAATTTTGTTTATTTTGATTTGATTTGAATGTCCATTATCGTAAAAATCTTTAAAAACTTGTCAAACTTTGAAATGTCAAATAAGTTGGACAAAAAACTTTACGTTAAGGGGTGATAAAATCGTGCATTATGGTTGGACTACCCTTATTTAATAAATTCATTTTGTCGCTCTGTTGTCCAAGCACACAGAGAAAAAATAAAGGCAGAACTCGGTTGGAACTACTAAAATTCCGTTGCAAAAAAAGAATTTCGATTGCAATCACCAAATGTTGATAATCGTAATGGATATTCGGCTCGACATACCACATGATGATAAATATGATCATTGTATTGTAAATGGAACAAATTGATCGGTTATACCAATGAAACGCTAAGTGTTGCCTGGCGCCATCTGACATTTCCATTGGAAAGTTTTTTAGCATAAACGTACTCAGAACGTTTTGACGTACGACCATCATTTGTGTTGGTTACAGTGACTTGAAAAAATCCATTTGGCAAAAAATTAAATTAACTTGTGAACATTTTCGTGCGATCATTTTTCAAGTGGAGTGTATCGATTAACTTAAATCTTTGCATGGTGATGAAGCACCATCCTATAGCATTGTAAAGAACGAGTTTAATGAATTTAATCGTGGCCGACGCTCGCTCAAGGACGAAGGTCGTCCAAAAACGGCCGTTGTGCCAGAGAACATGTATGCTGTGCGCGAACTGATAGTGCAAGATTGTCATGTGACATACCGAGAGATAGAGGCATCCTTAGACATTTCTTCCACCAGCATACATTCGATATTGCATGAACAACTTACCGTAAAAAAGGTTTTTTCTCGTTGGATCCCGCACAATTTGGCAATCGCTTAAAAAAAGGCTCGTGTCGATTGGTGCAAGGAAATTTAAAAAAAAAATCCGATCGCGGTGTTTCAAAAGACTTTTATAATATCGTCACAGGTGACGAATCATGGATCTATGCGTATGAGTCCTGCAAAACAGCAATCGACCGTGTGGGTCTTCGAATACGAGCCAAATCCAACGAAAGTTGTTCGAGGAAGAATCACTTCAAAGTAAATGGTCGCCTGTTTCTACGGCAAAACTGGTCATGTGGCGACTGTTCCGCTTGAGCAACGTAGGACGGCCAATTCTAAGTGGTACACCACAATTTGTTTGTCTGAAGTCTTCGGAGAAATTCAAAATACGAACAAGAGAAGACGAATTATTGTGCACCATGACAATGCGAGCTCTCGAGCATCGGCCAAAACGTCGACTGACTTGGCACCCAATGACTTCTTTTTATTCTTTTCTTGAGGTTTTTATTATAGAAAAGAATCTATGCTGTGTAGTGGTTGTGGGGATCATAATATGAATGTGGGTCCATAGTATGGGTGAGTGTGAATCATGATATGGTTGTGGGGATCATAGTATAGTTGTGTGTGAATCATATTATTGTAAGGAGGATCATTATTTTGTTGTAATAGGATACCTATCATGTCATATACCTATCACAAGTAGGATGCTCTTTCAATATTGTTACCCCAACCGTACTTTTGTCTTCGTACGTCGTTCTCAACAACTTAGTAATGGGTGCTCCAAGTAGAGATACCTTTTTCAATAGTCTTTTTTTGACAGATCACGTGTAAGTCGTGTCATGTTATTTTTGTTCAGTATTGTTTGGCATTTCATCATGAAAAGACTTACGCCTGGACAACGTTTACAAATCGTTTAACTTTATTACGAAAATTCACGTTCTGTGAGGAATGTGTTTCGTGCACTTCGTTCAACTTATGGTCAACATAATCGGCCTACTAAGAGTAATATTCGCAACATCCATCTTGAGCCCAGCATTCATTATTGGATAATATTCGACCGAATAGACCACGTCCAGCACGCAGTGAAGAAAATGTAGCGGCCGTAGCTGAGAGTGTACACCAAGACCGTGGAGAGCCTATTCGCCGCTGTCGGACTGACGTATGGAACGACTTGGCGCATTTTGCATCGAGATTTTAAATTAAAAGCGTACAAAGGCTCTTCCAAGTAGATCCGACGCTTTCGAGCCTAATTTTGTTCAGCGATGAGGCCCATTTCTGGCTCAACGGGTATGTAAACAATCAAAATTTCCGCATTTGGGATGGAGAGCAACCAGAAGAGTTTCAAGAGCTGCCACTTTTTCCAGAAAAAACAATGGTTTGGTGTGGTTTGTAAGCCGGTGGAATCATCGGTCCATATTTCTTCAAAAATTATGCCGATGAGAACGTAACCGTCAATGGCGACCGTTATCGTGCCATGATAGCCGACTATTTGATGCCTGAAATTGAAGCTCGCGATCTTAGCGACACCTGGATTCAACACGACGGCGCCACTTCGCACATATCGCATCAATCAATGGATTTAACACTTTGGTGAGCAGATAATTTCACTTTTTGAGCCGTTCGATTGGCCACCAAGATCGTGTGATATTGCACCGTTAGACTTTTTCCTGTGGGGATATCTAAAGTCTAAAGTTAATGCGGACAAACCCGCTTCGATTCAGGCCTTGGAGCAAAACATCACGCGTGTCATTCGCCAGCTACCAGTCGAAATGCTCGAACGAGTTATCGAAAATTCGACTCAACGGATGGACCATCTGAGACGTAGCCGCGACCAACACTTGATAGACAAAATCTTCAAAAAAATAAATGCCAAAGAATGTTCTTTCAAATGATAATAAACATTCCCCATTCAATTTGAATTTTCTGTGTTTTTTTTTCTTTAAAAAATTAGGAAACCTCGAAATGGATCACCTCGAATGTAATCCGCTTTCAAGGAGATCAGTAGGGCTTTCAACGAATATAGGCGGAATAAATGACTAGATCACTTTAAGCAGTGCAACTAAAGTTCCGGAACTGGTAAAAGGCCAAATCGCTACCCAACCCTAGAAAAAAAAGATGATAGGACCAGCCGTCACGTTCGGTGTCAGATCCAAAGCGGTGCGCGTGTTTTTTTAACCGGCTTTTCATTGAGCACCCAGAGAGTGATAAGGCGAAAAGGAGAGTATTGCGTCGTATCCGCGCTCTCCGAGTCGAAGAGGCACCACCACAATTTACCGTTGGCGAAGTTGCCTATGTCATCCGCAGCGCAAAGTCATCAAAGGCGCTGGGTCCAGAAGGAAGCTCAATGCTGAAGTTGAATCACTTGGAGACCCCGGGAGTAGAGTACATGACCAAAGTGCTCAACATGTCGCTAGCCACCCACTTAGTTTACGATGCCTGGCAAATGAGCAGAGTGGTACCAGTACTGAAGCCAGGTAAAAACGCAAGCAAACCAGAATCGTACAGGCCGATTTCCTTGCTTTAGCCAGCAGCGAAAAAGCATGAAGCACTGTCATAAACTGAATAAAATTGATGACATATGCGAGGAAATCAACTGTTACCTTTAGCACGCTTCTTCATATTCGCCTCGAAATCATCAGCTACACTGTTTACTGCATGGACCACAGTGGTGCGGATTTCACTAAATGTAAAAGTCGACGACTTCAACATTCCGACTACTAATCACTCCAAAATCTTTGGGGTCACATTGGACAGCCTTTTTTGATCCTCTACAGTTATCTTCTAAAAGCTTTAAAGTAAGAACAAGGTCCTCGAATCACTAGCGGGCAGTACTTGGGAGCAGATAAAGAAAACTTTTTTATAGGTGGGTCGGTAGCGAACTACACAGCGCCGGTGTGGTCGGCGAACGTGAGTACGACGCATTGAAAGACAATTCAGACTTGCCAGAATGCCGCCCGGGTGTCTCCTAAGGTCTTCTGAGGACCATCTAGGTGAGGAGACAAAGGTTCTTACCGTGCTTAGACACCATTTCTTTTAGTCTAAGCAGTACCTGCTTGGGTGTCTTCGCAGTAATGATCCCAACTACGAGTACTATCTCATGGACAGAAGGCCTGCGTCCAGGTTGATCATGCATGACCTTCTTAATATTGAGCGAGAGAAAGCATTTAGATCATTGGAACTATGACACAGGTCTAATCAACATTTACAATGCTGAAGGCGCAGCAGCAGTATGCAGCAATAGCGTGAATGTAGTGCTAGGGGAACATCCCTCAGAGATTTCAACAGAGAAGACGCGCGTGGATCTGTCTCAGATAAGATCTATATTGTGCAGCCGCCTCAATTCGTGTTGGCCCGGACGTTTGTCTCACTTGCCATCAGGGACCACAGGCGTGCTGCACCTCTTCAATTGTCCGGCCATGCCCACTCTGCTGACCCCCAGGTCTCTATGGAAGCATCCAGTTCAAATGTCACGTTTTCTTTACCTGGATATATTACCACGTATATTGTTGTTACAACAACAACAAAAAACTTTCTAATTCTGCAACAACTTTAGAGATAGTGCGTCCTGCAGGTATATTTCTTACTAAAACATTTTTTGTCAGTCCTTAAGTTCTTTTTCAGTGCCTTATCCTTTCGGTTTATAAGAAATTGTGAAACTTGGTCATGTTTATGATAGGGGAAAAGGACAAGAATTGTGTGCGATCAGGTGAAGAAAATACAATACGAGGGCTGCTATATTTCTGGCCTAAAAATGAAAATATCTATCATCAAAAATGGTTTAATTGTTTTTTAAAGTATTCTCCAGCATGATTTATACACTTTTTCATGCACTCACTTCGACAATTGGTCGAAGCACTTTTTCCACTCCGATTGAGACACCTCCAAAACGTGGTTTTTGAACGCTTCAACAGCATCTTCTGGCGACGGAAATCGTTGACCACGCATTTTTTTCTTGATGTGCGGGAATAAAAATAATCCAAGTCAGGGCTGTACGGCGGCCAATCAATTCGACGTTTTGGCCGGTCGAAAAGGAGCTGGTTTGAGCCGCTGTGTGAGAGCTCGCATTGTTATGGTGCACAATGATTAGCCTTCTCTTGTTAGTTTTTCGAATTTCTCCGAAGACTTCAGGCAAACAAATTGTGGTGTACCAATCATAATTGACTGTCGTACGTTGCTCAAGCGGAACAGTCGCCACATGACCAGTTTTGCCGAAGAATCAGGCGACCATTTGCTTCGAAGTGCTTCTTTCACGAACAACTTTCGTTGGATTTGGCTCGTCTTCGAAGACCCACATGGTCGATTGCTGTTTTGTTTCGGGCTTCTACGCATAGATCCATGTTTCGTCACCTGTGACGTTCTTATAAACGTCTTTTGAAGCACCGTGATCGTATTTTTTCAAAATTTCTTTGCACCAATCGACACGAGCCTTTTTTTGAGCGATTGTCAAATTGTGCGGGATCCAACGAGTACAAACCTTTTTTACGGCCAGGTGGTCATGCATTATCGAATGTATGCTGGTGGAAGAAATGCCCAAGGATGCCTCTATCTTACGGTATGTCAGATGACGATCTTGCATTATCAGTTTACGCACGGCATAAATGTTCTCTGGCACAACGGCCGTTTTTGAACGACCTTCACGATTAAATTAATTAAACCAGTTTTTCACAGTGTTATAGGATGGTGCTTCATCGCCATACAAAGATTTAAGTTCATCGATGCACTCTTATCGTGATAATCCACGTCGAAAGTTGTGAAAAATGATTACAAGAAAATGTTCACGAGTTAATTCCATTTTTTGCCAAATTGATTTTTTAAGTCACTGTATAAGTACTTTAAACCACACAAATGATGGTCGTACGTCAAAACGTTTGGAGTGCGTTTATGCTAAAAAATGTCAAACTTTCCAATGTAAATGTCAGATGGCGAGAGTTAATAATGGCCACCAATGAACGTGAAATAGCAACAGGTATTAAAAATAAGGATTTCGAACTTGATAATAAAAAAAAAGAAAAAAGCTATAAAAAACAGGAGAAAAAAGAAATAATGTTAAGACAATTATTTTTACGACACCAAGCGAAGTGGATTTAATAAGTCTACATTTTAAGGAAAACCCATTGTTTTATTATTTTCGATTGAATCAAAGTAAATGGATTGAATCACTAATGGTACATGTTTATTTGTAGGTGATTGCATGGTTTATTTGAATTTTACTAGTTGTTTTATTTTTCGGTTTTAATTAATGTGCACTCTTTGTTGGATTGAGCTCTGCTGCTTTCCTCCTCTTGTGAAAATATTGAATAGTTTTTGCCAGCTTAGGCTAAGTTTGCATGACATCGAAATTTAAAAATTTTGAGTTTTGCCTAAATTATCGAATTGGACAATAGAAGAGAGACTTGAATAAATTTTAACACTGATTTTCCTTTTTAAATTTTTAAGACGATTTAACAACCGAACAAAAAAGACGACTCCAAAACTAACAGACAAAGAAACAAAACGGAAACTGCTGAAAACACTAGTTTATGTCTGTTAAACAACAAAACCGAACAAAACTAACAACTTCGCACACACCATATCCTTCCTACTATTTCAGGTTTCTTTTCTTTTTTCGTCTTTCGTTGTCTCAGTTAAAGTTTCGACAAAGTATGGCGGTGGCAAAAACAGGATGAGGAAATCTAAAACAACTGTAAGAATTTCGAAAAGTTTTTCGTAGAATAGTGTCTGCTGTAAGTGACAGTTAAAGCCCGATATATTAAAAACCGTTTAAATACTATGATTTTCGTATACCAGCCTGTGGTATACGACATTATAAGTAGGTGCTGATGGTTGTAACACTTTAAAGCAATGGAGAAAGATCCCATGTTAAGTTACTGATCCATTCAGAATCACTATACACAGAGAAAAAATCATTTCGAAATAGATCTTATATAAAAATATTTGATTGGATAAACATTAGGGTGGTTCTATTAAGCAATCGGTACTTCGAGGCGGTCAAATTTTTATTTTTTGACTTTTTTCAACTTTTATTTTTAAGGTTTGAGTTGAGGAAAAGTCTAAAAATTTAAACTAGGACGCCTCGAATATGATCTTTTTGATATGTCGTAGTGGAACTTTTTTTCCTCATGTCAACAGCTAAATCGATGGCACAATATTGAAAAATTTTTGCTCTTAGTATCGACAAATTTTTGTCCTTGGCCCACCCTAATAGACATACTTTCTGTTGCAATCCCCAATATTCCAAGGTATTGTTATGGTTCGATTAACCATAAGATGGTAGCTACAATAATATTACGATAAGTACAGCCAATAAGTCGGTTATACCAAACGAACTCAGTAAAACTATTGGCTACAACAACTTGAGGTTATGACAACTAGCCAATTATGAAGTACATCTTCCTTCAGTACCAGTAATTGGTGGTGACAATAAATAAATTCTTTGTAGTAAGTAAGCAAACCCCCTTAAGTTCGCAGTTGATAAAAATTACACTATACAACAAATGTTCGGCTTTTCTCGGGTGGCCATGATTTCATCTAAAGGGTGGTTAAATTTTAAGGGCCGATGTTGAATGTGAACCACACCTAAACGTCAAGTTGTTTCTGCAGTTCATTTGATATTTCTCAATTTCAGACTAACTAAATTTAAACCATTGGAAAGATACACACGCGAGCAATGCGTTATTCAGGCTTATTATGAAAATCAATTTTCGAAGAAAATCGTCTTCAGTGATGAGGCACATTTTCACCTCAGTGTATTGGTCTGATGATATCAGCGCACAATGGCAACACATACAAGAATCCATAAGAAAGCCCGCCGAAGAAGAAATTGGTTACCGAAAGCGGCGAGAAAGGAACCAATGGTACGATGAGGACTGTAAAGTCGTCACTGAAGCTAAAAACGTAGCTTACAAGGCGACTCTCGCGCCTATGGCAACGCGAGCAGTGTTGGAGCGATACCGGGAGTTGAGGAGGGAGGAAAATCGTCTATTCCGAAAAAAAGAAAAGAGAAATGGAAAGACGACAGTGTGAGGAGATTGAGGTTTACGGGAATAGAAATGATGCCCGAAAATTCTACCAACGAGTAAAACACCAAACAGACTCGCCTACTGGCATAACTTCATGTAGAGATGAAAATGGGAATCTGATAACAGACACGTCGAGTGTACTGAGGATATGGAGACAACATTTCTCCAACTTATTAGCGGGCGAAGATCCAGTTGAAGAAAGCAACCCGCAACCAATCATAGATGATGGTGTTGAATGCCCACCCCCTAATACAGATGAGCCGCAGGTTCCGACGGTATACCGGCAGAGCTGTATAAGACCGGAGGAGACGAACTGATAAGGTGCATGCATCAGCTAGTCTGCACAATCTGGAAGAATGAACGCATGCCTGATGATTGGAACCTCAGTATACTGTGTCCGATTCATAAAAAAGGAGACAAGACCGTTTTCGCCAATTACCGCAGCATAAGTCTCCTATCAATCGCATACAAGATCCTAGCGAGCGTACTTTGTGAACGACTTAAGCCAAAATTAGACAACCTGATTCAAACCTATCAGTGTGGCTTCAGGCCGAATAAATCAACAATCGACCAGATATTCACACTACGCCAAATCCTGGAAAAGACCCACGAAAAGCAAATCGATACATACCATCTTTTCATCGATTATAAAGCCGCCTTCGATACTCCGATAAGAGAAAAACTGTTTGAAACCATGTCTGCGTATGAGATCCCTGCAAAACGTATACGCCTTTGTAGAATGACACTGAGTGACACTAAGTCCTCAGTAAAAATAGGAAGCGACCTCTCCGAGACATTCACCACTACAAGAAGTCTGAGACAAGGTGACAGCTTGTCGTGTAATTTTTTCAACATTCCGTTGGAAAAGGTACTACAAAATGCAGTGGTTAATAAAACTGGCACTGTTAACACCAAAGGTCACATTCTCCTCGCGTATGCCGACGATATCGACATTGTCGGACAAATAGAGCGAGAGGTAACTGCTGCATTTTCTAGAGTTGAGAAGGAGTCGGCAAAGATGGGTCTAGAAGTGAACGAGGACAAAACTAAGATTATGCTTGTAACTGCAAAAGAAACGTCGCGACGGAAGAAAGGCGACATTGTTGAGGCGGGCAGTTGCAAAGTCGAGGTAGTTGATGAGTTTATATACCTCGGCTCCGCCATTAATACGAAAAATAATGTCAGCACCGAAATTAAAAGAAGGATCGTGCTGGCAAATAGATGCTACTTTGGGCTAGGCAAACAGCTAAAGAACAGAGCCCTCTCTCGACGAACGAAAATAACGCTTTACAACACGCTTATTCTACCTGTGCTTTTATATGGCGCTGAAGCATAGGTACTTGCGAAAGCAGACGAAGCGATGCTGGGTGTGTTCGAGAGAAAGATCCTTCGCAAAATCTATGGGCCCAGCTGTGCTAACGGAGAGTATAGACGTCGAACGAACCGTGAGCTGTATGAGCTGTATCCTGACATGAACGTGGTTAAGCGAATCAAAATACAGCGATTGCGCTGGCTAGGACATGTCAGTCGAATGGATCAGAATGCTGCAGCTAGAAAGGTGTTGGACGACAACTACCACGGAATGCGCAGACGGGGTAGACCGAGGCTCCGGTGGAAGGACCAAGTGGATGAAGATATGAAAATCCTTGGTATTACGAACTGGAGACAGCACACACAAGATCGAAGTGCTTGGAAAACATTTCTGACGCAGGCTAAGACCAACAATAGGTTGTAGCGCCAACTTAAGTAAGTAAGTAAGTATTGGTCAATAAGCAGAATTGCCGCATTTGGGCGAATGATAATCCAAGAGTGATTGTCGAAAAAACAATGCACCCACAAAGAGTGACTGTTTGGTGCGGTTTACGGGCTGGCGGCATCATCGGGCCGTATTTTTTCCAAAATGAGGCCGGTCAGACAGTTACTGTGAATGGTTTTCGCTATCGTGAGATTACAACGAACTTGTTACGGCCCGATTTGGAAGATATGGATGTGGACGATATGTGGTTCCAACAGGACGGTGCCACTTGCCACACAGCTAACGAAACAATGGATCTTTTGCGCGACAAATTCAATGGCCGTATTATCTTACGTCGTGGCGATGTTTATAGGCCGCCAAGATCATTTAATTTGACACCGTTGGACTTCTGTCTTTGGGGTTATTTGAAAGAAAAGGCAACAATTCAAGAGCTAAAGGATGAGATAATTCGGCACATTAACGGCATAGAACCTCAATTATGCCTCAGCGTCATCGAAAATTTGGACCATCGGATGGAGGTGTGCCGCCGAGGTCACGGTGGCCATTTGGCCGATATTTTGTTTCATACATAATTGAACCATACCAATATTATCATAATAAAAAGAAATGACAATAATTTCCTAAATAATTTAGTTTTTATTCAAAATCAACATCGGCCCTTAAAATTGAACCACCCTTTAGAAATGAATTACTACGGCGATTGCGGTTAATTCCCAAAAAGACGGCCCTGATGGGTCCCAGTTATGTTGTATGGGCAAAGGGAATTTTTATTTTGCAATGCTATACGATATGAGTTAAGTAAATAATGTATTATATAGGGTGATCCATCTAGAGGTATTTTTTCAGAACAAAAAAATATAAAAATTCAAATCATGTGTGGAATCTTTATTGGTAATTTGAAAGGACATTTTATGGCATTTATTTTTTGAATATAATTTCCTTCAAATGTTGGCCGCAACTACGCCTCAGGGTTTCCATTCTGAGGGTCCAAGTTTGGATGACTCGTTCGAGAATTTCAATCGGTATGGCTTTAATGACACGCGTAATGTTGGCTTCCAAAACCCGAATCGTAGCTGAATTGTCAGCATAGACTTTGGACTTTACGTAACCCCAAAGAAAAATGTGTAAGGGTGTGATATCACTCGATCTAGCTAGTCTTCGAAATTACCTCTCAATAGATACATTGTTTGAGCAGCTGTATGACCAGTGGCGTAATGTTGAAATCAAATTTCGTTAAAATTACGGGCTTCAATTTTAGGTAGCAAAAAGTCCGATATCAGGGTGCGATAGCGGGCACCATTCACGGTTACGTCCCGGCCATCATCATTTTTGAAAAAATAAGGACCGGTGATTCTACTAGGCCATAAACTGCACCAAACCGTGGTTTTCTCTGGGTATAATGACACCTCTTGGACCTCTTCTGGTTGCTCTTCAGCCTAAATGCGGCAACTTTGTTTATTGACGTTGCTGTTGAGCCAGAAATGGGCCTCATCACTGAACAAAATTTTGGCCGAAGCCAGTTTCTTAACGATTGCTCATTTCCATTATACAGTTGCATAATTAGGGGACGTTGTTGCGGTGTAAGTCTTTCCATGATGAAATGTCAAACAGTACTGAAAACAAATAAAAAATAATGTTTAATACAGATCACGCGTAATCTGTGAAAAAAAACCCCTATTGAAAAAATACCTCTAGATGGATCACCCTATATATATAAATAAATATCTTTCAAATAAACTGATGTTTTTGTCCTTTTTGTCAAGAAAAAATAGATTTCTCTTAAAATGTAATCAAAAAAAATGTTCAAAATGGAAACCAAAATCGACACAGAGGGGCACTTGAAAAGGAGGCCCAACCGTTAATTGTGTTAATTGTAAGTCACACCCTAACGTAAAAGTTGTTTGCCCAAATTTATTTGACATTACTTTGCTTCAGTGTTTGGAAAATTCAACCATGGAGAGGTGCACAATTGAGCAGCGCGTTTGGAGTGTTAAATCCAAATTTCACAACCAAAACTATAAAACACGGAGATGCTTCTATTATGATATGATTTGGGCATGCTTTTCGTATTACGGTCTTGGGCCCATATGTGTATTGGATCAAGGAAGTCATGGGCAAGCATCTCTATGTCTATATTATGCAGGAAATGTATGCCAGTGAGGATATGCTATTGATTTCGGTCTTTCAGCAAGACAATGACCCGAGGCATAACAGTTAAGTGGCTAAAGAGTGGTTCCAGGCCAACAATATAAATGTCCTTTAATGACCAACACTGTCCCCAGACCTTAATCCAATTGAGAATTTGTCAAGCGATGTGCAGAAGACAGTTGCCCATTCTCTACCAACAAGTGTATCTCAAGTTTGAGAAGTTGTCAAGCTGGCTTGGAGTTCAATTCCTCACCAAAGATGCCAACGATGTCGAGGCGCTGTGCAGCTGTAATTGAAACAAAGGCCATGCAGCTAAGTACTTATATAATTTATTAACCTATTTAAATATTAATTAAAAAGAAAAATATTAGTAACTATATTTTAACATTCTTTTGTATCAAATGTTGTGAACCAAATTTAAAAGAGAATAAAAAAATCTAACGTTTATGCTTCTGAAGTCGGATGAAGTCTAAGCCATTGCCTTGTACCTTTATATTATTTAAGAAAAAAATATACTTTCAACAATTTATGGAGTTCTTAATAATTAAATTTTTTTATTATTCTCAATATATTAATAACCACTATTATTATTTTGAGCGCAGCTGTATATTTTCTCTAAAACAGTTCTTGCAAATAATTTAGGTGACATTTTTTCAAGATTTATTTACTTGTGTGTTGTAACCACCACAAGTAAATTTTTCTATAAATTATTTAGAATCATTTCTCATACCACCTACATTTCCTTTAAACATTATGTTTTTCGCTGAGGTGTTTTAGAAATGTTTCAAAATGTTAACACGCCATGCGATGTTGTCCTTTAGCTCTAGGGTGGAGGAGGAAAGTTTCTTTTATGTCTGAATAAGTCTTCTCTTAAAGCAAGTTGGTTTTGTATTAAAATAACTCGACAAGAACGTGACTTAGGTTTTTACGTTTGAAACAAAAAAAAAAGACGTAAAAAGAACGAAGCAAAAAGCAACAAGTTTTTCACGTTTTTTTTCCTTTCTATACAGCCCTGCTCATAACAATAGATACACATAAGTCACTTATATTTAAAAAAAATACTGATTTTTGCATAACAAAAGCAAAAAATCAGAACAATTTTATTTGTAGCAACTAAGGAACATAAACTCGTATAATATTTTATATATTATACGAGGGCTGCTATATATATTTCTGGCCTAATAATGAAAATGCGAATATTCATCATCAAAAATGGTTTAATTGTTTTTCAAAGTATTCTCCAGCATGATTTATACACTTTTGCATGCGCTCAAACCAATTGTCGAATATCTTTTTTCCACTCCAAATGAGACACCTCCAAAATATGTGACAGCGATTAGAGAATGGGACCTAAGGGTAAAAAAATCAATTTTCACTTTTTTTTGATGTGGACAACATCTTAGCATCGAATGAGACCGATCCCATGACCCAAAAGTGTTTCCTCCCAGAGATATGCGCGTTTTATGAAAGTGATGGTACACCAAAGATACACGTATTTAAATCTTTAAAATGGCTCTCCTGAACAAAACTGGGTTTTACCATTACAGGTCCCTTTCTATTATGCGCGTCACATATGGTTTTTGAACGCTTCAACAGCATCTTCTGGCGACGAAAATCGTTGACCAAGCACTTTTTTCTTGATGTGCGGGAATAAAAGAGAGTCACTGGGTGCCAAGTCAGGGCTGTACGGCGGATGACCCATCAATTCGACGTTTTGGCCGGCCAAAAAGGCGCTGATTTGAGCCGATGTGTGAAAGCTCGCATTGTTATGGTGCACAACGATTCTTCTTCTCTTGTTCGATTTTCGAATTTCTCCGAAGACATCAGGCAAACAAATTGTGGTGTACTCGTACCACTCAGAAGTGACCGTCCTACGTTGATCAAGCGGAACAGTCGCCACATGACCAGCTTTGCCGAAGAAACAGGCGACCATTGTCTTCGAAGTGCTACTTCCACGTACAACTTTCGTTGGATTTGGATCGTCTTTGAAGACCCACACGGTCGGTTGCTGTTTTGTTTTGGGCTCATACGCATAGATCCATGATTCGTCACCTGTGACGATCTTATTATCGCCTTTGAAGCACCGCGATCGTATTTTTTCAAAATTTCTTTGCACCAATCGACACGAGCCTTTTTTTGAGCGATTGACAAATTGTGCGGGATCCAACGGGAACAAACCTTTTTTACGACCAGGTGTTCATGCAATATCGAATGTGGAAGAAAAGCCCAAGGATGCCTCTATCTCACGGTATGCCACATGACGATCTTGCATTATCAGTTAACGCACGGCATCAATGTTTTCTGGCACAACGGCCGTTTTTGGACGACCTTCGTCTTTGAGCTGGCGTCGGTCACGATTGAATTCATTAAACCAGTTTTTCACAGTGCTATTGGATGGTGCTTCATCGCCATACAGAGATTTCAGGTCATCAATGCACTCTTGTCGTGATAATCCACGTCGAAAGTTGTGAAAAATGATCGCACGAAAATGTTCACGAGTTAATTCCATTGGTTTTTGCCAAATTGATTTTTTCAAGTCACTGTAATCAACACAAATGATGGTCGTACGTCAAAACGTTCTGAGTACGTTTATGCTAAAAAAAAATGTCAAACTTTTCAATGGAAATGTCATTTGGCAACAGGCAGAACTTAGTGTTGCCTAGGCCAGAAATATATATAGCAAACCCCCTGATTGAAATTTGTATGTATCAGGAGTACAATCTAGAGGGTTTTTTCCAAAATAAAAAAAAATAAAAAAAATTCAAATTAAGTATAAAATCTTTATTGTTGATCCGAAAGGACATTTTATGCCATTTATTTATTGAATATAATTTCCTTCAAATGTTGGCATCAGGGTGTTTATTATGTGGGTCCAATTTGAGATTTCGACCGGTATGGCTTTAATGACACGCCTCAGGGTGTTTATTATGAGGGTCCAATAGGGATTTCGACCGGTATGGCTTTAATGACACGCGTAATGTTGGCTTCTAAAACCTGAATCGTAGCTAGATTGTCGGCGTAGACTTTGGACTCTACGAAACTTCAAAGAAAAAAGTCTAAAGGTGTGATAACACTCGATATAGGCGGCGAATTTTCCTGTCTTCGAAATGACCTCTCAATAGATCCATTGCTTGAGCAGCGGTATGGCAAGTGACACCGTCCTGTTGAAACCAAACCGTGAAGATTATGGACTTCAATTTCGGGTAGCAAATAGTCCGATATTATGCCGCGATAGCGAGCACCATTCAAGGTTACATTCCGGCCATCATCATTTTTGAAAAAATATGGACCGATGATTCCACCAGCTTATAAACCGCACAAAACCGTGGTTTTCTCTGGGGTTGATGCCACCTCTTGAACCTTTTCTTGTTGCTCTTCAGCCCAAATGCTGCAATTTTGTTTATTGACTTTGCCGTTGAGCCAGAAATAGGCCTCATCACTGAACAAAATTTTGGTCAAAAACAGCGAATCTTCCCGTTTCTCACCGAGCGCTCATTTCCATAATACAGTTGTCAATATTTAAAGGAAATCATTTTCAAAAAAAATAGATGCCATAAAATATCCTTTCGAATGAAGAATAAAGTTTTTAAACTTGATTTGTACTTTTGTATTTTTTGATTTTGAAAAAAATACCTCCAGATCACCATATCATATTATATAAAAACGAGACAATTTCCTTACTATGAACAAAAATTTTTTGCTCGTAATAATCGAAACATTTATGAAAAAACACAGCAACCAAAAACTCTACAATTATTTTCTCAAAATATTAATGTTTGACTAGTGCTCAGTACAACCAACTCTATTTTGCACGACTCTCTAGACTCTTCTAGGCATGCAAGAGATCAACTTTTGAAAAGTTTCCAATGGAATATCGTACCAAATTGTGTTTTCTCCCAAAAATCATTTTTAATTTTCAAAACTTCTTTTGAGTGTTTTAAATTCGCTCCACAAGTTCGCTACTGGATTTAGATCAGAATATTGACTTGGCCAGCTTAAAACACGAACGCTTTTCTGCGAGAACCAATTCTGAACTAACCTGGTTTTATGTTTCGGGTTATTGTCTCGCTGGAATAACCAAAGAAGTGGCATATTTTCTGTGGCATAGGGCAGCATGTAGCATGTATTTTCAATTCGATATACCGGACCAACACCATTCCACGAAAAGCATTCACAAACTATCCTCCTCCATCATTTTAAACGGTCTTCTTTGGGGATCTCACATTGAATTATTAACCTTTAGGTCGGTGGACATTTGTTTGGCAGTCATTTCCAAACAAAATAATTTTTGCTTCGTCGCTTCATAATATGAAGAAGTATTTTTTCAATGGTGATTTTTTCACCTATTACGCGTGAGTTATGGTAAACTTAATTTTTTTCTTTTCGGTATTGTTGGCAATTTCATCATGGAAAAACTTAGACCGCGAAAACCACGTTTTGGTGCGGTTTATGGGCTGGTGGAAAATTCGACATTTGGTTTCAACAAGATGACGTCACTTCCCACACATCGCATCAATCAATGGATTTATTGAGAGAACACTTCGGTGAGCAGATAATTTCACGTTTTGGGCCGGTCGATTTGAAAATTCGGTCCATATTTTTTAAATTTGTAACGGGTGATCAATCTAGAGGTATTTTTTCAATAGGTTTTTTTCACAGATTACGCGTGAGTGTGAAACTAAATTTTTTTCAGAATTGTTTGCCATTTAATCATGGAAAGACTTACACCGTAAAAACCTCGGTCGACCGGTCGAAATGCTCTAACAAGTCATCCAAGAATGGACACCCTAAAGCCTAGTAGCGCCAACATTTGAAGGAAATTTTATTAAAAAAATAAATGACATAACATGTCCTTTCGAATGAACACTAACGATTCGACACATGATTCGAATTTTTGTATTTTGTTTAATTTTGAAAAAAATAGCCCTTATATTTGGCCTTCACATCCAGAACAAAGTAAATGTCTTTAGCAAATTCTAATCTCATGTTTTTATTTCTTTTACGTATGAGTGGAACTTTTCTGGCAATTTTTTTGGGTAATTAAGCTTGCAGAAGACGCCGTCGAACGGTTTGTGGACTAATTTCATTAACAATCTCAGTGGTTGACATTAATCGACCACAGAGATGTTTCCCGATAGGTCTGAGAGAGTAGATCACGACCTAATTTACCATATATCCAAGACCGATTTCCGATCGGAGATATATGGCATGCACAAAATGTCTTGCTAAAATATGGACGCCATCTTGGAGACTTGAACGGGTCTTTTTTTAGCCTTTACAACAGCACGTCTGGGCTCTGGTCAGTTTCTGGGCTTGGTTTATGTGTTCTTCCTCCAGTTTCTCCAGTCTGTTTTTTTAAAAGCATTTTGAATAAAAGGTAAATTCTTCCTAAGTTTTTTCCTATTTCGCGCAATGACTTTTTAAGATTTCTCATTGTTTGGAAATTGTTTCTCTCTTCTTCGGAAAAATACTTGTTTTTCCCACTTTCTTCAAAATAGACTAGTTTTTATAAAATTTTTCTTCAAAATAAAAAAACTCTTTAAGTTTTAAGTGAATCCAAATAAAAAGAAACTTCATGTATAAAAATTACAAATTATTCAGGTAAGTGTATCTATTATTATGATCAACCAGTTTTTGTGGTACAATTGAATTGTTATGTGCCAAACAATTTGAATGCACATACTTGCCAGATTTGACTTTATATACGGTATTGCCAGATCGAAATGTTAAGAAAACAATATACTGTCGATATTTCAGGGGGGAACCCCCACATTTAAAAGCACTTAAATGTTAATTAATAAAGTGTATCTATTATTGTGAGCAGATATGTATCTCTTGCAAAGTCACAAAAAAGGATAGGATTAAGATTTTTTTCGATGATTAAAATGTATAGCAACCCCTAATACAAGTAGGAAGTAAGGAAAATAAAAATAATGTGAACGACATTTTATTTCCATAGACCTTACCGGTCTAAGTTTTAATTGAAAATCTCTTACCTGCTTCCAATTTCTGTCAATGGTTTTCGATTTTTTGTTTAAATTAAATACGATTGCATTTCCATTTTAAAGGATTGATTGAATGACTTTGTTTCACACGAAGCAGTTTTAATTATGCGAGTAAACTTTTTATTTCTTTAAAGTACTTTTTCTCTGACAGTCTTACTTTGCCTGGATTCTTATCCTTTTAGAGTTTGGGTGGGTTTCTCTTGTCTCTGTCTGTGTAGAAGTTCAACAGGGAAATGTTGTTTAGTTTGGCATTTTTATTTGCCTGTTTGTGTTCTGTTCAACATTTGTCATTTCAGGTTGTTTGCTTACAGCACAAATATTTTCTTAGGGCCTTTTGTGAGAAGATCTAAGGATAATGGACAAAGGTAACGAAAACCACAATAGTAGATACTGGAATGTTTGTTTCTGGCTTTTGTTTTTACAATGGCAAACGACATACACACCCATCAATAACCATTCCTTTTCGAAAGTAACAATTGAATGCCAGATAGTCTGAGTATGTCTGACAAAATCTATTGGACGTACACACCTGCTCATAATAATAGATACACCTTATTAATGTGTTGTTAAATATAGTAAAATTAAATATATTTCCCCTGAAATCGAGACAGTATATTTTTATAAAAATATTTCAATCTGGCAATGCCATTAAAAAAGACAAATGTGGCAAGAATGTGCTCTCAAATTGTTTTGCACATACAAATTCAATTGTACCACACAAATTTGTTGATCATAATAATAGATACACCTGAATTATTTATAATTTTTTTACATAATATTGCTATCTAGAGTTTGTGTTAATTTGGATTTACTTAAAACGGTAAGAGTTCTTTAATTTCGAAGAAAACTTTTATAAACATTTGTCTTTTTTAAGAAAATGGGAAAAAGATGCATTGTTCCGAAAAAGAAAGAACAATTTTATAATCCCTTAGAAATCGTGAAAAGTCATTAAGCGAAATAGCAAAAAGCTTACGAAATGTTTAAAATGTTTTATCTACTTATAAAGAGCAGACAGGAGAAACCCGCTAGTGACTTCATAAAACAAGTCCAGAAACTTGTCTTGCCTTAACTTAATGGCTAAAAACGATCCGTTCAAGTCTTCTAGAAATACTTCTGCTGAGATTGGTAATGAAATTATTCCACACACCGATCGTCGGCGCCTTCTGCAAGCCAAGTTACCCGGAAGAAGCCAAGTTACACCCCGGCAATGTGTGTGCCGCTACAACAACAACAACCCGGAAGAATTGCCAAAAAAAAAAAATTCCACTTAGGCGCAAACAAAATATAAACATGAGAATTTAAAAAGAAAAGAAATTTCCCTTTGTTCTGGATGTAAAGGCGAAAAAAAAGTGACGAAACATACTATAAACCGACGACACAAAAATTAATTTGTTTTGAAATGATTGCCAAAGGAATGGCCGTCGACCTAAAGGTAAAAAACTCCATATGAAATCCACAAAGAAGTCCGTTAAACATGGTGGAGGCTACATAATATTTGGGGATGCTTTTCGTGAAATGGTGTTGGTCGGATATATCGCATTGGAAATACAACAAATGTACATAGTAGGGACATAAATACTTTTACTAGCGTTTAATGCTGTAAAAATAAGAAGTACTGAATGTTTTTGGACCAAATATTTTTTAATATATTTATTGATGTATATACATCGTAAGAGACACCCCACCAAACCATGACTGAAGCTGGGTGATGACCCTTTTCCACCCTTGGGATCAGTTCAGATGCTTCCTTAGATGACCGCGCATACACTCTTTAATTTCCACCAAAAGACATTTGCATTTTTCAATCCTATTTTTTTATAGCTGCAGTCAATAAATGTCCGGTACGTTGTTCGAAAGCCCCAATTCCCAAGTCTTTTTTAATGATTCGACTTATTGACTTTTGCGTGATATTCATCTCACGGGCCATGATTTTCTGTTTTCGGAGCGGATTTCAGTGAATTCTTGATTTAACGGCTTCGATGACATGCAGTGTTCGAACAGAGCGTGGGCGGCCCGATCGGTAGCGGTCTTTTACATCTCCAGTCTCCTCAAACAGTTTTATGCATCGGTAGACGAACATGCGGCTAATCCCTAGTGGCCGGAGCGTTTTGAAAAGCATGAAAAGCGCTATTACAGCGATACGGTTCTCATTATCTGACCACTCCATGATGAAAGTTTAAACAATTTTAAAATCCCGTTACAGACTAACGCTATTGAGGTTAGCTTTCAAAACCCATATGACATTAACGGGGTATGTTCAGTTCTTCTATTGAAATGGGTGTGTTCAATGTTGTAACAGTATTTATGCCCCTACTAAGTAGATGTATACAGGGAAATATTGGAAAAATATGGCTATGACTTCCATTTGCCACAAAGAATATGAGAATATTATTTGGTTATTTCAGCAAGACAATGAGCCGAAACACAAATCCACGTTAAATCAGAATTGGTTCTTGCAGAATAACGTTCGTGTTTATCGCCTGATCTAAATCCCATGGAGAACTTGTGGAGCGAATTAAAGAAAAGGCTCTCGAAAGAATGATGATTTGTGGGAAAAAACACAAAAAAAAACTTGGTACGATATTCCATTGGAAACTTGTCAAAAGTTTTAAAGAAAATAATTAAGATGTTTTTGGTTGATTTGTTGTATCATAAATTCTACTTTTGTTATGAGTAACGAATTTTCGAACTTAGTAAGGAAATTATCTCATTTTTATATAATTTTATATAACAACGGGGTTTCCAATAGGAACAATTCGTATCTTTATGTCAACGCACTCAAACATTTTAAATAATCTTTCAGTGTCGAAACGTTAGTCGAAGTCAACATTTTCATCATGGAAAAGTTCACTTACGAGCAAGGTTTAGAAATCATTGAAAATTACTACTGAAATTCTGAGTCGGTGGTCGCAACTTTAGAGCGATTACTGCAAATATCGGCCGTAATAATCGTCCCACCCGACAGGCTGTGCGTGGATTAAAATTTTCACTTTTGAATGTTCCGGCGCCAAAGAGACGTCGTACCACTCGAAGCGGCAAAAGTATCGCAGCCGTAAGTGTATCCGTTCAAAAAGCGCAAAATCAGTCGATTCCACATCGTTCTCAGGAATTGGGCATCTCTATTAAAAAAGACGACGAACCGCTCGAAGCGACGAAAATATTGTAGCCGTAAGTGTATCCGTTCAAAATGAGCCAAATCAGTCGATTCCACATCGTTCTCAGGAATTGGGCATCTCTCAACCCTCACTGTGGCGTATTTGCGAAAAGTTCTTGGCCTTCATCCTTATAATATTAAACTGACTCAAATATTAAAGCCAATTGATCATTGGAAATGCCGAAACTTCTCCGATTGGGTTCCGGCAAAGTTTCACAAAAAGTATTTTTGACCAGAGTTGGATGAGCTTGACATCGCCGAAATGTGGTTTCAACAAACAGGTGCCACTAGCCACACAGCACGCGTTACAATCGATCGATTGAAAGGCAGCTCAGAGCTCGGAGACAACAGCAATCGCGAAATTGCCAACGTTCCGGTTAAATTGTGTGCAAGTGTTGCAAAATTGTGTCCAACGAATACGGGCTCGTAGTAGTCATATCACCAAAATCTAATTTCATTCTTAAAATGTAACATTTGCACTACACCTGGAATAAATTTGAACTCTATATCTAAAATATTCTGTATCTTATTAATATATTAAAATGTTATGTCCTTAATGGCAAACCCTGTAAACCCTAAATATGTCATTACCTCGAAATGACCCTAAATAAAATATAAAACACATACTTTTGATTGTGGTAAATTCAAAGACGACCCCTCCTGAGTGCCTGTTAAAAGCAGGATAGCCGTAAATACAATCGAACCAGAGAGGTAAAAAGTTTCCCCTTAGGAGCCTAAAGGTCCTTCGGATAATAAGTATAAACGTTTGTTAAGTATTTTATCAACGGTGGGGGTATATAAGATTCGGCCACGCCGTACTTAATGACCATTTTACTTTATTCAGAACCAGTGTTCAATGAAATTTTTGTAATCTTAACGAGAAAGTTGCCTTTGGTTATGCTGGGCGTATGTGTAATGTGAATAGTGAAATAAATATTACTCATACGCACTTTGGCTCTAGAGGAGATTAAGTCTGTTCGCGAGACGTTTATGTTTTCATTCCTTTTTTACCCTACAGCATAGGACGTGGTGTAGACTAAATTTATTATTCCGTTTGCAATAAATCGATCGAAACTGATCGAAGACCCTTAAAAGTATATATATTAGGGTGGGTCGATTTAGCAATCGATATTGTGCCATTGATTTTTTGATAGCTTTTGGCATGAGAAAAAAACGTTACACTACGACATATCAAACAAATCACTTTTGAGGCGCCCAAAATTTTAGTTTTTGGCTTATTATCAACTTTTAGGGTTTTGTACGAGGACTGCTATATATATTTCTAGCCTAATAATAAAAATGCGAATATTTATCATTAAAAATGTTTTATTGTTTTTCAAAGTATTCTCCAGCATGATTTATACACTTTTGCATGCGCTCAAACCAATAGTCGAAGCACTTTTTCCACTCCGATTGAGACACCTCCAAAACATGGGTTTTGAACCCTTCAACAACATCTTCTGACGACGAAAACCGTTGACCACGCATTTTTTTCTTGATGTGCGAGAATAAAAAGAAGTCATTGGGTGCCAAGTCAGGGCTGTACGGCGGATGACCCAGCAATTCGATATTTTGGCCGGTTCAAAAGGCGCTGGTTTGAGCCGATGTGTGAAAGCTCGCATTGTCATGGTGCACAATGTTTCGTCTTCTCTTGTTCGTTTTTCGAATTTCTCAAAAGACTTCAGGCAAACAAATTGTGGTGTACCACTCAGAATTGACCGTCCTTCGCTGCTCAAGCGGAACAGTCGCCACATGAACATTTTTGCCGAAGAAACAGGCGACCATTTGCTTCGAAGTGCTTTTTCCTCGAACAACTTTCGTTGGATTTGCCTCGTCTTCGAAGACCCACACGGTCGATTGCTGTTTTGTTTCGGGCTCATATGCATAGATCCATGATTCGTCACCTGTGACAATGTTATACACTGCGTTTGAGCTACCGCAGTTATACTTTTTCAACATCTCTTTGCACCACCTTTTTTGAGCATTCGTCAAATTATGTGGGATACAACGAGAACAAATTTTTTTACGGTCAAATAAACATGCAAAATCTTGTTGATGCTTGTCATACTAATGCCCAAGGATGCCTCAATCTCACGGTATGTCACATGTCGGTCTAGCTTAAATCAGTTCACGCACAGCATCGATGGTTTCTGGCAAAGTGGCCGAACTTGGACGTCCTTCACAAAATTCATCCTGGAGCTAACGGCGTCCAAAACTGAACTCTTGGTACCAGCGATTAACAGTAATTTTTGATGTTGCTTCATCGCCAAAAGTCGAAACAAGATGATTTAAACACTCTTGTCTCGATAACCCACGCCAAAAATCGTAAAAAATCATCGCACGAAAATGTTCACGGGGTAGTTCCATTTTTTGATTGAGATGAATTTTTCAACACACTGTAAACAAAACAATTCGCCCTCAAATGACAAAACGTTCTGAGTGAAGTTATGCTAAAAAATGTCAAAGTTTCCAATGGAAGTTCCAGTTTGCATCTGGGAACACTAGTATTGTCAGGTTCCGTAATATAAATAGCAACCCTCGTATAGTCCAATTTTACAAGAGCTTTAAAAGATTTCTTACTACTCACTATGCTGAATTTGGGCAAGATTAAATTTAATGTGTGACTTTTAAAGCGGCAGGTCCTCAAAGTGGAAAGGACCTTTGTAAGGGGCCTACATGAAACGAAATGGTTCAACTTTACCAGGCATAGTTATACATCTCCTTAATGAACTGCACTAAATTTGAGCAGCGAGAGTACAGTCAGAAATCTATCGGAGACGAAGAGAGACCCCAGAGATCAACGGCGAAGCCGTTAAAACTGTAGAGAGAAACAGGATCACGCAAAACTGGCAACGTAGGTGGCAATGCACAACGAAAGGCCGTTGGACATTCAGGATGATACCTAATATAGAAAAGTGGGTAAACAGGTACTTTGGAGAAACAAATTACAACCTGAACCAATTTATTACTGGACATGGAGGATACAGGAGCTACCTGCATCGATTGGGGCACGATGAATCCCCAATGTGCCCAGCATGCATTACGGATGAAGAAACAGCCGAGCACGTGACATTTTGGTGCCCCTGGTTCGCCTATATAAGCACATAGTTAGAGATCCAAATAGGCGTAAGGCTGATAGCAGATAACGTGATCGACACGATGGGAGAGGCAGTTAATACTTTCATCACTTGTGTGAATAAGGAATTACGGGCCGAAGAAGAAGCCCGAAAGAATGCGGCGACGCCACCTGAATGAGACAAGTCGGCTGATTCGAGAATGGCCTAACGGCCGACCCACCCGCGAAGTAATACTGTGTGGCAAATCCGAGGGGAAATAGGGATTGAGCAGTAGGAGGGTTTTTAGTTAGTAAGAATCTGACATATCCA
This sequence comes from Hydrotaea diabolus, assembly GCA_963513945.1. Classification (NCBI taxonomy): domain Eukaryota; kingdom Metazoa; phylum Arthropoda; class Insecta; order Diptera; family Muscidae; genus Hydrotaea; species Hydrotaea diabolus. Next base: position 91,671,027 of record OY740718.1, read on the forward strand.
GAAACATCTGGAATCTCATGAAGATTTTCCCCCTCACGAAAAAAAAACTAAATTTGAGCAAGATCGAATTTCAAATTTGACTTGTGGAGTGGTAGGACCTCAAATCGACAGACACATGGGACCTATAAAAGACCATGGGCGGTTGTGGTCTTACGTTAGTGGAAGTAATAACTGGCGACATATACTTATACTTAGTAGGGACATAAATACTGTTACAACATTGAACACACCCATTTCAATAGTAGAACTAAACATACCCCGTTAATGTCATATGGGTTTTAAGAGCTAACCTCAATAGCGTTAGTCTGTAACGAGATTTTAAAATTGTTTCAACTTTCATCATGGAGAGGTCAGGTAATGAGAACCGTATCGCTGTAATAGCGCTTCTCAAGTGTGAAATGAAAAAAACGATATTTTAAAACGCTCCGGCCACTAGGGATTAGCCGCATGTTCGTATACCGAGGCATTAAACAGTTTGAGGAGACTGGAGATGTAAAATACCGCCACCGGTCGGGCCACCCACGCTCTGTTCGAACACCGCATGTCATCAAAGCCGTTAAATCAAGAATTCACAGAAATCCGCTCCGAAAACAGAAAATCAAGGCCCGTGAGATGAATATCACGCAAAAGTCCATAAGTCGAATCATCAAAAAAGTCTTGGAAATTGGGGCTTTCGAACAACGTACCGGACATTTATTGACTGCAGCTATAAAAAAATAGGATTGAAAAATGCAAATGTCTTTTGGTAGAGCACGCTGATAACTTGCACAGAAAAATTTTGTTCACCGATGAAAAAATGTTAATCGTTCAGAAAAAATTTAACAAGCAAAATGATAGAAGCATCTAAGGAAGCATCTGAACTGATCCCAAGGGTGGAAAAGGGTCATCACCCAGCTTCAGTCATGGTTTGGTGGGGTGTCTCTTACGATGGGGTCACTGACCAGCGGTCATCTAAGGAAGCATCTGAACTATTCTTAAGGGTGGAAAAGGGTCATCACCCAGCTTCAGTCATGGTTTGGTGGGTTGTCTCTTACGATGGGGTCACTGACCTGCACTTCTGCGAACAAGGAGTCAAAACATCGGCCAAAGTTTACCGTTTTGGAAGCTGTTGTAAAGCCTCTTAAAACATTCCCTGTTTTAAAACCATCCATGGACTTTCAAGCAGGATTCTGCGCCGGCCCATACGGCTAAAACCCAGACCTGGCTTCGAAACAATTTGTCAGTTTTCATTACCTCTGAAGAATGGCCCTCAGGCAGTCCAAATTTGAACCCATTGGATTACAAATTGTGGATGGTTTTAGAGGACAAGGTTTGTCACAAAAGATACCCCAACATTGGATCTCTTAAGAATGCTTTGGTTCGACCTGTGGCCAATTTTCCAATGGACAAGGTTCGTGCAGCTATTGACGATTGGCCAAGGCGACTTAAGGCGTGTGTAAAGGCAAAAGGCGCACATTTCGAATAAGTAGATTCTTCTTGGATACAATATACATCAATAAATATATTAAAAAATATTTGGTCCAAAACATTCAGTACTTTTTATTTTACAGCATGAAACGTGTGTAACAGTATTTATGTCCCTACTAAGTAATATGGCATGTGAAATTTGTGCCTTTAAGAGACCACAGCCCTTTAGTTAAGATCTTTGTAGTGGGTTATATTTGTATGTATTGATTAGGTATCAAAGTAGGTTATTGGTCGGTCCTTACGTTCAATGCGATATTAGGTCATATTTGATAGGTTTTGAAATTGGAAAACGTCGTTTTTATTTTATCAGAAAATGGAATGCTATGGTTACTATATGGTCACGACAACAATAGTATGTTCTCTGCAATAAAAATATGATCGTCGCAACCATAGTATTGTTTTTTGAATTTTATTTTGACAATAGTATGATTGCCGCAATATTAATATTGTTGAAATGTAACAATAGTATTGTTGCCAAATTTAAAAATAAAAATATGGTTGTAGCAACAATATAAATATGGTCGGTGCGACAAAAGTATTGTTTTTTTGGGTTTTAAGTTAACAATAATATGATTACGGCAATCATACCAGCAAAATCGTATTTTTTTTTAATTTGACAATGTTATTGTGACGAGTCTTACGCAATAATAGCGTTTTTTATAAGTAAATTATTTTTTTGTCAAAACAAAATACTTTGGATTAGTAAGAGTATAACTGAAAAATTTTTAATAAGTAATTTTTTCTACTGTTAAATAAGTCACTCTTATTATTAAGAGTTTAATGTATTTTATCATAATTTACTTAATAAAAAATCTCTATTGTTGAATAGTAACTTAACATAATCCGTACGAAAAATTCATAGTATGATTGTGTGTGAGTCATACTATGGTTGTGAGTGTCATACTATGGTTGTATGTAAAACAAACTATAATTATGAGAATCATAATATAGTTGTGGGGATCATAGTATGGTTGAGTGTGAATAAAAATATGGTTGTGGGGACCATAGTATGGTTGTGTGTGAATAATTCTTTTGTTGAGAGGACCATAATATTATTGTGGGGATCATAGTAAGGTTTTGAAATTATTACTATTGTTGTGATGATTATAATATTGTTGTGCCACAACCATATACCCAACAATAGTATGATCCTCTTCGAATATTGTCACCCCAACCATACTTTTTTTCTGCGTGTTCGTCGATATTAGTTGACGTTTGAAACCTTTAGTTTGATTTAAATGATAGGTGGAGAGACGGGCGGACTTACATCACCTTATGAAATCAGATCGTGCTTATTGTGTTTTTGGGTGCTACAAAATATCAGCACTATGTCACAATATCCTGTATCACAGGGTGGTGTAGGGTATAAATCTACAGATTAACAATAGCCGTGAACTATAAAGTCATAGATGAAATTTTTAAAGTAAAGGCATAGATACATTTCAAGGGAATGGCAAATTAAGTACAAACGCCATTCTATGGTGGAGGTTATAAAAATGAAAACAATTTCTAATCATTTCAAAACCTAGATATTATACTTTATTTAATATTTATGAAGAAAAAAACTACAGTGTAGTAATGAAAAAAAAAGGAAAAACAACAGATTTAGAACCAACACCACTGGCAGCAGCAGTAGACCCCACGGCACTATCCCACCCTACCCCACCCCAGGCAAGCGAAAAAGCCTATAAACATTTTAACACCCTCGAAAAAATAAAACCAAAACGCCATACAAGAAAGCGGAAGTGAAAACACAGCACTCAGGCTAGCACTTCTTCCGGCCACTGTTACTTTATTGTTTTGTGTTTGAGGCAGAATAAACTTTGATTTTTTTTCTTCTGCACATTTGTTGTGTTTTATTTTGGTTACTCACTCGCTAGTATTACTTCATATCGTATGGGCTTTCTCCACCTCGAACTTGTGTTTCTTGTTTCCCTTGGTCTGCTCGATGGGGAGGCGAGGAGTTTATTACATCGCATAAATCTCACTTTAAAGCAATAAAAATGTTTTAGGTGTTTTTGCTGTTGTAAGTGTAATAAAAAAAGAATACTTCTGTGTCTGAACTTTAATTATTTACAACTCAACAGCCTTGGTCCTGCCTACAGCAGCAGACTGTGAATTGAAGGTTTTTGTTTAATGGGCAGACACAATATTTTGAAAAATGTCTTAAGTTTAGGTCAAAGCTGACAAAGAGACCTTGTGTCCTACACACAGCGAATAAAATCAGTTGGAAATCGGTTCGATCTACAAAAAATCTGTTGGATTAAAAGACTTTCTGTTGAAATCACTAACATTCCATGGTATTGATGGTTACATGTAGCTGCAATTTCGCGGCACACACAGCCAATGGTTGTCATAACTGGTGGTTATGGCAACCAACCAATTATGAAGTAACTCAGCTACCAAAAATTGGTGGTGACAGCAGATATATTGTTTGTCTCAACCAAACTCCGTTTAGTTCACATGTTATTGGTTATCCAAAAATCAGAATATAAACCCAATAATAATGGTCACTACTGAATCTATGTCAAAGACGAAAACACATTTAGAAATTACAGAATCGAAAAAACATGAAATACTCGTACGAGGGTTGCGATATATATTTCTGGCCTCGACAAGACTAAGTGTTGCCTGGCGCCATCTGACATTTCCATTGGAAAGTTTGACATTTTCTAGCATAAACGTACGAGTACTCAGACCGTTTTGACGTACCGTGTTGTTTACAGTGACTTGAAAAAATCAATTTGGCAAAAAATGGAATTAGCTCGTGAACATTTTCATGCGATCATTTTTCACAACTTACGTCGTGGATGTACAAGAGTGCATCGATGAACTTAAATCTTTGTATGGCGATGAAGCACCATCCTATAGCACTGTGAAGAACGGGTTAAATGAATTCAATCGTGGCCAACGCTCGCTCATAGTCGAAGGTCGCCCAAAAACGGCCGTTGTGCCAGAGAAAATTGATGCCGTGCGTGAACTGATAATGCAAGATCGTCATGTGAAATACCGTGAGATAGAGGCATCCTTGGGCATCCACCAGCATACATTCGATATTGCATGAACACCTGGCCTTAAAAAAGGTTTGTTAGTGCAAAGAAATTTTGAAAAAACACGATCGCGTTGCTTTAAAGATCGTCACAGGTGACGAAACATGGATCTAGGCGTATGAGCCCGAAACAAAACAGCAATCAACCATGTGGGTCTGCGAAAACGAGCCAAATCCAACGAAAGTTGTTCGTGGAAGAAGCACTTCGAAGCAAATGGTCGCCTGTTTCTTCGGCAAAACTGGTCATGTGGCGACTGCTCCGCTTGAGCATCGTAGGATGGTCAATTCTGAGTGGTACACCACAATTTGATTGCCTGAAGTCTTCGGAGAAATTCGAAAAACGAACAAGAGAACACGAATTAGTGTGCACAATGCGAGCTCTCACACATCGGCTTAAACCAGCGTCTTTTTGGCCGGCGTCGGATTGATGGATCATCCGACGTACAGCCCTGACTTGGCCCCCAAATACTTCTTTTTATTTCCGCACATCAAGAAAAAAATGCGTGATTTTCGTCGCCAGAAGATGCTGTTGAAGCGTTCAAAAACCATGTTTTGGAGGTGTCTCAATCGGAGTGGAAAAAGTGCTTCGACAATTGGTTTGAGCGCATGCAAAAGTATATAAATTATGCTGGAGAATACTTTGAAAAACAATAAAACCATTTTTGATGATAAATATTCGCATTTTAATATCAATCACTTTTATAAATATAGACCGATGTGGACCAATTTCAATAGGGTTCGTCTTTGGCCCAAACTTAAAGATTGTACAAAGTTTCATCTAAATCAGTTCATAATTGCGCGCAGAAAAAAAGTATGGTTGGGGTAACAATATTCGAAGAGCATCATACTATTGTTGGTTATATGGTTGTGGCACAACAATATTATGATCATCACAACAATAGTATGGTTTACACACAACCATACTATGATCCCCATAACAATATTATGGTCCTCACAACAATAGAATTATTCACGCACAACCGTACTATGATCCCCACAACCATATTATTATTCACACTCAACCATACTATGAACACCACAACCATATTATGATCCTCATAACCATTGTATGTTTAACGTTCAACCATAGTATGATCCCACAAACATAGTATGATTTACACACAACCATAATATGATTCCCAAAATTTTTTGTAAAAATTGGGATAAGTTATTTTTCAACAATAGAGAATTTTATTATGTAAGTTATGTAAAAATACATTAAACTCTTAATAAAGAAATGATTTATTTAACATTAAAAATAATTCAGTTATACTAATCCTTTGTTTATTTTGAAAAAAAAAATTATCGTTACTATAATTGCGTAAGATTCTTAAAAATAACATTGTCACATTAAAAAAAATACGATTTTGCCGCTATAATTGCTGTAATCATAATATTGTTAATATAAAACCCATGAAAACAATACTTTTTTCCTACCAACCATATTTATATTGTTGCTACAACCATATTTACATTTTTAAATTTGGCATCAATGCTATTGTTTCATTTCAACAATATTAATATTGGCGGAATCATACTATTGTCAAAATTAAATTAAAAAAAATAATATGGTTGCGACCATACTTTTATTGCAGAGAACATACTATTGTTGCCGTGACCATATAGTAACCATATCTTTTCTCGGCGTGTGGGACCTGTACTTTTATTACAACTATAAATTGACAGGCGGAAAAACGGACGGACATCACTCTCAATGGAATCATATGTGACAGCGCATAGAGAAAGGGAACTAAGGGTAAAAAAATCAATTTTCATTTTTTTCTTTTCTTTTCTGCATTTCATTTGATGTTTCTCAATTTTAGACTAACTCAATTTGAACCATGGAAAGATACACAAGCGAGTAACGCGTTAAAGTTATTCAGGCTTATTATGAAAATGGGCGTTCAAATTCGCAGAAAATCATCTTCAGTGATGAGGTACATTTTCACCTCAGTGGATTCGTCAATAAACAGAATTGCCGCATTTGGCCGTATGCTAATCCAAGAGTGAGCCAAGTTCGCGCGGGCATTTGGCCGATATTTTGTTTCATAAAAAGAAATGACAATAATTTTCTAAATAATAAAAATTTATTCAAAATCAACATCGGCCCTTAGAATTTAACCACCCTATATAATTTGAATATATTAAAAATTTTTATTTTTTATATAATTTTGTAAATAATTTAATTTGAAATAAACTTTGATAGGAGGTCGTTGCAAAGTTGCATTAAATGTTCTGTAAATAAGCGTTGACAAACTGTGCCCAAAACCGTGTCCTTATGCTCGGGGACATATAAACCTATATAACCCTTCGCATTTTGGACCATTAATACTCATTTGGACCGTCCTGAATATTCTCATTGTACTTAATTTGGTGGTGTTGTCTATTCCAGCCAATATTAAGCATCTGAACATTTCAATCGTTATTAATAAACTAACATCCATTGCAGTTTTTTCAACTGCAACAGGAACAAATTGGCAATTATCGAATGAAGGCTTTAAAATATTATTTGCGGGTGGAATATGGAAAACACATTAGCTCACAGTGCCACGGAAGTAATTTTCCTTGTTACAAAAATAGGATAAAAACACCAAACACCATTAGAGTGAATTTATTTTGAATTCGCAATATTTGTTATTGTTTTTGCCGCAATGGCTGGGTTAATTTGCCATTATTTGAAAGCACTTCTGCAAACTTTATGGTATTTAAAAATTTCGTGGAATACTTTTTTGCATTTGTCCAATAGTCAACGTGCCCATTCTGCTATCTGCCCATTATGACCACTATTCTGTATACTCGTACTATGCCTATTGTTCGGTTTTTGTTTTAATGCTGATGCCAGCAAAAATTTTGCCGTTTTGATTTAGGCTTTAGAAATGAGTTATCACTTCATATGCATGACAAGGCAAACGAAAAAAATGCCGCAGTTTCAATAACAGATTTCAATTAAATAGACAAAAAGAAAGGGGTTGCGTTAAATTTAGTGGGCCGACTCCCCCAATCCATCAAGGATGGTGTTTGTCAGTCTGTCAGATGTTTAAAGGACTGTACGTCCTGAAAAAATGGTCACCTTTCAAATCGACACAAGTTTTTTGCAAATTTTGAGAAGATCCATACACTTCAAGTTCCCTTTTGTAGTACAACACATAGAAAAATTTTGTTGCCACAACCAAATTTTTTTGCCAACCGAATGTGGCACGTACTGTCCACGTATAAGTATTCCATCGTTACAACCGAATGTTGATTACGAAGATAGCTATTTTCAGTACAGGTAACTGACACTTTCGGTTGAAAAAACAATTATCGGTAGTCCTAACAGACTAAGATGCTTATTGGAACTGAATTTGTACATGTATTGGTTGTTGATATAGATTGTTGGTTATAAGTACTTTTTGAAAAAATGTAATATTTTCCGCCTTGCAATGGGTCAGCTGATCAGAAAAATGAATAAGTCTAAGACTAGATGTTTTGATAAGCATTGCAGGGGTATCCTAATTGGAAAAGAATTAATTAACATATAAAGGGTGTCCCAAGAAGAACGCAATTTTTAAATCTGGCAACATTCGAAGTGTCATTGTTTGACATTTGAACAATTGTTATTGTTTGTTAGTAGAAGGTACGAGGTTAGTAAAAATGGAGCGCTACACGAAAGGGAGTTCGTTAATTGGGTATTGGAGAGACAACATGAAAATGCTGATTTTGCCGATAAAATCATCTTCAGTGACGAGGCCCATTTTCATCTTGATGGCTTCGTCAATAGGCAGAATTGTCGCATTTGGGGTGCGGAAAATCCTCGAGTGATTCACGAGAAGCAAATGCATCCTCAACGTGTCACTGTGTGGTGTGGTTTTTGGGCTGGAGGAATCATTGGACCTTTTTTTTATGAAAATGAGGCAGGTCAAGCGCAAACAGTCAATGGTGTTTGGTATCGTGAAATGATAACCAGTTTTTTCTTGCCTAGAATTGAAGAAATGAATGTGGAGGGCATGTGGTTCCAACAAGACGGCGCCACATGTCATACAGCCAGAGAAACAATTCAATTGCTGCATCAGTCATTTCCCGGTCGTGTTATTTCGCGTTTTGGAGATCAGAATTGGCCGTCTCTTTGGGGTTTTTTGAAGTCGATGGTTTACGCGAATAAGCCGACGACGACTCAAGCCTTAAAAGACGAAATTGGACGCTGCATTAATGAAATACCGCAGCATTCATGCAAAACGGTCATTGAAAATTTCATTAAAAGATTGCGTGCATGCCAGCAAAGCCGCGGCGGCCATCTGCACGATATATTGTTCCATACATAACCTCATTCTGTCTACTTTACTAAAGTTTCACGATTTTTTCTTAAATATCTGTGTTTTATTTAAAATTTAAAAATTGCGCTCTTCTTAGGACACCCTTTATAATAATATTTATTGTCAAGCTTTGGGTGACTGTAACTAGGAAAAAACAAAAAAAGGATGTTGTTTTGAATAATAAAAAGGGTATCTATGGCGCAAATTCTGATTAAGTCTAAGGCCTGTTTCCATATTCTGGATTTTTTGTTAATAATTCTTTATTTATATGTCTATTAGATTTGCCTAATGTTTTCTAAGATATATGTGACAGCGCATAGAGAAAGGGACCTAGGGGTAAAAAAATAATTTTTCACTTTTTTTTTGATGTGGACAACATCTGAGCATCGAATGATCCCATGCCCCAAAAGTGTTCCCTCCCAGAGATATGCTCGTTTTATGAAAGTGATGGTACACCAAAGATACACGTATTAAAACCTTTCTATTTTGCGCGTCACATTTAAGAAAAAAAGTAACGCGTGATCCATTTCGTGGTTCCCTACTTTTTTAAAGAAAAAAAAACACAGAAAATTCAAATTGAATGGGGACGGTTTATTATCATTTGAAAGAACATTCTTTGGCATTTATTTTTTGAAGATTATGTCTATCAAATGTTGGCCGCGTCTACGTCTGAGATGGTCCATCCGTTGAGTCCAATTTTCGATGACTCGTTCGAGCATTTCGAATGGTAACTGGCGAATGACACGCGTGATGTTTTGCTCCAAGGCCTGAATCGAAGCGTGTTTGTCCGCATAAACTTTAGACTTTACATATCCCTACAGGAAAAAGACTAACGGTGTGATATCACAAGATCTTGGTGGCCAATCGTCCGGCCCAAAATGTGAAATTATCTGTTCAATAAAGTGTTCTCTCAATAAATCCATTGATTGATGCGATGTGTGTGAAGTGGCGCCGTCTTGTTGAAACCAAATGTCGCCGAGATCACGAGCTTCAATTTCAGGCATCAAATAGTCGGTTATGATGGCACGATAACGGTCGCCATTGACGGTGGACCGATGATTCCACCGGCCCACAAACCACACCAAACCGGTTTTTTTCTAAATGAAGTGGCAGCTCTTGAACCTCTTCTGGTTGTTCTTCGGCCCGAATGCGGCTATTTTGCCTCATCGCTGTACCAAATTTGGCTCGAAAACGTCGGATCTTCTTGGAACTTTTCAAGAGCCCATAGAGCGAAGCGATGTCGCTTGGGAACGTCGGGAGGCTTTAGTTCTTGCACAAGCTGTATTTTGTACGCTTTCAATTAAAGATCACCACGTAATATAAGCCAAGTCGTTCCAAACGTCAGTCCGAGTTGCTGCGAACAGCGCTGAATCGACTCCCCACGGTCTTTGTGTAAAGTATCTTTTGGAGGTATTAACCGTCTAACCCAAATCAACGATTTTGTTGTGACTAGGACCAATTAACTATTATAGGGTTTTTATGTTGATGTTGGAATATTATGTTACAACAGCCAAATTAACAGGCTGTGGTCACGACAAAGAACTAATATGTTGGTCGTCACCAATTATTGGTACCAAAGTAACATGTACATCCCAATTGGTTGGCTACCACACAACCGCCTGTTATCGCAACCTCTAATTAAACTGAATTAGGTTGGTGAAACTGTGTTATTGGCTGTGAATACCGTGATATGGTTGTAGCAACCTTCAGATGATATATCGAACCTTTTTACTATCAATACTATCGAATGTTGGTTATTGCAACAGAAAGTCGGTTTATACAACCGAATTTGTAGTTCGGACCGATTTCCCACTGTTTTTTTTCTCTGTGTGTACGAGTATAAGTTCGAATAGGGTCCCGATATGCCTTTTTGTGATATGAAGTGCGCCGCAACTAATGGTAGCATTTTTAACCGTTGTCCGCCCACAAAACATTATGATTTGTTAAGCAAGAACTTTAAACAGTGTACATTTTACCGAGGTACATTAAGTCCCTTAGAGGGAGACTTTCTTCCCTCCTGGGCCGATTTCGCACATTTACAATGACCACAAAATTGTTAGGATCATTGTGTGATTCCTTTTAAATATATATATAGAAATATATATAGCAACCACCGTATACTATTGATCGTCGAAAAATTCAAAGACGATCGAACCATATTCTAAAAAGGAATATAGCTCGATCGTCTCAGAATTTTTCGACGATCAATAATCATGTCGATTATGCACGCCGACGGATTTGCTTCGGATCGGATTGACTCGAACCGCACTCGACTCACTTTGTTAGGAAAATGGTATTAGGTAATCCGTCGGATGACTACATTACCAACATGAAGCCGATGTTACATTACAGCTGCGAAATTGACATTTATAAACAAATAAAAAACAAAAGTAATAAAGAAAGTGCGCTGAAATTGTCATAAATTTTAAAAGAAATAAAATATATACAATTATAAAAATTTGCAATGAATTCGTCAATTGGATTTTTTATAAATTGTGAAGAAAAAATTGTAAAACAGCATCTGGAGATTGTTTGGTCATGTTGGTGGCAATGTCAGGGTGCTTCTTCATATTCTCTACCATAGTAGTGAACTGAGAGCGGTTTGTCGTACGCTGTCTATAAAAAAACAAATAATTTAACCCATTTAATACACATTTTATTTTTTCTCATCTTACCTCTTAGCTTCCATTAGAAAATAAATTAAATTAAATAAAGAAAAACACAACCAAAAACTAACATGTCCGCACCAAATCAGCGATGATTTTCTTTCGGATATTTTTGTGTGCGAAGTGAGTCGCATTCGGAATACATAATTGCCATTTTTCCGCAACTGCATTACCATCGGCTTATATAATACCAAAATACGCAACTGCGGAAAAAATCCGATCCGATGTTATCCGTCGGCGTGCATAATCGACATGAATATACGATGGTTGCTATACATATTTCTATACATATTTCTGGCGCCATCTGCCATTTCCATTAAGAAGTTTGACATTTTTTAGCATAAACGTACTCAGAAAGTTTTGATGTACGACATTCATTTGTGTTGTTTGCAGTGACTTGAAAAAATCAATTTGGCAAAAAAATAAAATTAACTCGTGAACATTTCTGTGCGATCATTTTTCACAACTTTTGAGGTGGATTATCACGACAAGAGTGCATTGATGAACTTAAATCTTTGTATGGTGATGAAGCACCATCCTATAGCATTGTGAAAAACTGGTTTAATGAATCCAATCGTGGCCGACGCTCGAGTAATGACGAAGGTCGTCAAAAGAACATTGAAGCCGTGCGTGAAATGATAATGCAAGATCGTGATGTGACATACCGTGAGATAGAGGCATCCTTGGGCATTTCTTTCACCAGCATACATTCGATATTGCATGAACACCTGGACGTAAAAAAGTTTGTTCTTGTTGGATCCCTCACAATTTGACAATCGCGCAAAAAAAGGCTCTTGTCGATTAGTGCAAAGAAATTTTGAAAAAAATACTATCGCGGTGCTTCAAAAGACGTTTATGAGATCGTCACAGGTGACACATCATGGATCTATGCGTATGAGCCCGAAACAAAGCAGCAATCGACTGTGTAGGTCTTCGAAGACGAGCCAAATCCAACGAAAGTTGTTCGTGGAAGAAGCACTTCGAAGGAAATGGTCGCATGTTTCTTTGACAAAACTGGTCATGTGGCGGCTGTTCCGCTTGAGCAACGTAGGACGGTCAATTCTGAGTGGTACACCAAAATTTGTTTGCCAGAAGTCTTCGGAGAAATTCGAAAAACGAACAAGAGAAGACGAATCATTGTGCACCATGACAATGCGAGCTCTCACACATCGGCTGAAACCAGCGCCTTTTCGACCGGCCAAAACGTCGAATTGATGGGTCATCCGCCGAACAGCCCTGACTTAGCACCCAATGACTTCTATTTATTCCCGCACATCAAGAAAAAAATGCGTGGTCAACGATTTTCGTCGCCATAAGATGCTGTGAAACCATGTTTTGGAGGTGTCTCAATCGGAGTGGAAAAAGTGCTTCGACAATTGGTTTGAGCGCATGCAAAAGTGTATAAATCATGCTGACGAATACTTTGAAAAACAATAAAACCATTTTTGATGATAAATATTCGCAATTTCTTTATTAGACCAGAAATATATATTGCAGCCCTCCTATATTACTTCAATTTATTTCTGTAAAATTATGTTTGGGGATAGCGAAGGGCACCGGGTTATGGCTAGTCCCTGATAAAATTGGGCCACACTAGTACATATTTTCGCACAGACGCCCTTTAGTTTTGAGGCGCTCTTGTTCCTGACGCTCTAGATGCTACAGTTCACACCCGGTCTTGTTCTACGAATAAAGCAAAGCGCCTTCTGTGCGATCTATAACAAACACTAGTGAAATTGGACCATATTGGTCCCAGTTTATTAACAGCAACCAGATAAAAATTTTGCTCCCGATTTAAGGGACTGCCGATCTAGAAGTTATAGCCGACCTTCAGCAAATTCCGTACAGATGCGATAAGTCTTCTGTATGGCAAGACTAGATATTCTTAATAATGTACGACGCTCAATTTAAGTGCCATCCTAATGTACGCAACGGGCAATTCTAATAAACAGATTATCCTGCAGTCGAAGACATAAAAAAGAATAACTTCAATGGGATACTGGGAATGCCAATTTCAAAATGGTTACCTTAAGGTTCGATACCCTTGTACCCCATAAGCCCTACAATTGGTTAAATTTACTCATCATCACTGCAATATTGGCAACCAATTAAATTTCTGTTATCGCAAACCTTCTGCGTGTTTCAAATGTCCTTCGAAAAGTTCAAAGAGTTCAACGAACGAACGAGCTACGAGTATAATGCACATTTTTATAAAATTTTGACAGGAAGCGGAAATAGAGATGTGTATCATAGGCGGTAGCATTTAAATTTGCTGATGTGTACCAACACACACGTACTCATTCGCTACTGCGAGCAATTTGGCGCTTTCTAATGCTACTGCAACTGCGGTCACACTGAGATGAGCACGACTCATTTGACTGCAGGCGTTGGATTGGAGTGATGCGATCTGCGAACTCTATTATAGATACACTGAAAAAAAAACGTATACGCAGTTGAGAGTTTCAAGGCAACCAGCCACCTGTTCCTACGAAAATTTTCGTTCTGATGAGATCTCTTGGATCTAGGAACCTTTATAGAATATATATTGTGGTAAACCGATATAAATTCTTTCTTCATACATGACTCATATCACACAAAAGCAAATAATATTGTGTAAAATAAAAGATTCCACGCTAATGACCATTGTGTAGTCTCGCAGTTCTTGTTGATCGTAAAGAGCAACCCCTACATCATAAGCTTCATTTTTTTCGTGGCCGAGGCCAGCTAAAGGCACAACTGTAACGCATCTGAATACGCTCCATCACAGAATGAGGGTGTACTCACTTTGTCATAACGTTTTTATATGCGCTTGAGTACGTAGAGTAGAGGCGGTGGAGGGTACATTAGGTTCGGCCAGGCCGAACTAAAGGACGTTTTCACTTGTTTTTATTTTAGTTTTGGATTATCGTGTCACAAATTTGCCTTAATAATAATTTTTAAAATTTTTATATATAAAGGGTGATTTATTCACGACTGGACAAATTTCACCAGCGTATTCCTAGGCTCATTTCATGAAAATTCTTCCATCTACGACCATGTCCGAAAATGCAAGGTGGCGAAATGGCAGCGGTTGAAAAATTTTCGGATTGGTGTTCGGGTAAAATTGCAAAGTTCTGCAAAGTTCGAGCATGGACAGTAAAATTTTCTGCAGAGTCTGAATATGGCATTAATTTTACGAATTGAAGGCCTTGACTTATGAGCCCTGGGGCTCATAGAACACTAATGTTAGTGCCTTAACCACGAAAAAGACGTAAGCGCCAAAAAGAAAATTTTACAAGAAAGCGTTTTTTTGTTTTATGTTTGTCTAATTCATCTGGAGGATTCCGAAACAATTAAATTTGCTACGAGGGCGACCGCAAAACTAACTGGCCTGGCACATTTTCTGTTTTACTAGCAACTTTTTTGTTTTTTGTTTTGTTTTGTAAAAGCAATCTTTTATAAGCCACCTGTCAAAATTTCCGAAATATTTAATGATTATTTTCTTTGTTACAGGGGATTGAAGTAAACAAGTTTTATAATTTTTGAAAAATGGAAAAACAAGAGTTTCGTGCGGTAATTAAACACTTTTATATGAAAGGCTATACGCCACAATTAATCAAAGATGAATTGGATTCTGTTCATGGTGATAATGCCTCATCATACTTCACCGTGAAATCCTGGGTTCAACAATTTAAAATGGGTCGTTCAAGTACGGAAGATGAACAACGCTCTGGAAGACCGAAAACTGCTACTACTATTGAAAACATTAAAAAAATATTTAATGAAGTGACTGAAGATAGACGAATAAAGCTCAGAGAACTTGCTGATATTGTTAAAATACACGTAAAACAAGTTTGGATTATTTTACATGATGAACTCCACATGAAAAAGCTATCCGCAAGATGGCTGCCGCGTTTGTTGACTTTGCCCCAAAAAATCGTCCGTTGGACCAATTCCGAGGAGCTTTTAGCGATTTATCAGCGTAATCCAATATAGTTCTTGCGCCGATTCATAACTGTTAATGAAACATGGATCCATCACTACATCCCAGAATGCAAAGAACAGTCAAAACAATAAATAGAAGCTGGTAAAAGTGGTCCCAAGAAGGCGAAAACTGTTAAGTCAGCAGGAAAAGTAATGGCCACAGTATTTTGGGATGCAAGGGGTATAATATTTATTGATTATTTTGAAAAAGGAAAAACTATAAATAGTGAATATTATTGTGCATTATTGGATCGGTTGAGTGAAGAAATCAAGACCGCATTTAGGAAAAAAAGTTCTTTTTCATCAAGATAATGCTTCTTCAACAAAAACTGGCCGAATTACAATTTGAAATTGCTTTGAAATTTTGCGGTCGCCCTCGTACTAGTGCTTGACTTATAGTGCTTGGATACCTAAACCAAGAATAGCTTGTAGTGTTGTAATATATGCAAGCTGGAATGTAAGCAGCATGCGGTTGCAACAGGATTGTGGTACGTAGACGACGGGTCTGTAAGAACGATTTCTAAGGGAAGGGTTACCACCGACGTAGTGCGATTTTACACCAGTTGGCTTATTCTTGTGAGTACGATTTTAGAGAGAAGGGTTGGCTCATACTTATGTGGTTGATTTCTGTCACAAACCTATGTCATAAAGCCACAAAAAGAGTTTAGCCTAACCGATTGAAACCGCGGAGAACTTTACATACAACAATGCCACATGCCCCATGCCACGCAAACAATTTGTTTGATAGGCTTTTTCAACTCAACCCTTATCCTTTTTATAGCATTTCACAAAAATATGCTGCCGACCACATTTTTATTCTCAGTGTAATGAAAAATTGTGGTTTTGTAAAACGCTCGAATAAATTGGCACAATGCATTTGCATGTACTTTTCAGCGAGGCAAATTGGAATCTGCTGTAGGTCCGTCCGTCCGTCCGTCCGTCCGTGTGTATGTGTTATGTGTATTCCACCATTAGTACTGGTAGAAATTGTACAGTCGGCCTACCGGCCAGTCGGTCGTTCGGTTGGTAGGCATAGTTGCACTTTACAAGTTTATCATATCATATTTTGCGAAAAACATGTGCATTTGCGGTTTAGTCTGGTTATGATTTTCAACACAAACATTTCAGTTTTGCTCACTTGCTGCACTGCACGCTGGCTGCGAGGAAAACTCCATCCGGTGTTAATATTCTATGAATTTTGACATAAGTCTGGGAACGAGGTGGTTTATGGAAAAAATATACCGCTAAAACACAGTTGCGGAGCTTGAAAGGCACTATTACAGATGGGCCTTTGGGAAATCATGGAGTTTGTTTGAATAGTAAAAACCTTTGAACGCTTTGAAATTAAAGTTTCTTAATAATGACTTATTATTGACCATTTTTCATGACCTGCACCCTAGGACCGTCGTAGATGATTAAAATACGAGGTCTGTTAAATAGAAAAGGTAAAATTTAATTGTTCTCAAAAAATATTTATTTATTCGTTACTTTCAATTTTATCCTCTTCAAATTCGCTCTCATTATGAAACACTTGTGCCAGTGTTTCTTCCAATCATCGAAACAGCCCTGATGTACACTTTTAGGTATGGCCTTGAGCTCTCTCGGCGATTCGGTTTACGAACTAGCAAAGAAAATAACGGTTTGTGTGGATATCTCCTAAACTAGAGCTAATCCGGCAAATCGGCGGCCAGTTTTGTGATCAGCAGCTCCAAATCAAGTAAAGGTGACTATCAGAAATTCTGACGCAGATTTTTTTTTCAAATTTTGTTGCCCAGTGTTATTGGTAACATGTTATTCATATTGGTTTTCAAATAAACGAATAATATGCCAAAAAAATATTTTTTTTAGTTTTTCCTAATATTGGATATAACCCAATATAGCCCCGAGTCGTAGCGGTTAGAGAGAGTATGTGCATCCTACTAGAAATTGTATTTGCTTACCTTATGAAAAACACCATAAAACTGATAACTTTCATCATGACGACCCCTCGACAGCCGTTTCAACTCTTACGCATCGGATTGACCCGAAGCAGCAATTCTTTGGCCAAGGGCTGTAACCCCGGCTCACAGTTGCCGCTACAATAATATCAACTTTCTCCATGTTTAGACGCTGTAGAATCTTCCAATAGCGCAATAAATTTGCTTCGATTGGCACCGCATACAGGGTTTGGTTTACTTCCCTTACATTTCCATTAACCGTAAGTATTTAATACAAGGGGCTTAAACTACATCGAGATATACTATAGGGTGATCCATCTAGAGGTATTTTTTCAGAACAAAAAAAATATAAAAATTCAAATCAAATTCATTGGTAATTAAAAATTTAAAGGGCATTTTATGGCATTTATTTTTTTGAAAATAATTTCCTTTAAATGTTGGCCGCAACTACGCCCCAGGGTTTCCATTCTGAGGGTCCAATTTTGGATGACTCGTTCGAGCATTTCGACCGGTATGGCTTTAATGACGCGCGTAATGTTGGCTTCCAAAACCTGAATCGTAGCTGGTTTGTCAACATAGACTTTGGACTTTACTTATACTTAACCTCAAAGAAAAATGTCTAAAGGTGTGATATCACTCGATCTAGGCGGCCAACTCACCCGTGAAATAAGCTGCTTTTCAAAATGACCTCTCAATAGATCCATTGTTCAAGCTGCTGTATGGCAAGTGGTACCGTCCTGTTGAAACCAAGTGGGCTTTAATTTCAGGTAGCATAAAGATCGATATCATGGCGCGATAGCGAGCACCATTCACGGTTACGTTCCGGCCATCATCATTTTTGAAAAAAAATGCACCGATGATTCATTCCACCAGCTTAAACCGTGGTTTTCTCTGGGTATAATGGTACCTCTTGAACCTCTTTTTGTTGCTCTTCAGCCCAAATACGGCAATTTTGTTAATTGAAATGGGCATCATCACTGAACAAAATTTTGGTTGAAAACAGCGGATATATCCGTTTCTCACCGAACGCTCATTTCCATAGTACAGTTGCCAACATTTTAAGGTAATTATTTTCAAATAATAATTGCCATAAAATTTCCTTTCAAATTACCAATAAAGATTCCACACTTGATTTGAATTTTTATATATTTTTTGTTTTGAAAAAATACCTCTAAACGGATCACTTCATATTAATATCGACAAGATCTTAAATACTTTCGCTTTTTGTTGGCAATCACTATCAGTTAGAAGCCGCCTCGCAAATTCATACAGCGAAAGATTATCTACATTTTTTACTGCCCCTCCCCCGAAGACCTTCTGTTAGGCCTTGTGCGACCATCTTTCCGCCACTGTTAGGCAGTTCCTTGTGATAGACACAAGGCGATCATCACACTCAATTGTGGTTGAGTTAACAATCTGATTTATGACCACAGCTGAGTGGTTTCTGTTTAAATTCTATAAACAGGAATTATGCGTTTTGGCAACGACTACATTAAGCTGTTTTATTAAAATATTTACTACAGGCAGGCACGGACGGATAAATAAATTAATAAAAATGTTTAAATTCAATGTAAGCGATAAACTAGTCGCCAGATTTTACTATGATAGTTTAAATAAAAATTAAAAAATTAAAATTGAATATCATAAAGGACAGCGAGGTACAATAAGTGGTGTGGAATACTAAGTGTTGCCTGGCGCCATCTGACATTTCCATTGGAAAGTTTGACATTTCTAAGCATAAACGTACTCAGAACGTTTTGACGTACGACCATCATTTGTGTTGTTTACAGTGACTTGAAAAAATCAATTTGGCAAAAACCAATGGAATTAACTCGTGAACATTTTCGTGCGATCTTTTTCACAACTTTCGACGTGGATTATCACCATAAGAGTGCGTCGATGAACTTAAATCTTTATATGGCGATGAAGAACCATTCTATAGCACTGTTGAAAACTGGTTTAATGAATTCAATCGTGGCCGACGCTCTTTCAAGGACCAAGGTCGTGAAGGTCGTCCAAAAACGGCCGTTGTGCCAGAGAATATTGATGCCGTGCGTGAACTGATAATGCAAGTGAGATAGAGGCATCCTTGGACATTTCTTCCACCAGCATACATTCGTTATTGCATGAACACCTGGCCGTAAAAAGGTTTGTTCTCGTCGGATCCCGCACAATTTTACAATCGCCCAAAAAAAGGCTCGTGTCGATTAGTAAAAAGAAATTTTAAAAAAATACGATCGCGGTGCTTCAAAAGACTTTTATTATAAGATCGACACAGGTGACGAATCATGGATCTGTGCGTATGAGCCCGAAACAAAACAGCGATCGATCGTGTGGGTCTTCGAAGACGAGCCAAATCCAACGAAAGTTGTTAGTGGGAGAAGCACTCCGAAGCAAATGGTCGACTGTTTCTTCGGCAAAACTAGTCATGTGGCGACTATTCCGCGTACACTCACGCTATAGCTGCTGCTACGGCTTCATTAGCAAATTGACATTCAGACTTGCCTGGTCATGTGGCGACAGTTTCGCTTGAGCAACGTAGGAGGTCAATTCTGAATGGTACGCCACAATTTGTTTGTCTTCGGAGAAATTCGAAAAACGAACAAGAGAAGAGCTCTCACACATCGGCTCAAACCAGCAACTTTTCGACCGACCAAAACGTCGAATTGATGGGTCATCCGTCGTACAGCCCTGACTTGGCTCCCAATCACTTCTTTTTATTCCTGCACATCAAGAAAAAAAATGCATGGTCAACGATTTTCGTCGCCAGAAGATGCTGTTGAAGCGTTCAAAAACCATGGTTTGGAGGTGTCTCAATCGGAGAGGAAAAAGTGCATCGACAATTGGTTTGAGCGCATGCAAAAGTGTATAAATCATGCTGAAGAATACTTTGAAAAACAATTAAACCATTTTTGATGATAAATATTCGCATTTTTATTATTAGGCCAGAAATATATATAGCAGCCCTCGTAACGATAGAACAACGACAAAGAACCCACATTGCGACTGTTCTCCAGGAAGACAATAGAGTTGGATATGCTACTGTCACCCATCAGCACTATCGTTCTCCTCGAATACGATGAAGTAGATCCAAAAATATATGCGGGTTGTTTTCCATCTTTGGTCTGATGTAAGTTGTATAGATATTGAAGAGATCAGAAGGAACGAAATATCAAAAAGACTAAAAGGAGTGAACTATTTCTTGCACCGCTTTAGGAAGACTATACACTTGAGTGCTTTTTTCGAATCTTCTAATACATTTTTCGACCAACAAGGGTCACAATGTCTTTTCATGCCCAGAACATCAGAGCATCCAATTGTTCGATATCCATACCATCGACAGAAAATGACAACATTGTTGTGAGACAACGAAGTGCTGTGTGTCTTAGGTTTGTTAAACTCTACTCTATTTACTCGACCCCAATCAGAAATGGACTGTAAATACCGGCCACGTGACTCATCAATAATAGACCAATCGGAAATCGATCCCAACCGAAATTGGTCTGTAGATCCTGGCCAAGTGTCTCATCTACGATTTGCCCTTCAATTTCTTCTAGGCTCGGCCTACGGTCGAATGAATATGAATGACAAAGGTTACTGTCACCCGCGGAGGAGAAGATTGACACATTTCGACCCAAGAGATCGTTAATGAAACTAAGAAAAAGAGACAGAGAAAGCACAGACCTTATGGTGTACCTGCAATCAGCCTATGTTTGCTGAACAAAAACTCTTCTACAACAAGTCGTCTAGAACAATATTTTAGAAAGCTGAATATAAATCGAGGAAAGGTATTACCAACACCAAGATCTTTCAGCTTTAATGAGTGTACCGAGCCGGACTCTATCAAAGGCCTTGGAGATATCCAGAGCCACGACCTTACTCTTATCAATAACTCCAAAGTTCCGATAAGAAAGTCATTAAGTCTTCCAAAGAGCGATTGCTACGGAAGCCATACGGAAGTCACACGTAAGTCAATCACTAAGCAAAAACGAGTTCATGCTGGTGGTCTTGTCGAATTAAATGCCGTTCTAAACGTTTCGATTGCATTTCTGTTTCAGAACTTTCTGCCACCGTCTTTAATTACTGTCCTTCGTGCGTTTTCGTTTTATTGTGTTTTGGTTTTTACATTGTTTTCACTGAGCCTTACGCTTAATATTATTTTTCGATACATTTGTTCCGAAACAACGTTGCAATCAATATTAAAAAATGACGTGTACAATTTACGACTTTTGGTCATTTACACACCAACAGCCACGGCGGACGGACGGACGAACAACGAAGCGGCAATTACTCTTTTCGGTCATGATGGTCATGGTATGGATGGACGATGTGGCTGCTTCGAGAGCCTGCTCCATGGCGATGGCATAAAAAACGGGCAAAAAATCGACAACATCATTGGTTTCATGTTGTTGCTTTATAGGCAGTTAATCATTCAGTCCGTGATGGTGGTGGTGGTAATGTTGTTGCTCTTGCTTTTTTGAGACCAGTAGAGTTGTTCACTGATTCGGCTTTTGTTGGCGTGTCTCTGTTGTGTATCATTCACAATTTTCAAGTGTTGTTTTTTGTTGTGGGGTTTTTCCATTTCACCCAGCCTTGCATTTATGTTTTGTGTGTGTGTGTGTGATTGTTTCTCTTTATTTTTGGGGTGTTTAATGGGCAGTGGGCAGGAACTGGGATTTTGTTCTCTTTTTTACTGCTGCTGCTGCTGCTTCTGTCCGACTATCGATCAATCAATTTGTCGAATACAAGCTGACTGTGTCGCCGCCACCACCACAGCCTGATATCGTATGACACAGAGAAAGCAGCATTCGATGTTTTCCCCTTTTTTGATGGAGCGGTCATTTTTCCGCTCAGTGTATGAGTGCAGACAATGAAAACATTATTTTGCAGCGTGTACATGCGAGCATTCGTTATGTTCTGTTTAACGTTATTTAAGACACTTTTTCTGCGAATCCAATATTGCCAGGGGACTTCATCATGTTACAATATTTAAAGTGCAAAAGAAAAACCGAACAAAAACTATCTTTGTGCACCTTAATTGCCCGCTTTTATTGGTCGGGTGGGGAAACTGTAAGGTTGTCCTGTTGATGCACAACGGAAAAACGGTCAAATTATTCCGGATGCGACACTGTCAATTGCTGGTTTCATGTTTTCAAAAGTTAATTACCTCAGACAGAGTTGCCACTGCGGCGCCTGCATGTTTGTCATGGGTGGCGTATGCGTGTTGGCTCTTTTAATTAAAGGTTCATCATACGCACTGGTGTCCAAAGGTGTTACACGAATTCATTTGAAGTTTTTCGTCCGGTTTTTCATGTCATTGTCTCCCATCAGAAGAAAACCCAAAATAAACATGTGACTGCAGGCCATAGCCTTTCATCGTATCAATATTATTGTTTCTTTTAAAGCTACTTTTAGTTTTCAAAAGGATGGGATGCCTTATAAAGATATTATTAATTTAAAGCTTCAACATTTGTTTATTTTTAAAATAAACAGGAAAATCGAAATCGCTGGTATATGCATTGTAGAAAAAAAAACAAAAGGGTAGTCCAACCATAGTGAACGACACATCTTAACGTAAATTTGTTTCCCCAACTCAATTTGACATTTCTTTGTTTCAGTGTTTGACAAATTCAATCATGAGGAGGTACACACTTAAGCAGCGCGTTAAGGTTGTTGAAGCCTTTTACGAAAATGAGCGATAAAATCAAAATTCATTTGGTGAACTTCGTGATTTTTTTGGTCAGCATAATCGAATAACTGTGTCCACAGTGGATTTGTTAACAAGCAGAATTGCCGCATTTAAGCAAATGAGTGATTGTTTAAAAGCCAATGCATCCACAAAGACTGACTGTTTGGTGCGGTTTATGGGCCGGCGGCGTCATCGAGCCGTACTTCTTCGAAAATAAGTTCGGCCAAGCAGTGACCGTGAATGAATAGTGTTCGCCATCGCTTAATTTTGCATGAAGAACTACAGATGAAAAAGCTTTCTGCAAGACGGTTGCCGGACTTGTTAACAGTCGACCAAAAACGCATAAGAATGAACATTTCTTAAGCTTGTTTGGATCGTTTTCAGCGAAATAAAATGGATTTTAAGCGTCGTTTCATAACAGTTGATGAGACATGGATCCACCACTATACTCCAGAGACAAAAGAACAATCCAAACAATTGACTGAAGCTGGAGGAAGTGCCCCAAAGAAGGCAAAAACAATTCAATCGGCTGGTAAGGTTATGGCAACGGTTTTTTGGGACTTCAAAGGTATTTTATTGATTGACTATCTGCAAAAGGGTAAAACAATAAATTCAGAGTACTATTGCAACCTTTTAGATCAATTAAATGTACAAATTCGAGAAAAACGTCCTGGCTTACAACACAAAAAAATAATTTTTCATCAAGACAACACACCAGCGCACAAGAGTGTTTTAACAATGGCTAAAATCAACGAATTAAAGTACGAGTTGCTAGCACACCCACCTTATTCTCCTTATTTAGCTCCAAGTGACTTTTACCTGTTCCCAAATATAAAAAAGTTCCTTGCTGGCAAGCGTTTTACCTCAAATGAAGATGCAATTACAGTTGTAAACCACTATTTTGAAGACCTTGAGGAAAACTATTTTAATCAAGGGATAGAATTGCTAGATAAGCGTTGGACTAAGCGTATTGAAGTTTCAGGAGATTATGTTGAAAAATAAAAAATATTTTTGAAAAACTTACTTTTCTCTTTCATTGATAGGCTAAGAACTTTCCGAACCGCCCTCGTATGTCCTGGGCCAACTTAGTGGCATGAACTTTGGGATTTCGGTCCACTTCTTTGCGAATGAATGAAATGCCTCTGCGGCCAAGCTTCTTCAGACGACCAGTTCGCGGCTTACTTTCGACGGAATTTGATTTTTTATAGTTATTAAATATGGTCTGCACCAACGATATGCTAAAATTTGATAATTTTGCTATTTGGCCAAATGATTTATTATCATTTTTATGTTTAATAACAAATTTTCGCACATCCTTAGAAATTTCTTTGCGTGGAGCCATTTTTCTGATCGTACACATCTTAAAATGACACAATGCAATAAATTCCAAGAATACTTCAAAGCATACACACAAAATGAAACAAGCGATAATTGACTGTAATATTTTAGCTGATAAAAATAACGAAAATAGCTAAAACAGTGAAACCAATAAAACGTTTGTAGACTTTTGTCAGTGCCTTTTTTCAGTTTTAAGTAAATTTATTTTAAAGTTATTATTGGAGTATTATACTTTTTTGTGATTTGTTACACATTAATAAGATTTTAAACAGACCTGCATCATTACATTTCTTTCTAATCCTACAGAACTTGTTAAATTTAAGAATAAGGGGTCATACGTAGAGTTTTGTCTGCCACTGTATATAATTTTATGTCAGTGGAACTTGAAGTTAAATGAATTTAAACCACCCTTACATAAGACGCACTCCGCCAACTTCTTCACCAATGTTTTGTTCTTTGTCACCATCGAGAAAATGAATTTACTGTCGGAGATTTATTTTACTGTGGCAGGGGCTCATATTGTTCCGCTACGACTGAGTTATATACTTATATACTCGTATATGCTTTAGTCAATATAAATTTAAAGAAGGTTTTAAAAATACTGTTTTTAGATTTACTTGACAACGGAAAATTAGAAATCTAACCACTCTCTTTTTGGATACCCTATGAAAAATGCACCCACCGCCG
The DNA here is from genome assembly GCA_963513945.1 of Hydrotaea diabolus. Lineage (NCBI taxonomy): Eukaryota > Metazoa > Arthropoda > Insecta > Diptera > Muscidae > Hydrotaea > Hydrotaea diabolus. The sequence goes on from OY740718.1 coordinate 91,696,115, forward strand.
TTTCTTCATAATTGTCTGAGATAAATTGTAAATGAGTGATGGTATATGTATGTGGACCAAAAAGAAAAGGGAATGCTTTCAACGACCCTTCACTCGCTGAAACTACAGCTACCGGATCACGATTTTCTTTACATTTCCACATATGATGTCAACATAAACTCTACCGGTCGAGTGGTCCTGCTAAAGGATTGGATTCGAGTTTTAAATTGTATTGGGAGTTTGTGCACTAAAAAATGCTTAAAAACTTCATAAGCAGTTAGTAGCTGCTATATTTAGTTTTATCTGATTCAGAACACATGTCATAACATTTATTAAAAAAAATAAAGATATTAAAACAAATAAATATTTCTGTTACACTCTGGAAAGTTGGAAATTCTTTAAAAATATCACTTATAATAAAGTATTGCATTTCTATAATTAATTTTGTATACGAACAGATAAACAAGGTTCGAGGGCTACTATATATATATTTCTGGCCTAATAATGAATATGCGAATATTTATCATCCAAAATGGTTTTATTGTTTTACAAAGTATTCTCCAGCATGATTTATACTCTTTTGCATGCGCTCCAACCAATTGTCGAAGCACTTTTTCCACTCCGATTGAGACACCTCCAAAACATGGATTTTGAACGCTTCAACAGTATCTTCTGGCGACGAAATTCGTTGACCACGCATTTTTTTCTTGATGGGCGGGAATAAAAAGGAGTCATTGGGTGCCAAGTCTGGGCTGTAAGGCGGATGACCCATCATTTCGTCGTTTTGGCCGGTCAAAAAGGCGCTGGTTTGAGCCGATGTGTGAGAGCTCGCATTGTCATGGTGCACAATGAGTCGTCTTCTCTTGTTCGTTTATCGAATTTCTCCGAAGACTTCTGGCAAACAAATTGTGGTGTACCACTCAGAATTGGCCGTCTTACGTTGCTCAAGCGGAACAGTCGCCACCAGACCACTTTTGTCAAAGAAACAGGCGACCATTTGTTTCGAAGTGCTTCTTCCACGAACACCTTTCGTTGGATTTGGCTCGTCCGCGAAGACCCACACGGTCGATTGCTGTTTTGTTTCGGGCTCATACGCATAGATCCATGATGCGTCATCTGTGTCAATCTTTAAACGTAGTTTGAAGCACCGCGATCGTATTTTTTTAAAAGTTCTTTGCACCAATCGACACGAGCTTTTTTGAGCGATTGTCATATTGTGCGGGATCTAACGAGAACAAACCTTTTTTACGGCCAGGTCTTTATGCAATATCGAATGCATGCTGGGGGAAGAAATGCTCAAGGATGCCTCTATCTCACGGTATGTCACATGACGATCTTGGAATATCAGTTCACGCACGGCATCAATGTTCTTTGGCACAACGGCCGTTTATAGACGACCTTCACGACCATCGTTTTTGAGCGAGCGTCGGCCACGATTGAATTCATTAAACCAGTTTTTCACAGTGCTATAGGATGATGCTTCATCGCCATACTAAGATTTAAGTTCATCGATGTACTCTTGTAGTGATAATCCACGTCGAAAGTTGTGAAAAATGATCGCACGAAAATGTTCACGAGTTAATTACATTGTTTTGCTAAATCGATTTTTTCATACGCATAGATCCATGATTCGTCACCTGTGACGATCGTCTTCTGAAGCACCGCGATTGTATATTTTCAAAATTTCCTTGCACCAATCGACACGAGCCTTTTTTGAGCGATTGTCAATTTGTGCGGGATCCAACGAGAACAAACCTTTTTTACGGCCAGGTGTTCATGCAATATCGAATGTATGCTGGTGGATTAAATGCCCAAGCATGCTTCTATCTCACTGTATGTCACATGACGATCTTCAATTATCAGTTCACGCACGGCATCAATGTTCTCTGGCACAACGTCCGTTTGTGGACGACCCATACGACTTTTGTCTTTGAGCGAGCGTCGGCCACGATTAAATTCATTAAACCAGTTTTTCACAGTGCTATAGGATGGTGCTTCATCGCCATACAAAGATTAAAGTTCATCGATGCACTCTTGTCGTGATAATCCACGTCGAAAGTTGTGAAAAATGATCGCACGAAAATGTTCACGAGTTAATTACATTTTTTTGACAAATTGACTTTTTCAAGTCACTGTAAACAACACAAATGATGGTCGTACGCCAAAACGTCCTGAGTACGGTTATGCTAAAAAATGTCAAACTATTAAATGGAAATGTCAGAAATATATAAAGCAACCCTGGTATATCTTTTTAAAAATCGCGGTTAGGAAGGAAACCTTTTCGAAAAAAATCGTTTCAGTTTAAGATGTAATGTTCAATCTCATGAAATATGAACAGATGAAGATGCATTTAACTCAATTAACCAAATGAGTTTTTGGAATGAAACGTTGATCTACTTATAAAGTATCGTAGAGGTTTGAAAACAGGACATTCACTAGACATAAAAAATGTTTTTAAAAAGTTTAAAAAAAATATAAAAATGGTAAAATTCACGGTTATTTTTTGAAGAAATATTTTAATTTTAAAATAAATGTGCATTTCAATACATAATCTGGATGAAACTAGGACCAATAAACAGCTTAGATAAAAAAAGATAAAGGGCCAGTATAAAGGTCCAACCCGATTTTATGTACAACTACTCTAGATTACCCATCTTAATCACGATTTCGATAAAATTTGGAATGGCATCTAACGATTGATCCACAAGCAACCTTGCACTAATCTGGACCATTTAGGCACAATATTTGATATAGTGCCCAAACGAATGGTCTGGGCCCAAAAACCGCCTTAAAATCGTGTAATTACTTAAGAGTAACATAGGCAACTAAAATATTCTTACAAATCCGTATACGGATTATTTTTGTGGTTTGGCTTACTTTAAAGTGACGGCCATTAGTGGGCCTAACCCAAGGGCATAAAAAACTCTCTAACGAAGGAATTTCTCATGCTAGAACTTTCTTGGCCCATTTACATCTATTTTAAGGATAACATATTTCGTTTTTACTAAACGCAAAATGTTTCAATCTTTGTTCTTTTTTTATATTCTCAAAAAAAGAAAACATTTATTTTTATATCCTTTGGAGACGGAAGTTTATGTTATGCTAAATTTAAAAATTCCCCGCAAGGAATTGACACTCCCCCTGCCCACGTTATCCAGCACTGCTTCATGGCTGTTTGGCAAATCCCGTGGGCAGGAACGAAAAGGGAAAATGCTTTGCTAAAATGTCACTTTTCCTTTATGTATCCTCTTCTTTCTTCCTTTGACAGACAAATATGTTAATTCAAAGGATATTCATAATATATCCCCAAGTAAGTATGTTTATTTGAATATGGGGTATTCCATGTCAAGTTTGGGCCAAATGGAAACTTTTGAAAAATATCTTTGAGAACATAAAATGACCTTAGTTGTTGTTGTTGTAACAACAATATATTTTACTTTGAAGTCCTGTTTGTCTCTAGGGGATCTGCTTCAAAATCCAGGTGGGGGAAGCACGCCATTTGATCTGGATGCGTCCACAGAAACCTGGGGGTCAGCTAAGTGGACTTGCCCGGACAATCAATGAGGTGTGGTCTCTGGTGGCAGGCGGGACAGATGTCCGGAACGTTAGCATAAATTCGTGCCCAATAAGAATTGAGGCTGCTGCACCATCCAGATCTTAGCTGAGCCAGAACCATAGCTTAGCTGAGCCGAGGTAGTATCTTCTCCCCAGGTGAAATATCCGGAGGATGCTGCCCTAGCACTACATTCACACTGTAGCTGGATGCAGCTGCTGCGACTTCATCAGCGTGAATGCTGTTTAGACCTGCCTGATAGACTCGATGATCTAAAGGTTCTCTTTTGTACCGCTGGACCTCTCTCTCTAGAAAGTACTGCCGGCAAGTGACTTAAGAACCTTGTTCCTACTTTTGAGTTTATCGCAGATAGCTGTAGCATGTGCAGAGGATTGGAAAAGACTGTCCAATGTGACCCCAAGGATTTTGGTGTAGTTGGTAGTCGGGATGTTGACATCATCGACTTTCACATTGAGTGACAGCCTAACCTCTGCGAACCATGAAGTAAACAGTGTGGCTGATCATTTGGGCGGATATTTTCATATTCCTCGCAGTGAAGAAACGTGCTAAGTCAGTGAGGTAAGAGTTTATTTTCTCGCATATGTCATTCACTTTAGGTCCTGAAGCCAGAATTGGGCAATCATCAGCATACGACAGAATTTCAACGCCGTAAGTTTAGAGGTCGAGGTTAAACATAGCCGGGGATAAAACTCCACCCTGGGGAACTCCTTGTTTAACTCTACGGGGCTTCGACTTTATGTTTCTAAATTCTACATATGACGGACGCCCTCACAAATAGGTTACGACCCAACGCTTCAAACTGGGCGGAAGGAATGTTTCTTAAATTTCCTCGAACAGAGTGGCATGATTGACCGTGTCGAATGCTTTTGTTAAGTCAAAAGCCATGAGCACCGTCCTGTCGTTTGGCTTATTATGGTTAAGGCCGCGACTTATACGTGTGGTGATGGCGTGTAAAGCAGTTGTTGTGCTGTGCTGCTTGCGGAAGCCATGCTGATGATCAGCACAAGGAAAGTCTACGAGCAGGCTGGGGAGGAGCAGTGCTTCAAGTGTCTTTTCTACTGAAGAAAGCAAGGAGATCGGCCTGTAAGATTTTCCTTTACTTGCGCCTTTGCCTGGTTTCAGTAGCGGGACCACTGTGCCCATTTTCCAGGCATCGAGAACTGAGTGAGTGGCTAGCGACAGATTGAGCACTTTGGTCATGTACTCTACTTCCGAGGTATCCAAGCGCTTTAACATCAGCATTGAGATTCCGTCCGGACCCAGCGCCTTTGTTGAATTTGCGTTGCGGATGACATGGACAACTTCGCCAACGGTAAATTGTTGTGGTGCCTCTTCGGCTCGGAGAGTGCGGATACGACGCAGTACTCTCCTTCAATGAGCACCTGTCTGGGTGCTAAATAAAAAACCGGTTAAATAAGCGCACCTCTTCAGATCTGTCACTGGTCTATCACTGAACGTGACGGCTGTCCGATAATCCTTTCTTCCAGGGTTAGAGAGCGAGTTGACCGTTGTCCACAACTTACCAATTCCGGAACTTAAGTTGCACTGATTCAAGTGATTATTGCTTTAAGTGATTTTTGTTCGTCCAAAGGACCTTAGAAAAATGTTTTAAAGAAGATGATAGATGATTTTAGTGCGTCCAGTTAAAATGATTACCATTAAAGCTCAGATTTTTAATATAATTTTAAAACTCAGATTTTAGACACAAGCCTCAAATGTAACATGGAATTTTATTTTCAAATTTGTGTGATTTTTTTTATAATTTCCACATTTTCTGGGACTCCAAGAATTATAGGCCCTACTTAATATTTAATGTGGCTCTTGATAATTGCATTAAAATTTTATTTCTGCTGATCTAGAACACACACCTAGTAACACCTAGTATTTCCCTATAGAATACATTATACTTCCGGAGTTGGCTTTTACTTATAAGGCTAGTTACTGCGTACATTGATTAAAAAGTCTTCTGCATTTTGAGTTTTTACAGCTTTTCGTTTTCCTCCTTTAAATGATGTTGATAAATAGAAGTAAATGTCTTGGAACGACCCATATTCGTTATGTCTTATTTCTTTTACGATCTGCTTACTTGTGTGTCTCTATAGTTTTCTTTGATATGCAAACATATTGTGCGAGTTTGTCAGGCCGTATCTTGGCCTTTTTCAATATTTTTATCCTTGGCATATTTCACTGATGTTTCTGATGTACTTATTCATATTTTTTGAATAAAAATATAAAAAATTCTCTTGTGGATTCTTTTAAAATAAGATCGTTTATTAAAATATGAAGGGGCGGAAAATATAACTATGATGGCTTTATTTTTATTCTTTAAATACGTTTGGAATTTTGCTCCAGATGCCAGGAGTAAACTAATGAAAAGAGATACCTTTCGTTGTTGATTAAGCCCCACATTTTCGAAATGTGTTTAAGTAGATATTGCACCCAGTGGAAAAATTATATTAAGGTCGACTTAAGCGACTTTAAAAAAAACTGATCTTGGACTTTTTCACATAGTTGAAATTTAAAAAAACCCGGCTTCAGGTTTTGGCTTTAAAAAAAATCGGATAATCCGGTTAAAGCTGACACCTTTTTACAAAAAGAAAAAGCCCTTTACCATAGGATGGAGAGTATATTCACTTTATCATTCTGTTTGCAACACCTCGAAATACTGGTCAGAGACCTCAAAAAGAATATATGTTCGGAACCGTCGTAAAAATCTAGGGAAATGTTGCAGAAATATGTCTTGATGCTCTGAAATTGTGGTTGTTGAAAATGGGCCGGATCGGTGAAGAGGTAAAAAGTTTCCCCACAAAAGAACTAAGTCAACCTCTAGAAAATAGATACATTTCTAGTATTCTCATCACCACTATCAACTCTGACCGAATATTAAGTTCTTCTAGGTAATAATTGTCCGATACGAGTGCGGTTCGGAAAGTTCTTAGCCTATCAATGAAAGAGAATAGTTAGTTTTTGAAAAAGATTTTTATTTTTCAATATAATCTCCTGAAACTTCAATACACTTAGTCCAACGCTTATCTAGCAATTCTATCCCTTGATTAAAACAGTTTTCCTCAAGGTCTTCAAAATAGTGGTTTACAACTGTAATTGCATCTTCATTTGAGGTAAAACGCTTGCCAGCAAGGAATTTTTTTAGATTTGGGAACAGTTAAAAGTCACTGGGAGCTAAATCAGGAGAATAAGGTGGGTGGTCAAGCAGCTCGTACTTTAATTCGTTGATTTTAGCCATTGTTAAAACACTCTTGTGCGCTGGTGTGTTGTCTTGATGAAAAATTATTTTTTTGTGTTGTAAGCCAGGACGTTTTTCTCGAATTTGTACATTTAATTGATCTAAAAGGTTGCAATAGTACTCTGAATTTATTGTTTTACCCTTTTGCAGATAGTCAATCAATAAAATACCTTTGAAGTCCCAAAAAAACCGTTGACATAACCTTACCAGCCGATTGAATTGTTTTTGCCTTCTTTGGGGCACTTCCTCCAGCTTCAGTCCATTGTTTGGATTGTTCTTTTGTCTCGGGAGTAAAGTGGTGGATCCATGTCTCATCAACAGTTATGAAACGACGCTTAAAATCCATTTTGTTTCGCTGAAAACTATCCAAACAAGCTTGAGAAATGTTCATTATTATGCGTTTTTGGTCGACTGTTAACAAGTGCGGCACTCATCTTGCAGAAAGCTTTTTCATCTGTAGTTCTTCATGCAAAATTAAATGGACTCGATCATTTGAGATGCCCATGATATTTGCTATTTCACGCACTTTTATTCGTCGATCATTTAATACCATATCATGCACTTTGGCTACAATTTCTGTTGTTGTTGCTGTTTTTGAACGTCCACTACGTGGTTCATCTTCAATGCCTGTACGACCACGTTTAAATTCAGCAACCCAATTTTTTACTGTTGCATATGAAGGAGCACTTTCACCTAACACATTCACCATATCATTATGAATTTCTTGTCCCGATAAACCTTTTTTTATGTAAATATTTAATGACACCACGCATTTCTAATTTTTCCATTGTAAAAAAATCGCGGATGCGTCTTTTGTGAACACCTGTTTCTATATGAAGGAGTTGCTAGATCGAAACAAAATTTAACATGTGTTCATAGCAGAGATGGAAGTTTCCAAAACACTTAACTTTTTTCTGTTTATACCGCGCTTTTTGTGCTAGGCTAAGAACCGCCCTCGTACATTACTATGTGATTGGTCAGGGGGCGTGGCACCGCCCATCTAACCCTGAACATAGGAGATATGACGATAACATTTAAAACATTTGATATTGGCTTAAAACAAACACACACCCTGTTTGAAAAGTGATTAGCAAATTAATAAGGACTTTGTTGTGTTAAATAGGACAAAAGGGCGTGGCACCGCCCATTTAACTCTGAACATTGAAAGGCTATGTCTTGCAAACTAATACCGATGTGATGATAGTAGTTGGTATACATAATAATGGGATGGAAAGAAACACACACCCATGAATTTTGGGCGCGGCCACGCCCCCTTGGAAACATTTTTATATTGAACCGAAATCCATGACCGAGGGTATAAAAGCATAGGCTGATTTTGCGTCACTCTTTAGAGCAGGGTGAAACAAGTTAGCTGAATGGCAAATTTTTGTAACTACCAATAATATTTGAGCTAGACCCACCTTAGCTTAAATATCGATGCAGAATCACGAGCATATTCGAAAAAAGCGGCGACTTGAACTGTTCCAAAAAACCTGCTAAGTGGGCTTGGCTGGGCATCAAAACAGATGGCATGCCGTACATGAGCCCACTGACTCACTGCAGTAAATTCAGGCCACGGTATAAATTAAAGAGACTATTCCAGCTTCAACTGAGCCAATGCCACTGTGGTTTGTGGGGGAAACCATTCCTGCTCCTCCTGGACTCCCTCTGGAGGATGGTCCTCAAGCACGGCATTCACTCTGAAGTTGTTGACGATTTCTTTGTGTCGTAGAGAATGCCGGATATGCCCTTTGATCTAGAGTATCCTGCTTGTAGAACTGAACCAGCGCCTCTAGACCATGAACTTCGCTCCTGATGAGTCAGGAGTGGGGATGTCCATCCGTATGATAGTGGATCGGGTGATACCTACTTGTATAACGTGTAGTTGTGCCTACGAACGGACAAGATCTTCGTAGTGGGTCCTCTGAGAACACAAGGCGAAACCCTGTCGTTGGAGACGGATATCTGCATGTACCAAGCATTGAAGAAACTAGCAACATCAGACAGATAGGCGAACAGCCTATCGTATAACTCATCGATTGTTCGTATATGCGTCAATTGTCCGTCTAAGCTTGAAATCGTACTGCAGGACGTAGTTGTGGTTCGGTCCTACTGAAATTTGACAGAATTACTTCTTTGAACCAAAATAAAAGAAAGTCTTTTGAGTTTTAAATTAAGCTAGAACACAAATGTTTGTTTAATCGATCTTTTACCTTTAATTTTAGTTCTTAAACTCTAGAGGCCACATATAACATCCAATCTGGATGAAACTTGGACCAATAATCAGCTTAGTTAAAAATGGTATAAGGCTAGTAAAAAGGTCCTGCCCGATTTTATGTACAACCACTCTAGAAACCCCATTTTTATTACGGTTTCGATAAAATTTGGTATAGCATATTACGATTGACCCACAAGCAACCCGACACAAATCTGAATCATTTAGGCACAATTTTTGGTATAGTGACCATACGAACGAGGGCCAAATAATGTTTTGTTTTAATCTAGGTAAATATGGAGTCCGGCCTATGAACAGGAACAGAGTTCAGCCATGCTTTCAAATAGCGCCCACTCAACGGTCCCAACCGAGTGGAGGCGTTGTCACTTTAACAGCGACAAATTAAATTCGATCGTGTTCGAATTTTGCGTGTGATGAGCAAACATTTTTTACCTGGTAAAACTGGACCGTTTCGTTCGATATTTTAATATAGCGCCAACCTAAAGGTCCTTTCCGAGTAGTGGTCGCTCCACAGGTCTCCATTATATACAAAGTTACCAACCCTGGCAAAATAACACTGCATCCTTCTTTTAGAATAACCCCTATTAAATGTGATTCGAAATATTTAGATATGCCGCTTTAGAAGCTTATTCTGCCATATTTCGACAAAGCTCCGATACAAATGTGAATGCAGATTTAAGGCCCCATCGCTCTTGAAGCCACATATGACATCTAATCGTGATCGAGTTCTTCAACCGACTTGATACTGTGTCTTAGGTCTGAAGCAACATATTGCATACAATCTTAATCTCTCAAATCTCACAAGTATAAATTTGACATTTGTTTTAAAATCTGGGTAAATTTAGAGCCCTTCTAAGGTGGTCGGCTTTTGGACATTCAGAAGTGCAAGGCATTATATAGTAGACCACAACCGACTTAAGCTTTTCTTCCTAGTCTTTTATAAGAAATTATTTCAGTAGGACTTATAACTTATTATTAAATGTAATTTTAGAGGCGGAGTAAATTAATTTTATAGTAGTTTTGCAATTGCTGCAAATCCATATATAAACTCGAACGACCACATCCACTTAGTGTTGCCTGGCGCCATCTGACATTTCCATTGGAAAGTTTTACATTTTTTAACATGAAAGTTCTCAGAACGTTTTGACGTACGACCATCGTTTGTGTTGTTTACAGTGACTTGAAAAAATCAATTTGGCAAAAAAAAAATGGAATTATTAAATTAAATCTTTCTATGGCGATGAAGCTCCATCCTATTGCACTGTGAAAAACTGGTTCAATGAATTCAATCGTGGCCGACGCTCAATCAAAGACGAAGGTCGTCCAAAAACGGCCGTTGTGCCAGAGAACATTGATGCCGTGCGTGCGTGCGATGGCCGTTCGTTTGTTCTCGTTGGATCTCGCACAGTTTGACAATCGCTCAAAAAAAAAGAATTTTTGAAAAAATCGGTGCTTCAAAGACGTTTATAAGATCGTGACAGGTGACGAATTATGGATCTATGCGATCGTGTGGGTCTTCTAGACGAGCCAAATCCAGCGATAGTTGTTCGTGTAAGAAGCAATGGTCGCCTGTTTCTCCGGCAAAACTGGTCATTCAGCGACTGTTCCGCTTGAGCAACATAGGACTGTCAATTCTGAGTGGTACACCGCAATTTGTTTGCCTGAAGTCTTCGGAGAAATTCGAAAAACGAACAAGAGAAGACGAATCATTGTGCACCATGACAATACGAGCTATCACACATCGGCTCAAACCAGCGCCTTTTTGGCCGGCCAAAACGTCGAATTAATGGGTCGTCCACCATACAGCCCTGACTTGGCACCCAATGACTTCTTTTTATTCTCGCACATTAAGAAAAAAAATGCGTGGTCAACGGTTTTCGTCGCCAGAAGATGCTGTTGAAGTGTTCAAAACCATGTTTTGGAGGTATTTCGATCGGAGTGGAAAAGGTGCTTTGACAATTGGTTTGAGCGCATGCAAATGTGTATAAATCATGCTGGAGAACACTTCGAAAAACCATAAAAACATATTTGGTAATAAATATTCGCATTTTCATTATTAGGCCAGAAATAAATATAGCAGCTGTTACGGTGCGTGGCATAGTCTGCAACACCCTATACAATTTAATGCACTTAAATGCAGCACTGCAGAATTTTTGCAATTATATTCCAATAATACAACCCTATAAAGTCAGATCGTAGCAAATAGAAAATGGCATTTCTGTCACTTCCTTTTTTACCTGCCCTTTTTGCCAAGAAGAAGTCCAGCATCTGGATAAATTAAACATCGAAAGATAAATTAAACATCTTAAATTACTGTTCAACTGTTGGTTTATATTTAGCATTGAAAAAGCACAAGTGTACGTATAGTATATAAAATATTGTTTAACTCTGAATTTATTAAATGAATTGAATAAAATCCTAGATTTTAGCTTTTACTGTAGCGGCTAACATCGCTGTTGTGAAATCAGCTGAAAATGCGTTTTTCTTGATAAACCAAGCGACTGAACAGCAGCCCTCGTACCATTGGATGCAATGGAGCAAGATGAGCTGAGAAATTTGAGAACCAATATTACGAAACTGGCACCGACAAAATTTCCAGGAGAAGGCAAGAAAGTTATGAATAAACCTTTAACCCCACTTATACATAAACAAATTCTAAAAGAGCAAATTAAGTATAATCGAACTTGTCATAATATTAAAGGTTGTTTGGAATTTTTTAGAGGATTCTATAAGTAATGAAAAAGACATGAACGTGAAACGAAATGCCTTAAATACTCGTATTTAGGAGCGTACCTTCCCTCTCCGCTATATAATTAAACAAATCTAAGGTTCACAAAGGGCTGAGTGGGAAAACAGGAAACAGAAATCTTTGTGTTCCAACTGACAGCTGCTTATTTTACTGCGACCCAATTGTTTTATTTTATATCTATTAGGTTTTTTTTCTACACTCAATTATTTATTGTCGACAATAAATTTATTGAATTTTATATTTTCATGTTTATGTCGATTTATTTATGGACTGGTTGCTTGTTTCGTTTTGTTTTGCAGTCGTTTTGAAAAATGGTATCTCTAAACTTTTGACAGTTTCTCTATTAACTTTTACAGTCAGCCCGCCAGCCCGGCAGCTGCTCGGTTGCTGTTACAGTATTTATTGTTAACAAGCTGTCAATTTAGAAGCTTCACTGTTTTCGAATTTTCTTTTCGGTTCTTCCTTCTTCCATGCCCCTCCGTGTCTCGTTATCGCCAGCAATTGTTTTGGGTTATGGTTTTCCCCATTTGATGAGGTGACATAGCATGACATTATTGAACGTATCAAATGAAATTTAATTAAATCAGATTTTATTTCGAATATGGCATAACTACGGAAAGAAGAGCATAGCGGAATGTTTAAGGAAGTAAATTTCATTTATTTAGGAAGTTGCGGTTAATGAAATGGTTAAAGCGTTGGGAAGTGACATTTTGCACAGTGGAAAGTTAATAGCAAACGAAAAACTTTTATTCGAGGCCTTAATTTACTTCCTTTAAGATCCCATTAAGGACCGCACATTGAAAATTTTATAAATTGCTGAGCTGTGCACATTACATTTCATTGGACGCACTTACCGGACCTACTGGTTAAAGCTGGCTCCTTACGTCTTTTATTAGGGGCATATCGTATAACCTGAAGCTGTTATTTTCTTGATTTTTTGGTGCACTAGCATACGTATCCTTTACACACAGAAAAGATTTGTTGGCACAACCGAATAGTTAAGGTTGCATAAACTTTAACGTTTCCAAAAGTACAGCCGAATGTTGGTTGTTGAAATGCAGTTTTTCAGTAAATGGAACTAAATGTATCGGTAGAAGTCACAAAGTATAGAAACCTCCACAAATATTTCTGAATATAAATATCTATATATCGCACTTGTTATTTATAAGTCAAAAAATTCCTCAAGTACACTAAAACATATGAAAATAAGGATCGATTTTTTCAGTGAAAAATGGAATTAAAATACAAATGTTCAGACTTTCAGTTACTACAGGGTGCGGCTAAAGTTACTATATGATGTAAAACAATTGTAACTTCTTTGCTTGCGAGTATTTAACTTTTTCTTTTTTCCTATTTCAGAAATTAAACTTGAGAGAATACTTAAAAATGGAACGCTATACAATTGCGCAAAGAACTAAGATTGTTTTTCTATTCATTGAAAATCATCGTTCGATAATTAATACTCAACGTGCATACAGAAGATTTTATGGTGTAAGAACTGCTCCAACGGGTCCAACCATTCGTTCGTTGGTGAATAATTTTGCTGAATATGGGACTGTCGGAGATTCAAGACGTACGGGCAGACCTCGAACTGGCAGATCGGCCGAAAATATTGATGCTGTGCGACAGAGCGTCGAAGAAAACCCGGAGACATCAACGAGAACACGATCTTCCCAGTTGCAGCTTTCTGACCGCACTCTTCGGCGAATTTTAAAACACGATTTGCACCTCTTCCCTTACAAAATCCAACTAGTCCAAAAAGTAAATCCTGAGGACTTCGTATTGCGCTTGGAATATGCTAGAGCAGTTTTAAATCTCGTTGATCAAAATGAAAATTTTTTGGCGATTTGAGATGGCCACCACGATCGCCAGATTTGACTGCACCGGATTTTTTCTTGTGGGGCTATCTCAAAGACAAAGTTTATGTGAATAAGCCCCAAACCTTGCAGCAACTAAAGGACAACATTCAAGAAGAAATTGATCGTATACCACAAGAAACACTCAACAAAGTTATGGAAAATGCCATAAAAAGAGCACATTTTTGCGTTAGAGAAAACGGTTCTCATTTAACTGATATTATTTTTCATAATTAATGTAAAAAAATAACATAAAATAAACTTTCTTTTTATCATAATTTTTTTTGTTTTTTTCATTCCATTCAATAGTTATTTAAAAAACAAATCATATAGTTACTTTAGCCGCACCCTGTATTACGAGTATTTCGTTATTTTATTTGTTATTGACTCAACCCTATTCGACCTTTTAAACATTAGGTAAGGAAATGCTCCTAGGCTTCTACCTACTAGTAGAAAAAAAAGTAAAAAGTGCATTGGTATCCCAAATATTCGAAGAGCATCATAATATTGTTGGCTATCTGGTTGTGGTACTACAATATTATGATACTCACAACAATAGTATGATTCAAATAGAACCATACTATGATTTTCACATAACCATACTATGATTCCCATAACCATAGTATGATTCACACTCAACCATACTATGATCTCCACAACCATATTATGACCCCCACAACCATAGTATATTTCACATACTACAACCATAGTATGATACTCACAACCATAGTATGATTCACACGCAACCATGTTATGATCCCTACAACCATAGTATGATCCCACACAATTATACTATGTTTTTTAGCCAAAGGGTATGCCGATGGGATCTCCAGCATCTCCAGTTATAGCTGACATTGTGATGGAAGAACTTCTTGACACTTCAATCGACAAAATGTCATATAAACCTAAGCTTTTGACGAAATACGTAGACGATATTTTTGGGATATTTAAGAAGAATGAAAATCAAAACGATCTGGAGACACTCAATTCGGAAAAGAAATTACCATATTTAAACTTAATAGTTTACAGACGAGGCCCCTCATTAAAACTAAATTTGTACCAGAAGCCCACAGCCTCAGGTAGATAACCTTTGGTTCAAAACACCCCAGACGAGTGATAATATACACGGCGACAAACTTTATAAATAAAGTTTTATAGGCTGTTTCCACTACGGTCGCGTCCGCGTCAAAAAATCAATGAACGCGCGTTAAAGCCTATACAAAAAACATAGGCAATTAGGTATGGGAAAAGTCGCGTTCATATTGGACGCGTTTTTCGATGAGTCGCGTTTACTATAAATTCGATTATTTTTGCAATCGAAACCCACCCATACCTATTAATGGCAACACCGCAAATTGCACATCCCAATTAAAACAGCTGTTTATTAGCATAAACATAAAGCGCTGCTGCTACTGCACATTTCCATTAGGCGCAATACCATTTGATCCTTTTTTTCCACTGCGGCTAGCAAAATAATATCATTTAAATCCATGATAATGACACAACACAAAAATATTAAACTTTTCGCACCGCAAAAAAAACAAATAAACACAAACAGCTGTTTGAACGCAAACGTGGACGCAAAACACAATGGAAACACCATTACAAATTTTCGATAAATCGTTGACGTGGACGCGACCGTAGTGGAAACAGCCTATTAGATATCAGTGACACAGAATTTCAAGAAGACAATAAATTAGAAATTAGGAACATTCACAGAAGCAACGACTTTTCCCAAAAAAGCTATTACTGACCTTCTAGATAAGTGCAGACTAAATAGGAATACAGCTTTTGTTTTCGAAGAACCAATAAATAGAATATACAAATCTACATCGTATATACATACCTGGTTTTTCGGAGAGACTTAGACATTCCAACCTATACAACAAGGACAAATACCTGCTAGCATTTAGGATGCATAACACAGTTACCAATTTATTCAGCAATACTCATACCAAATCCAAATGAAAAAACGAAGACAAATCTGACGTAGTATTCCAAATTAATTGCAATGGTGACAAGTTTTTACAAGGGAGAAATTACAGACGAAGGTATACTCTTGAAATGTTAAACATAATTGACGTACCGAAAGAGAGAAGAATCAACTATAAGACGGGCATAGATGGAATCGCACACATTTACGGAAATCTGGTGCATTAACATAAAAGTAAGCTTAAGACAAAAATCAGTCGAAAACAAGATGTCAGACGGACTGAGTTTCTTTGCTTAAAATGTAATTATTATTAAATTTATGTTGGTGTTTTGTGTATTAAATGTTAAAAATATTTTGTATATCCTAGTGACAACCCCTGAAGATGATTGACGAAGTCAGTCGAAATATTGGGAATTGAAATAATATATAAAAAACACAACCAGTTATTTATTACTGGCCGAAAATAATAGCAAACGATAATTGATACGAAAGGTCAACTATACACAACAAAAATATTTCAGTAAAACAAAGCCAAAGCAAATTGTTTGAACAATTTTAATTTCTATATAAAAAGTACTACTGCATTATTGCATTAGATCCGTAACAATAACAAGGTTTTAAAAAGCATATTCTAGTGAAGAAAAATGACAATCATACATTATTATTGCCGTAATCATATTATTATTAACATCTGAGCATGATACTGTAGGCACATTAGCAGCTCTAGTTTTGACCTCACATTGTCCAACACAACCTTCTTCTTCACAATCAATAATTTCGCCAATGCCCGGTTCGAAGGTGGAATCATCAAACTTTCGTTGTCAGTGAAATCACCTTCATCGTCGCTTTTATTTCCAATAAAAGTATTTGAAACTTTTCGATTTCATTGTCATAAAAATAATTTCTGAACAAAGCGCTTAAGTTTCAACTTTTGCCAAGACCGCGTGATTCGATTTTTCCAAAAAAAAAAACAAATGAAGCAATTTAAAAAAAGAGTTGGTTAGTATAACAGTACTCCAAATTGAAATACGAGGGCTGCTATAAATATTTCTGGCCTGATAATGAAAATGCGAATATTCATCATCAAAAATGGTTTAATAGATTTTCAAAGTATTCTCCAGCATGATTTATACACTTTCCTATGCGCTCAACCCAATTGTCGAAGCATTTTTTCCACTCCGATTGAGACACCTCCAAAACATGGTTTTTGAACGCTTCAACAGCATCTTCTGGCGACAAAACTCGTTGACCACCCAATTTTTTTCTTGATGTGCGGGAATAAAAAGAAGTCATTGGGTGCCACGTCAGGGCTGTACGGCGGATGACCCAACAATTCAACGTTTTGGCCGGTCAAAAAGACACTGATTTGAGCCGATGTGTGAGGGCTCGAATTGTCATGGTGCATGGTGAATCGTCTTCTCTTGTTCGTTTTTCGATTTCTCCGAAGATTTCAGGCAAAAAAAAGTGGTGTACAACTCAGAATTGACAGTCCTACGTTGCTTAAGCGGAACAGTCGCCACATGACCACTTTGCCGAAGAAACATGCGAACATGTGCTTCTTCCACGAACTACTTTCGTTGGATTTGGCTCATTTTCGAAGACCCACACGGTCGATTGCTGTTTTGATTCGGGCTCATACGCATAGATCCATGATTCGTCTCCTGTGACGATCTTATAAACGTCTTTCGAAGCACCAGGAAGGTATTTTTTTAAAAATTTCTTTGCACATCGATACGAGCCTTTTTTTTGAACGATTGTCAAATTGTGCGGGATCCAACGAGAACAATCCTTTTTACGGCCAGGTGTTCGTGCAATATCGAATGTTTGCTGGTTAAAGAAATGCCCAAGGATGCCTCTATCTCACGGTATGTCACATTAGGATCTTGCATTATCAGTTCACGCACGGCATCAATGTTCTCTGGCACAACGGCCGTTTTTGGTCGACCTTTGTCTTTGAGCGAGCGTCGGCCACGATTGAATTAATTAAACAAGTTTTTCACAGTGCTATAGGATGGTGCTTCATCGCCATACAAAGATTTAAGTTCATCGATGCACTCTTGTCGTGATAATCCACGTCGAAAGTTGTGAAAAATGATCGCACGAAAATGTTCACGAGATAATTCTATTTTTTGCCAAATTGTTTTTTTCGTGTCACTGTAAACAACACAAATGATGGTCGTACGTCAAAACGTTCTGAGAACGTTTATGCTAAAAAATGTCAAACTTCCCAATGGAAATCTCAGATGGTGCCAGGCAACACTAAGGCCTGAAATATATATAGCAGCCCTCGAATTTATGAATATTCGAATATTTTTTTTTAAATAAGCATAGAATTAAATCAAAAAAACTTAACTTCCAAACAATCCGTTTTAACAAATTCTTTATCGCCACAAATGATTTGCAACAATTATTTTATGTAAATAATTGGTTGCCGCAACCTTCGGTTATGACAGCAAAGTATTTTCGGCAATTTATTGACCTATCTATTGGTTGTGTATACAATACTTTGTTCATATATATCATATATTGGCATGTCGAGACGAATATTCAGTGCTATTCGGTATTGAGTACGAAAATTCGTCTTTTACAACGGAATTTTTGTAGTTCCATCTGATTTTTTCTCTGTGTTCAAATAATTGTTTCATTTTTCCGACATAGCCAAACCCATCTATATTACAAAAGATGTAAAAGACCCAGAATTTTAAAAGGCACTCTATATAACTTCAGAGTAAAATTGAGTACGAAAATTCGTCTTTTACAACGGAATTTTTGTAGTTTCAACTGATTTTTTCTCTGTGTGTTCAAATAATTATTCCATCTTTCCGACATAGCCAAACCCATCAACATTAAAAAAAAGTAATAGACCCAGAATTTCAAAAGGCACTCTATATTACTTGAGAAGGAAATCATTATTAAATATCCAAACATTTGTTTCGATATAAATTAAAACCTGTATTCTTGATAATTTCAATATTTTGCATTATCGTAGCTGGCACTTTCACTTCTTCACAGCTATGCTATATTGTCTGTTTTCTCACTTGTCCACATTTATCTTAAAGTAAGCCAGGTTAATTACAGCTGCGATCAAAAAAATAGCACTAACAGAATGTGAAAATTTCCGTCAAAAAAATCATTTTTTTTCTACGTATTGTTAAATTTTTTTTTTTAATTTTAAAAAAGCATTCTTATTAAGAATCATGCGATAAAAAAAATTTCGAATATTAATTAAAAAATTGGTGCGTTTTTTATCGAAAACATTTCTTATTTGAGGCGACAAACAAATTTCATATTTACAATTACTTTTTTTTGGAATTTGTCTTCTTTTAGAAATTTGAATCCCACAACAGCCGGAAAATTTCTTTGGCCCCGGCACACTGTTGCCGCAACAACAAGAAATTTTTTACAAATAAAAAAATGTACGCCGTTTATCGAAAATATTTTCGTTATGAGATGATGATTAAATTCACATATTAACAATATTTTATCGAAAATAACTTCGTATAAAACGATGAAAAAATGCGTATATTTACGAAAAAGGTTGTAAACATTATTCAAAAAGCAGTGTTAAAGACTTTTATAATCAGGTGTGACTGCAGTGTTTTGGTGAGCGCCACTTCACCATCATACGGCCCCAAGCAACAAATGTGCTGTAACTATGTTCATAATGTCTCAGAGTCATGGAAAATAGGGACCAATAGGGAAAGAGGTATGCCATCGAAACCGTAGCGAGCAGTTGGACGATATTTTGATTCACACATAATTGATAAATCGATCCCTCTATTGTAATAAAAAATATTTAGATAATTCTCTGAAAACTTTTTGTTTTATTTACAATCAACAGCGTGCGTTTTAGTTGGATCGCCCTTTTTGATAGGTTTAAAATTCCAACTAAACGACGTCGACCAAAATTTAATTTTATAATCCACTTTTACGAATTTGATGCGCAAAAAACTTAATTAGATTCGGAAGTAAAAATCCAGTTTTAAAACAAACTGTTCCTAATTTAAATATCAACATTTTTTATTTTAAATCGTTAAATATAAAAATTAAACAAAAAAAAAATTCTACTGCGTTCAGATAACCGAATACATGCAGTTTAAGTAACAGTTGGTTCAGTTAACAAATGTTCGTGGTAATGACAACTAATTTCAAAGAGTCATGTTTGTATTTACTAACACCGCGTTTCCAATGCACTCCACATATGGAAACGAAATGGAGATCAAACAAACAAACAGTTCGATAGTATACATAAGAGGGTTGCTATTTATATTTCGGGTCCGGAAATAAAAACAGAATAATTTATCATTGAAAATGGTTTTATTGTTTTTCAAAATATTCTCCATTAAGATGAATACACTTATGCAAGCGCACAAACCAATTTTCGAAGAACTTTTTCCACTCCGATTGAGACACCGACAAAACATGATTTTTGGACGCTTCGTCAGCTGCTTCGGGAGATGAAAAACGTTGACCACGCACTTTTTTCTTGATGCTAGGGAATAAGAAAAAGTCTTTGGGTGCCAAATCAGGGCTGTACGGTGAATGGCCCATCAATTCGCCATCTTGAGTGGTCAAATACTCGTAGCTCATCGTTTTAGCTGATGTGTGAGAGCTTGCATTGTCGTGATGCAAAATGATCCGTCTTCTCTTATTATCTTGCTTCATTTCTTCGAACACTGTTGGCAAACAGATGGTTGTATACCACTCAGAGCTGACCGTCCTACGTTCCACTAAAGGCACTGTGGCAACATGGCCGGTTATACCGAAAACAAATTTGGGTCGTCTTCGAGCCACACGGTCGATTGCTGTTTTGTTTTGGGTTCACATGCATACATCTATGATTCGTCACCTATGACAATGTTATACACTGGCTTTGGGATACCGCAGTTATACTTTTTCAACATCTCTTTGCACCAATCCATACGAGCCTTTTCGTCAAATTATGTGCGATCCATCGAGAACAAATTACACGGCCAAATGAACATGCAATATCTTATTGATGCTTGTCATACTAATGCCCAAGGATGCCTCAATCTCACGGTATGTCACATGTCGGTCTTGCTTAATCAGTTCACGCACAGCATCGATGGTTTCTGGCAAAGTGACCGAAGTTGGACGTCCTTTACGAAATTCATCCTGGAACGAACGGCGTCCGAGACTGGACTTTTGGTACCAGCGATTAACAGTCGTTTTTGATCGCCAAAAGTCGAACACGTTGCGCTGAACGCACGAAAATGTTCACGGGATAATTCCATTTTTTGACTGAGATGAATATTTAAAAACACTGTAAACAAAACAATTCGCCCTCAAATGACAAAACGTTCTGAGTGAAGTTATGCTAAAAAATGTAAAAGGTTCCAATGGAAGTTCCATCTGAAAACACTCGTATTGTTAGGATCCGAAATATAAATATCAACCCTCGTACAATAAATGCAAATGGTACATAAGGCAAGCACATATTTCTACTGCACTTAAAATCGTTAGTACCCTACGGTTAATCACCGTAGTCCACCGTTGACAGATCACGTGTGAGTCGTGTCATGCTGTCATGTTATTATTGTTTAGTATTTTTTGTCATTTCATCATGGAAAGACTTACGCCTGAACAACGTTTACAAATCGTTCAACTTTATTACGAAAATCCATGTTCTGTGAGGAATGTGTTTTGTGCACTTCGTTCAGCTTATGGTCAACATAATCAGCATACTGAGCGTACTTTTTGCAACAACATCACCCATCTTGAGACCCGCATTCATTATTGGATTATATTCGACCGAATAGACCACGTCCAGCACGCAGTGAAGAAAATGTAGCGGCCGTAGCTGAGAGTGTACTGAGACCGGGAGAGTCGATTCGGCGCCGTTCGCAGCAACTCGGACTGACGTATGGAACGACTTGGCGCATTTGACGTCGAGATCTTAAATTGAAAGCATACAAAATACAGCTTGTGCAAAAACTAAAGCCACCGACGTTCCCAAGCTACATCGCTTCGCTCTATGGGCTCTTGAAAAGTTCCAAGAAGATCCGACGTTTTCGAGCCAAATTTTGTTCAGGGATGAGGTCCGTTTCTGGCTCAATGGGTATGTAAACAAGCAAAATGCGCATTTGTGACGAACAGCAACCAGAAGAGGTTCAAGAGCTGCCACTTCATCTAGAAAAAACGAAGGTTTGGTACGCCCACAAACTAGGGCGTGGTGGAATCATCGGTCCATATTTCTTCAAAAATGATGCCGGCGAGAAGGTAACCTTCAATGGCGACCGTTATCGTGCCATGATAACCGACGACTATTTGATGCCTGAAATTAAAGCTCGTGATCTCGGCGACATTTGGTTTCAACAAGACGGCGCCACTTCCCACACATCGCATCAATCAATAGATTTATTGAGAGAACAGTTCGGTGAGCAGATAATTTCACGTTTTGGGCCGGTCGATTGGCCACCAAGATCGTGTGATATCACACCGTTAGACTTTTTCCTGTGGGGATATGTAAAGTCTAAAGTTTATGCGGACAAACCCGCTTCGATCCAGACCGTGGAGCAAAACATCACGTGTGTCATTCGCCAGTTACCAGTCGAAATGCTCGAACGAGTCGTCGAAAATTGGACTCAACCGATGGACCATCTGAGACGTAGCCGCGGCCAACTTTTGATAGGCATAATCTTCAAAAAATAAATGCCAAAGAATGTTCTTTCAAATGATAATAAACATTCCCTATTCAATATGAATTTTCTGTGTATTTTTTCTTTAAAAAAAGGGAACCTCGAAATGGATCACGCGTTACAACTGAACCTTTTAATCAACAATCTATACAACTACTAACGTATGTACAAATTCAGTTCCAATAATAATCATAATTAGTTAGGGTTACCGATACTCTGTAATTTCAATCAATAGTACGAACAACCACCAACATTCGGTTGGCAAAAAATTCGGTTGTGGCAACAAAGCTGTTTTTTGGTGCAAGTAAACGATTTATATGGTGCACATCTTGCTAACTTAAGAGAAGTTCCTAGTGTGTTTCGCAATGTTTGCGTATGTTGACGTAATTAAGCTGTTTTTTCGAGATAGCTCGAAAACAAGATCTGCCCACGAAACACTCAACAAAAGTTTTGGGGCCAAAGTACCCCCTACGTCTAAGATCTATTTCCCAGCCGCCAGGAAACGTTTCATGTTGCGCATATTAATTTCGGTGTAATATTTCTTTCCGATTCATTTCCATATTTTCAATTGCTTAAGTAATCCACTTAGACATCTTTTGAAAGCGGTAATGGCACCAAAATATTTTATTACAACGATTATTACTGTTGTTTGTGGCCTTATGCCAATATGTATTTTTTTTAACAAACTACGAAAGAAGATTTGAGTATTTTCGTTGGTTCCATAAACCAACTTTGTTCCTATTTATGTTTATTGATTTTTATTACAATGCTCGTAAATGTTCAGTTTAAAGAAGATGAAAAAACGCATGATTGCTCTCCCCTTACCTTTGTTGAAATCCATTTTACATGAATACAATCGGCAAATTTATCGTCTACAAATAAAGGGTGTCCTAAGAAGAGCGCAATTTTTAACTGACTGATGCAGCAATTGAATTGTTTCTCTGGCTGTATGACATGTGGCGCCGTCTTGTTGGAACCACATGCCCTCCACATTCATTTCTTCAATTCTAGGCAAGAAAAAACTGGTTATCATTTCACGATACCAAACACCATTGACTGCTTGCGCTTGACCTGCCTCATTTTCATAAAAAAGGTCCAATGATTCCTCCAGCCCAAAAACCACACCACACAGTGACACGTTGAGGATGCATTTCCTTCTCGTGAATCACTCGAGGATTTTCCGCACCCCAAATGCGACAATTCTGCCTATTGACGAAGCCATCAAGATGAAAATGGGCCTCGTCACTGAAGATGATTTTATCGGCAAAATCAGCATTTTCATGTTGTCTCTCCAATACCCAATTAACGAACTCCCTTTCGTGTAGCGCTCCATTTTTACTAACCTCGTACCTTCTACTAACAAACAATAACAATTGTTCAAATGTCAAACAATGACACTTCGAATGTTGCCAGATTTAAAAATTGCGTTCTTCTTGGGACACCTTATATAAGCAGTAGTCATTAGTTCCGATTCATTAGGTTTTTACATGGAAGAGGACGATTTTTTAAGGGGTCGGATAAATTGAATATTGGCAGAGGCTTGGAGAATTTGAGTACAGAAAACTTATTTATTGTAGTTGCCATTTGTGCTTTTATGAGCAATGTTTAAAAAATTTTTTGAACATATGCCTTCGTGAAAGGGTGTTAATATAAGCAGACATATTTTTGCCATGGAGGTGTTTTCTTTAAGGCAAATTTTGCGATGAGTGTATCCAGTGATATCCCTATCGACTGTATCTGAAGTCGTCTCACAGTGCTACTCGTTGTAACTTCCTCAGATCAAAGAGGTTGAAATTGCCTTAGTCGCTCACTTCGGAAACCCCTATTACAACAACAAAAACCCATACAATAAAGAAAAAATACGGATTCCCTTAATGTAGACGATTATTCCAGACTATTTTTTTAACCAAATTATTGGGGAAGATGGGTTTTCTTTTTATAACGTCTTCCTAATGACTTGATACACACGCAGAGAAAAAACATGGTTACTATATGGTCCCGGCAATAATAATATGCTCTCCGCAATAAAATTATGTTCGTCGCAACCATAGCATTGTTAACTGAATTTAATTTTGACAATAGTATGATTGCCGCAATATTAATATTGATGAAATGTAACAAAAGTATTATTGCCAAATTCAAAAATAAAAATATTGTTACAGCAACAACATAAATATATGTGGTTGGTGCGACAAAAGTATTGTTTTTTTGGGGTTTTATGTTAACAATAATATGATTACGGCAATCATACTGTATGATTGAAATTCTTCTTCTTTTGAGTATGCTCTTTAGAACAATGTTCTTGTTACGGATCTAATGCAATAATAATCCTTTTTGTATGGAAGTTAATGTTTTAAACAAACTGCTTTGGTTTTTTTAAACTTATTTTTTTCTATTGTTAAATAAATCACTCCTATTATTTTGAATTTAATGTACTTTTATAGAAGTTTTATAACTCAAATCTATTGTTGACAACTTAATCCAATTCTAATAAAATATATTGGGGATCATATACGTAGTATAATAGTGTGTGATTATACTATGGTTGTAGGGATCATAAGATGGTTGCGTGTGAATCATACTATGGTTGTGAGGATCATACTATGGTTGTATGTGAAACATACTATGATTGCGAAGATCATAATATGGTTGTGGAGATCATATTATGGTTGAGTGTGAATCACACTATGGTTGTGGGGATCATAGTATGGTAATGTGTGAATCATACTATTGTTGTGAGGATCATAGTATGGTTGTATTTGAATCATACTGTTATTGTGAGGATCATAATATTTTTGTACCACATCCATATACACAACAATAGTATTATCCTCTTCGAATATTGTCGTCACAGCCATACTTTTTTTCTGCGTGCAGCGCATAGAGAAAGGGACCTATGGGTAAAAAAAATCAATTTTCATTTTTTTTCTTTTTTTGACGTGGACAACATCTGAGCATCGAACGAGACCGATCCCATGCCCCAAAAGTGTTCCCTCCCAGAGATATGCGCGTTTTATGAAAGTGAAGTCGACGATTCTTAGCGCAAATAGATAGGGACCTAATCTTTAAAATGGCTCTCCTGAACAAAACAGGTTTTTAAATTTAGGTCCCTTTCTATTTTGCGCATCACATATTAAGAGTAAATCTCTGCTTAATGATTGTCAATGTGGTTTCCGGAACGGCAGGAGTACCTCTTCTCTTTTAATTGGCCTTACTGACTCAATAAGGAAGAATACTCATGATCAAAAAATGTGTATGGTTTTGTCTTTGGATTTAGAAAAAGCCTTCGATAGGGTAGATTATGGAATTTTGATAAATAAATTGCATACAGATTATGGACTGGGAAAAGTGCCTGTAGTTTAATGCTTTTTATTTATGTGGTAGAAAGCAGTTTGTTCGTGTCAATGGAGTCGCATCGTCTGTTTTGTCTGTTAGGAGTGGAGTCCTTCAGGGCTCTGTTCTTGGTCCAATTTTGTTTGTGCTGTTTATTAATGACCTTTTCAAAAGTCTAGGCGATTGGTGTACACCATACTTTTTTGCTGATGATGTTGCTGATTTTGCGGAGGAATCCAGTATTTGGATGTTTCAAAAGCCAAAACTAATTATGTTTTAAAATTATTGAGCGTATGGCTGTCCTCTAACAAGCTTAGTATTAATCCTTCTAAAACAAAGGCAATATTGTTTTCATCATCATCTTCTATCAACCCAGATTTGCAATATAGAATTCGTTCAGAGTATTACGTGTTTGGGAATAGTACTGGATAACAAATGATGCTTGAGCAGCATATTCGCAGTATTGCTTCACGTATTAGTTTCACACTTCGTCAACTATACAACACCAATTTAGTTTTACCTCGTTGGGTAAAAACAAAACTGGTTCATGGCTTAATTATGCCAAATATTTTGTACTGCCTAGAGGTATATAAAGGAACTACTTAAAGTAATATGAATATTATAAAGACAGTGCTTCATAGAGTTATGCGCTATGTATATTCTGTTAAACCGTATGCTCACATATCGCCGTTTGTGAATGACTTTTTTTTTTCAATTCAATTCAGTTTATTTAATAGCATGTAGATTGGTCTAGTTATTAACATACTTATTAAAGAGTTGAGGTACAAATTAACCTTTTCTTCTTAAGCATTATTTATGATTTTGGAGTTAACTATAGTATAAGGATACATATAAGTTTAGCTAGAGAAGGAAAAATTTACAAAAACCTTACTGAGTGATTTTAAATCTTAATCTAAGTAGTAAAACCTAACAATCAACTAATCCTAATCTTAATCTAAATTACATCGAGAGAAGCTCTCTAATATGGTTGTAATCCGAATACTGACATTTATTCATAAAGCTAGTTGTAAGTCGTTCCAACCTGTTCAAAACCAGTTCCACTTCAGCGGAATCGTGAAGTCGTCGTGTTGAATAATGCCATGGAAGGCTATAAATCAGCTTCAGAATTTTGTTTTGGGCTATTTGCAGCTTCGTAATATGAGTAGCGGCTGCCGTACTTCAAGCAGGTGCCCCGTAGAATAGGACCGATTGAAATATCGCTTTGAATATAAACATCTTATTCGGTATGTTCAGTTGAGATTTCCTGTTAATTAACGGGTACATAAGACGAATTAGGTGGTGAAATTTGTTCAAGATGCTTTCTATATGGGGTTTAAATTTCATCTTTGGGTCTAAAGTCACTCCAAGGTATTTCACATTTTCCTCCCATTTTATTTCGCAATTATTAAATCGTATGCAGCTTTGAGGGACGTAAATGGATTTTCGTCTTCTAGTGAAATAAATAGCCTGTGTTTTTTGAGCATTAACAAGGATTTTCCATTTCTTGAAATATGCATGTAATTTATTTGTAGCTGCTTGCAGTTTTGTTATTACATCGTTCGACAATATTGCAGATGTTAGTATGGCAGTGTCGTCTGCAAATAATGAATGACTTTTTAGGCTGTTCCTTTGTGGAATTTGTGCACCTTCGGTTGCTAAATTTTTTTTACAAGATATACAAACTTCAATCTCCTTTGTTCCTAGCAAATTCATTTCTCTTCAGTCGCTCAATTCGCAACAGACAGTTAATTATTCCAAAGGTAACACCGCTTATGGATCGATCATTCCTCGTAAGAGTAGCCCGACTATTTAACATTTTGCCAAGCAGTTTAAAAACGTTTAATTTGTCTTCCATGATATTTCGTAAACATTTAATGGTACGTTTTCTTTCAAGTACAGGGTAATGCTTTTATTTATATGTTTTTTCTTTGGTTTCTTGATTATCACTTATATGCTATCATCCTTTTCCTCTTTTATTAGGATAAATTAGGATTATTTTAATTTATATTATTTCTTTTGATTTTTTACTGAATTTTTTCTAGTAGTTTATGATGTTCTATTTAACATTTTGATGCATATTGTAATTTAGCTTTAATAGGCCCCAATGGGCTTCAAATTACATGTCAATAAAGAAATGAAATGAATAAGAATATTCGAACACTCCTGCGGCCAGGTGACCTTATCTATATACGAGTTCAGTTACGGACCCAAAAATAAGATCACTTGAAGTTATTTTGGAAAATCAAAGTAATATCTAACCAATCAAATGTTTGTTATTTAATTTTATTTTGTTGTTCACTTATACATTATATTTATATGCAACAAAAGCTCAAAGTAAATAAAAATTATAAAAAGTTATCAGATCAATTGATTTCGAACGAGTCATATTAAAAGACCGGATGACAATCAACTATCTATAAAGCACTGTCTAAAGAGCTAAGATTTAGAATTAAAAGTTGGTCCAGCCAAAATGCAGGAAGTTATTTGTGTCACTCCATAACTTCAAGTTTTTTGCACAACTTAATTTGACATTTTTTCAACCATGGAGAGGTATACAATTGAACAGCGCGTTAAGATCGTTAAAGCATTTTACGAAAATGGACGATCAAAGTGCACTGCGTGATTTTTGACCAGCATAATCGACCAAATGTACATACAGTGGATTCGTTAACAAGCAGGATTGCCGCATTTAGGCAAATGAGAATCCACAAGTGAATGTTGAAAAGCCGATAAATCTACAAAGAGTGACCGTTTGGTAAGGTTTATCGGGCCATACTTCTTCGAAAATGAGACCGGCCAGTCAGTTACCGCACAAAATTTGGTAAAGATCGTGACTGATAATGCCATCTAAGTGTTGCCTGGCGCCATCTGACATTTCCGTTGAAAAGTTTGACATATTTTAGCATAAACGTTCTCAGAACGTTTTGACGTACGGCCATCATTTGTGTTGTTTACAGTGACTTGAAAAAATCAATTTGGCAAAAAAAATGGAATTAACTCGTGAACATTTTCGTGCGATCATTTTTCACAGCTTTCGACGTGGACTATCACGAGAAGAGTGCATAGATGAACTTAAATCTTTGTATGGCAATGAAGCACCATCCTATAGCACAGTGAAAAACTGGTTTAACGAATTCAATCCTGGCCGACGCTCGCTCAAAGACGAAGGTCGTGAAGGTCGTCCAAAAACGGCCGTTGTGCCGGAGAACATTGATGCCGTGCGTGAACTGATAATTCAAGATCGTCATGGGACATTACGTGAGATAGAGGCATCCTTGGGCATTTCTTCGACCAGCATACAAAAGGTTTAAAAAAGGTTTGGTCTCGTTGGATCCCGCACAATTTGACAATCGCTCAAAAAAAAGCTAGTGTCGATTGGTGCAAAGAAATGTTGAAAAAATACGATTGCGGTGCTTCAAAAGACGTTTATATGATCGTCACAGGAGACGAATCATGGATCTATGCGTGTGAGCCCGAAACAAAAGAGCAATCGACCAGGTGGGTCTTCGAAGACGAGCCAAATCCAACGAAAGTTGTTCGTGGAAGAAGCACTTCAAAGCAAATGGTCGCCTGTTTCTTCTTCAAAACTGGTCATGTGGCGACTGTTCCGCTTGAGCAACGTAGGACGGTCAATTCTGAGTGAGTTTGTTTGCCTGAAGTCTTCGAGAAATTCGAAAAACGAACAAGAGAAGACGAAACCATGACAATGCGAGCTCTCACACATCGGCTCAAACCAGCGCCTTTTTGACCGATCAAAACGTCGAATTGATGGGTCATCCGCCGTACAGCCCTGACTTGGCACCCAATGACTTCTTTTTATTCCCGCACATGAAGAAAAAATGCGTGGCCAACGATTTCGTCGCCAGAAGATGCTGTTGAAGCGTTCAAAAACCATGTTTGGGAGGTGTCTCAATCGGAGTGGAAAAAGTTCTTGGTTTGAGAGCATGAAAAGTGCATAAATCATGCTTGAGAATACTTTGAAAAACTATAAAACCATTTTTGATGATAAATATTCGCATTTTCATATTTAGGCCAGAAGTATATATAGCAGCCCTCGCATTGTATAATAACGACAGCTATGTAAACCGTTTTGACACATGAAATTACCCCATACACAATAGTGACAAATAAAATGATGAAACTATGGAAGGTCTGTTGAAAAATTTGCACTGAAGGTAAAAAAAGATGCACAAAGGTATCACAATAAAAAAGGTGGAATTAAAGTACCATGGGTGATACTTTAATTTCACCTTTGAGTCTATAAGTATATACTCGTAATATTGCATATTTTATAAAAACAATTTAGACAAACTTAAAAAGTGTTAAAACGTTTTTCGAATCATCCTAATGTCAAACAATTTTATTTTTTTTTTTGCAAAACTCTACAAATACTTTTGCTCCACTTTTTTTGTTGTCCTTATCCTGTGTTGGTTTGTGAAAATACTTTGTAAGACTAATCACATTTAAAGATTCATTGCGTCGAGTGGTTGAGCTTTACAAAGATTTGCATAAAACTTCTGTTGTCATCTCGTGTGCTTGCTTTCATTATGGACATACCGACTCTTGAATGACCCAGAATTAGGGTGTTACTGAACTGAAGCCGAAACCCAGCGAGGAAAACAAGTAGAAAATAAATATTTAAAGCAGTAAATGAAAGGAAGAAAATAAACAACTCCTACTAAAACCACAAACTACACCAGATATTTGGAAGCGTTTTGCAAACGCAAGGGGATTGTGGCATGTTACAGAGAAGGACATGCAAAATGTTGCATTAAATTAAAACAAATAGATTTAGGAGCCACTGCCACTATCGGGCCCTTTAATCAGAGCTGCACTTGTAACCACTCTTCATAGCTAATTTATTATGGTGGGGAATGGGGCGAGAGGGATGGTAAATAACCAGAAAATTATCCGCACAATTGTGTTTTGTTTTTATATTCTCTTTGAGATAACTTTCTGTACAATGTTATGGCGTCTCCTTTTACGCTTTCCAAAATGAGATCCTTAATTCTTGTTTTTAGCCAATACTAAAGACAAGGTATACAGCAACAATAAACAATAACCCCGAGTTTTTTGCCTTTAGGATGAACCCTATTATTTTCGCTTTTGTTTGTATCCTTCGGTTGACAATGTATTCGAGTTTGCTGGTTTGCCATCTTTAATACTTTCGTTATATGGTCTTCTTTTTGTACACCTTTCCTGCTTGTACGTACATACAGAAAACAAATTGTTTGTTTCGAACCGAAGTTTTTTGCCAATCGAATGATTGAGGTTAAGAGCACTTCGAGTATTCGATCAGTACAACCGATTGTTAGTTGGTGCTGTGTAAGTTTTCCTAACTTTGGAAAGGGATTTTGTCTTTAGGAGAACAAAAAAAAACGAAAAACCAACTTTCCAGGATCCCATGAAAAATTCCTAAGACACAGAGAATAAAATTGAAAACATTTCTCGGGATTTCCCGCGGAAACGAAAAAAATCCCGGGATGCAAACCCTACTACAAATTATCAGTAATTACTTGTTTTTGATTTCCAAAAAAGGTCATTATCTGATAATGCAAATGATGATGAGTTGTACTTACCAAGATGCTTTTAGGGATAATAACTTCTTCAGCATTCGGGTTTTCAGCCAGAGTCTTGGTTTTTCTTGTCTGGTATCTCCGTAGTAGTGATGGTCTAACACTTTTCCAGCTGGTTTATTTTGGTCTATTTCCAAATAATGCAAAAGGTAATGCAAGGTAATTATCCGATAATGAAAATGATAATGAATTGTACTTACCAAGGTGTTTTCGGGATAATTATCTTGTCTAGCATTTGGTTTTGCAGACCGAGTATTGGTCTTTCTTGTCTGCTCTCTCCGTAGTAGTGATGGTCTAACACAATTCCAGCGGGATTATTTTGGTTTATTTCCAAATAATGCATAGGGTAATGTAAGGTCATTACCCGATAATGCAAATGATAATGAATTGTCCAAGGAGTTTTGGCCTTTCTTGTCTGCTCTCTCCGTAGTAGTGATGGTCTAACACTTTTCCAGGTGGATTATTTTGTTCTATTAATTTCGTCGAGACATCGTGTACCTTAAGACGTACTCTGCCTTTTCCACAATCTCTTTGTCGACTATGCGAGGAAAATGCGGTGTTTAAAGTGTTTTATACTGTTTTTACAATCAGGTCATTAAATACATAGCAAGATGTATACTGTCCCTGTGTAGAAGAGGTTTCTTTCTACACAAAAAAAGAGTGTTCAATTCTTTTAGTTTAGACGGTCTGAAGCTTCATTACCCGTCGCCAGGGTTCGGATTCCAGTTGTGCATTAGTAGGATAGGGAGAATTAAACAAACTGAAGACCTCAAAATTATTGCATCTACATATGTAGCCGTATCCATATTGGATGATCTGAAATTCTATCCATAGTATAAGTAAGCATGGGTCCTTAATTCAGCCAAGACTTTGAATTCTACAATTCTGGATTATTGGATATCTGAATATTGGATTTGGATTCGTTGATTTGTTGGGTATCCTCCTGTCCATGTTTTGCAGAGACCTGTTCTTCAGCCCCTAGAGCCCGTGCTTTAATGCCTAAAATATAGAGAAGAAATAAAATTATTGTCACATTTTATTTGTATGAATTTTTCACTGTTTTTGAGTACAAGGGCTGCTAAATATATTTCTGGCGTAATAACAAAAAACGAATATTTATCATCAAAAATAGTTTTATTGTTTTTCAAAGTATTCTCCAGCATGATTTATACACTTTTGCATGCGCTCAAACCAATTGTCGAAGCACTTTTTCCACTCCGATTGAGACACCTCCAAAGCATGGTTTTTGAACGCTGCAACAGCATCTTCTGGCCACGAAAATCGTTGACCACGCATTTTTTCTTGATGTGCGGGAATAAAAAGAAGTCATTGGGTGCCAAGCCAGGGCTGCACGGCGGATGACCCATCAATTCGATGTTTTGGCCGGTCAAAAAGGCGCTGGTTAGAGCCAATGTGTGAAGGGTTGCATTGACATGGTGCACCATGATTCGTCATTTCTTGTACGTTTTTCGAATTTCTCCGTAGACTTCAGGCAAACAAATTGTGGTGGTCCACTCAGAATTGACCGTCCTAAATTGCTTAAGCGGAACAGTCGCCACATGACCAGTTTTGCCGAAGAAACAGGCGACCATTTGCTTCGAAGTGCTTCTTCCACGAACAACTTTCGTTAGAATTGGCTCGTCTTCGAAGACCCACACTGTCGATTGCTGTTTTGTTTCGGGCTCATACGCATAGATCCATGATTCGTTACCAGTGACGATCTTTATACTAAAAAACGCAAACTTTCCAATGAAAATGTCAGATGGCGCCAGGTAACACTTAGTGTTGCCAAGGTCAGAAATATATATGGCAACCCTCGTAGTGACATTTATAGTATGTGGAAGTTATATTCGACTTAATGCATAATATGTGATAACAACTATTTTTTTAAGTTTTGTCAAGGACCAAAAATTCTTTGCAGACTTCAATTTTAAGTTCGTTAACTCTGCGATACGCTCAAAATAAAATTCTCGCTTAAGCGACAACACTTGCCTGAGGTATAAAAAAAGACAGACCTAAGAATTGTGTGGACAGGCAGGCCAACGTTTAAAAGTTAATGCTAATTTACCTAAGAGGGCAAAACCAAAATGATTTATAAACACAATTTAGTTGTAGGTTTTGCTACACCTACTCCGGACAAAAAAAAAATAAGTCTGAGTAGCTATGCATAAAGCATTCGATGGTAAAATGATAAGTTGGGTAAAAAAATGTTCGCATTGCACAGATTCAAGAGCACTAAATATTTTTTTCTTATAAATTAAGAAAAATTAATTTTTAAAACCGGTTAGTCCGCATATTAGAATTGCGAGCATAAGTAAAAAATTTTTATACTTATAAAAATTAAAAACAAGTGTGTTAAATATATTACAAATTAAAATTATTTTTTTAAAGAAAACTATTTACACATAGAAAAAAATTAGTTAAAAGTCGATTGAAACTACAAACATTCCATTGCAAAAAAAGAATTTCGGTTGCAATCGCCAAATAATTATAATCGTAATGGATATTCGGTTAAACATTTCGATGATAATCATCACCGTATTGTACACATAACTAATTAATTGGTCCTGTGAATGGAGCGTGAACGAAAATGACATATAGTTGCTACATCTGGGGGTTGTGGCAACCAATAGTTTTGCAAACAATTGGTTGTTGTAACCACATATTAGATATAACAACTAAAATGTTATCATAATCAAAACGGGTGGTATAATGGTAGTATTTTTTGAATTAATATAACTCGATTATTTCTGGCCAATCGAATTATCCAATGTTTTTTTAGTAATAAACTTCCATCATATTTTTCTCCATTTTCCTCAATATGACCCTGACCCCAATGTTTCAGAGTACTTTTGGTGGCAATGAATGTGTAGGTGGTCACGTTGTACCGAATGTTGATTGAGTACACGGCAATTTTCAGTAAAAGGAACTGAAACTATCGGTTGAAGAGACAAAGCATCGGTAACCCTAACTAATTAGGATGATTATTGGAACGTAATTTGTACATCTATTGGTTGTTTTTACAGATTGTGTTTTTTAAGTTCCTTTTGAATTCGGTTATCATAACCACTTGGTTATCTGACCAACATTTTCTTTATTTAATTTTTATATTAAACGAGTTGAAAATACTAAAGGGTGCTTAAAATTAAAGGGGCGATAAATAAAAATAAATACACACTGTTGCCATTTCTTGCCTCCATTCCGACCATTGGCGACGTTTGGAATGGTCAAAAGACTTTAGTTCTTGAGTCAATTGCACCTTGTAAGCGTGAAAATGCAAAATGCTCATCAACGACGAACGCGAGAAGTGCAATTGTTGGGCACGACGACAAGTTGAGGTGGACGGCTCTTCAGCCACACTATCGCGAACAACAGTAATATTTTCTGCAGAAGAGCTGTAGAACATGCACTGGCGTTTTCACATTTCCTACAGACCCGGTTTGTTTAAATTGTTGCACGATTTTTCCGAAAGAAATCACGAAGTGCATTTTGATTCAACGCCCATTTTCATAAAAAGCCTGAATAACTTTAACGCGTTGCTCGCTTGTGTATCTTTCCATGTTTCAAATTGAGTTAGTCTGAAATTGAGAAATATTTAATGAAATGCAGAAAAAACTTGACGTTGAGGTGTGGTTCACATTCAGCATCGGCCCTTCAAATTTAACCATCCTTTAATTCTGCTACGAATTATAAGCAAAATAAATCTCATTACGTTACAGGCGGAACGATTATCTGCCTTAAATTCGTGTAGTGGATCACAACATTTAATTTGGTTTTAAAATGTCAAAAGCATTTTAAAGATAAAGCTTGTTTTGATATGTAATAAAAATAAATACACACAGAGCACAGATTCGTTGCCACAGCCGAAACTCGTTGCCAACCGAATGATAGAGGTTACATGTACCTCTTTGAGTAATCCATCAGTACAACCGAATGTTAGTTCGTGTTCTCTTGTAATTAACACCTTGTCGTAAGGAGGATCATGACGAAGAAAATGTGGAAAAGGTGATGGATGATTTTTACTGAAAAAAATAATGTAATTAATCGATTGACTTTAAGTCAGAAATAGCCAAATTTTTGTATTTTTATAAAAATAAAAAATCAATTAAAAATGCCCTTTTTGGTTATGGTCATCCTATTAATTGGTTATAAAAACAAAATGTTTGCAATACTATTGGATGCCACAACCATTTAGTTGTGTAAATTCCGTTTTATTTTATCATGTGGTATTTCGAACCGAATATCCGAATACTGAAAAAATTAATGTGATTAATCGATTGACTTTAAGTCAGAAATAGCCAAAGTTTTTTATTTTTATAAAAATAAAAAATCAATTAAAAATGTCCTTTTTGGTTATGGTCATCCTATTAAATGGTTATAAAAACAAAATGTTTGCAATACCATTGGATGCCACAATCATTTAGTTGTGTAAATTCCCTTTTATTTTATCATGTGGTATTTCGAACCGAATATCCATTACGACTATAAACATTTGGCTATTGCAACCGAAATTCCTCTTTTACAACAAATTCATTGTAGTTCCAACAGATTTCCAACTAATTTTTTTCTCTGTGTGTCGATTTATTTTGAAGTTTTGGCTGAGATTGGGGTCGGACTCATAACCACAAGGAGTTCAAAACCAGGCCGATTTAAAACGGTGACGTTATTATTTCTGGTCTATAATTTTCCAAACTACGACTTAAAAATTCCGGCTCTACAGCCCTGAGTCTGACATACATATTTTCAATACTGACCAATTCCTACAACATACAAAAATTGGTCTCCTAATATTTTACCCAATTCTTGTATTTACTATACTATCCTCGTTTCTGAAACACTCAAACACACACTCAAATATAAAATGAGTACCAGACAAAAACGAAAGCCTACTTTAACTCTTCCAGTACCACTAGAGCGGAAACCCTACACACTCCCCATGTACGATATTTATCTTGACTTATTCAACGCCGAAAATTTCACACAGGTACACTTGAGTGAACCGCAAAAGGAGTCATCTGCTAATATTTTATTTCTGTTTTACACACTTCCTATCTCTTATCCCGCCTCGCTTAGGTTACTCAATAGGAAAGACCATAAATTCAAATTGTGCTCGTACATTTGAAATTTCATGAGTCACTGGCCTCTTGGGGGGCTAAACTTTTTAAAATATGTGCAACACTTGGTAAAATTGTAGCAGCACACGACATTTAAACTTATTTAAAATTGTTGGTATAAAGATGGAGATTAAAACTAAAGCATTTTTATCTTTTGAATAAATATAATGTAACGAGTGACTAGTTAGAAATGATAGTTTTTTCCAATTGTAAAATTTTTTTAGAAAATGTCAACCTACCAATGGCAGTGAGCAGGCAATCTGTCCTGCCATGGACAAGTCTGATACAGGATGCTCGATACTTACTTAGTAGGGACATAAATACTGTTACACACGTTTTATGATGTAAATAAAAAATACTGAATGTTTTTGGACCAAATATTTTTTAACATATTTATGGATGTATATTGTACCCGAAAAGAATCTGCTTATTCGAAATGTCCGCCTTTTGCCTTTACACACGCCTTAAGTCGCACTGGCCAATCGTCAATAGCTGCACGAACCTCGTCCATTGGAAAATTGGCCACAGCTCGAACCAAAGCAGTCTTAAGACTGCTTTGGTTCGACCTCTTCTCTAAGGAGCGTCAAAGTAATCTCACTTCCTTACAATTTATTTACTTTCATTTCTTTTTCTTGAGGAATCGTAATAAAAAGATTTCAATATTTTAATTCGTATTAAGCAAAAGTTCGTTTTAAGCATGTGTACAGCAACTATAACTTCTGTCATGTGAGTGTGTATGTGTATAAGGGCCGAGCAAAATATATGAAACTGTTTTTTTTTTCAATTTATTTTTTCTTTCTGTACGTTTTAACATTAAGTGGGGTCGACTTTTATTAAATCAAAAGAAAAATGTTAAAACTTTACATTTGGAAACCTGATCTTTACCTGAAATTAACCTATTGAATATTGCGTCGGGCTTTTGTACAAAATCTAACAAATCCAGGAACTGACGCAAAACGACCTTTGTTTTGTCACCGATTTCATGTCTGTTATTAGTGTGGAGAGTAAATGTCGATGAACACATTGCTGAATTTTCGCTGGTCGGCACACTGGCTTTGCTCGTTTGAGCTGAGCGGGGCCGAATCTTTCTTTTTATATTGGCCGTAACCATCTCAGGCTGGTTCGTGGCACTATTTTTGAATAACATTATGGTTGCGTGTGAATCATACTATGGTTGCGAGGATCATACTATGGTTGTATGAGAAGCATTCTATGGTTGTGAGGATCATAATATGGTTGTGGAGATCATAGTATGGTTGAGTGTGAATCATACTATAGTTGTGAGGACAATAGTATGGTTGAGCGTGAATCATACTATTGTTGTGAGTACAATAGTATGGTTGTGGAGATCATAGTAAGGTTGAGTGTGAATCATACTATGGTTGTGAGGATCATAGTATGGTTATATGTGAATCATACTATTGTTGTGAGGATCATAATATTGTTGTGCCACAACCATATACGCAACAATAGTATGATCCTCTTCGAATATTGTCACCCCAACCGTACTTTTTTTCTGCGTGTGGAATCTTTATTGTTCATATGGAAGGGCATTTTAGGCCATTTATTTTTTTGAATATAATTTCCTTCAAATGTTGGCAACAGTATTATGGAAATTAGCGTACGGTGAGAAACGGGAAGATCTGCTGTTTTCGACCAAAATTTTATTCAGTGATGAGGCCCTGACGCAACGGCAACGTCAACAAGCAAAATTGCCGCATTTGGACTGAAGAGGAAATTAGGAGAGGTTCAAGAGGTGCCATTATATCCAGAGAAAACCACGGTTTGGTGCGGTTTATATGGTGATGATGGCCGAAACATTACTTTCAAGGTGCTCGCTATTGCTCTATCATATCGGACTTTTTACTACCTGAAATTGAAGCCCGTATTCTTGACGACATTTTGTGTCAACAGGATGGTGCCACTTGCCATGCAGCTGCTCAAACAATGGATTTATTGAGAGGTCATTTCAAAGAGCAGCTCATTTCACATTTTGGACCGGTGAATTGGCCGCCTAGATCGAGTGATATCACACCTTTGGAGCTACGGAAAGTCCAAAGTCTATGCTGAAAAATTGGAAGGAAATTATATTCAAAAAATAAAATAAATAAAATTTCCTTCAAATGAATAAAAGAGATTCCACACTTGATTTGAATTTTAGTATTTTTTTTTATTTTTAAAAAACTACCTCTAGATATGAATACATTAAATATTTCTGAAATCTATCAATTGGATAAACCACCATCATATGGGAAATATAAAAGTAAATGATAAATGATTGTAGATCGTAAGACAAATTATGGCAGCAAGTACATCGATCCACCCTAGTGTTCGAACACTTACGTTGGAAAGCCCTTAAGCAAATTTGGACTTTCTTTATTCCCTACACCACACTGTGGGTATTATGAACCTTAGAGGATTGGAGTAAGCCCTATGTGAAGTATACCAATCAACTCAGATCCACTATATGATTCTATTAAGCGAATGTACCAAGTATCATCGAAACTTGGTACATTCTGTAAGTTCGGCCCAAGGACGAATCCTATTGAAATTGGTCTGCCTACATTTTGATATCATACATAGTATTTCCCCGAATTTATAGCCTACAGCATTAAAAGCAGCATTTTACAGACGATTTCGAATAATTTCTTGAGGTCCTGCAGCTCTATAATCGACAATTAACACCCGAAAAAATGCGCGGTACGTTGCGACCATTTATTAACTGTAGTGGACCACATAGGTCCAGGTTTTCATATAACTACCATACATAGATACTTCCCGATTTCAGAACCTACAGATCTACATTTCACACATAGGTCCATATTTTCGTGTAGCCTTATTTTACGTTCGATTCCTACCAAATTTCACATGAAGAGTTACAAGCGACCAGCACACATGTCCTGTAACACCATATCGGTCTAAGTTTTTAAAAAGGTTCCACACAAAGGCCCCGATTTAAAGTCCTGCAGCTATAGAGGCCACAAATTACAGCAGAAAATAATGTATGGTACCTTGTGAGCGACCATTAATTTACTGTAGTGCAACTGGACCACATAGGCTCATTCAATAGCCCCTACGCAAAGCTACTTCCCAATTTCAGAACATACAGCTGTAAAAGACGCATCTTACATCCGATTTTTACAAAATTTCGCGCAAAGCATTACGAGTGACCAACATCTATCTTTGAAGAGAATTGTCAATATCGGTAAAATTTTTCGAACAGCTCCCACCAAAGGTCCCTCCCGATTTGAAGTGCTGCTGCTCTAGAAGACACAAATAAAACCTGAAAAAAACATGGCGCCATATAACCGATTATTAATTAACTGTAGTGAAACTGGACCACATAGGTCTATACTTTCGTATAGCCTCCATACAAAGGTACTTCCCGATTTCAGACCCTACAGCTTTAAAAGCCACATTTTACACCCAAACTTCGCACATGGCATAAATAGTGGCATGCAAATATCTCTGAAGAATATCGGTCCATGTTTGCGAATAGATCCCAAACTATGATCCCTCCCGATTTGAGGTCCTGCATTTGTAGAAGCCACAAATAACACCCGAAAAAAACATGGCATATTGTGAGTGATCATTTTTTAACTGTAGTGAAACTGGACCACAGAGGTTGGACCATATCGGTCCATGTTTTGAAATAAGTCCCACACAAAGGCATAAAGTCCTGCTGGTCTAGAGCCACACATTGCTACAGATTAAGCCCAATTGTTTCACGGTACGTTATTGTGGTAAATTGAACCACATAGATCCATATTTTCCTCGCATGCAGCTTTGTGAGAGACCAACACCTGTCTTTTAACATTGGACCACATCGATACATGCCCTACACAAAGGTCTCTCACGATTTGTGGTCCTGCAGCTTTAGAAGCCACATATTTGATCCGCTATGAGCGACATATAAATATCTATTAACATATTGAATCCGGCCTTGCTCAACCTCCAGACAGAGGTGCTTTATCATCGAAATAGCCGAGTGGTGTAGGGTATCTCAGAGTCGGCCACACCCGCCTTTGACTTTTTCTGCTCGTTTTTCTTTTATTTTTCGTTGAGCTCAGCAACCGGAAAAAATTGTTTTATCAGTTTAGATTTCGTTTTCAATTCGTTAAGCAATTTTTGAAAGATAAATTAAAAACCAGAAAAGTATTTTGTCTTAAGAGCAGCTAAGGTCGGTTTAAGGAACGCACAGGACGATGGTAGGATAGGAAGTTTGGGGGAAATCACAGGCATTGAATGGTCTCTGATTATTAAGTGTGAACATACTCGTTACAGATGAAGAGCACAAAAATTTTGTGTGACTTATTTTTTGAAATTCATTCTCTATCCTTGAGTGGTCTTTGGTTGGCTATGGCAATTGAATTGTTAAAATATTTTCTAGGTCTGTCTGTATAGGGAATTTACAATTGTAACTACCATTTCAAGCATGTTTAAATGTTTGTGGCGTGTGTGAGATTTTTACTGGCATTACTGCCAACTCCGTATGTTGTTTAATATGGTCACGTATTTCAGTGAAAATGGGAAAAGTTTCTGGTGACATTTCAATTTCCTGAATACGACGTGTTTGGAAGGAAAAACTATACAAAAGTTCACAATTTATGATTGCCATTTGAAAGTTTTGATATGAATTTCAATTTGTTGTCTTATTGTTAAAAATTAAATGAAATATTAAAAATTTTAAACACAGGTCAAATGTAAAATGGTATGAAAATGTTTTCATAGCGAATATTGATAGCCTGCACAGTGGCTTGGATTACGTACACACGAAGTTTAGTTTAGTTTATTTAATTGAGACTTTTTTCAAATCAATGACAGACATATACTAGATCTACGAACAAGAAATTGCTTATGACTATAATGTATTGTCTAAATTACCAATAACGTGCAGCTAACGACACCAAGCCTTTTCTGTGTATAGAAATATTTTTAATTTGTATGTAGCTCTGATAAGTGTGTTCGCCCTTGCTCCCGAGGCTAAAGTGGTCTAAGGAGTGAAATATCCTAGAATTTAGCTTAAAAGTAAACTTACAACTAGCCTAAAATTAGGGGGTGAAGGGGAGGGGTTGATTACAAAAAAGGAGAGGATAGGGAAAACAAAAAAAAAGAAAAAATAAGTAGAAAAAATAAGAGATTTAAACAAATGCTGTTCAAGAGCCTTAACAATATTCCAATCATAAAGATGCTATCCTCTATGTGCACCCGGAACCACTTTTTTTGTAGAACTCGGGACGAAAGGAAACCGAGGTATTATAATCTGCCCGACTTTCATTCAAAGATCCAATCGGAGATAAATAGCAAACATCTGACCAGCTAATGTCCTTTTGGGCATTGTAAATATCAGTTATAATGGAATTCTCGTGAAGGGAAATCCTTGTAATAAATTTATTAATTTTGTCACAAATATATAGACCAATAGGAGTAACATCTGACTCCTTATATATATATACTTATTCGAATATCGCTTGGAGAACGACTCAAAATTTTTACCAATACAATATCTTAATATCTTTCTCTCAAATATCTCAAATTCCTTTATAACTGTCGGGATACATTAAACCATATTGGGAACCCATATAAAATGACCGGGCGTATACTAGTCTTGTACAGTAATAGTTTCGTCTCTACCGAAAAAGATCCCATAATCCTATAGCCCTTCTGGAGAACAGACCTAGCATGTCTATTAAATTTCAAAAGTTTATTGAAGTGAATGCCTAAATATTTGATGTCTTTCCTAAAAGTGACTTCCTCGCCATTAATAACAATTCTCAACCGTTTACTCTCAGGAACCACAAACCTTCTACACTTGCCTGAGGCGTTTCGAATGCAAATAGCCTCACTCTTGGACGCGTTGATCGTTATACCCCAATAATCATAGAACTCCCTGACAGTGACAAGGTGATCCGCAACTTTCATCAACGCAATATTCAGGGACTCATCGTGCGCATATAAAAGACTGTCATCTGCATATAATAACCCAATCGAATCTGAACTAGTGTGTGGAAAATCGCTCATAAAAATATTGTATAAGTGCGGCGCTAATAATGATCCCTTACCTCACCAAACTCCGACATTCTATTATTTAATAGAACGCAAAACAATCTGTCCGAGAAATAACTTCGAAACAATTTAATCACTCTGGGGTCAAAGCCTATTCGGATCATTTTAAACAAAATGCCATCATGAAAAGTTCTGTCGAAAGCTTTTTCCACATCCAGCGAAACCGCAACCGTACAATATTGCCTCCGTAAATTCGACACAACGTCGTCCTGAAATTTCAACAGGGCATCAGTGGTCGAATGCCCCTTCTTAAACCCAAATTGTAGGTCTGGTATGTAAGATTCTCTCATTCCATCATCCATTGCCAGCCGAATCATCCTCTCAAATAATTTGCCTAAGTTGGATAAGAGTGATATAGGTCTTAAGTCATTAATATCGTCAGACTCAGTTTTCTTTCTAATAGGCATAATCTTAGAATTCTTCCACGATTTCGGGAAATACGAATTACTGAGGCAGTTATTGAACAATATCGTCAGATATTCAAACGCCTTCGTGGGAAGCCTCCTAACAATGAAATTTGAAATTCCGTCCAACCCCGAAGACTTCTTATTATTCAGGCATCTGGTAGACTCCACTAGCTGGTCCAAAGTAGTCAAACCGGATAAAGCACCTACATTCAGAGCCGAGCACTCTGCCGTGAAAACATAGCAATTCTCAGGAACCAGCGATAGCGTTGAATTCAACTTGTTGCCGATGTCTGAAATATCCCTGTCAGGAGCCGAACCTGAGTATATAACAGAAAAGTGATCCTTCAATTTCCCCAATTTAGTATTATCATCTTCTATAGCCACGCCATCCACCGTTAGAGTCCTAAGAGGCATTCTTCTTCTATAGCCTATTATACCATACACATCCTTATGCGCCGTCGGACCTGGTCTAATCTTTCTCAGTTTCTCACCAAATATACGTACACACGAAATGAGTAGCAATCTTGTTGCAATGCAAGGGCCAAGCTGGCGATAGGGAGTTTGATCACTTATCAGAAGACTAACTTATAACCTAGGGATCGAGGCGTGAACTAAGAATTACCACCTACGTCTATTGCTCTTAATAGGCTGTACTCATTCTCTGTATACTATTCATAAAGGATACTGGGAATTGAGGCTGCTGGATCTCAGTAGTCATTGTACATATCTGATGGACAGCGCACAGTGGTTACAAAGAAATATGGTGGAAATAAGTCTCTGATTTCTGTTGAGTTTAACCTAAATTAGAAAATGCAATATTTCTCATTTCTCGGGCTGTCAGAACGAGCAAGGTGATGCGTATAATCTAAGCGCTTCACTCACATCATGCACGGATAAGATCATAGGACAAGACGTCGACGAAGACAAGATAGCGTGGACAGTTAGTTCTTTTTAACCATAAAAATCGGCAGGACCGGACGGCATTATCACGGCGCAAGTACATTACTCTTTAGAAGTCTGCCTACAATGGCTAGAGGAAATCTTTACTGCAAGCATTAGGTGGTCGTAAAGGGTGATTTATCTACAGGTGATTTATCTACAGGTATAAAAATTCAAATTAAGTGTGGAATCTTTATTGGTAATCTTAAAGGACACTTTATGGCATTTAATTTTTTGAATATAATTACCTTCAAATGTTAGCAACTGTATTATGGAAATGAGCGTTCGGTGAGAAACGCGAATATCTGCAGTTTTCGGCCAAAATTTTGTTCAGTAATGAGGCCCATTTTAGGCCCAACGACAAATTCAATCAAAAAAATTGCCGCATTGGGCCTGAAGAGCAACAAGAAGAGGTTCAAGAGGTGTCATTATACCCAGAGAAAACTATTGGTCCGATTTATAGGCTGGTGAAATCATCGGTCCATATTTTTTCAAAAATTATTGAGGCCGGCACATAACCGTGAATAGTGCTCGCTATCGCGCCATATCGGACTTATTGATACCTGAAATT
Source organism: Hydrotaea diabolus (assembly GCA_963513945.1). NCBI lineage: Eukaryota > Metazoa > Arthropoda > Insecta > Diptera > Muscidae > Hydrotaea > Hydrotaea diabolus. Next base: position 91,740,351 of record OY740718.1, read on the forward strand.
AAAGCCCGTTATCTTGACGACATTTGGTTTCAACAGGACGGTGCCATTTGCTATACAGCTACTTAAACAATGGATCTATTGAGAGGTCATTTCGTAAAGCAGCTAATTTCACGTTTTGGACAGGTGAGTTGGCCGCCTAGATCGAGTGAGATCACACCTTTAGACATTTTGCTTTGGGGTTACGTAAAGTCCAAAGTTTATGCTGACAAACCAGCTACGATTCAGGTTCTGGAAGCCAACATTACGCGTGTCATTAAAGCCATACCGGTCGAAATGCTCGAACGAGTCATCCAAAATTGGACCCTCAGAATGGAAACCCTGAGGCGTAGTTGCGGCCAACATTTGAAGGAAATTATATTCAAAAAATAAATGGCATAAAATGTCCTTTCAAATTACCAATAAAGATTTTACAATTGATTTGAATTTTTATATTTTTTTTGTTCTGAAAAAATACCTCTAGATGGATTACGATATATATAGCAGCCAAAACATTATAAAATCAATAACAATTGGAGGAAACTTTGTCTAAAAGCAGTAAAGTAATAACATTTTAAAACTTCTGTCCTTTTAACCAACCATTCAGAGTAATGCCAACGCTTGAAATGTTCAGTGGTTTTAGTCTTGAGTCCATTGTACCTTGTAAGCGTGTAAATTCATATTCAAATCTGTATTTAAAAATCGCATCAGTGATTTTCGTGAGATGTTCAATTGTGCAAAACGACGAGTCGAGGTTGACGGCTTTTCTGCCACACTATCACGAACAAAATCAATGTTTTCGGCAGAACGAACTGGGCGAGCATGCACAGGTAGGTGTTTTCACATTTCCTACAGACCCGGTTTGCTAAAACTTGCGCACTATTCTTCCGATTGTGGACACATTTTGTCGATTATACTAAATCAAAAATCTGAACGCGCTGCTGAATTCTGTACATCTCCATTGTTGAATTTGTCTAACCCTGAAACAATGAAGTTTCAAATTAAGTTGGGAAAAAAGTTCATGTTATGGTGTGACTCACGATTAAAAATGCAATATGGATGGACCAACCTCATAAAAATTTTTACACTTCGTGTCCATAAACGAAAAATAAATAGGTATTTTTTTCTTTGAAATATTTTGAATATGTTTTAATTTTTTTGCTTTTCTCATCATTTCCACAACCTTTCGATAAAGGTCGCAGTTTTTTCAAGCAAGGGCTGGCTGAAAAAAGTGTTTACTAAAGAAGGGGCATATTGTAGCAAGATGTTTTTTCAGATTATGACGCTTTTCATATCAGAATAATTTTTATACTCTGCACCGAAGGTTGTATTAAATTTGTCATTCCGTTTGCCACACCACGAAATATTGATCGGAGACCCTTTAAAGTATTTTTGATATTGAACGTCGTAAACTTCTAAGACGATCTAGCCATCTAGTCCGTCCATCCGTCGGAGTGTCTATTGAAAGCACAATATAGATCAAACTAGTTAACCTTAAATCCTGAAATTTGGTATGACGGTGGCTTACGGTCATTAGTTGTTATGGGATTATAAATCGACTCAGGGAGTAAAAAGTTTCCCTTAAAGGGACTAATGGTGCCTGGGTAAAAAGTAAACTTTTTTGAGTTTTTGCCTAAGAAGTCATAATTTTTTGTGGACGGACACTGGTCAAAATGGGTACTGTTAGTTGGGACTCACTTAATACCTCAAAAGTGGTAATGGTTGATGGACTTTTTGGCTCATGTGACCCAGAAAACGTCCGGCACTTTTAAAAAGAGGGGTTAATAGTCAATGTGGATATAGGGGTACTCAAAGTAAAAAGTAATAAAGAGTAATTTTGAAGTTTTGGCTCCAAAATGGACCCTTTTTGCGCGCCTAAGTAGCGTTGGGGCGGTGGAGTGTGCATAGGACTCGTCCTGGCCAAACTTAAGGACGTTATTTATTATTAATTCTGGTGAAATCGGATGGGTCGTATAACTCCCACTCAAGGTCTCCCCGATTAAAGGTCCTAACGCTCTGGATCAGTCTGATCTGATCATTCTCAAGTTTTGCAGGGTACAATATGGGCGACCAATGATCAATCCTGGGAAATTTAAGCTTAAGAATAGCCCTACAAAGGTCTCCTCCGATTTGAGGTCCAGTCGATCTAGAAGCCATAGATCGTGCTCGAACTTCGCATGGTACATTTTGAACGACAAATGATTTATCCTGGTGAAACAGGACCATACCGGTTTATGCTTTAGAATAGCCCTCCCCCCCACAAAGGTCAACCCGATTTAAGTTCTTGTCGGTTTAGAAGCCACAAATCCGATCGTGCTAAATTTTCGCATGGCACGTTTTAAATGACAACTAATTTACCCCGGCGAAACAGGACCATATCAGTTTATGGTTTAGAATAGCCTTCACAAGTGTCCCTCCCGGTATGAAATCCAGCGACTTTTGAAGTCATAAATTAAACTCGATTTGCCTCAAATATCGCATGCTACAATATAAACCATGGTACAATGGATCAAGATCTACCCCAACGGTCCTAGAGCTAGATGCAAATGACGCTTAATGGTCTGCCTTTCATGAAATTTAAATTGGGCCATATAGGTAAACGTTTTTATTCAGGGTGATTCATTCACGACTGGACAAATTTCACCAGCGAATTCCTTGGCTCATTTCATGAAAATATGTCCATCTGCGACCATGCCCGAAAGTGCAAGGGGCGAAATGGCAGCGGTTTGAAAATTTTCAGATTGGTGTTCGGAGGGTATTTAGGTAAAATTGCTAAGCTCTGAACCAGTGGTCGGATTTTACCTAAACGGGGTCCTACCATTCCAAAGTTATGTCTATTTGACTGAAATGCGAAAAATTTCAAACTGCTGCCAAATTGTGGTGAACCACTCAGAATTGACCGTCCTACGTTGCTCAAGCGGAACAGTCGCCACATGACTAGTTTTGCCGGAGACCATTTGCTTCGAAGGCGACCATTTGCTTCGAAGTGCTTCTTCCACGAACAACTTTCGTTGGTGTGTCACATGACGATCTTGCATTATCAGTTCACGCACGGCATCAATGTTCTCTGGCACAACGGCCGTTTTTGGACGACCTTTTTGTCTTTGAGCGAGCGTCGGCCACGATTGAACTCATTAAACCAGTTTTTCACAGTGCTATAGGATGGTGCTTTATCGCCATACAAAGATTTAAGTTCATCGATGCACTCTTGCCGTGATAATCCACGTTGAAAGTTGAGAAAAATGATCGCACGAAAATGTTCACGAGTTAATTCCATTTTTTTTGCCAAATTGATTTTTTCAAGTCCCTGTAAACAACACTAATGATGTTCGCACGTAAATTCGTTCTAAGTACGTTTATGCTAAACAATTTCAAACTTTCCAATGGAAATGTCAGATGGCGCCAGGCAACACTTAGTGCTGCCTAGGTCATAAATATATATATAGCAACCTTCGTATTCGAAGAGCATCATACTATTGTTGGGTATATGATTGTGGCACAACAATATTAAGATCCTCACAACAATAGTATGATTCACATGCAACCATACTATGGTCCCAAAAAACATATTATGATCCTCATAACAATAGTACGATTCACACACAACCATTCAATGATCCCCACAACCATAGTATGATCCCAATCAATCAAAATTTTCTGATTGATGGTCGAAGAATTCGACTATTAACTTCTTGCATGATTTAAGTTCAAACCAGCGTAAGCTAGGTTGGTTAATATCTTTAAATAATTTAAATATTTCATTACGAAAAGACTAAATATCTAATAAATACTTATTTTTATATTGAATATAAATGCTTTAAGTTTCAGGGTCCATTAGTTCATCGGTGCAATTATCTTAGCTACTTAGTCAAATGAGTCAACTGCTTAGCAAGCTGTATCTAATGTGGAGGAGTCTACACACAAAAGTATGACTCACGTGAAACATTTATAAAGAAATATATGAAAAGGGCGAGCGACTAGCTCAGATGGTAAAGCAAAGGCTCTTAATCTTAGGGCGGAGAGTTAAAGAACCCGCAAATTGTCTGTTTAATCTCCATCATAGGATGGGTACGGTCCCACGTTTGGGGCACGGTAAGGTATTTTGCTCCTACAATGATTTTAACAGTAAAAAATACACAAATCATACTGAAATTGCAAAAGGATGCAATTAACGACCTCGAAAACATGATTCTTTCTGATTTCGAGAATAGTAGATAAATGGACATATATCGTAATGAGGCCTCATACAAAAGATTCAATTGTAAGTGTAATTAGTTGGTGGGTTACACATGAAACATCAAAACATTAACTTCATAAGTGGCGTACCCGTTAAGCAACGAAGAGTTCTTTAACATGTACACGCAGAGAAAAGATATGGTTCCTATATGGTCACGGCAACAATAGTATGATCTCTGCAATAAAAGTATGGTCGTCGCAACCATAGTATTGATTTTTGAATTTTAATTTGACAATAGTATGATTGCGGCAATATTAATATTCTTGAAATGTAACAATAGTATTGTTGCCAAATTTAAAAATGAAAATATGTTTGTATCAACAATATAAATATGGTTGGTGGAACAAAAGTATTGTTTTCATGGCTTTTATGATTACGGCAATCATACCGGCAAAATTATACTTTTTTTAATTTGACAATGTTATTTTTACGAATCTTACGCAATAATAGTAAAAATAATTAAATTTTTTCCAAACAATCTACGAATTAGTATAACTGAAATATTTTGGATAAATATTTTTTTACTGTTTAATAAATCACTCCTATTATTAAATAACTTAATTAATAAAATTCTCTATTGTTAAATAACAACTTGGCCCAATCCGTACAAAAAATGTTGGGGATCATAGTATGATTGTGTGTAAGTCATACTATGGTTGTGAGGATCATACTATAGTTGTACGTTAAACATACTATGGTTATGAGGATCATAATATGGTTGTGGGGATCATAGTATGGCTGAATGTGAATAATAATATGGTTGTGGGGATCATAGTATGATTGTGTGTGAATAATTCTATTCTTGTGAGGACCATAATATTGTTATGGGGATCATAGTATGGTTGTGTGTGAACCATAGTATTGTTGTGATTGATCATAATATTGTTATGCCACAACCATATAACCAACAATAGTATGATGCTCTTCGAATATTGTTACCCCAACCATACTTTTTTTCTGCGTGCACCTTTAGACATTTTGCTTTGGGGTTACGTAAAGTCCAAAGTCTATGCTGACAAACCAGCTACGATTCAGGTTTTGGAAGCCAACATTACGCGTGTCATTAAAGCCATACCGGTCGAAATGCTCGAACGAGTCATCCAAAATTGGACCCTCAGAATGGACACTTTGGGGCGTAGTTGCGGCCAACATTTGATGGAAATTATATTCAAAAAATAAATGCCATAAAATGTCCTTTCAAATTACCAATAAAGACTCCATACTGGATTTGAATTTTTATATTTTTTTTGTTCTGAAAAAATACCTCTAGATGGATCACCCTATATATTCCGAAAGCATGGAGGCAGTTTTAAGTGGTCTCTAACCACAAAGCGGGAAAAATAAACCACTTCACGACGAAGAATTACAACCACGTGTATCATTCCAGCTGCCAACCATAAACAACTTGACAACAGCTGATTTGATTGGTGATAAATTGTGACACTGTTGCCAGATTGTAAAACCTAAATGCAGTTTAAGTGCAGTTTCATTTTGTGCATTTACTTCAGAGTTAATGCAGTTTGGGAGAAGTTAATGCACGAGTTAGTTTGCAATGCGTCTGTCTGGGGTGTAGTTCTATCATCGTTTCTTCTGAAAACCTTCGAAAGACTGTTGCACCTTCACGTAATACCCATAACTTCTAACACCCAACAATTTCAGTGGGGCACAACACGCATATTTCAAAGGCTGGTCAGTGGAAACAGCTCTCCACGAAGTGGTAAACATCGTAGAAGACTCTCTACACCACAAGGAATACACAATGGCAGCCTTTCTGGACGTCGAGGGCGCCTTCAACAACGTGAAAATAAACTCGATTCTTAAAGCTCTGAACCGCATAAGGGTACAAACCCAGCAATAATTATATTGACGGGCAACATGCTAAGGGGCAGAATCATAAACTCTGCCCCTTAGCATGGAGAAGAAGCTGTGATGAAAAGTGTAAAGAGGGAAACGCCGTCAGGAGGAGTCATATCACCATAACTATGAATTCAAATAATAAACGAAATCCTTCATGATCTCCACAAAGAAGGCACTAAACTGAGAGCGAATGTCGACGAGGTGATGCTGCTGGTCCGAGGCAAATTTCTGGCAACGATTAATAAGATTATGGAAGTGACACTGAGAAAACTGTAACGCTGGGCGAATGACAACGGACACTTGGCGGCAATCCAAGTAAGACAGAGGAAATATAGGTACAAAATCCAGAACTTTGAAACTCCAAAACTAAACGGGAAAACGCTGCAACTATAGAAAGGAGCAGAAAACCTGACTGTAATCTAAGAGTCCAAACGTTCCTGGAAGCGAAATGTGGAGGAGCGAAGAAAGAGGCATATTTGTGCCTTTAACATTTGCAGAAGGATGTTCGGCAGAAAGTAGGCTATTTAACCAAGGATGATATACTGAATGTTCACTGCAATCATTAGACCAATTCTAGCATATTCAGCAATGGTATAGTGTACTGCAGTCGAAAGGAAGACAAACCTCAATAACCTCACCAAAATCCGGTTGCTGAGCTTAACAAAAAATAATTAAAATAAAACAAGCAAAAAAATTAAAGTCGGGCGTGGCCGGCTATGATATACACTACACCACAATAATATTTCGAGGGTTAAGCACCTCTGCCTGGAGCTTGAGCAAGGCCGGACTCAAAGTGTTATAGTTAACATTTTGCCGCTCATAACGAATTATACAAAAATTAGATCGTGATATCGTCAAATTTGTGGCTTCTAAAGCTGCAGGACCACAAATCGGGAGGCAGCTTTGTATAGGTGCTATTCGAAAACACGGATCGATATGGTCTAATGTTACAGGACATGGTGTTGGTCGCTCGTAACGCTAAATACGAAATTTGGTAGCAATCGGATGTAAAATGAGGCTTCTAAAGCTGCAGCTTCTAAAATCTGGAAGCACCTTTGTGTGGGAGTTATAGGAAAATATGGACCTGTGTGGTCCAGTTTGAGCTTCAACGAGAGTAATTTGTGGCTTCAAGAGCTGCAAGACTTTATACCTTTATGTGGGACCTATTCGAAAACATGGACTGATATTGTCCAATTTTTCCAGAGATCCACACCACAGGCGGTGCTGAAAGCCATACTAGACATTTAACCCATAGACAGCTTCATGAAGAGTTTAGCAGCAGGGGCCGCCCTACGTTTGAGAGAATCTGATATGTTGAAACACAAGACGCAAGGACATGTCGCGATACTGTGATTACCAGGTAGGATTGACTGGCTTGATGAAGAGTCAGACTATCTGACCAAAAGAAACCCTTTAAGGTGGATTTTACAACGAGAAAAGACTAGGCGTCGAACGCTGTAATTTCAGGAAATGAAATCTCAATCTTCATGGATGATTCGAAAATGGAAGCAGGTAGGGTATCAGGGGTTTACTTGGAATTCCTCAACCTCAAAATATTTCACTAAAACCGAGGTCGATCCAATAAAACCCTTTAGGACGGATTTTACAACGAGAGAAGACTGGGCATCGAAAGCTGTTATATCAACAACAAAAAACGCAATCTTTACGGTTTATTCTAAAATGGAAGCTGGTACGGGATAAAGGGTTTACTCGGAGTCCCTCAACCTAAAAATATAACAACGTCTACCAGACAAATGCACGGTAGTAGTCTCTTTCAGGCAGAGATTTTTGCAAACAAGATTCTGGAGCTTATCATTCCTCTGTCAAATATCCGAGTATGTGTGGACAGCATGGCCGCCATAAAGGCGCTGGACTGTATGACTGGACTAAGTAGTCAATTCCACGCCAGCCGGTTCTAGGGACCGGATTGACCTACAGAGCGGTTCTTCGGCCAAGGGCTGTCACCCCGGTACGTAGGTGTCGCTACTACAACAACTGGACTGAGTGAAATCAAAATGTGGTAAGAGATGCATTAAAAAACTCATACGAATCCGGAGACACAACACTACCGGGTCAAAGCTATACACCGGGCAATGATATAGCAGACTAATGACCCAGGAAGGGCTCAGGAGCAGTGCACATACACATTCCGCTCGTCGAACAAATGAAATCAAACGAGGAAGTGGCGGTTTTGGAAGCAAGGTCAAGGTGGAACTTGATTCACAACAGCTGAATAAAGCGGTCTCTCTGGTCGAACAATCCGGCAAAGGACAGGGGAATCGCTTAGAATACGATCGATGTCAACCGCCATAGGAGTCCTTACGGGGCACTGCTTAATCGGGACTTTGGCAAGGCGTATAGAAATCCTGTGCAGAGGCATTGTTTAAATTTGAATCGGCTGCAAAAAAAGTACTGATAATTTTTTCAAATTTCCGATTTTATTGGAAAAGTTGAACTTTGTCATTTAAAATTGGAACACGATATCTTTTATATGCATACCGCAACTGACTCTGCAGTACCTCATCCGATCAACACAATTTTTCAGTAAATTTTTGATTGTTTCAGGTCGAATCTGTTTAATGGCAATTTCGATTTCATGTTTTAACGCTTCAATTATCTCAAGATGCTTTGCGTAACATGTATCCTTAACGGCTCTCCACAGAAAATGATCCAAAGGGCTCAAATCGCAGCTCCGAGGCGGCCAATTGTCATCTCGATTTCGGCTAGTTATTTATTTTTAATAACAGTGCGTAAAATATTGTCGGTGGCGTTGGCTGTGTGATATGTGGCCCCGTGCCACATACCGTTCATGACATTCTCAAGCCCACAATCCACAGCAAACAGTGACTCGTGGTGGATGCATTGGCTTCTCAATAATCACGTGTGGGTTCTCTGAACCTTATATGTGGCAAGTTTGCTTACAGACCATAGCCACCGAGATGAAAATGAGCTTCATCTGAAAACGCGATTTCCCATCTCCTGTCAGACAATCTTCAGCCCATTGGTCGAAGCGAAAACGCTTCGGATGGTGTTTCAACCTATCCAATAAAACCAATAAATTGACAGAAATTATCTGAGTACTTTTTTACAGCCGATTTAAATTTTAAATTACCCACCCTATTAAAGTTGCCAGGACGCAAAGAAAGCGGGGTCACTGGAGCATTTGCTGTGCACATACGCGGATCTTCAAAAATAGAGACTCATTTCTCTAGGCAGTAGATACTTTGTTGACATCGAGGGCGGTTCGGAAACTTCTTAGCCTAGCACAAAAAGCGCGGTATAAACAGAAAGTTAAGTGTTTTGGAAACTTCCATCTCTGCTATGAACACATGTTAAATTTTGTTTCGATCTGGAAACTCCTTCATATAGAAACAGGTGTTCACAAAAGACGCATCCGCGATATTTTTACAATGGAAAAATTAGAAATGCGTGGTGTCATTAAATATTTACATAAAAAAGGTTTATCGGGACAAGAAAGTGCTCCTTCATATGCAAGAGTAAAAAATTGGGTTGCTGAATTTAAACGTGGTCGTACAAGCATTGAAGATGAACCACGTAGTGGACGTCCAAAAACAGCAACAACAAGAAAAATTGTAGCCAAAGTGCATGATATGGTGTTAAATGATCGACGAATAAAAGTGCGTGAAATAGCTAATATTATGGGCATCTCAAATGATCGAGTCCATTTAATTTTGCATGAAGAACTACAGATGAAAAAGCTTTCTGCAAGATGGGTGCCGCACTTGTTAACAGTCGACCAAAAACGCATAAGAATGAACATTTCTCAAGCTTGTTTGGATCGTTTTCAGCGAAATAAAATGGATTTTAAGCGTCGTTTTATAACTGTTGATGAGACATGGATCCACCACTATACTCCAGAGACAAAAGAACAATCCAAACAATGGACTGAAGCTGGAGGAAGTGCCCCAAAGAAGGCAAAAACAATTCAATCGGCTGGTAAGGTTATGGCAACGGTTTTTTGGGACTTCAAAGGTATTTTATTGATTGACTATCTGCAAAAGGGTAAAACAATAAATTCAGAGTACTATTGCAACCTTTTAGATCAATTAAATGTACAAATTCGAGAAAAACGTCCTGGCTTACAACACAAAAAAATAATTTTTCATCAAGACAACGCACCAGCGCACAAGAGTGTTTTAACAATGGCTAAAATCAACGAATTAAAGTACGAGTTGTTTGACCACCCACCTTATTCTCCTGATTTAGCTCCCAGTGACTTTTACCTGTTCCCAAATCTAAAAAAATTCTTTGCTGGCAAGCGTTTTACCTATTTTGAAGACCTTGAGGAAAACTATTTTAATCAAGGGATAGAATTGCTAGATAGGCATTGGACTAAGTGTATTGAAGTTTCAGGAGATTATATTGAAAAATAAAAATATTTTTGAAAAACTAACTATTCTCTTTCATTGATAGGCTAAGAACTTTCCGAACCGCCCTCGAAGTTGACAAGCGAATGTACCTCTTAAATTACTCTTAAAATTTGTTGAACGGTCCGGCTGATTCCGAACTATTCGAACCAGTTGATAAACTATTATAGATAACAAAATAAACCTGGATAACTGTCACACATCTCTCTTATTAATTTACAACCACTCTACTTTCTAGAACTCTTCCTTTTAGGCCACCTAGTGAACTCGTCAGTTCTTCCTGGCGAGCTACCCTTTAACCTTACATATATATATATATATATATATATATATATATATATATATATATATATATATATATATATATATATATATATATATATATATATATATATATATATATATATATATATATATATATATATATATATATATATATATATATATACTCAATATATTGGCCGCAACTACGCCTCAGGGTTTCCATTCTAAGGGTCCAATATTGGATGACTCGTTCGAGCATTTCGACCGGTATGGCTTTAATGACACGCGTTATGTTGGCTTCCAAAACCTGAATCGTAGCTGTCTAAAGGTGTGATATCACTCGATCTAGCCTGCCAACTCACCTGTCTAAAACGTGAAATCAGCTGCTTTTTGAAATGGCCTCTCAATAGATCCATTGTATGGCAAGTGACAACGTCCAGTTGAAACCAAGTGTCGTCAAGATTACGGGCTTCAATGTCAGGTAGCATAAGGAACTATATCATGGCGCGATAGCGAGCACCATTTACGGTTACGTGCCGGCTATATATAGCCTATAAATAGCATCAAACCGTGGTTTTCTCTGGGTATAATGGCACCTCATGAACCTCTTCTTGTTGCTCTTCAGCCCAAATGAGGCAATTTTGTTTATTGACTTTCCCGTTGAGCTAGAAATGGGGCTCATCATTGAACAAAGTTTTGGTCGAACACACCGGATCTTTCCGTTTCTCACCAAACGCTCATTTCCATAATACAGTTGCCAATATTTGAAGGTAATTATTTTCACAAAATTAATGCCATAAAAAATCCTTTCAAACTACCAATAAAGATTCCACACTTCATTTGAATTTTTATATTATTTTTTTGTTCTGAAAAATACCTCCAGATGGATCACCCTGTAGTTAATTGGTATTGTTAGATCAAATTTCTTTCAGTAGATGGTGTTTAGTTTGCGGGAATAGACTTTGTCACAGCTAAATATAATTTGTCAATGTCAGATTGTAAAAACAAACACGTGAGAGTTTGAAAATGATTTCATTCACGTTTTCTACCCTCAAGTGACAATGATTCACTTAACCTGGTATTTAACAAAACCACACATTGCCCCGAGAGTATATCTCTGTTATGCAGTTTAGGGGATATAAGGATAAGAATTTCCATAGATAACAAGTTATATACGTTTTCCCATCTGATGGCATAGGCTTCAGTAAACCTAGCGTTTGGCAAGGCACCCTTAGTAACTAAATTGGTAAGATATAGGTAAGACACCTATATCGCCAATTGAACACGCTAGAGATGTTAACGGGCTTTCTGCGGTCACAGCTATAGCTACATATCTGAGCTCTGATTCTAAGAAGACGGCTATATATTGTGTGCAAGCGTCGCAGCGCTAGCAATAGTGAATGAAAAAATATGTCGACTGCACACAAAGAAGAGATTTGTTTCCACAACCGAATTTTGTTGCCAACCGAATGTTGATTGGGTACACAGCAATTTTCAGTGAGGGAACCACACTTTCAGTTGAAGAAAACAAGTATCGGAAATCCTAACAGATAAATATGATTATGGGAACTGTTGTTGTTAGAGATTGTTGGTAAAAGGCTTTTTGAAAAAATTTAATATTTTACCGCCTTGCAATGGGTTAACTGATCAGTAAAATAAATACGCCTTTGGCTAGATGTTTTGACAAGCATTGCAACGTGCTCCAATCTGAAAAGATTTAATTTAGGTATAAGACAATATTTATTGTCAAGCTTTGGGTAGCCGTAAAACGGAGAAAATGGGTCGCCTCCAAAAAAAAACTTGGTTGTTGTTTTAAATAATAAGGAAATGCGAAAATTTTGATCAGTCTGAGTTATGTCGCTAAATTACTTATAAAGTTAAGCATGTCTGTTTCTATATTCTGAAAAATATTTTTTTCTAGTTCGTTTATTTATGCGGCAGTATAGTTTGGAAGCATTAACCGTCTAACCCAGGAAACTAAAACTGTCTGAAATATTTATTGTTTTTATAAATTTTTTGTAAACAAAGTTTTTGTTGTGACTATACCCGATAAAATATAATAGATTTTATATTTTGATGTTGGAATAACCATTATTATGTTACAAGAACCAACATAACATGATTTGGTAACTACAAAGAACTAATATGTTGTCACCACCAATTATTGGTACCAAAGTAACATGAATATTACAATTGGTTGATTGCCATAACCGCCAGTTGTCGCAACTAACAGTTAAACTGTATTCGGTTGGTAAAACTGTGTTATTGGTTGTGAATACCGTGATATGGATGTAGCAACCATCATATGATATCTCAAGCCATGTTACCATTGATACTATAGAATGTTGATCATTTCAGCAGAAATTCGGTTTATCCAAACGTATTTCTGTAGTTTAGACCGATTTCCAACTGATTTTTTCTCTGCGTGTGTCTCACGACAATCGTTTATCAACTTAGCACCTACTAACTACAAACAATTGATTATATACTAATACTAAAGGTTCAGAGTTTACAAACATTAAATAATTTGGAAATTGGCCAATAATTTCGAATGTCCCCCCTTTATCCCTGACTTATGAATTGCAGGATTTGATGCGATTTTCGAGCAATCTAAGAATATGCCGGCTTTTAAAGAAAAATGTAAAATGTACTGCAATGAAAGACACACAGAGGCACAACATTTTCAAAGAAAATTTGAAGCAATGCCGTCAGTATCTAAAACTGTAGACTCCTTGAGTTCGAGTAAAACACTACATACGAGGGTCGCTATATATATTTCTGGCCTAGGCAACACTAAGAGTTGCCTGGCGCCATCTGACATTTCCACTGGAATGTTTGACATACTCATAAACGTACTCAGAACGTTTTAACGTACGACCATCATTTGTGTTGTTTACAGTGACTTAAAAAATCAATTTGGCAAAAAAATGGAATTAACTCGTTAATATTTCCGTGCGATCATTTTTCTCAACTTTCGACGGAGATTATCACGACAAGAGTGCATCGTTGAACTTAAATCTTTGTATGGGGAAGAGGCACCATCCTATAGCACTGCGAAAATCTAGTTAAATGAATTCAATTGTGGCTGACGCTCGCTCAAAGACGAAGGTCGTCCAACAACGGCCGTTGTGCCAGAGAACATTGATGCCGTGCGTGACCTCATAATGCAAGATCGTCATGTGACATACCGTGAGATAGTGGCATCCTTGGGCGTTTCTTCCACCAGCATACATTCGATATTGCATGAACACCTGGTCGTAAAAAAGATTTTTTCTCTTTGAATCCCGCACAATTTGACAATCGCTCAAAAAAGGCTCGTGTCGATTAGTGCAAAGAAATTTTGATTAAATACGATCGCGGTGCTTCAAAAGACTTTTATAAGATCGTTACAGTTGACAAATCACGAAAATATGCGTATGAGCCTGAAACAAAACAACAATCGACCGTGTGGGTCTTCTAAGAGCCAAATCCAACGAAAGTTGTTCGTGGAAGAAGCACTTCGAAGCAAATGGTCGCCTGTGTCTACGGCAAAACTCATATGCCGATTGTTCCGATTGAGCAACGTAGGACGGTTAATTCTGAACGGTATACCACAATTTGTTTGCCTGAAATCTTCGAGAAATTCGAAAAACGAACAAGAGAAGACGAATCATTGTGCACCATGACAACGCGAGCTCTCACGCATCGGCTAAAATAAGCGCCTTTTTGACCGGCCAAAACGTCGAATTGACTTTGCAAGAAAAAATGTGTGATCAACGATTTTCGTCGCCAGAAGATGCTGTTGAAGCGTTCAATAACAATGTTTTGGAGGTGTCTCAATCGGAGTGGAAAGTGCTTCGACAATTGGATTGAGCGCATGCAAAAGTGCATAAATCATGCTGGAGAATCCTTTAAAAACAATAAAAACCATTTTTGATGATAAATATTCGCATTTTCATTACTAGGTCAGAAATATATATAGCAGTCCTCGTACTCCACTTTCAGAAAACTGAATATAGCCCATGTCAATAACAGAAGGAACATTACTATATAATAACTTATTATCAATTGTTTGATTGTCGGATTGTTGAAAGTTGTTTCTGAAGGAATTAGATCGCTCGTTTGGTGTATTTGCAAGAAAAAACATAGAATATGGGAAATCCCCACGATTGTTCTTTGCTTTAATGTAAAGCCAAAACGATTTGGGGTTATTACTCGTATTAATTTTACCTACAAATCTCGATATGTATTGTTTATAAAAAAATTACAAAGAAAAGTAAATTCCCTAGAATACTCTTCATGAAGTCTGTTACTCTTTATCTTAAATTCTTAATCTTTTTTAAAGCTGGGGTATGCCAAGACAATTTATAACTATTTGGCTTAAGACGGGAACATTGGAAAAAATAATATCTCTGATTGTCTTAAAAAAAAAAATAATAACATTTATGCTGAAATTTATCCTTAAAAATATGCATCCAATCAATTCCTTCCAGAAGGTTCGGATAGTTGGTATGTGGGACCGATACTGAAGTTCCAATTACTAAAAATTACCACCAAAATAATACTCGAGGTGGATGTAAACTCAATCATTCGGTTGGTAATGAAATTCGGTTGTGGCAGCGAATCTGTTCTCTGTGTGTTGGTGAAGTGTAAGAGTAAGACGTTTTCTTACAAATAACTAAATGTTTTTACTTCAAACAAGTAAAAACGTCGTGAATTTCGGTCAGGCTAAACCTTATATACCCTACACCGTCCGACCATCTAAGCTACTAAATAGCAAAATATATTTGGGTTCATTCGCCCCATCCGTTAGTCCTTAATCTTAGGCAAAACTTCAAAATAAGTCTATATTTGGATTTGAAGTAAAATTTCTTTCATTTGAGCACCCGCATTTCTATATTGACGATTCATCGTTTTGAATATGTGGCACGTTTTTTGGGCTACATGAGCCAAAACTTCCAGGAACTACAGTCCGTAAAAAAGATTTGTTCTCGTTGGATCCCGCACAATCGTCCGTTTTGAATATGTGGCACGTTTTTTGGACCACATTAGCCAAAACTTCCAAGAACTATAGTCTTTTTTGAGGTATTTAGTGGGTCCTGACTAACGGTTATCTTTTTAAACCATTTGTCGTCCACAAAAAATTACAATTTGCCTACCGAGGTACCTTTTGTTCCTTTTAGGGAATCTTTTTCCCTAGGCCGATTTCGCCCATTTACAACCCAAACTGTTTATGACCAAAAGCCGTCTTCATGAAAAATCTGAGGACCCTAAGTTGATTCTGAAAATGTTACGACGTAAACATAAGGTATATAATAATATGTATACCTTATGGGGTCTCCGATTAATATTTCGTAGTGTTTCAAACGGAATGACAAATTTAATATACCATCCACCCTTCGGCTAAGGGTATAAAGTTAGTAAATCTATAGAATAAATTCTTTTAGAAATTTTTTGCTGGTCTTTACATCAGATAAGTTGCATTTACATTATACCCGTATACATACATACTCGAACATACATTGAACCCGTCCGTATATACCCTTTGCCAGTGTAAAATGAGTTATTCGTCCCTTCCTAGGATGAGCATAAAAATGACACATTGTATGTGGTTTATGTCTGCCATTTGTACTCACTTTGGGCATCTTCTTCCAAAAGATGAAATTATTTTAACTACCACAGGTGCTTTTAAGTAGATAATTCTGAAAGAAAACACACACATCACGACCGGCTTGAATGCATTACAGAACGGGAACGGAGGAGTGAGTGTATGGCCAGCTTGGTTTCCTGTGTTAGTCGGATGCATGGATTACAGTGAAATGTTGTTTTAATTTTTAGGGAAATTTGTAACACTTGGCGACCGGGCTGTTCAAAGTTTGTTGCCAGCAGTATGAGGTGCTTAACTATATTTAATATTTGAAAATAGGAAGTTTACGAAAGTAAAATTATCACCCGGAACAATTATAAGAATGAAAAACATCGTTAAGCTCGGCCAAGCCGAACCTTCGATGCCCGCCACAGTGAATTTATTTGGTCCCTTTTTAGGACCCTAGAACTCATTAGACCGACCCAATCATCTTTGGGTTCGTGGCAAATCATCAGTCCATATTGACTTTGGTTCGATCGTTTTGATTCTTTGGTCCGTTTATTTTTGGGCCACATGAGCCAAAACGTCCAGCAAATATGCCCTTTTTTGATTTTCCTAAGTGCTTATTACTAACTGTCCCCATTTAAACCATTGTTCGGTCACAAAAAAATATTTGTTGAGCGAAAATTACTTAAAAAAAGTGGCCTATATTTCGAGGTACCTTTAGTACCTTGAGGGAACCTTTTCCTTCCTGCGTCGAGTTTGCCCATTCCAAACCGTCAATATGCAAAATTTCAGGGTCCTAGGTTAGTTCGTTTGACCACTGTCGTACTTTCGACAGACACACGGATCGTCTTAGAAATTTACGACGATTACACTTCTAAGATGATCCGGGTTCTCCAATCTAAATTTTCGCGTGTCGCAAACGGAATGACAAAGTTAATATTAGGGATGTCGATCGATGAATCGTGATTCCCGAAATTGCAGGATATTTCGGTAATAGAAAACCCCGAATCCCTGGATTTTTTCAAATAAACCTCGTCGAAAACCGTAATTTTTAATATAAAGAAATTTATATGTCTAGCTCGTTTGTTTATTTCGGTCTTCTGCTTTAACACATTGAAAATGGATCGAGCCTCTTGCATCTACATTTAATTAACAGACAAGTTTTTTTACAAAGTGGCATTGAATTTTGTGGCAAATCACAAAGTGCAGGAAATGCTTTTTGGTTTAAACGCCCACATATACATAAAAGGCTTCAAAAATATTAATAAAATATTAAAAATATTAATTGTGTTCCTCCCCATGGTTAAACTTGTCAAGCACTAAAACAAAGTAATGCCAAATTAGGTTGGGCAAAAAACACAATTGACTCGTGCAATATGGTTGAACCACCCTTAATATAAGTTATACTTAATTTAATTTAATTGATTTTATATTTTATCCCCTTAAAATTGTTTCAGATTATGTTGTGTTAAATTAGGACAAGGGGGCGTGGCACCGTCTATACAACCCTGAGCCAAGGAACCCTGTATCTTATGAACTGTTAGAAATATATTGATGATATTTGGAACAATGGCTTGATCGTTATAAAATTGTAACAGAATGAAATTAACGACTAGCAAATTTTTATACTTAGTAGGGACATAAATACTGTTACACACGTTTTATGCTGTAAAATAAAAAGTACTGAATGTTTTGGACCAAATATTTTTTAATATATTTATTGATGTATATTGTATCCAAGAAGAATCTACTTATTCGAAATGTCCGCCTATTGCCTTTAAGTCGCACTGGCCAATCGTCAATAGCTGCACGTCCATTGGAAAATTGGCCACAGCTCGAACCAAAGCAGTCTTAAGAGATCCAATGTTGGGGTATCTTTTGTGACAAACCTTGTCCTCTAAAACCGTCCACAATTTGTAATCCAATGGCTTCAAATCTAGACTGCCTGAGGGCCATTCTTCAGAGGAAATGAACGCTGGCAAATTGTTTCGAAGCCAGGGCTGGCACGTTTTAGCCTTATGGGCCAGCGCAGAATCCTGCTGGAAAGTCCAAGGCTAATTTTGGAACAGGGAATTGTTAAGAGGCTTCACAGCAGCTTTCAAAGCGGTTTCTTGGTAAACTTTGGCCAATGTTTTGACTCCTTGTTCGCAGAAATGCAGGTTAGTGACCCCATCGTAAGAGACACCCCACCAAACCATGACTGAAGCTGGGTGATGACCCTTTTCCACCCTTGGGATCAGTTCAGATGCTTCCTTAGATGACCACGCATACACTATCATTTTGCTTGTTAAATTTTTCCTGAACGGTAAACATTTTTTTATCGGTGAACAAAATTTTTTGTGCAAGTTATCAGCGTGCTTCACCAAAAGACGTGTGCATTTTTCAATCCTATTTATTTAAAGCTGCAGTCAATTAATGTCCGGTACTTCGTTTGAAAGCCCCAAGTCCCCAAGTCTTTTTTAATGATTCGACTCATGGACTTTTACGTGATATTCATCTCACGGGCCATGATTTTCTGTTTTCGGAGCGGATTTCTGTGAATTCTTGATTTAACGGCTTTAATGACATGCGGTGTTCGAACAGAGCGTGGGCGGCCCGACCGGTGGCGGTCTTTTACAGTCTCCAGTCTCCTCAAACAGTTTTATGCATCGGTAGACGAACATGCGGCTAATCCCTAGTGGCCGGAGCACTTTGAAAATATCGCCTTTTTCATTTCACACTTGAAAACGCTATTACAGCGTTACGGCTCTCATTATCTGACCACTCCATGATGAAAGTTGAAACAATTTTAAAATCCCGTTACAGACTAACGCTATTGAGGTTAGCTTTCAAAACCCATATGACATTAACGGGGTATTTTCAGTTCTACTATTGAATGGGTGTGTAACAGTATTTACGAGGGCGACCACAAAACTAACTCGCCTGGCACATTTTCTGTTTTACTAGCAACTTTTTGTTTTTGTTTTTTAAAAGCAATTTTTTATAAGCCATCTGTCAAAATTTCCGAAATATTTAATGATTATTTTCTTTGTTACAGGTGATTGAAGTAAACAAGTTTTATAAGAGTTTCGTGCGGTAATTAAACACTTTTATATGAAAGGCTATACGCCACAATTAATATAAGATGAATTGGATTCTGTTCATGGTGATAATGCACCATCATACTCCACCCTGAAATCCTGGGTTCAACAATTTAAAATGGGTCGTTCAAGTACGGAAGATAAACAACGCTCTGGAAGACCGAAAACTGCTACTTCTATTGAAAACATTAGACAAATATTTAATGAAGTGACTAAAGATAGACGAATAAAGCTCAGAGAACTTGCTGATATTGTTAAAATACACGAAAACCAAGTTTGGAGTATTTTACATGATGAACTCCACATGAAAAAGCTATCCGCAAGATGGGTGCCGCGTTTGTTGACTTTGTCCCAAAAAATCGTCCGTTGGACCAATTCCGAGGAGCTTTTAGCGATTTATCAGCGTAATCCAATAGAGTTCTTGCGCCGATTCATAACTATTGATGAAACATGGATCCATCACTACATCCCAGAATGCAAAGAACAGTCAAAACAATGAAGCTGGTAAAAGTGGTCCCAAGAAGGCGAAAACTGTTAAGTCAGCAGGAAAAGTAATGGCCACAGTATTTTGGGATGCAAGAGTTATAATATTTATTGATTATCTTGAGAAAGGAAAAACTATAAATAGTGAATATTATTGTGCATTATTGGATCGGTTGAGTGAAGAAATCAAGATAAAACGACCGCATTTAGAAGAAAAAAAAGTTCTTTTTCATCAATATAATGCTCCTTCAACAAAAAACGGCCGAATTACGATTTGAAATTGCTCCGCATCCACCATATAGTCCAGATTTAGCTCCTTCTGATTATTTCTTGTTTCCAAATTTAAAAAAAAATTTCTCGGTGGCAAAAAATTTTCGTCCACTAGCGAGGTTATTGCTGAAACTGAGGCATATTTTGAAGGTCTTGAAAAATCTTATTTTTCGGATGGAATTAAAAAACTTGAAAAACGTTTGATGAAGTGTATTGAGTTGGAAGAAGAGATTATGTTGAAAAATAAATAATAATAATTCCAAAAAAAACGGTTATTTTTATGTTAGGCCAGTTACTTTTGCGGCCGCCCTCGTATGTTACTACTAAGTAGACCATTGTATGTTAAACATGGATAAAGGAACGTGGTTCCGCTCATTCAACTTTGAATATTCATATCTCTGGAACTTATATCGGTCAGACGATAGTAGTAGTTGGTATGTATGAAAAGAGGACGGTGCCACGCCACCTTGAACAAAAGTTCATATTAGACCGGAATCCATAATACAGGGTATAAAAGCTTCGGCCCGGGCGAACTAAAATTGTCCATCTGTTATTTCTTTTTATCTTACAAGATGGATTTTTAGTAGGGGAAAATCCCTCTACAACAATCCTAAACTCTAAATTTATTTTTAATAAATTCTTAGAAAATTTTTTATAGAAACTGTCTATCGTTTTCCTTAATTCCAACCGGGTGCCTTCGTTTGGCCATACCTTAGATGTACCCCGCACCAAAAGAACTCACTGATGGGTACACATTCTCATCTTCAACGTAGCTACTCCACGTTGTAAAAGTAGTTTCTCGTCTCGTCTGGTACTAAACATCATGTAAATTTATCGCCTGATGTAATTTGTACCGAGTCCTTTTGCTGCTGCCCAAAGTATACCAGCACATTTTTGCTCGATTCTTTTTCGGGCACACCCGAAAGGGGATACTTTTTGCTAGTGTTAATAAGTGGTTTTTGAGGCTGAATCAGAAACCTACTCAGACGAGTGTATGGCCCGAGCTTTTATTATGATGGTAGGTGTTTTCTTTATTGTATAATTTATGAAGGACAAAACATTTTTCATTAAAAGTTGCCGGGATGGGACAGAGCAGAGCACAAGCCGTTGCTGGTTGGGCAGCAGGAGCAAACTGCAGGTTTAGATAATAAAAATTAATGTGTTAAGGCCAACAGCCTTGGTGAGGAATTGAGTTAATGATTTATGGCAAGGCAGACGTGTTGGACAAAATAAAAAGGATGAAAACGTTTTAATTTCGTTATCATTTGCATTTAAGTTTTTGGGTTGTCGTCTTTGGGTGGGGGTCTGGGAGATGTAGCTTCAATTATTTTAATTGAAACAGAAGTTTTACAAAAGAGGAGTTGAGAGGTTTTTTGCCTTAATTCTGATTACAATTTTTTTTCATTTGATTATTATTTGTCAGTGATGTGTGACTCTAAATCAACGAGCTAGTTAAAATTCCATTCTACCCAAAATCTGTCACAGCGCCTTTTCTTAACTAAATTGTTAAAATAAGACACAAAGTTAAAGTTGAAATACATTTTAGGATTGCATTACAAAAATATATAGTCAAATTTATTTACTTATTTTTTGATTTCTTTTGCACATTTTGGATTTTTTGTCGGGATTTTAGTTTGTCAAATTTGAGAATAGTTTTTGCTTATTGACTACATACGAGGGTTGCTATACATATTGTTGGCACTTAGTGTTGCCTAGCGCCATCTGACATTGGAAAGTTTGACCTTTTTAGCATAAACGTACTCAGAATGTTTTGACGTACGACCATCTTTTGTGTTGTTTACAGTGACCTGAAAAAATCAATTTGGCAAAAAATACAATTTTCGACGTGGATTATCACGACAAGAGTGCATCGATGAAGTTAAATCTTTGTATAGAGATGAACCACCATCCTATAGTACTGTGAAAAACTAGTTTTATAAATTCAATCATGGCCGACGGTCGCTCAAAGACGAAGGTCGTCCAAAAACGGCTGTTGTGCCAGAGAACATTGATGCCGTGAGTGAACTGATAATGCAAGATCGTCAAGATCGGTCATATCTTCCACCAGCATACATTCGATATTGCATGCACCTGCACAATTTGACAATCGCTCAGATAATTGGAGCAAAGAAATTTTGAAAAAATGCGATCTCGATGCTTTAAAAAACGTTCATAAGATCGTCACAGGTGACGAATCATGGATCTATGCGTTAAGAGCGAAACAAAACAACAATCGACCGTGTGGGTCTTCGCCAAAATCCAACGAAAGTTGTTAGTAAAAAAAGCACATCAAGACAAATGTTCGCCAGTTTCTTCAACAAAACTAGTCATGTGGCGACTGTTCCGCTTGAGCAACGAAGGATGGTCAATTCTGAGAGGTAAACCACAATTTGTTTTCCTGAAGTCTTCGGAGAAATTCGAAAAACGAACAAGAGAAGACGAATCATTGTGCACCATGACAATGCGAGCTCTCATACATCGGCTCAAGCCAACGCCTTTTTGACCGGCCAAAACGTCGAAAAACAATAAAACCATTTTTGATGATAAATATTCGCATTTTCATTATTAGGCCAGAAATATAGGGTGGTCCATCTAGAGGTATTTTTTTCAAAAAAAAAAAATACTAAAATACAAATCAAGTGTGGAATCTTTTTTCTCTATACGAAGGACATTTTTTGACATATATTTTTTGAATAGAATTTCCTACAAATGTTGGACGTAACTTCGCCTCAGGGATTCCATTCTGAGGGTCCAATTTTGGATGACTCATTTGGGCATTTCGACCAGTATGGCGTGAATGACACGCGTGATGTTGACTTCCAAGACCTGAATCATAGCTGGTTTGTCAGCATAGACTTTGGATTTTCCGTAGCTTCAAAGAAAAAAGTCTAAAGGTGCGATATCATACGATCTAGGCGGCCATTTCACCGGTCCAAAATGTTATATTAGCTGCTCTTCGAAATTAGAGCAATAGCGAACACCATTGAAAGTTACGTTCCGGCCATCATAATTTTTGGAAAAATATGTACCGATTATTCAACCAGCCCATAAACCGTGGTTTTCTCTGGATATAATAGCACCTCTTAAACCTCTTCTGGTTGCTCTTCAGCCCAAATGCTGATTCCACACTTGATTTGAATTTTAGTATTTTTTTTATTTTGAAAAAAAAATACCTCTAGATGGATCACCCTATATATGAATAGCAGGCCTCGTACTTTTATTGACATTTTGGCCTAACAACTATTTATTTAATCTTTTTATAAAAAAAAATCACTTTTTTTGCAAAATTAAATTTTTCTCCTTTTTTTTAAAAAAGTGTAAATTTTTTAAAAAAAAACCACTTAAAAATAAATCGTATACTAAGAAACTAGACAAATTAACATTTCCAGCGGTATGTAACATGCCTAACTAAAATGTGATATCCTCGATAATACTTTATACTTATTCACACAATATGTCCACCTCAGGAATAAAAACACTGTTTTATATAGAAATGTTGAAACATTAATTTTTAAATACCCTTATTAGTACATACTAAAAGAAGTTAAAGGCAAAAATTATGTAAAAAAGGTAAAAATGAGCATTTGGTTAACCCCTATATGTACTTATACTTTTTTTATTTTAATTATGTAACATGCAGTTAACCCTTACTAAGCCCTTCTTCACCCCAACAACAGATTTAGACTCATTTATTAAAATATTGTCATACTGAAGACATTCGGAAATCAGTTTTTCAGAAACAGTGTAAATAACACACGACTAAAGAGTAATGTTTAAACGTGTGTTATTTACATACGAGGGCGACCGCAAAAGTAACTGGCCTAACATTAAAAGAGCCGTTTTTTGGAATTATTATCATTTATTTTTCAACATAATCTTCTTTCAACTCAATACACTTCATCAAACGTTTTTCAAATTTTTAAATCCATCCGAAAAATAAGATTTTTCAAGGCCTTCAAAATATGCCTCAGTTTCAGCAATAACCTCGCTATTGGACGAAAATTTTTTGCCACTGAGAAATTTTTTAAATTTGGAAACAAGAAATAATCAGAAGCAGCTAAATCTGGACTATTTTGTGGATGCGGAGCAATTTCAAATCGTAATTCGGCCAGTTTTTGTTGAGTTAAAAATGCAGTGTGTGAAGGAGCATTATCTTGATGAAAAAAAACTTTTTTTTTCTAAATTCGGTCGTTTTATCTTGATTTCTTCACTCAACCGATCCAATAATGCACAATAATATTCACTATTTATAGTTTTTCCTTTCTCAAGATAATCAATAAATATTATACCCCTTGCATCCCAAAATACTGTGGCCATTAATTTTCCTGCTGACTTAACAGTTTTCGCCTTCTTGGGACCACTTTTACCAGCTTCTATCCATTGTTTTGACTGTTCTTTGCATTCTGGGATGTAGTGATGGATCCATGTTTCATCAACAGTTATGAATCGGCGCAAGAACTCTATTGTGGCATATAACCTTTCATATAAAAGTGTTTAATTACCACACGAAACTCTTTATTTTCCATTTTTCAAAAATTATAAAACTTGTTTACTTCAATCGCCTGTAACAAAGAAAGTAATCATTAAATATTTCGGAAATTTTGACAGATGGCTTATAAAAGATTGATTTTAAAAAACAAAAATAAAAGTTGCTAGTAAAACAGAAAATGTGCCAGGCCAGTTAGTTTTGCGGTCGCCTTCGTAAATAATCTTTAAAATGTCTATGGCTGCAAAAAGGGCGAAGCTTGAAAAAGAAATTTCTTTTTCGTTTTGTTTTTATCCCCCCTTCAACAAAAAGAAGCACAGATCATCAGAAACGCGACATATTTCCACGCCTTGTAGAAAAAATTCCCTACTCTGTCAAAACGTTTGCAAATTTGTGGATCATGCAGGAAAGAGTTGAAAGAATTACAGGTTTTGAATAGTAATGAGCCTTGCGTTGAATTTATTCCAAATGAAGACAGAAGTAATTCTAAGAACGATGACAGAACTGTTGATGATGGCAATTCTAACTTTTCAGAAGTTAGAAGTTCAAAGAATGAGTGTCAAAATCGATACCATAAGGATGCAGTAGAAGTTCTTAAACAAATAAAGAGAAATACAAAACGCCACAGGATGGAGCTGAAAAAATTCAACTTATTATGCTTGGAAGAATGGTGTAAAAAATAGTTATGATATGAATGGATCTAATGTCATTAACATTAAGTCTTATTAAATAATTTATTTCATTATTTATTAATTTAATTATTTAGTAATTTAATTGTTATTACAGATAAATAAAAAATATATAATTAAACTTTCCTAAAGATATATATTGAAAAAAACATTGCTTTTGAGTATTTTCTCTGCGGTGGTGAAACTTAACGTCGCTTTAAATTTGTTTAATTTTGTTACAGCCTTCACAAAAATGGCAAATTCTGATTGAGTTTAAGCCGGGTTTAGTTAAGTCAATATGAACCTCCCTATAGTTCTACCAAATCCATTCAATAAAATATATGTATGTACATATTGACATTAAGTAGGATATTAGTGAGCCGTTCTCAGCCAAACTAATCATCCTTTACTTATTTATCTTCGCTTTTTTTTGAAAAAAGTTAAGAAACAAAGTTTTTTGGCTGCAAAAATAATTCGCTCCTTTGAATTTTGCTGGGGTTTACTTGAGTTTTCTGCATGAATTGTAGGCGTTCCCCTTTGGGATTTCTTTGGATGGCAAACTTCTCTTTTCTGCTATTCGCATAATTTAGATGTCAAGAACATGAATGGAAAATTTTGCATAAATAAAAAGATGGGAAAAACAGAATTTCCGCCAAACGCAATAAAGATTCTGTTAACTCGTCGTCGTTGGTGTCGTTTGCAGGGTAATTCTTCTGGAAGTTATGCATGGGTTTCAGCACAAGTTAACTGCCAGCAGAATCATCCTGCTAATGACACAAACGACGGAGTGAAAAAGAAGATAATATAAGTAAGTTTGATCGGAAAAAGGGAAGATTTTTTTTTTACCCAATCTTAAGTCTCCGCTTTTGAAAGAACTTTATATGAGACATTCACGGGCCAATAAGTAGGGTCACTGATAAACTACACACAATTTTCAAAATTTCGAACATATTTGTAATGCTATTTTAAATATGATTGTGGCGGGAAGAGTTTCTAAAAATTATTATATACATTTTAAGACAATATGTTTGGCTCATGGGGCCCCAAAAAGGGTCAAAACGTCCAATAGCCAATAAAATCCCACGACAGCCGTATATATGTACCGGATTATGCCGAAGCAGCAATCTTCACCCATGTGCTAGCACCCCGACAGAACGTGTGCCGCAACAACAACATCAATAGTCCATATGAAATATAAATACTCAAATTAAAATCAATTTTGCTACAAATTAAAATAGGGATTTATTATGAAGGTTTGGTTGAGATCGAAGGGCTTGAAAACTGTACCACTTTAATTAAGGGAGGGTATTAAGCTTTAGCATGGCCAAACTAAAGGCCGCTTTACTTGTGTGACTCGCAAAATAAAAAGGGACCTAAGGTTAAAAACCAGTTTTGTTCAGGAGAGCCATTTTAAAGATTAAGTCCCTTTCTATTTGCGCTTAGAATCGTCGACTTCACTTTCATAAAACGCGCATATCTCTGGGAGGGAACGCTTTTGGGGCATGGGGTCGGTCTCATTCGATGCTCAGATGTTGTCCACATCAAAAAAAGAATAAACAATGAAAATTTATTTTTTACCCTTAGGTCCTTTTCTCTATGCGCTGTCACTTGTGGGGTGCTCATCTGGTATTTCGATTCTTAAAAAATTGTAATGCTACACACACAGACAAAAAATCTGTTGGAAATCACTGGGAACTGCAGAGATTATCTTGCAAGAAAAGAATTTCCGTTCTCACCGTAGAATGTTTTAAATCGTAATAAATATTCAGTTCGACATACCACTAGATGATTAATATGATCAAAGTATTGCCCACACAACCACTAAATCGAGTATACCTATGAAATGCGGAATAATATTTAGTTGCCACAACTAGTGGTTGTGAAAGCTAATTGTTGCAACCAATGATTAGCGTTTATAACAAGAAATTTATAATAACGGGTCCTTTGTTAGTAAAGCTTTTAGGTTCGAATGTGAACTTTAGTGCAAAAAGTATTCATAACTTCAAGCTAATCGGAATAGATTTGTTGACACAACCGAATTTTTTGCCAAACGAATGTTGATGGTTACACATACTAACCATGTTTTCCATCGCTACAACCGAATCTTGATGAGGTAAAAGGTAACTTTAAGTAGTGGGAACTGGCAATATCGGTCGAAGAGACAAATTATCGCCCACCCTGACTTACGACTTACTTACTGATGGTTAAATTAAATGTATTCGGTTATCTGCCCGAAATAAAAAAGTTTTTTTAGCCGGTAATTTTAAAACTTGGTTTTAACTAACGAATATATAAAAGTTTGTATGCAGAAGTGGAACGATTTTATGCATCAAATTGGTAAAGTGGGTCAATAATATTTTATTCAGTTTTAAAATGTTAAAAAAAATTGTAAGATTAAGCTTATGATAAATTATTTAAGTGAAGTAAAGTGGAATTTAAAACTATAAAATTGGCTAATAGGAAAAAAAACCTCAAATGAATGCTTGAAATCTTGGCTACAGATGTAGTAAAAAATATATCTCTTCATATCGGTCATACTCTGCAGTATATTTCAAAAAATCGGATCCAAAAAAAAATATTTGAGATTGCCCCTTTATTGTGTCGATTTAGGTTTTAATTCTGAACAATCCTTGTTCATAGAATTTTATAAAAAAATATTTTTTTTTAAAGGTACGAAGAGAAATAATATATCTTGACAATATTTTGATTTCGTTTTAAATGAAACCCGAAAACGACAAGTTTTAAAAAACATTTATACAATTTCATTAACAAAAGGACATGCCCCAACTGAAATAAATTAGACAAGTTTTTGTAGAATATAAAAATAATCAAACTCCATTTAAGGACTCCCTTTTTTTACTTTTCTTAACTTTTTCGAAAAAAGGACCACTGCATGATAGGATGTCTACGAGGGCGACCGCAAAACTAAATGGCCTGGCACATTTTCTGTTTTACTAGCAACTTTTTTTTTGTTTTGTAAAAGCAATCTTTTATAAGCCATCTGTCAAAATTTCCGAAATGTTTAATGATTATTTTCTTTGTTACAGGTGATTGAAGTAAACAAGTTTTATAATTTTTAAAAAATGGAAAATAAAGAGTTTCGTGCGGTAATTAAACACTTTTATATGAAAGGTTATACGCCACAATTAATCAAAGATGAATTGGATTCTGTTCATGGTGATAATGCACCATCATACTCCACCGTGAAATCCTGGGTTCAACAATTTAAAATGGGTCGTTCAAGTACGGAAGATGAACAACGCTCTGGAAGACCGAAAACTGCTACTACTATTGAAAACATTACAAAAATATTTAATGAAGTGACTAAAGATAGACGAATAAAGCTCAGAGAACTTGCTAATATTGTCAAAATACACGAAAAACAAGTTTGAAGTATTTTACATGATGAACTCCACATGAAAAAGCTATCCGCAAGTTGGGTGCCGCGTTTGTTGACTTTGCCCCAAATAATCGTCCGTTGGACCAATTCCGAGGAGCTTTTAGCGATTTATCAGCGTAATCCAATAGAGTTCTTGCGCCGATTCATAACTGTTGATGAAACATGGATCCATCAATACATCCCAGAATGCAAAGAACAGTCAAAACAATGAATAGAAGCTGGTAAAAGTGGTCCCCAGAAGGCGAAAATTGTTAAGTCAGCAGGAAAAGTAATGGCCACAGTATTTTGGGATGCAAGGGGTATAATATTTATTGATTATCTTGAGAAAGGAAAAACTATAAATAGTGAATATTATTGTGCATTATTGGATCGGTTGAGTAAAGAAATCAAGATAAAACGACCGCATTTGGAAAAAAAAAAGTTCTTTTTCATCAAGATAATGCTCCTTCACACACTGCATTTTTAACTCAACAAAAACTGGCCGAATTACGATTTTAAATTGCTCCGCATTCACCATATAGTCCAGATTTAGCTCCTTCTGATTATTTCTTGTTTCCAAATTTAAAAAAATTCTCGGTGCCAAAAAATGTTCGTCCAATAGCGAGGTTATTGCTGAAACTGAGGCATATTTTGAAGGTCTTGAAAAATCTTATTTTTAGGATGGAATTAAAATACTTGAAAAACGTTTGATGAAGTGTATTGAGTTGGAAGGAGATTATGTTGAAAAATAAATAATAATAATTCCAAAAAAACGGTTCTTTTTATGTTAGGCCAGTTACTTTTGCGGTCGCCCTCGTAAATGTTCTACAACAATAAACTTATAACGATTTTACTTATGTCACTCATCACGAAAATTTGCTAAAACAAGGAATATGTACTACTTTTTACATTATTTCATACGATATAAGGTTGCAAAATAAAAATTTCCCTATTTTTGCAATCTGCGAAAAATTAGAGCCCGTTCATAGTCTTCTCAACCCTTTTTTAAATTAGCTTTTATGAACTAAAAGTGATTTTGTTGCATTCTTGAGTCTAGAAATAGAGATAATTACTTCACTTATAACGGTATTTTATTAAAAAAAAAAAACAGAAAGTCAAGTCAGTTGCCTAAACCACCGTTTTAAAAAACCCGGTTTTCTGAAAACACCGGTTTTTTGGACACTACCCTTTTACGAGACTAAAAAATTAATTAAGCTATCGTTGTTTAGCAGAGCAAGTAAATGTACTACTCGTAAAGGAGTCATCCCGAATTTGCTTATTAATTGTATTTATTAAAATCCCCCACATTTGTGGTGACAGGGTTAATGAAGGAGAACTTTTCCTGCGGCACCAGAATACTTTATTTAATGGCTTACAATAATTAAAGAAAATGATCGATTATTTCTGGTTCTCAGAATTTTGAAAAAATAACCTGTATAATTTAGGATTTAAAGACCTTGATTTCAAGAACAGCAAATGGCTTTTCTACAGAAAATCCTTTCTATGATTTAAGTTTACTATTCCGGCATTGAGAAATCCCCAGCCAAGAGTCACATACAATTTTCAAGTTGTCCAACAAGTCGTTCATCATGATAGTACAATAACTACTATGCTTCTTAAGGTTCGCATCAATCATTCCGGGCGTTATTCTTCCGAAACGAGCGAATAAATACCCCAAAAGATAAACACAAGTGTCAGGAACAATTGGAAATGACATTGACTAGTTCCTTCATTCGTTCTGTGCAGTTTTATCAACTGCTCGGGGTTTTGTGAAATTCTTGACAAACATTGATTTTTCTGCCAGAGCAAAGTTTTGTAAACCGGAAAATGGAAAGGCCATAACATAGCGAAGGAAAACTAAAGTTGAATGAACTCAACATCAAAAACTTAGATGTACAAAAATCACTGTCATCTTGTGCTTGTAATTTTGGTTTAATTAGGCAAGAAACCTACATAGACAGGGAAAGGGTGAAGGAACATTCAGCCATAGGTTATGATTTGGTCTTAAGTTTGTCTAAAGTTATGGCATATATTTAAGGCTAAATGACAAATAGAAAAAATCGTAGCATACCTTTGGGCTGCTGTTGCTTGTGGAAGAGTTCTACCAACTTTACCTTTAATTTATCTTTTTCAATTTGATGGACAATTTAAATAAATATTTATACACCCGATAACTCCAACGAAATGCAAAGTAAGAAAACTCCTTTTTTATTTGTCCTTATGATTACGGCACTGCATTCGTTCCAAAGAGAATCTGTCATAACTGCAAAATTGTATTTTATGCGACGCTAAAGTATCGTAAAAATATCTCCAATGTTTACTTTATGGCTTGGTTAACGTCCCGTAAATGTGCCAAACGGCTCAAATGTCTATTATGTAAACGAAAGATAAAACTTTTGCATAAACCGAGCTATGACCCGTTGAATGTAAGGAAAACGTACAAGACGGCAGACGTTTGGAATTGAAAGCTGTAATTTAGCTGAATAGTTGTGAACCATGGGGTAATAATTTTGTCCCAATCTTAGTATGGGTAAAATCACACCCGTTTAGGCTTAACAGGAATGGGGTTATTTTATTTAGGCGGACATAACTAACGGCGCACAGTGAATCGTACAAGAAAAACAAAAATAAATGAATAACGACCCACCGGGAAAAGAAAGAAACCAGCAAGGCCTTTTAGCAAGCCTTCCCATTACAAATTAACACAAGGTTAAAACGCAGAGCAAGGCCTTCCACGCTCCCTAAAACTGGAAGGGCTCCCAGAATGCCTGCAACAAATGGTATTCTAGAAAGTCTACAAAAAAATTTAAAAAAAAAATTCTGAGACAAATTCTGTTTGACAAATTCATCCGTGGAGAGGTACACAAGAAAGCAGCGCGTTAAGATTGTTGAAGCCTTTTACGAAAGTGGGCGTTCAAATCAAAATGCCTTTCGAGAACTTCGTAATTTTTTGGTCAGCATAATCGAACAAATTTGTCCAAAACGGGTCTGTAGAAAATGTTGAAAATCGTTGTAAAGCCAGATTCATCCACTAAGAGTGGCTATTTTATGCGGTTTATGAGCTGGCGGCTTGTTGGAAGGCCAGATTCATCCACAAAGAGTGGCTGTTTTGTGCGGTTTATGAGCGGGCGGCTTCACCGCGGCAGTTACCGCAAATGATGTTCGCTATCGCGAGATGATACCAGACTTCTTGTGGACAGAACCTGGTGATACGGACCTGTTCGTCAATAAGACAAGAACAATTCAAGAGCTAAAGGATGTGATAATTTGGCACATTAACGACATTGCACCTTCATTTTGTCTCAAAATCATTGAATATATGGACCACCGGATAGAGATATGCGAGCATTTGGCCTATATTTGTTTCACACATAATTGTCATAGATCCTTCTATCATAACAAAAAATTTTAAGATAATTCTCTGAAAACTTTTTGTTTTTTTACAAATAACATCGTGCGTTCCAACAGGACCACCCTTGTTTGTCTTACACTAAATAACCCTTTGGAGCAACCAAAATTGAAAAAAAAATAAACAACTAAACATTGACCCAGCACCATATTTAGTTTTGAAAGTACAGGCAAATGTTTCGAATTTCGTGTCATTCATTTTTTTCATTTGTAGATTTTAGCCTCACGCCCAATTATAATAATCCAATTTAATAGCAGCACTTCTATTATTTTGACAGCAACTGCATGTGTGGGGCTACATGACATAAAGCCATATGGTCTAATTTTACCAGAGCTGCTTACTGGAAACTTATAAAGCTGTATGCTTTATTTCAGCTGAATAGTATTTAATTTAAACCTTCTATAGCAACAAGTCCTTGAATCGAGATGTCCCCTTGTATGGGTGATACGAGTATATTAAATATAAACCAATATGGTCGCGCTTCAAAAGGATTAATTATAAGTTACTTCGAGTTAACTATGAGAAATTTAAGCACGATCAGATTTAATTTAAGCCTTCTAGAGCTGCAACACCTCAATCGAAAGAGACATTTTAATAAATGCCAGTGGAAAACAAGGATCCTATGTTTTTACTTTACCAGATTGTAGTACAATCGAAGATCGAATTAATAATATAGCTAACAGAGCGACAAGATCTCAAATCGAGAGGATCCTTTAGTTGGGAAGCTACATCAAAGGTGGGCCGATTGGGCTGATCTTCAGCAGAGTTCGCTTCAAATCTCTCTTTACATTCTAAGCGGTTAGGACGTATAATCGTAAGGGACCTTTGTAAAGGGAAGCATAAAAATAATTAACCGGTAAAGTTTAATTTAAACAGGGTTGGTAAATAAATAAAGCCCAGTACAAAGTCTGAGCAGAATCCAATAACAGATACGGCTTCTTGTGCAGCATGTTTTGAAATCGGAAAGAGCCTTTGTAGTATATCAAACCCTGGACCGAGACGTGGATTAGTTTCAGTATGGTTTGTCCTTGGTCAATGTCTGAACAATGTGAAAAAATTCGTTTAAATATGTTCATATCTGTCTCTTGTACTTTCACTACAATATTAGATCAACTACGGACGGACAAAGCTCAATGGATCAGATCGTGATTCAGAATTGACCACACAACACTGTGTAAACAGTTGTAACACACAGTGGGATTGTTAACCAGGGCTCTGCCAAACAAAATTATTGTAAAGGGTATGTAAAATAAAGCCGGGTCGAACATTACATAATTATATTTTTTAGCTAATGAAATGCTATAAACAGTCTGAATAAAAGTAAATACTTTTATACATATAGGAATTTTCAAAAACAGCCACGTAATATCGAAGCTATTTAAAATTGAATGTAAACAACAAAACGTACTAACCTTAATCTTGATTCCAAGTTTGAGTAGCGTCTTGAATATTTGGAACTGCTAGTATTTCCGGTAGTCCACATTCAGCTTGTTTTATATGACTTTTGATGATGCTACATTTCAAATATTTTCTTGTACATTTGTTGGTGTTCCATCGGATATATAACCCCGAGATAGTGCGGCAGAAAAGCTTTGATACTTCATCAGTAGCTGTAACTTTTTATCCGGATCAATCCGTTCCATAGAACGGGCTGTCGTGGATTTGCTAACAGAATAATAGGGTGGTGATGGTTTCTCTTGTTATAGTAGCACATAGTGCCTCTGACTGCTCAAATTGCTGCTGTGGGTCGATTCAGTACATAGAATCGACTATGGTTGGATTGATGTTGCAGCGGCACATGTGCCATAGTGACAGCTCTCGGCCGAGGAAATTCTGCTTTAAGGCGATCTGCAGCTTAAGCCGGCAGACATGGGATCGTGTCATTATTGTTGCGGTGATGCGCATATGTCACCAGCATCCCTCCTTGAAATGATTTTGGGAACGTTCGTGAAATCGTTTTATTAATCAGTGATGAGTGTTACTGAACTAGGCGTTCACATTTAGATTAGTTGAGTCAAAATCTGCAATTTTACAAGTTAAAAATTAAAATAACTTCTTACATTATTTATATTACAAAGTCAATTAATACAAAACCACGAGAAAGGTCCTATGTATGTATATTAGAGCAAGGTCCTGCTATACGGCAAGGAAGGATATCCCACAACCGTATGCTACTAAACAAAGTCTTCACAATCAAGAGGAGCACTCAACATGGGGTTATCCCAACTAATCCCACGACAGCCGGTAGCATGTATTGTTTCGTTGTTGTTTTGGCCATGCGCATGTGTCCCCAGCATCTCCGGCAATGAAATATAGTTTGGGTCAGGTTCGTGGAATCATTAAACTAATCAGTGATGAGTGTTACTGACCCAGGCGTCTAGAGTAGTAGTCAAAATCTGCAATTTTAAAAGTTAAAAATTAAAATGACTTCTTACATTATTTAGATTACAAATTCAATAAGTTCAAAACCACAAAATAGGTCCTATAATGGAACAAGGTCCTACTATAAGACACGGGAGCAGGGCCCACAACCGTACACTATTTGACAAGGTCTACCCAAACAAGAACTCTCAACATGGTGTAATCCCACGACAGCCTGTAATATGTATCGTGTCGTTGTTGTTTTGGCCATGCGCATGAGTCCCAAAGTTCGTGGAACCATTTTAGTAATCAGTGATAAGTGTTTCTGAACTGGGCGATCATATTTAGATTAGTGGAGTCAAAATCTGCAATTTTAAAAGTTAAAAATGTATTAAAATGACTTCTTATATTATTTAGATTACAAAGTCAATAAATACAACACTACGAGATAGGTCCTACTTTGGAGCAAGGTCCTGCTATGAGACAAGGGATGATGGTCCACAACCGTACGCTATTTAACAAGATCTACACACACAAGAGGGACACTCAACATGGGGTAATCTCAACTAATTCCACGACAGTCGTTTCTATGTACCGGATTGACCCTAAGGAGCAATATTTCTGCTCTGGGCTGTCTCCCCGGCAGCTACAACAAAATGGGGTATGAAAATAATTAGCAAATTGTTGAGACACTTACGAAAAGTTTTGAACACCACTCGCTCTTTCTCTCCCCTTTCTAACTATCTTCAAAATGTCATTTTCCTTTTCTTATAAAAAATGCAAATCTGCACGTTTAGGCCAGACGATAAAAAATAACACTATTGAATCTAGGTACATTTCAATTTGCTATTTTGCTTCCTCAGGTATGCTGAACTTTGCTTTCTCTTATAAGACAAGTTTTTTCACAACTCTGATAATGTTCTCCTGATTAAATGTTCGTTTTCCCGCCAATAAACAAATAATGGGCTCCAAAATGGCAAATATGCACAGAGCTACATTTCAATACAGTAAGGGTCCAACCTAAACAAAAGCGATGAGACCGACCGAAAATTTCTATGCCGTTTTGCGTTTTAACTCGGCGATGGGCGGCTACGACAGTGTTAACTCAAAGAGAGAAAAGATCGTTGGAAAAAGAGATTATTGCACTTTCTAAAGTAGTTCTTGTTGCAATGACTGATAAAAGAATGAGTATTCTAATAGGAAAACCAAACACAATACTCCACTTGCTATTTCGCAATGAATTATGAACTCTGTTTGCTTCTAAAAATGTGTTGTACACAAGTACACAAAGACAATTCCATAATACAATAAACAAGGTAGATTTATGTTATCAGCTGATTTCAAATTTTTCTCCAAAAAATTGCGACTGTCAAATTTGACAAAAGCAATTCTTGAAGTTTGTAAGGCTAAATTTCTGTCTCAAACATTCACAAAAATGTATTATTGGCAAGGTACTTTGACAGTTTAGCGAACTGTTTTTTTTTGTTGGGCTAGTGACCATACTTCGTTATTTGTATACAATGGACAATTCTTTTTTAAACAGATGTGAAATGCAAACCAATGCCATGTGCCGTTCACTATCAGTGTGAAAGAGCATTCAACGAAGATAGTGTGGTCATTTTGTTATGAGATAAATAGCAAGGTTTTTTTGATTTGAAACGGTGATGAGTACTGATTTCAGTGTACTCTGAAAAGTAGTTCTTTTGTTTTGCTCAAAAAAGTTTTGAATGGCTTCGTATTTTGAAATAAATGATCTCAAAAGTACTAGTTTGTTTTATTGGTAGAGAATTTGTTATTTGACGCATTTGGTTTTTAAGCGAATGTCTTTATACATACATATGACATTTCAGACATTCATTGCAGAGGTATAGTTGGAAATCAGTTCTTCTTAGGCAATTTTACTTTCCGCCACTATCAATTTGTAGGAGATAAATGTAAGGAGAATGGAAAGGGAAAAAACTTGCTTGCAATTGCTTTGGTGTTTTTTATAGTTTGAAGTTGGTTGAAAATTATTTTGACATTATGTTTTTATAACTTTTATAATAATTATAACTATAGGGTGATCCATCTAGAGGTATTTTTCAGAAGAAAAAATATATAATTTCAAATCAAGTGTAGAATCTTTATTGGTAAGTTGAAAGGACATTTTATGGCATTTATTTTTTGAAAATAATTTCCTTTAAATGCTGTTTCATCATTTAAAATATGAAATTTCCCGAAAAAATTTCTAGAGCGGATTTAAGTGACTCCATGGATGACAAATAAACACTTGCGCACGTGAGACTATGGCCAGGAAATAGCTATCACAGATTAGGGCTAAAAGGCAGTTTGTCTGAAATATGTAATTCGTCACTTGGAATATTGAATTTGTCGAAGTTGCTACTAATGTAATTAAGTGTCTTTATGGAGGACACATAAAAACACTTTCGCTAATGAGACAAAAGTGAGATGATCTAGAAAAATGTTTTTTTTTTAAATCCAGTGCATCGCGAAAATAAATTAAGATTTAGTCAAAAAGCTTCGAAATGCAAAATTTTACAGAAATAATTTGTTAGAGCTCTTTTAGAACATTGGCTGTACCCAGACTAATTGCGATTCAGTCTAAGTTATCGAGACTTGGCTAAAAAAAACGCCACTAACATCCAGTTAACAACTTTAGTAAATAGAATACATACCACAATTAACCAAGCGTAAGTGTGGTGGGGTGAATCTTACAGAAGACGTGTTTAAAGTCGTGACATTTAAAATCTTTGGGGCAATGCAATATTCCAGCATCCTAACGCAGACTTAATTGCTCTCAATAGGCATATGAATTAAAAGAGAATACCACTGGGTTGATATTGTGATTAGCTCCTTTGTCATCATTCACACTAGGCAAAGAGGTGAGGAAAATAGAAAGGGAGAAAACTTGCTCGTTCTGGCAGGCAATTTCTTTTGTGTGCTTCGTAGTGTGAAGTTGGCTGAAGATTATTTTGACATTTTACGTTTAGAACTTTAAAAAATATATAAATTCTAATTAATATTAATTAATTTATACAACTTTAGTATTTGCCCATATATATTTTCACACAAAAATTAGAACGGATAAATCACAGAACATCGGAAAAGGCAATAATTAAAACAAAGATTGCGTTGAGTAAACACAAAAGACAAGTTCAAAAGGGAAGCATACAAATTTCTACTAGAAAAAAATATGGTGGCAACATTAGCCACTTAAACAGAGAAGCGATGAGGTACAAAAAAACTTTTTAGCTGAAGTGCAGTTTATTTGTCGTGACGGAAATTAAACAAAAAAAATATTATGCAAATGTGTTTAATTTTCCCTGCAGAATGGCTCGAGTATATCAGAGACAAATAATAAATAAAGGCAATCGGGGCCAGGGGACCCTCAGGGACTTCCATTTTATCTCTTCCATTTTTATATGAGTGTGGATAGACGAAATAAAATTGCTAAGGATGTCAAAATATGAATATGGTGAGGCCCTTACACACACCCCACAACATCCCATTAAGGAACAAGGGGAACTTCTCTCAAATCAGTGAGATGGGCACGACTCAGTTCTCATACTCACTGACTGGGACCTACTGTTTAACGCCGGCTACGAACGGCTAATACATTTTAAAGAGAAGTTTTATATAGGGTGATCCATCTAGAGGTATTTTTTCAGGACAAAAAATATATAAAAATTCAAATCAAGCGTGGAATTTTTATTGGTAATTTGAAAGGACGTTTTTTGGCATTTATTTTATGAAAATAATTACCATCAAATGTTGGCAACTGTATTATGGAAATGGGTGTTTGGTGAGAAACGGAAAGATCCGCTTTTTTCGACTAAAATTTTGTTCAGTGATGAGGCCTATTTCAGGCTCAACGGCAAAATTAATAAATAAAATTGCCGCATTTGGACTGAAGAGCAACAAGAAGAGGTTCAAGAGGTGCCATTACACCCAGAGAAAACCACGGTTTGGTGCGGTTTATAAGCTGATGGAATCATCGGTGCATGTTTTTTCAAAAATGATGATGGAACGTAACCGTGAATGGTGCTCGCTATCGCGCCATGATATCGATCTTTATGCTATCTGAAATTGAAGCCCGTATTCTTGAAACATGGTTTCAGCAGGACGATGCCACTTGCTATACAGCTGCTCAAACAATGGATCTATTGAGAGGTTATTTCGAAAATCGGGTAATTTCACGTTTTGGACAGGTGAGTTGGCCGCCTAGATCGAGTGATATCACACTTGCCATACAGCTGCTCAAACAATGGATCTATTGAGAGGTTATTTCGAAAAGCAGCTAATTTCACGTTTTGAACAGGTGAGTTGGCCGCCTAGATCGAGTGATATCACACATTTTTCTTTGGGGTAACGTAAAGTCCCAAGTCTATGCTGACAAACCAGCTACGATTCAGGTTTTGGAAGCCAACATTACGCGTGTCATTGAAGCCATACCGGTCGAAATGCTCGAACGAGTCATCCAAAATTGAACCCTCAGAATGGAAAGCCTGAGGCGTAGTTGCGGCTAACATTTGAAGGAAATTATATTCAAAAAATAAACGCCATAAAATGTCCTTTCAAATTACCAATAAAGATTCAACATTTGCTTTGAATTTTTATATTTTTTTTTGTTCTGAAAAATACCTATAGATGGATGGATCACCCTATATAATAAAATGAATAAACAATTTTTTTTTATTTTCCCATGTTTTTTTTTACACAATCAGAATGAGTAAATCACAGAATATCAGAAAAGGCAATAATGAAAATTGCCGAAACCAGATGGCCTTGTGTGGACACAAGAGGCATGTTCAAAAGCGAATCATAAAAATTGACGCAAGTATAATTGTCTAGTGTGAATGGGGACTTTTGGTAATTCTACTGCATAGCATTATTTTTGTTCTTCAAGCAAAAAATCATAAGCCGCAATATATTATCTGTGGTACTAAATAAAAAGCATTTCTTGTATTGAACAGCGGAGTTCTAATTGAATCTAACCAGAATTGAAAATACATTCGACTATGGTGGGAATTAAATGGAATTGAAGCGACCATATCTAACTAATGACCGACTTTATCGGTTAGTGAACGTAAAATCAAAAAAAACCAATGGCGACAACTGTAGCTGCTTTCTTTACATTTTTATATACGTTACGAAAAAAACAAGTAGGCGATAAGAAAAATTATCATTGTGGCGCCTTCTCTTACTCATACGAGTACTTCAATTAAACTTCGAAAACTTATTACAAACTTATACGGCTGCATAAAGATAATAAAACTGTAAAAGAGATATCGGATATCGTGAAACGGAGTACGACGACTATCGACGATATTATAAAAAAGTTTGATAAGAAAAATAAAATACAAAATATTAGCCGACATGGTCAAGGAAAGAAGCTTACACAAAACGACGAATTGTTCAAAAAGACCCCTTTACCTCAGAGGAAAGTGTGAAAAATAAGTTGAAAAATGAAAGTGAAAAGGTAGTTTCAGCAGAAGAAAATCGCCAGCTACTAAGAAGCTTTGATTTATATGCTAGAGCAGTCGTAAAAAAGCCGTATGTATCTTTAAATAATAGGAAAAAACGAGTGGAATTTGCAAAACTGCATTTAAGTAAGCCTTACGAATTTTCGCAAAGTTTAAGTGACGTAAAACGATTGAATAACCAATTACTAACTTGTTTCATTCCTATTTAAGGTTTTTTTCAGAGAGACGAAAGCAAATTTCCATACCACACAAATTCCATACCAAATACGCTAGAAGATGTGATATCCGCTAATGGATGGATATGCAACAAAATATTAATTTTTCCAAAATTTTTAAAAGTCCGGAATGAAATTTCTATTTTGTGTGGTATTTGTTCTTTTTTTACATCGAAAAACAATAATAAATGAAATTTCCTTTATTTTTGGGTATAATGTTATTTGTCAATATATTTCACTATGGTTTGTTAACATTTACTTAAAAATATTGTTACGAATTCATTTGTCAATATTTTTCACTACTGTTTGTTAACAATTGCAGTAAAATGCTCTCAGAGAAATCACGAAAATTCAAATTCATTTGTCATTATTTTTCACTATGGTTTGTTAACATTTACACAAAACTGTTGACAAAGAAATCACCAAAATTCGAATTGTGATAGAAATTTTTCAAGCTACTCCAAAGCAGAAATGAATCGATGGATTGATTTGATATATTCCGTTTATTATTTTAATTCCTTTCAATGATTTTATGTCTAATATTGACACATGCCATATCTCTGATGAGCTTGAATTCGCCAATGACACCTCTTGTAGTTCATCCTCTTGTTCTTTCGGTCTATTTTCTGGCTGGCAAAATGTCAATATTTAAATCAACCAATAACAATTTGTGGTATTGCAGAAAATATGTTGAGCTTATGATTTATTTTACGAGACGAAAGTAATGATTTAGCAATGAAGTTTTCATAAACCGAACTGATTTTCAACTAAACTTTTCCCTCTGTGTAGATCCGGACCCAAAGTTTAAGCAAATATTAAAGCCTAGTATGCATCTTAAACGAAATTTTTGCTTCCTATAAGTAAAACAAAAAATGTGAACACGTTTTCGAGAGTATTTAAATGAATACGATTAAAATTAATTTAAAAATGAAAAACGGCTGAGTCTTTGCACTACACGCCAAGTTTTCCGTGTTAATTTATCTTGAAAACTTCTAAACAAAAATTCTGCTTGTGGGCAGAATTCAAGGCTTAAACTTACAAACGGAATCAAAAGTTTATATAAATACTTCGTCATATTGTGGAGAGTATGTATCAGATATTTTACCGTGATTATTTTGTTTTGATCTAAAGGGTGCTTATTAAATAAGAACTTTTTCATTTTTAAATAGAAACACCTATTTTTTAAAAACAATTGTGATTTTTTTATTGGATTTTAAAGAAGTCATGTTTTGATTAAAAGACCATTTTTCATTATTCTTTTCACGAAGTTTTCCATGAGTTTTTGCTGAAATGTACCTGTATGACGCGTTAGATCTCAGATGTGAGCCCAGGAATTGTTTCTAACAAGACCACCTAACATTGTGCACAATCATGGACAACGTACCGTAGCTATCATAGACCTCGATGATGGCGATGAAGATGCGGCTTATTATTCATTTAAAAAGTAGTGATGCTAAGGCAACAGCTAAAAGTGATACATGGCACAGTGCGGAGGACGGCAAAGTGCTCGCTTATCGTTCATTGGAACCAGAACAGTAAACAACGCCATAAAAAAACGATAAAGTTATGATGATAAACCAGTACGTTAAGTTGTTTGATTAATTCTGGTCTTAAGTTATATCGTTGGACTGAAAACCCAACAACTGTTTTACCAAAATATTTTAGCTGTAAAATCCTTACCTTCAACCTTTCGACAAAGAAAGCCTATCAGTAATGAACCAGTACATTAAGGTAACAAGTGTCCGGAGTATCGCTGTGGATTCCCACGGTGCAAAACACGTGCTGCTGATAGTAACTTGCTTTCGGAAAAGCCGCGAGTGGCTCAAGATATCGTCATGACAATACGTATCTGTTAACTGGAAAGTACAACTTTCTGTCAAAGTTTACTAATTGGGCGCATCTGTGAAAATTAATAGAGATAATAAGGAACTTGTTTTCAGTAAGTATCCAGTAGATAGCCCTCCAAATCAAATATGTTGATTCGGGTTTTTGTTTACACCCACCAACGCGTTTTTTTACAATTTAAAAGTAAGCTCCGTACTGACCCATAAGTGGATCAAACAATCAACAAGAACCTCCACCACCGATGGTAATTCCGCGACAGCCTTTCTATGCACTTAATCGCTCTAAAGTAGCAATTCTTCAGCCAAGGGCTGTCACCTCTGCACTATGTGCGGCTTCAACAGGTGGTAATAAAAATTGATGCTTAGATTGATGCTTAGAGTTTTAACCTCAAAAGAAAGTACATCAGCTTCCCTGAAGCTTAATACACTTAATCTACCCAAAAAAGTAATTATTTTGCCAAAGGGTACCAACTCTGAATCATGATCGGTAATAAAAAGATGATACTTAGATTATAAAAGTTTTAACCTCAAAAGAAAGTACATCAGCATCCCTGAAATTCACAATTGCTACATCAATGCTGGGTCGACACGACCACCAGACATTTTGCATTATCAAGGACAGCGTACCGTAGCTATTAAAGACCTTGATGATGGCGATGAAGATGCGGCTTATTGATCCTTGAAACGGACTGATGCTAACAAAGCAGCTTGAAGTGATACATGTCACACTAACATGACGACAAAGAAGATCTTGTTTTTTGTTCGGTGGAACATCACGCCACCTAAAAAGAAAAAAACGTAATAGTTATGATGACAATCAGTGACGTTAAGTTGCTTGATTATTTTTGGACTCAAGTTATATCGAAGGACTTGCTATAAACCCAACAACTGTTTCACCAAAAGATTTTTGCTGTAGGAACGTTAACATAAGCCTTTCGACAAAAAAGCCTATTTTATGAACGCGTACATAGAGGTAACAAGTGTCCGGAGTATCGCATTAGACCCCCTCCCCCAAAAAAGAAAGTTTAGTATATTTTATGCAAAAAAAACACGTGCTTCTAATAGTAACTTTTTGACGAAAAAGTCGTAGGCTGCTAAGGATTTCGTTATGACAATACGCCTTTGTTGTATGCAAAGTACCAAAGTATCAAAGTTCACTACGACGTCGCATCAGTGAAAATGTAAAGCGGTCATAAGAAACTTGTTTTTTCGCATACATATGTATGTATATCCTAAGCATTATATTTACAAACTTATAAGTTGAGTACATTTACGATGAACGCACTAAAGATATCTCCAAAATATGTTTCATTAATTTTTACGTTTTCCCTAAAAATTCTCTGCAAAAATTCTAAAAATTCTCCGTTATTCTTCAGGCCAGGGATGGTAAATGAGATTGATGAATTGGTACCACAAATATTTCTTTTTGTATTTAAAACTACTATAAGCAATTTACTACTTTTCAATGCCAAAAATTGTTTTACAAAAGGGTATTAAATACAAATTTATACCACGGTACTTTTAAAAGATAAAAAGTATCGGTAATATAGAGTGATCCATCTATAGGTATGAATGAAAAATCAAGTGTGGAATCCCTATTGGTAATTTGAAAGGACATTTTATGGCATTTATCTTTGAAATATAAATTCCTTCAAATATTGGCCGCAACTACGCCTCTGAGTATCCATTCTGAAGGTTCAATTTTGCATGACTCGTTCAAGCATTTCGATCGGTATGGCTTCAAAGACACACGTAATGTTGGCTTCCAAAACCTGAATCGTAGCTGGTTTGTCAGCATAGACTTTGGACTTTACGTAATCCCAAAGAAAAATGTCTAAAGGTGTGATATCACTCGATCTAGGCGGCCAACTTACCTGTCCAAAACGTGAAATGAGCTGCTTAGCGAAATGACCTCTCAAAAGATCCATTGTTTGAGCAAGATTCAATTTCAGGTAGCATGGCACGATAGCAAGCACCATTCACAGTTACGTTCCGGCCATCATCATTTTTGAAAAAATATGCTCCGATGATTCCACCAGCTTATAAACAGCACCAAACCGTGGTTTTCTCTGGAACCTCTTATTGCTCTTCAGCCCGAATGCGACCACTTTGTTTATTGACTTTGCCGTTGAGCCAGAAATGTGCCTTATCACTTAACAAATCTTGGATCTTCCCGTTTCTCACCGAACGATCATTTCCATAAAACAGATGCCGACATTTCAAGGTAATTATTTTTAAAAATAATAAATGCCATAAAATGTCCTTTCAAATTACCAATAAAGATCCCACACTTGATTTGAATTTTTATATTTTTTTTTGTTCTGAAAAATTACCTCTAGATGGATCACCCATTAGTACTAAAGTATCAAATTTATCATTCCTGATAGTAATATGTGAAGATAAAAAATTTTGTCCTAATCATGCCACGTTAACAATAGTTCGTTAATTTAAACCTTGTGAAACCATCAAAAATATCGAGAACGATGTCTGGAAACGGTAGTCCCCAATTTCTCAAAAAAATGAAAACCAGGGTAAGTACATTTTTTGGACTTCAAATCGCTATTGCACTACTATTTACTTTGGATTGATGCAAACACAATTATGTGTCAAAACAAATTGATGAAATGAAAGGTACGAAATCACTTATTTTTATACTATTTTTTCCATTTTATTATTTAATCTCACTCACTGTTCAACTGAACCTAATTTTAGAAGCTGTTGTATCACAGAAAGTTGTCGTAAAACAACTTTTTCGGCAGGACCATGAAACTGCAACTGTTCAAACAATTTTCTGTGCAGTCTGCTGAGGATTTAAAAAAAATGGATAAGGAATTAACTATTGAAAACAAACACGCTCTTTTAGGACACGCAATCT
The DNA here is from genome assembly GCA_963513945.1 of Hydrotaea diabolus. Classification (NCBI taxonomy): domain Eukaryota; kingdom Metazoa; phylum Arthropoda; class Insecta; order Diptera; family Muscidae; genus Hydrotaea; species Hydrotaea diabolus. Next base: position 91,785,198 of record OY740718.1, read on the forward strand.
TCATATTCGTAATGTATGGTGATCCATCTAGAGGTACTTTTTTCCATAGGAGTTTTTTCAGAGTTTACGCGTGAGTTGCGTTAAACTTTATTTTTTTCTTTTCATTATTGTTTGCCATTTTATCATAGAAAGACGAACACCGCAACAACGTCTCCAAATTGTGCAACTGAATTATGGAAATGAGAAACGAGAAGATCCGCAGTTTTTTTGAACAACGGTTTATTTAGTGATGAGGCCCCTTTCTGGCTCAACCGCAACGTCAATAATAAAATATCCGCATTTCGGCTGAAGAGCAACCAGAAGAGGTTCAAGAACTGTCATTATACCCGGAGAAAATCATGGTTTGGTGAAGTTAATGGACTGGTGGAATCATCGGTCCATATTTTTCAAAAATGATGATGCCCGGAACGTAACTGTGAATGGTGCTCGCTATCGCACTATGATATCGATCTTTATGCTGCCTGTAATTGAAGCTTGTAATCTTGACGAAACTTGGTTTCAACTTGCCATATAGCTGCTGAAATAATGGATCTATTGAGAGGTCATTTCGAAAAGCAGCTCATTTCACGTTTTGGACAATTGAGTTGGCCGCCTAGATCGTGTGATATCACACATCTAGACTTTTTTCTGTGGGGATACGTCAAGTCCAAAGTCTGACGAACCCGCTAGGATTCAGGTTTTGGAATTCAACCCTACGCGTGTCATTAACGCCATACCGTTCGCGAAATGCTCGAACGAGTCATCCAAAATTGGACCCTCAGAATGGAAACCCTGAGACTAAGTCGAGGTTAACATTTGAAGGAAATTATATTTAAAAAATAAATGGCATAAAATGACCTTTCGAATGAACAACAAAGATTCCACACTTGATTTGAATTTTTGTTTTGAAAAAATATCTCTAGACTGATTACCCGAGACTTACAACAAATTTAATATTATGTTTTTTTTTAAAGATTAAAACCATGCGGTCAATACTGCACCCAGCAGGGTTTTACAAAACCCTTTAAAATGTACTTTCAGAAACGTTATCATGGCGTACAATACTGATGACATTCAGGACAAAAAAGTTTAAAAAAAACTGTTTCGTTGGTAAAAATTACTATAAGTTTGCCTAAAAAATAAAATTATATTTTTTTTTAGTTTCAGAATCAATAATAATAAAGCCATTCATTTTCAGAAGAAACGTGAGTTTAAGGCAAAATCAAGTGAAAAAAACGAAGAATAACTGACATTTCCGAGAAAGAGAAAGAACTAGCCAACCTATCGGGAAAGAATGATGTTTCTGACATTAATAATTATATATTTTTTAACATTATATTTTATTATTATAATTACTTTTACTATCTTTTAATATTATTTTCGGTTTGAGGTCATGTAATAAAAAAACTTGTGTTTCTTATATATTATTTTAATTCCCAATATTTCGACTGACTTCGTCACTCATCTTCAGTGTGTGTTAATTTTTAAGCAATGAAACGCTGTCGTTTTTTCCGCCTGACTTCTTGTTTGATTTTTATTTTGCATTCGAAATCAAAAAAGAAATCAGCATGATTAATATAGGGTGATCCATCTAGAGGTATTTTTCAGAACAAAACTAAATATTAAAATTTAAATCATGTGTGGAATTTTTATTGGTAATTTGAAAGGACATTTTATGGCATTTATTTTTTGAATATAATTTCCTTCAAATGTTGGCCAATTTTGGATGCCGCGTTCGAGCATTTCGACCGGTATGGCTTTAATGACACGCGTAATGTTGGCTTCCAAAACCTGAATCGTAGCTGACTTTTCAGCATAGACTTTGGACTTTACGTAACCCCAAACAAAAATGTCTAAAGGTGTGATATCACTCGATCTAGGCGGACAACTCACCTGTCCAAAACGTGAAATTAGCTGCTTTTCGAAATGACCTCTCAATAGATCTATTGTTTGAGCAGCTGTATGGCAAGTGTTGATACCAAGTGTCGTCAATATTACGGGATTCAATATCAGGTAGCATAAAGATCGATATCATGGCCCGCTCGCCCTGCTCGACATGAGCACCATTCACGGTTACGTTCCGGCCATTATCATTTTTAAAAAAAATATGCACCGATGATTCCACCAGCTCATAAACCGCACCAAATTGTGGTTTTCTCTGGGTATAATGGCACCTCTTGAACCTCTTCCTGTTGCTCTTCAGCCCAAATGCGGCAATTTTGTTTATTGACTTTGCCGTTGAGCCAGAAATGGGCCTCGTCACTCAACAAAATTTAAGTCGAAAACAGCGGATTATCCCGTTTCTCATCGAACACTCATTTTCGTAATACAGTTGCCAACATTTGGAGGAAATTATTTTCAAAAAATAAATGCCATAAAATGTTCTTTCAAATTACCAATAAAGATTCCACACTTGATTTGAATTTTTATATTTGTCTATTGTTCTGAAACAATACCACTAGATGGATCACCCTATACATATGTAAATCAGTTACGGGTCATTTTAGTCAAAAAAAAACCGAGAAAAACGATTTATGTAAATAACTCCTAAACTAGAGCGAATCTGGCAAGTCGAAGGCCAGATTCGTCAGCGGACCCAAATCAACTAAATTAGACAACATTCTGCCGCAGATTTTTTTTTTAATTTGTTGCCCAGTGTAATAATTGAGAGTACCACAAAAGTATTGAAATAAGTTGGTTGAGTTATTGCAAACCTTAAGTCACAAAATAACAACAGGTAATAGTACCTGTTTTGACAGACTGCTGGATTATATTCCCTCCCATTAATTTGTTTTAAAAACTTTTAAGCTATCCTCTTTTTAAAAAAAAAATATTTACAAATTGGATTTACTAGTAAGCCGAAACGTCTATCAAAGTTTTTTTAGGTTTGTAGTGCTTCTCAACTAATAGTTTCAATTTAAACCAGCAAAAAATAGGATTAGTTAAAAAATGCAACTTTCCCGTGATACCTAAAATTTAATAAAGGAAACTATTTTTCTCAATTTCTCAAAAAACCTATGACCAGAAAACAGCATGCTTTTTTTCAGTATCCTAATTCGTGTATCAGACTGGCATGGCCAAATCGTCTTGGAATTGTACGAAAACCAGTTTAATATATACTAGGCTGGGTCAATGTAGTAGTCGATATTGTGCCATCGATTTTCAATAGCTTTTGGCATGAGGAAAGAGTTCCACTACGACATATCAAAAAAATTATATTCCTGGCGAAAAAATTTCAATTTGTTTACTTTTTCTCAACCTTTATCAGTGGCATTTCTATTCTCACGCGATCATAAATGATTTTTTTATATGTCGTAGTGGAACTTTTTTTCCCCACATGCCAAAATCTATTGAAAAATCAATAGCACAATATCAACAAATTTTTGTCCTTAGAAATCGATCCACCCTAATATATACTCTCCGATTAATATTTTCAAAAAGGAATGACAAAATGGGTATAAACTTCATTCTTTGCGAAATTGTCAGTAGAAAGACCGAATCCGAATTTAATACAAAATTTAAACATTTTTCAGCTTATTGTCCTGTCTTCAGTATTTTCCAGGACCTTTTCTGTCGACAGCAATAACCCTCTATGATGTTTTGGTCATTTTCATTTGTACCGAGCCCTTTGACGGTATTTCCAAGATAATGGGCAACATTTTCTTCTTCATATTCTCAAATACTGGCACTAGGTGCTTCCAGATTTCCGAATCAATGAGTATAACGGCAATATTTGATTGATTGTAAAGGAAAACAAAATATTTTTCAACCTCATTAAAGGATGTCCCTAAATTGGTGGAAATTTTAATACTAGTAGTGTTACGGACATGGGTACAAAATTAAGCAAACCTTCGTTGACCGGCATGAAGTTGACTTGTTTTCCACCACCACCTCTAAATGATTCACCAATGCCGGCCAATAGAAAGCCCACTGTTGTCACCTGGTGCAGCAGACATTCATCAAATATGAAAAGGTCATATGATTGTTAAACTTGCTTAAATTGAGGAAATTGATTTAATATTAACCTCATCTGATATGACTCCAATTATTAAGTGATCCTCATCAGGGTGCGTAGAATGGAATTGTGCGGTGGTGACAAAATCCATAACGAATTGATAATTTTTGTTTTTTTTTTCTGAATAAAATAAGTTTTTGACAAACCTTTCAACCTTAAACATTAGCGTGGCACGTGAAAAAGTTGGTGAGATTACCACCACAAAATAAAACAAGAGGACAAGTCGTCATTTAAAACGCTGTTAAGATGGGTCATCTGTCGATCAAAACTAGTGAAAGAAATGTTTTCGCACCTTATTTAAATGAAATATCGCACTGGATAGAACGAACTAAAGTAGTGAATCTTCGAAAGTGCTTATTTCGAATTCGTGTCTAAATTGTAGGGGAACACAAGGAATTTAAGTTACCATGCATAAGTTGTGATCAGATGATCGACGCGACAAAACAGTAATTGTTGCGTCGCAATTATAGCATTTTTTGTGCCGCCTCTTTCAATCACATAAAAAAGTAAAGCTAGTAAACAATGTCGGGCGTGGCCGTCTCTGTTATATATACCTTGCTCTTCTGGATGTTCAGAAAAGCCAACTGAAAATGGTTAAAATTGAAATGCCTTGATCGGGCACTTTATTTACCCAGAGTTTTAAACTAATGTCATATTTGAATTTGTAAGGAAATTTCACTGTTCTTGGTCAAATCGGTTAAACATATATGTGGGAGCTATATCTAAATCTAAACCAATTTTCTTGAATTTCATTAGAGTCCTTCCTTGCCACAAGGAAAATACTTGTGCCAAACTTCACCAAGATTGGATGTAATATGTAGCTTCCAGAGCTAAAGACAAAATCGAATTAACATATAAAGGGTGGCCCAACCATAATGCACGATGTTAATTGTGTGTCACACCTTAACGTTAAATTTATTGGCCGAACCTCATTTGACTTTTCTAAGTTTCAGTGTATGATACATTCCACCATGGAGAGGTTTACAATTGGGCATCGCCTTTAGATTGTTGAAGCCTTTAACGAAAATCGGCTTTCAAATCAAAATGCATTACGTGACCACGTTGGACTTCTTTCTCTGGCGACATTTAAAAGAAAAAGTGTACATCTATTACAATACAAGAGCTACGAGGGCTGCTATATATATCTCTGGGCTAATAATGCAAATATTTACTATCTAAAATGTTTTGTTGTTTTCAAAGTATTCTCCAGCATGATTTATACACTTTTGCATGCGCTCAATTTGCGAAGCACTTTATCCACTCCGATTGAGACACCTCCAAAACATGGTTTTGAACGCTTCAACAAACAGCATCTGGCGACGAAAATCGTTGACCACGCTTTTTTTCTTAATGGGCGGGAATAAAAAGAAGTCATTGGGTCCCAAGTCAGGGCTGTACTGCGGATGACCCATCATTTCGACGTTTTGGCCGGTCAAAAAAGCGCAGGTTTGAGCCGATGTGTGAGAGCTCGCATTGTCAAGGTTTCGTCTTCTCTTGTTCGTTTTTCGAATTTCTCCGAAGACATCAGGCAAACAAATTGTGGTGTACCACTCAGAATTGACCGTCCTACGTTGCTCAAGCGGAACAGTCGCCACATGACCAGTTTTGCCGAAGAAACAGGCGACCATTGGCTTCGAAGTGCTACTTCCACGAACAACTTTCGTTGGATTTGTATCGTCTTCGAAGACCCACACGGTCGGTTGCTGTTTTGTATCGGGCTCATACGCATAGATCCATGATTCGTCATCTGTGACGATCTTATAAATGTCTTTGAAGCGCCGCGAACGTATTTTTTCAAAAATCTTTGCACCAATCGACATGAGCCTTTTTTTGAGCGTTTGTCAAATTGTGCGGAATCCAACGAGAAGAAACCTTTTTTGCGACCAGGTGTTTATGCAATATCGAATGTATACTGGTGGAAGAAATGCCTAATAATGCCTCTATCTCACGGTATGTCACACGAAGATCTTGCATTATCAGTTTACGCACGGCATCAATGTTCTCTGGCACAACGGCCGTTTTTGGACGACCTTCACGATCGAATTCATTAAACCAGTTTTTCACAGTGCTATAGGATGGTGCTCCATTGCTATACAAAGATTTCAGTTCATCGATGCACTCTTGTCGTGATAATCCACGTCGAAAGTTGTGAAAAATTATCGCACGAAAATGTTCACGAGTCAATTCCATTTTTTCCAAATTGATTTTTTCAAGTCAATGTAAACAACACAAATGATGGTCGTACGTCAAAACATTCAAAGTACGTTTATGCTAAAAAATGTCAAACTTTCCTATAGAAATGTAATATGGCGCCAGGCAAAACTTAGGATTGGCACATTTACAACATTGAACCTCCATTACGTCTGTCATTGATAATATGGTCCATCGGGTAGAGTTACTCGTATGCGCACGAAGTTGTGACGATCATTTTTCAACTTTACGATTATCATAAAATTGTTCATGGCAGTACTGCTCTTTTGATCTTTACTATAATTAAAATATGTGACAGCGCATAGAGAAAGGGACCCAAGGGTAAAAACAATCCATTTTCACTTTTTTTTTGATGTGGACAACATCTGGGCATCGAATGAGACCGGATCCCATGTCCCAAAAGTGTTCCCTCCCAGAGATATGCGCGTTTTATGAAAGTGATGGTACACCAAAGATACACGTATTTAAATCTTTAAAATGGCTCTCCTGAACAAAACTGGTTTTTACCAAATGGTAAAAAAGGAAAAATATATACTTATATATTCTTGAAACCAAATGGTAAAAAAGTTTTCCAATATTACTTTGAAGCAAATTCGCATAGTTGTAAGTGTGCCCAAACAAAAACATATCTAGTTTAAAGGCTAAAGTCGGGTGATACCAACCATATTGTACGGTAAACCACTGTCATTCAGAAAACTCCGCGAGGGTAACAAATTTCACCAGGTTGAGTTCGCACATAACAATCGTATAAAATATGTGCAATGTTGAGCTAATGAGTCTGAAATCTGGCGGGACCTACAGCTGAGACCAAAATGATAATGGTGTACATACAGAATATAAAAAATGCGAAAAAAAATTATCTATAAGTACTGTTCTTCAAAACTTTCATTTTATATAATTTTTACTCATCAGCCTACAAAATGTCCATACTGTAGTGGTGAACTCAGATGATCAATAGAAATTTCAATATTTTTTCGACTTAGGATTTTGCTATTAAGGACACTTATCGTGTACTCGCGAGTTTCCAAATTTGTTTATTACATCTAAATTAAATTTTTAATATAGCCTATAGAGCGGCTGGACCTTAAATCAGAAAGGACCTTTGTAAAAAGGGATCAATAAGTTCGAGCTTTGGATGGGTTGACCATATGCAGAATAAGAGCAATATTGAATTTGACATGTAGCTTCTTAGCTCTAAGTCCCTAGCTCGGATGGGACTTTAAAATGGGAATTCATACATGAAAACATTGAAAGAAAATTTAAAATTTTATATAGGCTAGACAAATTGCGAATTGCTTTTGTATTGGGGCTATGTAAAAATATCAACCGATGGATAATTTCAACATAGGCAGTAATTTAAATTTTAAATCCTTTAATTCAATATTTTGCATTTTCTTTAAAATTTCACATGTTATTCTATTGTCGTTTTTTATACACTTAATAACCCTTTGAAGTAACCCAAATAGAAAAAAAACAAACAACGAACCATTGGACCAGTACCATTTAGTGGTGAAAGTACAGGCAAACGTTCCGATTTTCATGTCATTTATTATTACATTTGTGTTGTTCTATTATTTTAACCGGAACTGTATGCGTGGGGCTACATGAAACTTAAACCATATGGTCTAATTTTACCAGAGCTGCTTACTGGAATAGTATTTAATTTGAATCTTCTATAGCAACAAGTCCTCGAATCGGAATGTCCCCTTGTATGGGTGCTATATTAAATATAAACCAATATGGTCGCGCTTCAAAAGAATTAATTATAATTAATTAATTACCATGAGAAATTTGAGCACGATCAGATTCAATTTAAGCCTTTTAGAGCTGCAACACCTCAAATCGAAAGAGACGTTTGAATAAATGCCAGTGGAAAACAAGGATCATATGTTTTTACTTTACCAGATTGTGGTACAAGCACGTTTTACGCAGTATGCGGAGAAAGATCGAATTGATAATATAGCTAGTAGAGCGAAAAGTCTCTCTTTACATTCTAAGCGAACACTTGAGTGTTAGGTCGTATAATCATAAGGGACCTTTGTAAATGGGGCCTTCAAAATAACTAACCGGTAAAGTTCGTTAGCAAGTAAAGTCCTGTGCAAGGTTTGAGCAAATCCAATAACAGATGCTGCTTCTGGTGTTGCATGTTTTGAAATCGGAAAAAACCTTTGCAGTATAAAAAACCCGGGACCAATATGGATCAGTTTCAGTATGGTTTGTCCTTGGCCTATGTATGAACAATGTGAAAGTTTCGTCAAAATAGATTCATGTTTGTCATTTGTACTTACAATAATAAGCCGACGACGGACTGACTGACAAAGCTCAATGGCATCAGATCGTGATTCAGAATTAACCACACACAACAGTGTGATGTAGGGTATAAACCGTTGTAACACTCCGTGGGATTATTAACCAGGACTCTGCCAAATAAAATCTTTGTATAGGGTATGTAAAATAAAGCCGGATCGAACATTACATCATTTGTAATTGAAAACAAATATTTTTTGGCTAATGAAATGCAATAAAAAGTCTGAATAAAAGTAAATATTTTTGAAGCATATAGGAATTTTTTAAACAGCCACATGATAGAGCAGTTATTTAGAATTGAATGTAAACAACAAAACGGACTTACCTTAATCTTGATTCCAATTTTGAATGGCGTCTTGAATATCGTGAACTGCTAGTATTTATATATAATATATATAACCCCGAGATAGTGCGGCAGAATAGATTTCATACCTCATCAGTAGCTGTAACTTTTTATCCAATATTTTTTCAATACCAATGAAAGGGTGGTGTTGTAGCGGCTACTATGTGCTGGAGTGGCAGCCCTTGGCCGAAGAATTGCTCTTCGGATCAATCCGTTCCATAGAACGGGCTGTCGTGGAATTGTGAACAGAATAATAGGGTGGTGATAGTTTATCTTGTTTAAGTAGCGGCACACTGTGCCGGGCTGGCAGTCTTTGTCCAGAAAGTTGCAGCTATGGGTCGACCCGGTACATAAAATCGACTATTGATTGTGCTGATGTTGCACACAATTCCGTGGTGATTGCACTTGGCTGAGGAATTTCTGCTTTAAGGCGATCCGATGCTTACAGACACGGGATCATTTCGTTGTTGTTGCGGTGATGCACACGTGTCAACTGCATTTTCCGCTCTGAAATGATTTTAGTCACGTCCATGGAATACTTTTAGTAAATAGTGATGAGTGTTACTGAACTAGGCGTTTTTATTTTAACTACTGGAGTCAAAATCTGCAATTTTAAAAGTTACAAATTAAAATGACGACTTACATAATTTAGATTACAAAGTCAATAAATACAAAACCACGAGATAGGTCCTATATTGGAGCAAGGTCCTGCTATAAGGCAAGGGAGGAGGGCCCACAACCGTGTGCTACTAAACAAAGTCTACACAATCAAGGGGAGCACTCAACATGGGGTAATCCCAACTAATCACACGACAGCCGGTAGCATGTATCGTGTCGTTGTAGTTTTCGCCATGCGCATGAGTCCCCAGCCTCTCCGGCACTGCATTATGATTTTGGGCATGTTCGTGGAATCATTTTAGTAATCAGTGATAAGTGATTCTGAACTAGGCGTTCAAATTTAGATTGGTGGAGTCAAAATCTGCAATTTTAAAATTAAAATGTATTAAAGGGTTGCTATGAGGCAAGGGAGGATGGCCCACAAACGTACGCTATCAAACAAGGTCTACACACACACACAAGAGGAACACTCAACATGGGGTAATCCCAAGGCAGCCGTTTCGACCGTACCGGATCGACCATAAGGAGCAATTTTTCTGCTTGGCTGTCTCCCTGGCACTATTGTACCGCTACAACAAAATTGGGTATGAAAAAAATGATCAAATTGTTAAGAAACTTACCACTTACGAAAAGTTTTAAACACCACTCGCTCCTTCTCACCATGTCTTACAATCTTCAAAATCTTTTCGGCAGTCATATTCCTTTTTCTTATAAGAAATGCAAATGTGCACGTTTAGGCCAGACGAAAATAAATAACACTATTTAATCTAGGTACATTCCAATTTGCCATTTTATTTCCTAAAGCATGCTGAACTTTGCTTCATCTTATAAGACAAGTTTTTTCACAACTCTTTGGTAATGTGCTCCTGATTAATATGTCCGTTTTTCCGCCAAAAACAGATAATGGGCTCCAAAATGGCAAATATGCACAGAGTTGCATTTCCATACATAAGGGACCAACATAAACAAAAGCGATACGACCGATCGAAAACTTCTATGCCGCTTTGCTTTTTTAATCGGCGATGGGAGTCTACGACAGTGTTAATTCACAGAGAATAAAGATAAGTGTGAAATCAGTTTTACATATTCCTCATTCCCACTGAGCAATTTTACTTTCTGCAACTCTAAATTTGTTGGAGAGTGATGTAAGGAGAATGGAAAGGGAAACATTTTGCTTGTACTGGCAATTTCTTTCGTGTTTTTTTTTCATAGTTTGAAGTTGGCTGAAATTTATTTTGACATTGTGTTTTTATAACTTTTATAATAATTATAAGTGATAAAATTGAATAAACAATTTTTTATTTTCTCATGTCTCATGCATCAACGACAATGTTAATTCACAGTGAATAAAGATAAGTTGGAAATCAGTTCTACATATTCCTCATTCCCACTAAGCAATTTTACTTTCTGAAACCAAATTGTCTTGTGTGGACACGAAAAGCGAATCATAAAAATTGGCGCAAGTAAAATTGTCTAGTTAAAATGAGAACTTTTGATAATTCCATTGCAATAGCATTAAATTTGTTCTCGAAGCAAAAAATCGTAAGCCACAATATGTATATTGTCTGTAGTCCTAAATAAAAAAATAATGGGCAAATTGGCATTTCTTTGTGTTTTTTGTAATTTGAAGTTGGCTGAAGACTTTTTTGACATTTTGTTTTTATAACTTTTAAAATAAATAAGATGCCTAGAGTTAATGGGAACTTTTCATAATTCCATTGCAATAGCATTATATTTGTTCTCGAAGATATGCAGGTCGAGAAGCGACCTGAAAAAGAAAGGCACGCTCTTTAGAATGGTGTGTGTATTTCGGGAAAACATTGAACAAAATTTTATGGACCCAATTGACTAAGAGCAATTCTTCGGACAAGGGCTGTCACTCCGGCACACATTTGCCGCTACAACAACAAAAAGGAACTTAGTTCGAGGTGGCCCTCGGACCATGACAATTATTTTGTAATTGAAACATCCTTATGTGTGGTTGGGCTTAAACATTTTATCTAGAGATTTGAAACTAAAATCTCTCCGGCACACATTTGCCGCTACAACAACAAAAAGGAACTTAGTTCGAGGTGGCCCTCGGACCATGACAATTATTTTGTAATTGAAACATCCTTATGTGTGGTTGGGCTTAAACATTTTATCTAGAGATTTGAAACTAAAAAGGCTTTTGCTATTGATCATTGTCCGGAATTAAGGCAAAATTATTAAGCAAATTTTATTTAAAAAATTTTTAATATTATTTTATTTCAGAAATTGGCCGGCTCTATTAAAAGTAGAATCAACCCACATTAAACTAGCAATCTCGGAATACCTTTGTAATCCCATATTATTTATTATGCGATTGTTTTTGAGACCCTAAGGGCCTCACTATCCACTATTTTGGGTCAAGTTTTGGCATACTTGAACAAGTTTCTTTCGTTTGAGTACCCAGAAAATTGTGAAAGTGGGCGGTATGAATTTCAAGTCGTTGAGGGCCCCTTGGGATCGAGCGCTCCATTCATTATATTTTTCGAAATACTCCAGTTATTGATAAAAGATGAAACATTTTTTTTAATTTACTATGACGCCCCATACACTGGACTTTGACGAACTTTCTTTGGAACTAAAAATAAAAATATATTTTTTTTGCGGCGGAACATATTGCCCTAGTTACGGTAAAGTAAACCATAACTTTTGTTATATCTTTCTCAATTGATATCGAATGTGGGTGTCATTAATAGGCTTATCAGAATACCTATTGTTTTTAATGATTACTTATCCTTTCCGATGTTGTGGGAATTATTTAAGAAGCCCACAGCGAGTGCGTTGTATGTGGGCATATATTTCTCGAATGGAAGAATTTTACCAAAATACATGCACCAGTGCTTAATAGCAGAAGACTTTATACATAGTTCCGAGTCTCTAGATTACGCCGGTCCATAGCCTTTAAGCCTGACCGAAGGCAATTATTGGCCCTGGATCCAAAGGTTTAGACAGGATTATAAATACATATTTGTTTTCCTAGAGTTTAGGAATTTTACACAATTTCCGGCAACAGTGGTCAATAGCAGAAGGCTTTAATATCTCGAATCAATAGATTAGACCAGTCCATATCTGAAAGTCATTAAGGCAGGCCACACAGGAAGAAGCATGGTACAATTACAATCTATGATTGTACTATAAGAAGAAGTTTTAATAAGAACTAATGGGAACTGTATTAATAGCTGTTATATGAAAATGGATGCTGTACACAGACATCCTGAAATTAGTCCCATTACGAGCATTTCTTTTACAAACACACTAATCAATTAAAAAAAGTTAAAAAAGGGCGTGGCCAACTATAATATAAGTATATCCTACACCACTCTGCTATTCAAAGGATTAAGTGTTTAGCAAGGTCGGACTAAATATGTGTTAGAGTTAATTACGCTGGTCAACACTTGATTTGCGGCAGAAGGTCTGATAGCCAACTTTAGTGGATTTGATCTGCTGATCTGGCTCCGATTAGCCAGATTCGCTCTAGTTTAGGAGAAAAGTTGTGCTCATTTCTGACTACATCTTGAATAACTCAGTCAAATTTAATCGTATTGTAAAGTTTAATAGTTTGTTGGACGCGGATTTTAATATGCTATAATAAAGTTCTTGTGAAAATACAATACTGGTGAAGACTCCAAAAAATTTAAGCAGCTTTTGTCTATATCTTTAACAATTCTTAGCCAAAGCGTTGCATATTTCTGACCAGGTTAGTTTTTACTTTAAACACCGCGCCTAAGCTTTTGAATATCTCCTAAACTAAAGCGAATCTGGCAAATCGGTGTTTTTTAAAGCTGCAAAACCTCCAGACTGTAGGGACTATTTAAAAACATGTTTAACGTTACGGAACATGGGTGTTGTCGCTCGTAACACTCCATGCGAAATTTAATAGGAATCGGATGCAAAATGTAGCTTCTAAAGCTGCAGATTCTAAAAATGTCGGCTCAAATCGGGTGGGACCTATCCGAAAACTTGGACTGCAATATGAGGCGTTTAGAGCTGCAGGTTCTGAGATCGCGAAAAACCTATATATGATATCAAAACATGGACCGATGTAGACCAATATCAACAGGGTTCGTCCTTCGACCAAACTTAAAAAAAAATGGGCAGAACAATAAATGGACTGACGGATAGACAACTCATAATGAAATCAGTGGTTTTGTGTCCATTTGTATACTTTACATAAGTGTTTCTCCATTCCTTTAAGGAGTGGGGAGTGCAGACAGAATGGACGACGGACGGCCATTACTGAATGAAATCAAATAGTGATTTTTAATCGGTCGGTATACTTAACTTTGGGTCTATCTCCATTCCTTTAAGGTGTTCCAAACATCAGCGCTAAGTCATAATACCCTCTACCACAGTATGGGATAGGATAAAAAATGCAAAATACATTACCGACAATATGCCTTTCATCAACACCCACACGGTCCCATGGGACACTAATTCGAAGATATGTCGAATAGTAAACAACGAATATCTCCGTCGTTTAATGCGTTAGTGCTCCTAACGAGTTATTGTATAGGGTGGGTCATTTCAATTTTAAATAGGCTGTAAAAAAGAACTGATAATTTTTTAAATTTCTGGTGTTATTGGAAACGTTGAACTTTGTCATTTAAAAATGGAACACCATCTGATGCGCTTTCGCTTCGCCCAAAGGCTGAAGATTGTTTGACAGGAGATGAAGAATTTTACCGAAAAATCGTGTTTTCAGATGAAGCTCATTTTGATCTTGGTGGCTACGCCAATAAGCAAACTTGCAGCTAATGGGATTCGGAGAACCAACACGTGGCTATTGAGAAACGAATACGTTCACAACGTGTGGCTGTTTGGTGTGGATTTTGGGCTGGCGGCTTCATTGAGCCATTAATCTTTGAGAATGAGCAAGAAGCCGCCGTTAACGTCACCGGTGAGCGTTACCGTGTCATGCTCAACGAATTTTTGCTTCCAAAAATTCAAGAGAATGACATGGGCGACATTTGGCTTCAATAGGACGGGACCACATGACACAGCAATCATTGATATTTTAGGCACTATTCTTGAAAATCGAATAATCAGCCCAAATCGTTATGTGAATTGGCCGCCTCGGAGCTGTGATTTTAGCCCTTTGGATTATTTACTGTTGGAAGCCATTTAGGCTAAATGGTACGCAAAGCATCCATCCAGAGGCCATTGAGGCGCACATGAAATCGAAGTTGCTATTGAAGAGATTCGACCCGAAACAATCAAAAATGAACTAAAAAATTGGGTTGATCGGATAAGGTACTGCCGAGCAAGTTGTGGTGGTCATATGAATGATATTGTCTTCCATTATTAAATGACAAACTTCAACCTGTAAATGCGTAAAATATGGATAGTTGCGTGGGCTGTGTGAAATGTAGCCCCGTCTTGTTGAAACCAAATGACGTCCATGGGACTCTCTCAAATTTTTTGATACAAAAAGCAGCTAACCCAAAACAGAACCTTGAGGGATTTTACTCTCCACAGGACGAGTTTCGAAATTGAAACCATTAACTGATACAAATTGCGAAAGCCCAAAAGCATAAGAATGCATGAGTCTACAAGAAGTACTGGAAACCCGGAACCAATATCTTAATTTCACATGATCAACACCATCAAAAGCCTTGAACAGATCCAACCCAAAACCAACCCGTTGAACTATAAAAGGTTCTAATCAGAAAATCTTGAAAAAAAAACCCATAGTGCTTAGTAGGACAAGAATAAAGTTCTCAATATATGCTTGCATTAGATGTATAAAAAAACATTCAAATTGAATTAAATATACTTATGACCCTCAACATCGCATTAAGTACCAAAGGCAAACTTTGCTCAATATAATTCTCCACGCACTCACCGACAGCTACTGTTTAACATCGGCTCCAAATGGCTAATGTATTTTAAAGTAAGGTCTTAACATAGCTTAGAGATAAATCTCTTAGTTGTTGTTGTTGTAGCGGCAAGTGTGTGCCGGGGTGACAGCCCTTTCACCGAAGAATTTCTCTTCGGGTCAATCCGGTCCATAGAACCGGCTGTCGTGAGATTTAATCTTAGTCGTAGAAGTCGCCGGCCTTAACAAGGTAAAGGGAAGTCCAACCATAACGCACGATGTCAATTGTGAGTCACACCTATCGTCAAGTTTTTGCCCATCTTATTTTATGTTTCATTGTTTTAGTGTTTGATAAATTTAACCATGGAGAGGTACAGATTTGAGCAGCGCGTTAGGATTGTAGAAGCTTTGTATGAAAATGAACGTTCAAATCAAAATGCATTTCGTGCACCTTGTGAATTGGGTCAGCATAATCGACTTAATGTGTCCGCATTCATGTGAATTGTGCGTAAATTTTAGCAAATCGGGTCTGTAGGAAATGTCGCCCAGTTCTTTCTGTCATCGGCCGGTACTTCGTGAATGGTATTCGCTAACGCGAGATCATATAACGGCCTTTATGTGACCAGAAAATGAGGGTATAGACCTGGACGATGTGGAGGATGACGTCTCTTTCCATAATGGCTATTTGAAGGAAAAAGTGTACGTCAATAAACCAAGAACAATTGAAGAGCTAAAGGATGACATAATAATTCGGCACATTGACGACATTGAACCTCTTTTATGTCTCAGTCATTGAAAATATGGACTATCAGATAGGAGTATGCCATCGAAGCCGTGTCAACTATATGGCCGATAGCTTTTTCACACATAATCCTTCTATCATAATAAAAAGTATTAAAATAATTCTCCAAAAACTTTTTGTTTTACTGACAATAACATACATACATATGTGAGCTATATCTAAATTTTGACCGATTTTCTTAACAGTCAACAGACTCTGTCCTTAGTTTTAAAAACTAACTTCTAACAAATTTTAATAGGATTGGTTTTTATAGTGGCTTTGTGAGTCTGAAGCATAAAATCGGATGAACATATGTGTAGAAGCTGTATCTAAATTCATACCAATTTTCTCCAATTACAATAGCTTTTGTCCTTGGTCCAAAAAGCTCACTTGTACCAAATTTCATAAAGGTTTAGATAGACAGCAAACGTACGAAGTGTCGGATAGACAGATAACGTTAATTCGCTTCAGCTGGTGATTGGGATTCTGTTAACCCTTAAAGGTAGGTCTATCGAAAAAACTAGTTACGTATTCCGTACATGGAATTATGAAATTTCTCTTATTTTACAATCAACAACAAAAAAAAACCCGACAGCAAAAAAAGACATGTCGGTTTTTGCCAGTGAAACCGACTGTCGGGTTTGGACATAAAAACCGAAATGTCGGTTTGGACACTCTAATTATGGAAGAAACAAAGGAACAAACGGGAAACTTCTCTCAAATCAGGGAGCTAATATAATTTTTATACGTACTGGTTGGCACTTAGTGGCTAACGACTGATTAGAAATGCTATTGATTTTAAGTCTTAGAGGTTAATCTCTCTGGTAAAGTCGAATACGTTTCCATCGAGTTGGAAATTCCAAATAAACTCTGTTTTAAAATTTGTGCTAAACAGATGAATACACATGAGGGTTGAAGATTTTTTGGGTGAATTGCAGTTTGTGGGGCGTGACAGAAATTAAAAAAAAACGTTTGCGTATTTCCGAAAAAATAATGAACAACGTCACTCGTTTCCAGGGGGCACACAGGGCCTGGAAAATGAAGGCCACGCTCATATACGTTTGGCTAATAAAGGAAATTGCTAAAGGATACCAAAAAGCATAAATGGGCGCGGTCATAGGGACCCCACATGGCTTGTGTATTTCCGGAAAAATGATTCCGGGGGCTAACAGGGCCTGGAAAAAGATTCCAACTTAAACGGGGGAAGTATACCAACAATGCTAAAACATAAATAGGCTCGTCCATAGGGAGCCAACAAGACCCAAAATAGTGGATCGTAAGGCCTCTAGCGACCTTCGAGGTCCCCTTATTCATTTAACCGCATAATTATAAAGGGCGTGGCATATTTTGTTTTTTCGTGTCACGCCCCATTTATCCTCCGGCGGGTGAGAAGGTCCTTGGGGACCTTTTTCATTTTCAAACAGAAATTACTCCTTCATGGTCCATGGGAAGTATACCCGACCCCCACATGTATTCCAAGGAAATTTTATCTAGAATCGTTTTATAATTTCAAAGCGATCCGACCAGTAGTTTAGTTTCTAGAGATTTAAATGTGATTAGTACGGGAACGTGTGAAAAGGTCCGCTGGGACCTTGTACTGAAATTTCAAGAAATCGTTAATAAATGCACTGTCTTTTGGCTCGTTTTATTGTTTGAACACATCACAAACGTGTTCCCGGAATTTTAGTCACTTTTTGGATTAATTTAAATTTTTGTTACCGTCCCTTTTTAGTTGTTTGAATTTACCCTTACTTTTTACGCATACTCTTACCTATTCTTACTCTCACATCGACGCAGATGTACAAGCTAGAAGCCAGGTAGACGTAGAAAAGGGTATAAAAGCGGCTGTAGTTTCGTAAACCAAATCAGTGAAAGTTGAGACAGTGAACATCGAGTGCGAAATTTTATTTTGAATTTTATAAAGAGAAATAAAAGTACAATACAATGGCAGAGGAAAATTAAGACATTGCTGAAATTGTGGTACGTCGTAGTACACGCTACCAGCAAGTGAGTGAGGATGAAAGGCGTGCAGTGGATGGTAGATTTGCAGACTTCATGAGTGCGGCTATGACGATGAAGGTGCTATTCGTGCATTTGGTCTTGAAGGTGCGGATGATGACGATTTCACATATCAAGCAAATTTTCATGTTGATGATTCGGGTGCGGAAACTGAACCACATATGTGAAGCGTAAAATAGAAAGGGAACTAAGTGTAAGAACCAGTTTTGTATAGGAGAGCCATTTTAAAGTTTTAAATACGTGTATCTTTGGTGTACCATCACTTTCATTAAACGCGCATATCTCTGGGAGGAAACACTTTTGTGGCATATGATCTCATTCGATGCTCAGATGTTGTCCACATCAAAAAAAAAAAGTGAAAATTGATTTTTTTTTACCCTTACGTCCCTTTCTCTATGCGCTGTCACATATAGACATCAATGAAGATATTTGTGATGACGAAGAGGAAGAAACTGATGGTCATTCCTACTGATGCTGACAAAACAATTGGCACTACCAAACATAGAGGAACGAGCGCTGAACAAACGCATAACCGCATATCCAAGGATACGGAACGCAATGGAAGCATTTGATGTAAAGGTAAGAAAAAACAATTCTAATGTTCAAAAGAAGAATGACTACATAATTTTATTCTTTTTAGATATTATCAAGACCGGCGAAGGAGCTGCACCGTCATTTGCGTCTAGAACGAACAGACCGTCATGTCGCCTATGCCGTTCTGAGTACGGACGGCAGCGGAAAACCAGGGCCTATTGCCATTCCTGTAACAATCCAGTTTGCATTCAAAGCATTCAACACTTATGCATCGATGCTAAACCTGCACAGAAAATATGTTGGACGAGGGACAATCTACACACCACTAGTTGTTTAGGCTTTTTTCATATAAAACTCAACAAATTAATAATGTTATATATAAAAAAAATTCTAACATTCATTATGCAGGTATAATTAGTAAATAATAATAAATCGAAACAAAAAATGTAAAAAATGCGTTTTTATATAAAATTCCATACAAATAGAAATAGGTCCCTGTGGACCTTGTACTTCGTATAAGGGCAACGGATGACTAAACCGTCGGAGGGTTAACAGCACTTCTGCCGGTCCGACTTAAGAGATTGGAAATTCGTCGGATAAAACTAGATCAAAAAAGACCATAACAGTAATGCTGCCTGGGATGTCCTCGCGATCATCTCTCCATAGACTGACACTTTAACATTAGGTATCAGATAAAGCAACTTCTTTGGCCCACGCATTTACCATTGCTCTAATGGACACTGATTTTAGGTAAATTTCCCAAGAATCTCGTCGTTTTCAAAAAGTTTTTTTAATTAGGCAACAATTAAAATATGAAAACTTATTTTTATAAAAACATTTTTTTATTTAAATCGATTGAAAACATTTTATGCATGAGCGTGCAACGTACATATATATGAGTATGGGTGGGTACATACTAAGCAAGATTTATTGCAACACTACAAAAACTCCGTCCCCAATGTAAAGGGATGACAGCGTAGGTGCATTTTCCAAATCTCTTTTCCAATATTCGCGTAAAATTGCTCACTCCATTCGAACAATTCATGCTCAAAATCTTGATAAAGGAGTTCTTTTTCCAACAAATTATAAACTTTTTGTTTACCAACACAAAAACGTTTGGCCTCATACAACTGAACTCTACAGAAAGCACGCTGCTTTCGTACAGAACAAAAAAATATGTTCAAGTCTAAGTCGAGGATTTGCAACTGCAATTCCTTCAGCATGCTGTTATCCAGGTCATATAGCTTTTTTTCGAGCTCTGCTATCTTACAGTTGAACTGCGTCCTCAATTTACGAATTTCCCTCATTATGATTCTGAGAAGCTATGAACAGAAGCATTTTTATTTAAAATTATTTCTTTTACAATTTTTACACTTACCTTATTCCGATGCGTTCGCAGTGAGATTCAGTTTATTTTTTGTCTGTTGAAAAATCAAAATCATCTGAATTTCGAAGACGGCTTAGCTTTTTTAAACGGCGCCGAGGTCTACTGTGAATGTTTTCGCCGGCGGTTTACTTGGGACGGTTTAAGAGATACACTTATAACTTAAGTAGCGTTCAGACAGCCGCGACCCAAAAAATAATACTGCTGCAACAGTAGTGTCTTCCTAATGGCACCTCTGTAGCCCGTTTCTGTAATTCGTACCGATCATTCTTAGCATCACTGTTTCTGTAAAAAAAAAATTGCCGATTCCTATCCAATCCACTCGTTCCAAATCGGCAATAAGACATGTGTTCCGATTCTACTCCAATAGGAATGGCTTAAAAAGTGTTTCTGTAACAAAATTGACTCAATTTGAAATCGGTAATTTCCTCACTGACTTTAAGCCAAGTGAGAACTCTGCCGATTGCTATAGTGTTGTTTCATTTATGAGCAAGCAAGTAATCATATATAACTTTTTGAACCAAATACAATTTTATTGATGTTATTTGATACAAATAAATATTTTATTAAAAACAATATGTTTTAATTATGTTACCGCGGTTTAATTGTGTTTTTACCGCGTCGGTTTGAATAAATTTTATACGACAAAAGGATGCATAAGTATGAAGATACTAGCGGTAGCCGCTTAAAATGTACGACAGTCGCGAATTTCAAGTGACCCACCAGTATAAACGCTATTTCATCCAGACCCCGACACCACCTTGATTAAATCATGTTTCATTTTGTTGTTGTCTGCTTTGACTGGAAATACCGCGAATATTGGCAGCACTGCAAGCATGCAACAAAAGTATTGCATCAGAGATATTTTGCCGTTATTTGACGAAAAATAGTGCAAATAAAAGTTTTGCATAAAAAAATTAAAAAAATACATCGTACAATTGTATTAAAAATGGAAGAATTATATCTTGATCTTCAACCGCTGTTAAAATAATTCTGGTGCATCAAAATGCCGAAGAAATTATTATGACGCCAGGAATTGCATAATTTTAATAAAAATTTAAGGATGATCCTAATTCACACATACTGAAATTAAATTAAAAATCAGCTGCAGTAAAAAGCCGGAGGAATAATGATCAATTGGAAGTTGACTATTGGCTCAAATGTTATCAAGATGGCGGCGAAAATTTGCAACAACAAATTAACGGTGAGTGCCCAATTTTATTTGTTCATACATTTTAATGAATCGAATCTTACTTGGAGATTCCACGTGTCATGGAAATATGTAACTAATAAACCGTTGTTAAATATCGAAGTTTTAGATTTTATCGCTAACATTAAGGGATTGCAGGTCATTTTGTAAGTCGTGCTTTAATACATACAGCTATAGACAGGTCGTACCTAGACATCCGGATCTTTATATTTCTTCTTTCAAAAAACAAGATCATAAACTGAATTTCAGCCAAATCTTCTTTTGGCTTAAATTGCGATAACAAAAAAGAAACGTTGGCCAAAGTGCAGATTATGGGCTTGACACGAAAAGAAATATGCCACGCCCTCCTGACTGGAGCAGGTACCTTGGGATATATCATGAACAAGGGCGCTCGGGCCTTCGGGCATTAAAACTAATTTTCTATTTAAAATGTCCACTTGGGTTGCCGGCCTTCGGTACGTTTCAACGACTTTCAGCTACGGAATAGCGTTATCTGGGAAATCGGGACTTTAAAATCTTATGCGATTGACCACTGTTACCGGAATTCAGGTAAAATGCTTTCAATCGAGGAAAAATATTTTTATGGAAACAATTTTATTTTTTTAGGTTAGAAATTGGGCGACTGCACGAAAAATTTACAGTGGAATTGGCCCACATTCATCTTGCATGAAAACAATTCTTGTGTGATTCCGTATTATTTACGTTTGTAGCTGTTTCGGGGGCCTTAAGGGCTACACGAGTAGACAGCCGTGGAGTGATGGAAGTGTGCACTACTATCAACTAGTTAACCCTGGTAAGAACATCTATGCACTCCGTAAAAGCCAGCGACTTTACGAGTAAGGGATTTATCCATATAGCCATGCATAAAGCTTATCTTTAAAATGCATTAGCCGATCGTAGCCGGCGTTAAACAGTAGGTCGCGGTAAGAACTGAATCGTGCACAACACACTGAATTGAAAGAAGTTCCCCTTGTTCCTTAATGGGATGTTGTGGGACGTATGTAGCGGGTGATCCACCTAAAGGTATTTTTTTCAATAGGGTTTTTTTTACACAGATTGCGTGTGAGTTGTGTAAA
The DNA here is from genome assembly GCA_963513945.1 of Hydrotaea diabolus. NCBI lineage: Eukaryota > Metazoa > Arthropoda > Insecta > Diptera > Muscidae > Hydrotaea > Hydrotaea diabolus. The sequence goes on from OY740718.1 coordinate 91,807,517, forward strand.
ACTTTGTTTTACTTTTCAGTATTGTTTGTCATTTTTATCATGGAAAGCATTACACCGTTGCCGATTTAGTGTTTGGGCTCTGCAGGAGCTTGATGAAGATCCGATGTTTTCGGCCTGTTGTTTCGAATGTTCTTCAGTGATGAGGCTCCTTTTCGGCTCAACGGCATCGTCAATAAAAAAATATGCCGCATTTGGGCTGAAGAGCAACCAGAATTGGTTCAAGAGGTGCCATTATACTTATATAATATTTTTCAAAAATAATAATGACTGGGACGTAACCGTGAATGATGCATGCTAACGCGCCATGATATCGGGCTTTTTATTACCTGAAATCGAAGCCCGTTGTCTTGACGACATTGGGTTTTATTGGACGGTGCCACTTGCCATACAGCCGCTCAAACAATGGATCTATTAAGAGGTCATTTCAAAGAGCAGCTCATTTGACGTTTTGGACCGCAGAGTTGGCCGCCTAGATCGTGTGATATCACACCATTAGGCCTTTTTTCTTGGGACTAAGTAAAGTCCAAAGTCTATGCTGACAAACCAGCTACGATTCAAGTTTTGGAAGTCAATGCGACGCGTGTCATTAACGCCATTCCGATCGAAATGATCGAGCGAGATATCCTAAATTGGACCCTCAGTCATCCTAAATTGGACCCTCAGAATGGACACCCCGAGGTGCAGCTAGGGCCAACATTTAAAGGAAATTATATTTAAAAAATTATGCCATAAAACGCCCTTTCGAATGAACAATAAGGATTTCACACTTGATTAAATTTTTGTATTTTTTATTTTGACAAAAAACCTCTAGGTTGATCACCCTATAATTGCATCAAAATTTTTTTGCATCCTTAAGCAATTTTATTTCGTCTACCCACACTCATTAAAATCATAATTTCATAAATTTCAAGTCGTTGAGGGTCCCCTGGACCCGAGCGCCTTTATTTATTATTTTTTTCTGAAATACCCGAGCCATTCTGCAGGGAAAACTAAACACTTTGGCATCATTTTTTTTGAATTTCCGGCACGACAAATAAACTGCACTTCAGCTAATAAGTTTTTTACCTCATCGCTCCTGTGTTTAGTGGCTTATGCTGCTACCATACTTTTTTCTAGTAGAAACTTGTATGATTCCCTTTTGAACTTGTCTCTTGTATTTACTCAACGCAATTTTTGTTTTAATTATTGTCTTTTTTGATGTTCTGTGATTTATTTGTTTAATTTTAAATACTAAAGTTGTTTGTTTAATTAGTTTTAATAATTTATCTTTTTTTTTTAAAGTTTTAAAAGTGAAATGTCAAAATAATCTTCAGGCAACTTCACACTACGAAAAACACAATAGGAATTGCCCTTCCCATTTTCCTTACCTCTTTGCCTAGTGTGAATGGTGACAAAGGAGCTGAACAAAATATCAATCCAATGGTATTCTCTTTTAATTCATGTGCCTATGGAGAGCAAATAAGTCAGCGTTAGGATGCTAGGATATTGCATTGCCCCAAAGATTTTAAATGTCACGACTTTTAACACGTCTACTGTAAGATTCACCCCACCACACTTACGCTTGGTTAATTGTGGTATTCTATTTACTTAACATGTTAACTGGATGTTAGTGGCGTTTTTAGCCGATAACTTGAATCGCAATTAGTCTAGGTACAGCCAATGTTCTTAAAGGTCTCTTACAAAATATTTCTGTAAAATTTTGCATTTCCAAACATTTGGATTTAATCTAAATTTGTTATTGCGATGCACTGGAATCCCCTGATTGCCATTTTGAAGGATTTAAAAAAATATTTTTGATCATCTGATCTGACTTCCATGGAGTCACTAAAATCCGCTCTAAAAAGTGTTCAGCAAATTTCCTATTTTAGGTGGTGAATTTAATATTCTCAAAATTATTTCAGGCAACCGACCCCCATTAAAATAAGTTTCTAATACTACGACTAACGTTTTGACACTGAACAATCTTTAAAAATGTTTGAGGGTGCGTTGGCAGAAAGACCCGAAATTGTTAGGTTCGTATTGGAAACCCCTGTATTTCGATTTATACTTTGTAAAATACTTGGGATAATGTAGAACATAAATAAAAAGGAAAAACTGACGTTAAGAATAGATTAAAATTTAACATTTGTCTTCTGTCGGAACATATCAAGCCCTTACCGCGAAAAAGACGTAAGCGCCACTCGCTTTTAAATGAAATTCGATTGGAAATTGAACAACTCATAAGCTTAAATATTAAAAATTAAATATAAATATTTACAAAGATATATCAAATGCAATTGTATCGGAATCCTCCAGAATAATAAGACAAACAACAAAAAGAACCCTCTCTTGTAAAATGTTCTCGATATTATTCAAAATATTCGTTTGTCAGATCCACAAATCAATAAAATCTTTTTCTATTTATTTTTTAATAACCAACATTCAGGTGATGCCCACCTATACATGCAGTACATTGCCATGGCTAGTGGAACTGACGGATATGAGGGTGGGAAAAGGGGAGCAATGTTTATTAACACTTTTCTTCTAGAGGTCGTACTTAGTCGGAAATACATTTGCCGTAAGTTGATTCCACATACGGACTGTACTAGCGAAAAAACGAATATCAATCGATAACAAAAAGGAACATCCTCATGTTAAAAGGGAAGAGAATTTTTTTTCTGACTCCAAATTTCCAAAAACCGATCAAATGGCGGACCAAAGTTGTAAATGGTCGTCCAACCATAATGCAAGACGTTAATTGTAAGTCACAACTTAACTTTAGTTTTTTTGTCCAACTTAATTTGACATTTCTTTGTTTCAGTGTTTGACAAATTCAACCATGGAGAGGTACACAATTGAGCAGCGCGTTATGATGTTTGAAGGGTTTTTTCGAAAATGGCCGTATTAATCAAAATGCGTTGTGTTCACTTCGTGATTATTTTGGTCAGCATAATCGACCAAATGTGTCCACAATCAGGAGAATTGTGTGCAAATTTCAGCAAACTGGGTCTGTAGGAAATGTGAAAACACCTGTGCCTGCTCGCCCAGGTCGTACTGCGGAAAACATTGATGTTGTTTGCGATAGTATGGCAAAAGAGCCGCGTCAACATCGACTCGTCGTTATGAATATCATCCTGCGAAAGTCTTGGCGCTACAAAAGCCGCATATTAAATCCGACCAAACTTAGTATATGTGACGCGCAAAATAGAAAGGGACCTAAGGTTAAAAACCAGTTTTGTTCAGGAGAGCCATTTTAAAGATAAGGTCCCTTTCTATTTGCGCTTAGAATCGTCGACTTCACTTTCATAAAACGCGCATACGATATCTCTGGGAGGGAACACTTTTGGGGCATGGATCGGTCTCATTCGATGCTCAGATGTTGTCCACATCAAAGAAAGAAAAAAATGAAAATTGATTTTTTTTTACCCTTAGGTCCCGTTTTTCTATGCGCTGTCACATATGCGTTTTGAGCGACTAATATTTGACTCTGGTAAAAAGGAAATTGATTTAACTTAGGTATTTAAAAAGGGATTTCCAGGTCTCTTCCAACATCAATGCAAATAATAAATTATTATTTTATTCTTTGTTTTTTTTTTTAACTTCTTCAAGGAGGAGAACTCATTAAATATGAAATCTTCCGTCAATCTCTAGATTTAATTTTTCAAACACAAATTAATTAAAAAATAATTGCAGTCATAATTAAAAGAGGAGCTCATGTCGCTCTTTAAGCCAGTAGCAATATATCTAAGACGTTTTGGAACCGTCTTCATAATAATGGATTGCTTGGAGATTTTTTATCCCCAGAGATGGCCAACATTGACGTAGAGCAATTAAACACATTTTTTTATTAATAATCAACAGACTAGTTCGTCCGATAGTATTTTTGGGGATGATTGGGGTTTTCTTTTTATAACGTCTCCTCTAATGACTTGATACCGGCTTTTATGCCAGTCAAGTCTAACGCCTCAGGTTGTGATGAGATATCTTAAATTTCGTAAAGCAGTATTTTCGTTTATACTCGTATCAAATCTCCTTCTTCATTTAGTGAACGCTATAATAATGACCTGTTTTCCTAGGGACTGGAACACCAGTTCAAAAGAAGTCAAGATCGAATTCTCCTGCTAACTTAAGACCAATTTCTTTGCTTGCTTTCCTGTCAAAAGTTGTGGAAAATATTCTTAGTTGTTAGACCATGTTGAGAGTAATTCGCTACTGAATGATTGTCAATGTGGTTTCCGAAACGACGGAAGTACCTCTGCTCTATTATTTGGCCTTACTGACTCAAAGAGGAAAAATACTCATGATCAAAAAATGTGTATGTCTTTAGATTTGGAAGAAACCTTCGATAGGGTAAATTATGGAATTTTGATTAGCAAGTGGCTCTTTCGATTTGGAAAAAGTGCCTGTAGTTTAATGTTATATTATTTATGTGGTAGAAAGCAGTTTTTTCGTGTCAATGGAGTCTCATCGTCTGTTAGGAGTGGGATCCCTTACGGCTCAGTTCTTGGTCCAATTTGGTTTGTGCTGTTTATTAATGGCCTTTTCAAAAGTTTATTCGATTGGTGTATACCGTACATACTTTTTTGCTGCTGATGTTCAGCTATTATTTTGCGGAGAAATCCAGTATTTGGATGTTTTACAAGCCGAAACTGATTATGTTTTAAAACTATTAAGCGTATGGATGTCCGCCATCAAGCTTAGTATAAATCCCTCTAAAACAAAGAAAATACTGCTTTCTTTATCATCCTCATCTATCTATAGAATTCGTTTAGAGTATAACATGTTTGGGAATTGAAGCAGTATTGCTCACTAGGGGTATTCTATTATGACTTTTTTTTTTTTAAATTTACATGGCTGTACACGATGAGAAACATTAAAAAAATCATAACTGCGTTTTTAGTTTTTTACAGCGTTTGAAAATGCTACGCTACTTCGTAGTATTTTGTTTTGCTCTCGCTACCACTCTTTCTTTGAACAGAGCCGTAGCAGAGCCATAGCCGAAAAATGAAAAAGTATATGCTCTGCTCTGCTTGTAGTTATGTCGCGTTATAAACTATAGCAATAGAAACAGGCAAAAATCAAATGATGTGCTCTGCGTAGCCATAGCGGGAGCTGAAAACTGAGAGCGAGATGAGAGCAGATCAAATGAAATTGTTTTTATTTACTATGGCTCTTCTGCATTTTTGTTTTTGCTAAAATTCTGTGTTTGTTTGAACGTTTTTGTTTTTGCTACAATTCTGTGATCTTTATTTTATTCATGTGTAGGTTAATAAATTGAAAAATTAAAACCATATTAAAATTAAATTCAATATTTAAATTAAATCAAAGTTTGTAGGTTAATAAATTGAAAAATGAAAACCATATTTTATTCAGTCACAATATTTAAATTAAATCAAAAATGCAGAAGAGCCATAGTAAATAAAAACAATTTCACTTGATCTGCTCTCATCTCGCTCTCAGTTTTCAGCTCCCGCTATGGCTACGCAGAGCACATCATTTGATTTTTGCCTGTTTCTATTGCTATAGTTTATGACGCGACAGAACTACAAGCAGAGCAGAGCAAATACTTTTTCATTTTTCGGCTATGGCTCTGCTACGGCTCTGTTCAAAGTGGGAGCGGTAGCGAGAGCGTAGCAATATTTGTTAAGCTCTTGCTGCTACGGAGTAGTAAATGCGAACGCTGGTTTTTTATTTCATTCTCTTCACGCACCAAACGATTTTAAAATTTACATGCGCATATACACACAAACATGTACATTTGCATTGGCAATGTATAGCTGTTGACCGCTTTTGCTATTTGTTTTCGTTTGCTTTTGTTTTGTTTTTGTTGTTATACTTGAAAACGAAAATGAAAAAATTCTTACATTGAAAATATTTTTATTTATTATTTAATTTGACATTAGAAGAAATAAATTTCAAATTCAAGGTTCGTCCATTTTTACAAAACGAATATAAATCTTTCACTTCTTTAATGGCTCGTTCGGCACATATATTAGACCTTTTAAATTTGGAATGGCTGAATCTTCCTTCACCCAGTGTCTATTTAAACATTGATGTGCAGTTTTGAACGGCTTCACAGATTCTTCCAAGCATTCAAAATTATTGTTGCGAAAACGTTGGTCGAAAAACCATACTTCGTACCATGCACTGCATATAAATTGACAAAGTGGTAAAAGTTTTTCTCTGTGATTGGGAAGGAGTATAAATGTGAGCAATGCAAGAATAGCTCTGGAGTTCCAACGGGCGTTACTGAGCGATGGTAAAACTCGAAAGTTAATGAACGGAAAAACGTTATGTTTTTGATAATACTTAAAGTATTGTCCAAGGTCATACAAATACTGCATGTCATCGCGCCATTTGATATTAGGAATTTTCATTTTTTTGTCGCTTTGTTGGAAGTTTTGTTTCAGATTTTGAAAATCAGTTATATCTGAAAATATTTCGTAGGAAATTTTTGGTGATACTGCTTTCGCGCCAAGTAATTCATTCATTACATGCTTAAGAATTAAGTCCAAAACATGGTGTTGGCAACCAACATATTGTGGCGGTGTCAAAGATTTTTCTTCAAAGCATGATTGTAGATAATGAACAATTCCATTTTTTCCCTGTATTGACATTTGTTGTATCACATACAATTATTTTAACCGAGTTCCACAAAGAAAATCGGTCGAGAATTTCCTTTATGCCTGTAAATTTAAGTAGAGTTAGAAATGTATATAAAATCTTAATTTTTATTTCTTACCTTCAAATTGTTTATGACACAACGCACCGATCAGCGAGCACAAAATAACTGAAGTGCTTCAATCAATTTGCTTTCACCCTCCAAGAAAAATAAACGTAACGCATTTTGCGGAGCGAAAACGAACTGCATACGGACCGCCATATCACTAACACTTGCATAGTTTTTCATATAAAAATACGACGAAATTAATTCTGCGTAAAACTCTTCGTAAACGTGCCGTTTTTTACGGTACGAAATGGAAGTGATTTTGCGTAATGGAAACGAACGTATTTAAACCAAAAAGTACCTAAAACAATCCGTTTACGTGCCGTTTTTGCGATACGAAAACGAACTGTTTTTTCTTCAAGGCCCATTTAGTCTCGACGGTTGACGGTAGATTCTGCAACCTGCAGAAGTCTACCGTCGTCAACCGTCAAACTGTAGTTATCTCCCTCTAACACATGCAAAATGCAACCCTCAACTGAAATAGCTGATTGCCTACCGTCAACCGTCAAGACTCCACTATCAAGGCCCATGTAGTCTCGACGGTTGACGGTGGACGGTTGACGGTAGGCAATCAGCTATTTCAGTTGAGGGTTGCATTTTGCATGTGTTAGAGGGAGATAACTACAGTTTGACGGTTGACGACGGTAGACTTCTGCAGGTTGCAGAATCTACAGTCAACCGTCGAGACTAAATGGGCCTTAAATGGACCTTTATGGTAACGGCATTAACTGTTTTTTCTTATTCGGGCAGCCATGTTGACAGAACACTTTAATTGTTTTAGTTGATGTTTGAAGTGTGATGATCTGATTGTTGTTAAACAAAATCAGCTTTTGTAAGTGTTAATATAATAGGTATTTATAAAACGTTTGTAGTATATTTATATCTACATATCTATATTTTGTAATAGCCAAAGAATTCATAATCATTCACAATATATGCAACATTAATTCTTCAGTATAAAAAAAGCTTATATTATTTCGATAGAGAAAGAAATTCAGTACGGAAACAGAACGTTTTGCAGATACAAAAACGTACCGCTTCAGTGTTACGTAAACGCAACACTCTGGTATTACGAAAACGGACCGCTTTAGTGTTACGTAAAAGTACTACTTTAGCTTAGCCTTGGCGTACTACCAATACATTCGAACTACTACTTTTTTTTCTAATTCTCTTATTCCGAAATTAACGTTTACGGTGCATTTACGTATCGCAAAATCGGTTCGTTTTCGTAGTCTTGTATGAAAAAATGACTTCGCCAACGTTTCGTTTTCGTGCCGGTTTTCTTAGAGGGCAGAGATAAAATAAAAGCAGAGAAGTACAGTGGATTCTCGATTTAACGAACAATTGATTGTCAGCCTAATTCGTTAAATCGGAAAATTCGTTAAATCGAGTAATGAATTTTCGCATTGTTATATAAGTAAAAATTAAAAAGAACAATTAATTTCAGATCTTATAATTAACAAAATTCTTTCTGACATGCTCTGGTTGTTAAGCAGAGAAAGATTTTTATTATCTACAACTTCATTTTTGATCTAAAATAATTTTTTTTTCGTTATTCACGGAACCCAGAGTAAACATGCCCGTTCGTTTAATCGCGAATTCGTTAAATCGAGAATCCACTGTACTCAGTTCTGACTGCAAAATAGCGGTAAATATTTTTATAAGAACTAGAAAGCAAACGAAAACAAATAGCAAAGCGGTCAATAGCAAAAGCGGTCATACATTGCCAATGCAAATGTACAAGTTTGTGTGTATATGCGCATGTAAATTTTAAAATCGTTTGGTGCGTGAACTTTTTTGAATGAAATAAAAAACTAAAAACGCAGTTAACATTTTTTTTTAAGTTTCTCATCGTGAATGGGCATGTAAAACATAGGTTAAAAAAATAGAATACCCCTATTGCTCACGTACTCGTATTAGTTTAACACTTCGTCAACTACACAACACCAATTTAGTTTTACCTCGTTGGGTGAAAACAAAACTGCTTCATGGGTTATTTATGCCATATATTTTGTACTGCCGCCTATAGGTACATACTGGTATATATACTTATATAGTTAATTTGAGGCTGCTAATCACAAATAACCGATTTGTCAGATTCGCTCTAGTTTAAGAGATATTCGCATAAACAGTTATTTTCGGTTATTTTGAATTAACTTCTTTATTTGTGAATTAATTGTTTCCATTTTTGATTGAACCTTGAATATTTCAGTCAAATATGTTTAGCTCGTTTGTTTTATTTCGGTCTGTTGCTTTTACACATTGAACAGGGATTAAACCGGCTCAAGACCTCTTGCTTCTATATTTAAATAAAAGACAAGTTTTTAACAAAATGGCAAAGTGACATTGATTTTCGTGGCTGCACACTACTTTTATCATGATTTCGGGTCCGTGACAACCCTCTTCAGAAAGCCTTGCTGCAATTGTTGAAAGTGGAGAGCCTTATAGAGTTCGGTTTTACTTTCAACAATTGCAGCAAGGCTTTCTGAAGAGGGTTGTCACGGACCCGAAATCATGATAAAAGTAGTGTGCAGCCACGAAAATCAATGTCACTTTGCCATTTTGTTAAAAACTTGTCTTTTATTTAAATATAGAAGCAAGAGGTCTTGAGCCGGATTAATCCCTGTTCAATGTATTTCAGTCAAATTTAATCGAATTGTCAACTTATTAGCTTGTTGGACGGCGATTTTAATATGATATAATGTAGTTTTTAAAGAATACAACAAATTTAGGCAATTTTGAATTTTTTTGAACGAAAATTCAAAATTGCTGTAGAAACTTAATTATATCTTAAACAATTCGTATCCGAAATAAAAGCGCTGTGTATCGTTAAAAAAGACAATTTTTCTTCTAAACACTGCGCTCCAGTTTTGAAAATCGATTCACAAAGAAAGCAGATAGGGCCCTTTTATCCGTAATTATCAGCCCCAAATCAACTATACGAGGGCTGCTATTTATATTTCTGGCCTTAAAATGAAAAATGCGACTATTTATCATCAAAAATGGTTTAATTGTTTTCAAAGTATTCTCCAGCATGATTTATACACTTTTGCATGCGCTCAAACCAATTGTCGAAGCACTTTTTCCACTCCGATTGAGACACCTCCAAAACATGAATTTTGAACGCTTCATACGTCGTTTGAAAGCCCCAAGTCTTTTTTAATGATTCGACTCGTGGACTTTGAATATCACATTCATCTCACGGGCCATGATTTTCTGTTTTCGGAGAGGATTTCTGTGAATTCTTGATTTAACGGCTTTAATGACATGCGTGTTCGAACAGTGCGTGGGCGCCCGACCGGTGGCGATCTTTTACAACTCCAGTCTCCTCAAACAGTTTTATGCATCGGTAGACGAACATGCTGCTAATCCCTAGTGGCCGGAGCGTTTTGAAAATATCGCTTTTTTCATTTCACACTCGAAAAGCGCTATTACAGCGATACGGTTCTCATTATCTGACCACTCCATAATGAAAGTTGAAGCAATTTTAAAATCGCGTTGTAGACTAACGCTATTGAGGTTAGCTTTCAAAACCCAAATGACATTAACGGGGTATGTTCAGTTCTATTATTGAAATGGGTGTGTTCAATGTTGTAACAGTATTTATGTCCCTACTAAGTATATACCTAGAGGTATAACTCATAGAGTTATGCGCGATATTTATTCTGTTGAACCGTATGCTCACATATCGCCGTTTGTGAATGACTTAAAGGTTTCCTCTGTGGAATTTGTGCACCTTCGGTTGCTATACTTTATACTTACAAAATTCAATCTCCCTTGTTCCTAGCAAATTCGTTTGTCTTAAGTCATTCCAATCGCAACAGGCAGTTAATTATTCCAAAGGTAACACCGCTTATGGATCGATCATTCCTCGTAAGAGTAGCCCGACCATTTAACATTTTGCCAAACAGTTTAAAACGTTTTCGACATTTCGTCAAAGTTTAATGGAACATTTTCGTTCAAGTACAGATAATGTTTTTCTTTATATTTTTTCCTTGGTCCTTGATTATCACGTATATGCTTTCATCAGGTGTTATTTATCTCTTATTAGGGTTGTATTTTTTTATTTTATACTGCAATATTTCTAGTAGCTGTTCTATTTAACATTTTGATGCATATTGTTATTTAGCTTTAACAGGCCCCCAATGGGCTTCGAATTACATGTCAATAAAGAAATGAAATTAAAAAATGTCACAGTAAACATCTTTTCTTAGAGTTTGTTGTTTGCAGTTGTACTTTCTAAACTTTATAGAAATTGGTTTATATTTTTTAAGAGCCCCCATCCAAAAGTCTCTAGCAAATTTAGGATCTTGCAACTACGAAGCCATATGTTATTTCTGATCTTTCTCAAATTTAATACAGTTCCTTATGGTTAGTTTCCAAAAAAGACGGGGTTTTCAGAAAACTGGCATTTCGAGTTTCTTTCAAAATCGTGTTTAAAAAAATCGACTGGAGGTGTTTACAAAAGTATTTTTTTGACTTCACCAGCATTTCTGTTTTAAGCTTTTTTAAAGAAATGGAAAATAATTCCCCAATCAGAATAAAGTAATTTTCTCTATTTCTAGACTCTGAAGTGCAATAAAATCACTTGCTGCGAAAAGAGGTTTGTTTTTGTTAAAAAATAAACTAGTAAAATAGCTTAAGTCTGACATGGCCGACTTTATTATATTCTTCACTTCTGGATGAACAGAAAAGCTGTTCTTATGTGTTTTTCCATGGTTTCTTGATTATCACTTATATGATTTCATCAGTTTTTTTCTTTTATAAGGAAAAATTAGGATTATTTTAATTTATATTATTTTTTTATTTTCTACTGATTTTTTTTAGTAGTTTATGGTGTTCTTTTTAACATTTTGATGCATATTGTAATTTAGCTTTAATAGGCCACCAATGGGCTTCGAATTGCATGTCAACAAAGAAATGAAAATCCAATAATACCGCTTGAACGGGCTCTAAATTTACACATTTTTACAAAATCTTTGAATTTGTCAGAAAATGTTGTTTTTGGTATCCTCATATCCATGTTTATATGGGTAAGAATTTAGGGTGGTCCGTCGCCCAAAATTAAGTCAAACTGCCAAATATATATTTTTGGCTTCTTAAGAATATTTTATAGTTATTTGAAAGCCATATGTCCATTTATGTATATTGGAAGCTGTTTTTGGGCTCCCAGATAATTGGTACGGCGAGTATATAACAAACATTTTAAATTGGAATCGGCTGTAAAAAAAGTACTGATTATTTTGTTCAAATTTATGGTTTTATTGGAAAGGTTGAACTTTGTCAATTAAAAATCTAACACCATTTGATGCGTTTTAGCTTCGCCCAATGGTCTTAATGTTGTTTGGCAGGAGATGAAGAATTTTATCGAAAAAACTTGTTTTTAGATGTAATTTAATTTCCTTTATTTACCAACAAATTGTGAAGCTCATTTTCATCTAGGTGGCTATGTCAATAAGAAAAATTGCTTCATATGGGGCTCAGAGAACCCACACCAGACTATTGAGATAAATACTATGCAAAGCATCCAGCGACAATTGAAACGTTGAAACATGAAATCGAAGTTGCCATTAGAAAGATTCGACCCGAAACAATCGAAAATGTACTGAAAAATTAGGTTGATCAGATGGGGTACTGTCGAGCTAGTTATATTCGTATGAATAATATTGTGTTCCATTATTAAATGAGAAAATTCAACCTTTCCAAACAAACTTTAATTTTAAAAAAGTTGTCAGTCCTTTTTTTTTAGCCGATACAAAAGTAAAATGTTAATACGCTTTATCCTGTATGATCCAAATCATTTCAAGATTAAATGTTTAACCTTCGTTATATACGATACCAAATTTTATAGAAATCGGAATACATATGTTTGTTTCAAAGCGGTTGTAAGTATTTTTGGCATTTTTATACTGGGGCTATATTTAAAAACGTAGATCATTATGATTTTTTTTTGATCTGATCTGATTATCAATCGATCGTTAAAAACTGTGTCAAATTTCATCAAAATAGTTGTTATAAAGTGTGGTCCAACCATAATGCACCATGCCAATTGTGTGTCACACCCTAGCGTCAAGTTTTTTGCCCGACTTAATTTGTAATTTCTCTGTTTCAGCATTTGACGAATTCAACCATGGAGAGACGTCTACAACAGGAACCTTTTGCGGAAATGACCGGTCAAATCAAAATGCATTTCGTGCACTTCGTGAATTTTTTGGTCAGCATAATCGACCAAATCTTCTTGTAGTTGGGTTTTTTTCAGTTTGGAAGGTCCAGAAGAAATCCACAACTTATAATTCCCCGATTGAAATCTGATTTAGGTCGATCATTTCATAATTACTCCTGCCATACTTATAAGAAAAAATATTTCAACATGTGAAACATAATGATTTGTAAATAATTAAAAAAATGGTTTTCTACGGGTATTTCTTTGTCTTTGATTTGAAACAATAGTATTGGCTAGTAGTCTTAGTGTGTTTCACTTTCATGCTGCTGTTACACTACGAAACTTATCTACTCTTAGTAGTCTTTCATTAATACCTTTTTTTGCGTAATTTGGGATATCAATTTTTTATTTAATCGTATACTTAACCTAATACTTATTTATATTAAATTGTTTAATCTTTAAGTTTTTTTTTGTATATTTTAAACAAATCTGAAGTAATTTTGTAACTATATAAGGCCTAAAGGCTCGGTTACTTTTTGAATATCAATAAATGAAATGTGTCCACAGTGTGTATTCGTTAACAAGTAGAATTTCCGCATTTAGGTAAAGGAAAAGTGAACGTCAATAAACCAAGAGCAAAATGATGACATAATTCGGCACATTAACGACAGTGATCCTTTATTATGTCTCATTGAGTCATTGGTCAATATCGGACAGGGGTATGCCATCGAAGCCCTGGCAACTATATGGCGATAGTTTGTTTCACACATAATTGTCATAGATCCTTCTATCATAATAAAAAGTATTAGGATAATTCTCTGAAAACTTTTTGTTTTATTGACATTAACATATGTGTGAGCTGTATCTACATTTTGAACATAATTCTTAAAAGTCAACAGACTCTTAACTAACTTCTAACAATTTTTAATAGGATCGTATGAACAGATTTTATGCTTCAGACTCTCAAAGCCACTAATAAAATACTTATCCTATTAAATGTGTATCGTATGTGTAGAAGCTATATCTAAATCGATACCAATTTTCTCCAATTTCAATAGCGTTTGTCCTTGGTCCAGAAAGCTCACTTGTACCAAATTTCATGAAGGTTTAGATAAACAGCAAACGCACGAAATCGTTAAATCGCTTCAGCTTGTGATTCGGAGTATTTTTACCCTTAAAGGTAGGTCTAGCAAAAAAAAAACTAGTTACGTATTCCGTACATGGAATTATGAAATTTATCTTATTTTACAATTAACAGCAAAAAAAAGACATGTCGGTTTTTGCCTACTTTTGTGAAACCGACCGTCGAGTTTGGCCATAATAACCGAACTGTCGGATATGGACACTAATTATGGAAGAAACAAAGGAGCAAACGGGAAACTTCTATCAAATCAGGGAGCTACTGGCTGACGCCTGATTAGAACTGCTACTGCTTTTAAGTCTTAGAGATTAATCTCTCTCGTAAAGTCGAAAACGTTTCTATCGAGTTGGAAAATCCACATGAACTCTGTTTTATAATTTGTGCTAAACAGTTGAATTCGCATGAGGGTTGAAGATTTTTTGGGTGAAGTGCAGAATAAACATTAAAAAAAACGCTTGCGTATTTCCGGAAAAATAATGAACAAGGGCACTCGGTTCCAGGGGGCCCACAGGTCCTGCAAAATGATTGTCACGCTCATATACGTTTGGATAAAAAAAATAAATTGCTAAAGGATACCAAAAATGCTAAAACATAAATGGGCTCGTTCATAGGGAGTCAACAAGACCCAAAATAGTGGATCGTAAGACCCTTAGGGACCTCCAAGGTCCCCTTATTCATTTAACCAAATAATTATAAAGGGCGTGGCATATTTTGTTTTTTCGTGTCACGCCCCATTAACAGCACTTCTTTCTGCCGGTCTGACTTAAGAGATTGGAAATTCATCGGATAAAACTAGGTCAAAAAGACCAAAACAGTAATGCTGCCTGGGATGTCCTCAAATACATCTTTCCATAGACTGGACACTTTAGCTTTGGGTATAAGATAAAGTAACTTCTTTCGCCCACACATTTACCTGTGCCCTAATGGATACTGTTAGTTACATCGAGACCGCCTGTGTGAAGATTTTAGGTAACTTTCGGTAACTCGTCGTTTTTAACAAGTTTTTTATTTAGGCAACAAAAAAATATGAGACCTTTTTTTATAAAAACATTTTTTTATTTAAATCGATTGAAAACATTTTATGCATGTGCAACGCATATACATATGTAAATGAATGGGTACATACTAAGCAAAATTTATTGCAACACTCCGTCCCCAATATAGATGGCATCACGCGGATGACAGCGTAGGTGCATTTCCCAAATCTCTTTTATAATTCTTGCGTTATATTGTACAGTCCATTCGGACAATTCATGCTCAAAATCGTGATACATGCGTGCTTTTTTCAAGAAACGAATAATTTTTTGTTTACCACAACAACAACGTTGGGCCTCATACAACAGAATTTCATAGAAAACACGCCGCTTTCGTACAGAACAAAAAAATATACTCAAGTCTAACGACATTATTTTAGCACCGCAACCGAGGATTTGGAACTGCATTTCCTTCTGAATGCTGTTATCCAGTTCGTATAGCTTTCTTTCGAACTCTGCTATCATACAGTTGAACTGCGTCCTCAATTTACGAATTTCCCCCATTATGATTCTGAGAAGCTATGAACAGAAGCATTATTATTTAAAATTATTTCTTTTAAAATTTTTACACTTACCTTATTCCGATGCGTTCGCAGTGAGGTTCAGTTTATTTTTTATCAGTTGAAAAATCAAAATCATCTGAATTTCGAAGACGGCTTTGCTTTTTTAAACGGCGCCGAGGTCTACTGTGAATGTTTTCGCTGGCGGATTACTTATAACTTAAGTAGCGTTCAGACAGCCGCGACCCAAAAAATAATACTTCTGCAACAGTAGTGTCTTCCTAATGGCACCTCTGTAGCCCGTTTCTGTAATTCGTACCGATCGCAGTTACCGACTGAAATTACCGATTTGACGTCATTCTTAGCATCACTGTTTCTGTAAAAAAAATTGCCGATTCCTATTCAATCCACTCGTGCCAAATCGGCAATAAGACATTTGTTCCGATTCTACTCCAATAGGAATGGCTTAAAAAGTGTTTCTGTAACAAAATTGACTCAATTTGAAATCGGTAATTTCCTCACTGACTTTAAGCCAAGTGAGAACTCTGCCGATTGCTATAGCGTTGTTTCATTTATGAGCAAGCAAGTAATCATATATAACTTTTTGAACCATACAATTTTATTAATGTTATTTTATACAAATAAATATTATATTAAAAACAATATGTTTTAATTATGTTACCGCGGCTTAATTATGTTTTTACCGCGTCGGTTTGAATAAATTTTATACGACAAAAGGATGCATAAGTATGAAGATAGGCGCTTAATATGTACGACAGTCGCGAATTTCAAGTGACCCACCTGTATAAACGCTATTTCATCCAGACCCCGACACCACCTTGATTAAATCATGTTTCATTTTGTTGTTGTCTGCTTTGACTGGAAATACCTCGAATATTGGCAGCACTGCAGGCATGCAACAAAAGTATTGCATCAGAGATATTTTGCCGTTATTTGACGAAAAATAGTATAAATAAAAGTTTTGCATAAAAAAATTAAAAAAATACATCGTACAATTGGATTAAAAATGGAAGAATTAAGTCTAGATCCTCAAACGCTGTTAAAACAATTCTGGTGCATTAAAATGCCGAGAAATTATTATGACGACAGCAATTGCATAATTTTAATAAAAATTTAAGGATGATCCTAATTCACACATACTGAAATTAAATTAAAAATCCGCTGCAATAAAAAGCCGGGGGAATAATGATCAATTGGAAGTTGACTATTGGCTGGAATGTTCTTATCAAGATGCAAGATGGCGGCGAAAATTTGCAACAACAAATTAACGGTGAGTGCGAAATTTTATTTGTTCATACATTTTAATGAATCGAATCGTACTTGGAGATCATGGAAATATGTAACTAATAAACCGTTGTTAAATATCGAAGTTTTAGATTTGATCGCTGACATTAAGGGATTGCAGGTCATTTTGTATGTCGTGCTGTAATACATACAGCTATAGACAGGTCTTACCTAGACATCCGGATCTTTATATTTCTCCTTTCAAAAAAACACAAGATCATAAACTGAATTTCAGCCAAATCTTCTTTTGGCTTAAATTGCGATAACAAAAGAAACGTTGGCCAAAGTGCAGATTATGGGCTTAACACGAAAAGAAATATGCCACGCCCTCCTGACTGGATCAGGTACCTTGGGATATATCATGAACAAGGGCGCTCGGGCCTTCGGGCATTAAAACTAATTTTCTATTTAAAATGTCCACTTGGGTTGCCGGCCTTCGGCACGTATCAACGCCTTTCAGCTATGGACTAGCGGTATGTGGGAAATAGGGGCTTTAAAATCTTATGCGATTGACCGCTGTTACCGGAATTCAGGTAAAATTCTTTCAATCGAGGAAAAATATTTTTATGGAAACAATTTTATTTTTTTTAGGTTAGAAATTGGGCGACTGCACGAAAAATTTACAGTGGAATTGGCCCACATTAATCTTGCATGAAAACAATTCTTGTGTGATTCCGTATTGTTTACGTTTGTCTTAAGGGCCTCACGAGTAGACAGCCGTGGAGTGATGGAAGTGTGCACTACTATTAGCTAGTTAACCCTTGTAAGAACATCTATGCACCTCGTAAAAGCCAGCAACTTTACGAGTAAGGGATTTATCCATATAGCCATGCCTAAAGCTTACCTTAAAAATGCATTAGCCGATCGTAGCCGGCGTTAAACAGTAGGTCGCGGTCAGTGAGTATAAGAACTGAATCGTGCACAACACACTGATTTGAAAGAAGTTCCCCTTGTTCCTTAATGGTATGTTGTGGGACGTATGTAGCGGGTGATCCACCTAAAGGTATTTTTTCAATAGGGTTTTTTTACACAGATTGCGCGTGAGTTGTGTATTTGTTTTACTTTTCAGTATTGTTTGTTATTTTTATCATGGAAAGCATTACACCGTTGCCGATTAGTGTTTCGGCACTCCAGAAGCTTGAAGAAGATCCGATGTTTTCGGCCTGTTGTTTCGAATGTTGTTCAATGATGAGGCTCCTTTTTGGCTCAACGGCAACGGCAATAAAAAAATATGCCGAATTTGGGAGCAAGCGAAGAGCAACCAGAATAGGTTCAAGAGGTGCCATTATACTTATACAATATTTTTCAAAAAAAATAATGACCGGGACGTAACCGTGAATGGTGCATGCTAACGCGCCATGATATTGGGCTTTTTGTTACCTGAAATCGAAGCCCGTTGTCTTGACGACATTGGGTTTCAATAGGACGGTGCCACTTGCCATACAGCCGCTCAAACAATGGATCTATTAAGGGGTCATTTCAAAGAGCAGCTAATTTCACGTTTTGTACCAGAGAGTTAACCGCCTAGATCGTGTGATATCACACCCTTAGACCTTTTTTCTTGGGACTACGTGAAGTCCAAAGTCTATGCTGACAAACCAGCTACGATTCAAGTTTTGGAAGTCAATGCGACGCGTGTCATTAACGCCATTCCGATCGAAATGATCGAGCGAGACAACATAAATTGGACCCTTAGAATGGACACCCCGAGGAGCAGCTAGGGCAAACTTTTAAAGGAAATTATATTTAAAAAATTATGCCTTAAAATGCCCTTTATTATAATTAAATGCCCTTTAATATAATTTAAATCAAGTGTAAAATCTTTATTGTCCATTCAATAAAGATTTTACACTTGATTTAAATTTTTGTATTTTTTTATTTTGAAAAAATACCTCTAGATTGATCACCCTATAATTGCCTCACGATTTTTTTTTGCATCCTTAAGCAATTTTATTTCGTCTACCCACACTCATTAAAAAAATAATTTCATAATAATTTCATCAAAAAAATAATTTCATCAATTTTGAAGTCGCTGTGGGTCCCCTGGCCCCGAGCGCCTTTATTTTTTTTTTCTGAAATACTCGAGCCATTTTGCAGGGAAAATTAAACACATTGGCATCATTTTTTGATTAATTTTCGTCACGACAAATAAACTGCACTTCAGCTAATAAGTTTTTTACCTCATCGCTCCTGTGTTTTGTGGCTTATGCGGCTACCATACTTTTTTCTAGTAGAAATTTGTATGATTCCCTTTTGAACTTGTCTCTTGTATTTACTCAACGCAATTTTTGTTTTAATTATTGTCTTTTTTGATGTTCTGTGATTTATTTGTTTAATTTTAAATACTAAAGTTGTTTGTTTAATTAGTTTTAATAATTTATCTTTTTTTTTTAAAGTTTTAAAAGTGAAATGTCAAAATAATCTTCAGGCAACTTCACACTACGAAAAACACAATAGGAATTGCCCTTCCCATTTTCCTTACCTCTTTGCCTAGTGTGAATGGTGACAAAGGAGCTGAACAAAATATCAATCCAATGGTATTCTCTTTTAATTCATGTGCCTAAGGAGAGCAAATAAGTCAGCGTTAGGATGCTAGGATATTGCATTGCCCCAAAGATTTTAAATGTCACGACTTTTAACACGTCTACTGTAAGATTCACCCCACCACACTTACGCTTGGTTAATTGTGGTATTCTATTTACTTAACATGTTAACTGGATGTTAGTGGCGTTTTTAGCCGATAACTTGAATCGCAATTAGTCTAGGTACAGCCAATGTTCTTAAAGGTCTCTTACAAAATATTTCTGTAAAATTTTGCATTTCCAAACATTTGGATTTAATCTAAATTTGTTATTGCGATGCACTGGAATCCCCTGATTGCCATTTTGAAGGATTTAAAAAAATATTTTTGATCATCTGATCTGACTTCCATGGAGTCACTAAAATCCGCTCTAAAAAGTGTTCAGCAAATTTCCTATTTTAGGTGGTGAATTTAATATTCTCAAAATTATTTCAGGCAACCGACCCCCATTAAAATAAGTTTCTAATACTACGACTAACGTTTTGACACTGAACAATCTTTAAAAATGTTTAAGGGTGAGTTGGCAGAAAGACCCGAAATTGTTAGGTTCGTATTGGAAACCCCTGTATTTCGATTAGTCTTTGTAAAATACGTGGGATAATGTAGAACATAAATAAAAAGGAAAAACTGACGTTAAGAATAAATTAAAATTAACATTCTTTATATGTTTTGTCTTCTGTCGGAACATATCAAGCCCTTACCGCGAAAAAGACGTAAGCGCCACTCGCTTTTAAATGAAATTCGATTGGAAATTGAACAACTCATAAGCTTAAATATTAAAAATTAAATATAAATATTTACAAATATATATCAAATGCAATTGTATCGGAATCCTCCAGAATAATAAGACAAACAACAAAAAGAACCCTCTCTTGTAAAATGTTCTCGATATTATTCAAAATATTCGTTTGTCAGATCCACAAATCAATAAAATCTTTTTCTATTTATTTTTTAATAACCAACATTCAGGTGATGCCCACCTATACATGCAGTACATTGCCATGGCTAGTGGAACTAACGGATATGAGGGTGGGAAAAGGGGAGCAATGTTTATTAACACTTTTCTTCTAGAGGTCGTACTTAGTCGGAAATACATTTGCCGTAAGTTGATTCCACATACGGACTGTACTAGCGAAAAAACGAATATCAATCGATAACAAAAAGGAACATCCTCATGTTAAAAGGGAAGAGAATTTTTTTCTGACTCCAAATTTCCAAAAACCGATCAAATGGCGGACCAAAGTTGTAAATGGTCGTCCAACCATAATGCAGGACGTTAATTGTATGTTACAACTTAACTTTAGTTTTTTTGTCCAACTTAATTTGACATTTCTTTGTTTCAGTGTTTGAGAAATTCAACCATGGAGAGGAACACAATTCAGCAGCGCGTTAAGGTTGCTGAAACCTTTTACGAAAATGGCCGTATAAATCAAAATGCGTTTTGTTCACTTCGTGATTATTGGTCAGCATAATCGGCCAAATGTGTCCACAATCAGGAGAATTGTGTGCAAATTTCAGCAAACTGGGTCTGTAGGAAATGTGAAAACACCTGTGCCTGCTCGCCCAGGTCGTACTGCGGAAAACATTGATGTTGTTTGCGATAGTATGGCAAAAGAGCCGCGTCAACATCGACTCGTCGTTATGAATATCATCCTGCGAAAGTCTTGGAGCTACAAAAGCCGCTAATAAAATCCGACCAAACTTAGTAGTATAATATATGAAACGCATATTATGCGTTTCGAGCGACTAATATTTGACTCTGGTAAAAAGGAAATTGATTTATCTTAGGTATTCAAATAGGGGTTTTCAGGTCTCTTCCAACAACAATGCAAATAAAAATTATTATTTTATTCGTTGGGTTTTTTTTTAATTTCTTCAAGGAGGAGAATTCATTAAATATGAAATCTTCTGTCCATTTTTCAAACACAAATTAATTAAAAAATAATTGCAGTCATGATTAAAAGAGGAGCTTATGCCGCTCTTTAAGCCAGTAGCAATATATATAAGACGTTTTGGAACCGTCTTCGAAATAATGGACCGCTTGGAGATGTTTCATCCCCAGAGAAGGCCAACATTGACGTAGTGCAATTAAACACATTATTTATTAATAATCAACAGACTAGTTCGTCTGATAGTATTTTTGGGGATGATTGGGGTTTTCTTTTTTTAACGTCTCCTCTAATGACTTGATACCGGCTTATATGCCAGCCAAGTCTAACGCCTCTGGTTGTGATGAGATATCTTAAATTTCTTAAAGCAGTATTTTCGTTTATACTCGTATCAAATCTCCTTCATTTAGTGTACGCTATAATAATGACCTTCTGTTTTCCTAAGGACTGGAACACCAATTCAAAAGAAGTCAAGATCGAATTCTCCTGATAACTTAAGACCAATTTCTTTGCTTGCTATCCTGTCAAAAGTTGTGGAAAATATTCTTAGTTGTTAGACCATGTTGAGGGTAATTCGCTACTGAATGATTGTCAATGTGGTTTCCGAAACGACGGAAGTACCTCTGCTCTATTATTTGGCCTTACTGACTCAAAGAGGAAAAATACTCATGATCAAAAAATGTGTATGTCTTTGAATTTGGAAGAAGCCTTCGATAGGGAAAATTATGGAATTTTGATTAGCAAGTGGCATAAACTCTTTCGATTTGGGAAAAGTGCCTGTAGTTTAATGTTATATTATTTAGCAGTTTTTTCGTGTCAATGGAGTCTCATCGTCTGTTAGGAGTGGGATCCCTTACGGCTCAGTTCTTGGTCCAATTTGGTTTGTGCTGTTTATTAATGGCCTTTTCAAAAGTTTAGTCGATTGGTGTACACCGTACATACTCTTTTGCTGCTGATGTTTAGCTATTATTTTGCGGAGAAATCCAGTATTTGGATGTTTTACAAGCCGAAACTGATTATGGATTAAAACTATTAAGCGTATGGATGTCCGCCATCAAGCTTAGTATAAATCCCTCTAAAACAAAGAAAATACTGCTTTCATCCTCTTCTATCTATAGAATTCGTTTAGAGTATAATATGTTTGGGAATTGAAGCAGTATTGCTCACGTATTAGTTTTACACTTCGTCAACTATACAACACCAATTTAGTTTTACCTCGTTGGGTGAAAACAACACTGCTTAATGGATTAATTATGCCATATATTTTGTACTGCCGTCTATAGGTACATACTGGTATATATACTTATATAGTTGATTTGAGGCTGCTAATCACAAATAACCGATTTGCCAGATTCGCTCTAGTTTAGGAGATATTCGCATAAACAGTTATTTTCGGTTATTTTGAATTAACTTCTTTATTGTGAATCAATTGTTTCCATTTCTGATTGAACCTTGAATATTTCAGTCAAATTTAATCGTATTGTCAACTTGATTAGCTTGTTGGACGGGGATTTTAATATGCTATAATGTAGTATTAAAGAATACAACAAATTTAGGCAGCTCAAGGTTATTTTTTTGAACGAAAATCGAAATTGCTGTAGAACCTGGCTTATATCTTAAACAATTCGTATCCGAAATAAAAGCGCTGCGTATCGTTGAAAAAGACAATTTTTCTTCTAAACACTGCGCTCCAGTTTTGAAAATCGATTCACAAATAAAGCAGATATGGCCCTTTTATCCGTAATTATCAGCCCCAAATCAACTATACGAGGGCTGCTATTTATATTTCTGGCCTAAAAATTAAAAATGCGACTATTTATCATCAAAAATGGTTTAATTGTTTTTCAAAGTATTCTCCAGCAAGATTTATACACTTTTGCATGTGCTCAAACCAATTGTCGAAGCACTTTTTCCACTCCGATTTAGACACCTTCAAAACATGAATTTTGAACGCTTCATACGTCGTTTGAAAGCCCAAGTCCCAAGTCTTTTTTTATGCTTCGAGTCATGGACTTTTGCGTGATATTCATCTCACGGGCCATGATTTTCTGTTTTCGGAGCGGATTTCTGTGAATACTTCATTTAACGGCTTTGATGACATGCGGTGTTCGAACAGAGCGTGGGCGGCCCGACCGGTGGCGGTCTTTTACATCTCCAGTCTCCTCAAACAGTTTTATGCATCGGTAGACGAACATGCGGCTAATCCCTAGTGGCCGGAGCGTTTTGAAAATATCGCTTTTTTCATTTCACACTTGAAAAGCGCTATTACAGCGATACGGTTCCCATTATCTGACCACTCCATGATGAAAGTTGAGACAATTTTAAAATCGCGTTACAGACTAACGCTATTAAGGTTAGCTTTCAAAACCCATATGATATTAACGGGGTATGTTCAGTTCTACTATTGAAATGGGTGTGTTCAATGTTGTAACAGTATTTATGTCCCTACTAAGTATATACCTAGAGGTATAACTCATAGAGTTATGCGTGATATTTATATTCTGTTGAACCGTATGCTCACATATCGCCGTTTGTGAATGACTTAGGGGTTTCCTCTGTGGAATTTGTGCACCTTCGGTTGATATACTTTATACAAAATTCA
The DNA here is from genome assembly GCA_963513945.1 of Hydrotaea diabolus. Lineage (NCBI taxonomy): Eukaryota > Metazoa > Arthropoda > Insecta > Diptera > Muscidae > Hydrotaea > Hydrotaea diabolus. The sequence goes on from OY740718.1 coordinate 91,831,438, forward strand.
ATCTCCTTTGTTCCTAGCAAATTCGTTTGTCTTTGGTCATTCCAATCGCAACAGGCAGTTAATTATTCCAAAGGTAACCCCGCTTATGGATCGATCATTCCTCGTAAGAGTAGCCCGACCATTTAACATTTTGCCAAACAGTTAAAACCGTTTTCACATTTCGTCAAAGTTTAATGGAACATTTTCGTTCAAGTACAGATAATGTTTTTCTTTATATTTTTTCCTTGGTCCTTGATTATCACGTATATGCTTTCATCAGGTGTTATTTATCTCTTTTATTAGGGTTTTATTTTTTATTTTATACTGCAATATTTCTAGCAGTTTATGCTGTTCTATTTAAAATTTTGATGCATATTGTTATTAAGCTTTAACAGGCCCCCAATGCGCTTCGAATTACATGGCAATAAAGAAATGGAATTAAAAAATGTCACAGTAAACATTTTTTCTTAGAGTTAACTATTGCAGATGTACTTTCTAAGACCTTTCATCCAAAGGTTAACTATTGCAGATGTACTTTCTAAGACCTTTCTTCCAAAGGTCTCTAGCAAATTTAGGATCTTGCAACTACGAAAGCCATATGTTATTTCTGATCTTTCTCAAATTTAATACAGTTCCTTATGGTTAGTTTCCAAAAAAAAGACGGGGTTTTCAGCAATCCGGCATTTCGAGTTTTTTTCAAAATCGTGTTTAAAAAAAATCGACTGTGGAGGTGTTTACAATAGTATTTTTTTAACTTCACCAGCATTTCTGTTTTAGGCTTTTTTCAAGTAATGGAAAATAATTCCCCAATCAGAAGTAATGTAATTTTATCTAATTCTAGACTCTGAATTGCAATAAAATCACTTGCTGCGAAAAGAGGTTTGTTTTTGTTGTTGTTAAAAAATAACCTAGTAAAATAGCTTAAGTCTGACATGGCCGACTTTATTATATTCCTTACTTCTGGATGAACAGAAAAGCTTTTCTTATGTGTTTTTCCATGGTTTCTTGATTATCACTTATATGCTTTCATCAGGTTTTTTTTTCTTTTATTAGGAAAAATAAGGATTATTTTAATTTTTATTTTTTTTTTTTATTTTCTATTGATTTTTTTTAGTAGTTTATGATGTTCTATTTAACATTTTGATGCATATTGTAATTTAGCTTTAATAGGCCCCCAATGGGCTTCGAATTACATGGCAATAAAGAAATGGAATTAAAAAATGTCACAGTAAACATCTTTTCTTAGAGTTAACTATTGCAGTTGTACTTTCTAAACTTTATAGAAATTGGTTTATGTTTTTAAGAGCCATTTAAAGGTCTCTAGCAAATTTAGCATCTTGCAACTACGAAGCCATATGTTATTTCTGATCTTTCTCTAATTTAATACAGTTTCTTATGGTTAGCTTCAAAAAAAAAGACGGGGTTTTCAGAAAACCGGCATTTCGAGTTTTTTTTTTCAAAATCGTGATTAAAAAAAACCGACTGTGGAGGTTTTTACAAAAGCTTTTTTACTTCACCAGCATTTCTGTTTTAGGCTTTTTTCAAGAAATGTAAAATAATTCCCCAATCAGAATAAAGTAATTTTCTCTATATCTAGACTCTGAAGTGCAATAAAATCACTTGCTGCGAAAAGAGGTTTGTTTTTTTTTTGTTAAAAAATAAACTAGTAAAATAGCTTAAGTCTGACATGGCCGACTTTATTATATTCTTCACTTCTCGATGAACAGAAAAGCTGTTCTTATGTGTTTTTCCATGATTTCTTGATTATCACTTACATGCTTTCATCAGTTTTTTTCTTTTATTAGGAAAAATTAGGATTATTTTAATTTATATTATTTTTTTATTTTCTACTGATTTTTTTAGTAGTTTATGATGTTTTATTTAAAATTTTGATGCATATTGTAATTAAGCTTTAATAGGCCCGAATTAAATAATACCGCATGAACGGGCTCTAAATTTACACATTTTTACAAAATCTTTGAATTTGTCAGAAATGTCGTTGTTTTTGGTATCCTCATATCCATGTTTATATGGGTAAGATTTTAGAATTTATGGTGGTCTGTCACCCAAAATTAAGTGAAACTGCCAAATATATATTTTTGGCTTCATAAGAATATTTTATAGTTATTTAAAAGCCATATGCCTATTTATGTATATTGGGATCTGTTTTTGGGCTCCCTGATAATTTGTACGTTGAGTATATAACAAATATGTTAAATTGGAAACGGCTGTAAAAAAAGTACCGATTATTTTGTTCAAATTTATGGTTTTATTGGAAAGGTTGAACTTTGTCAATTAAAAATGGAACACCATTTGATGCGTTTTAGCTTCGCCCAATGGTCTAAAGATTGTTTGGCAGGAGATGAAGACTTTTACAAAAAAACTTGTTTTTAGATGTAGTTTATTTACTTTTTTTTACCAACAAATTGTGAAGCTCATTTTCAGCTCGGTGGCTATGTCAATAAGCAAAATAGCCTCATATGGAGTTCAGAGAACTCACAATAGACTATTGAGATAAATACTATGCAAAGCATCCAGCGACAATTGAAACGTTGAAACATGAAATCGAAGTTGCCATTAGAAAGATTCGACCCGAAACAATCGAAAATGTACTGAAAAATTAGGTTGATCAGATGGGGTACTGTCGAGCTAGTTATATTCGTATGAATAATATTGTGTTCCATTATTAAATGAGAAAATTCAACCTTTCCAAACAAACTTGAATTTTAAAAAAGTTGTCAGTCCTTTTTTTTAGCCGATACAAAAGTAAAATGTTAATACGCTTTATCCTGTATGATCCAAATCATTTCAAGATTAAATGTTTAACCTTCGTTATATACGATACCAAATTTTATAGAAATCGGAATACATATGTTTGTTTCAAAGCGGTTGTAAGTATTTTTGGCATTTTTATACTGGGGCTATATTTAAAAACGTAGATCAGTATGATTTTTTTTTGATCTGATCTGATTATCAATCGATCGTAAAAAACTGTGTCAAATTTCATCAAAGTAGTTGTTATAAAGGGTGGTCCAACCATAATGCACCATGCCAATTGTGTGTCACACCCTAACGTCAAGTTTTTTGCCCGACTTGGTTTGTAATTTCTCTGTTTCAGCGTTTGACAAATTCAACCATGGAGAGACGTCTACAACAGGAACCTTTTGCGGAAATGACCGGTCAAAACAAAATGCATTTCGTGCACTTCATGAATTTTTTGGTCAGCATAATCGACTAAATCTTCTTGTAGTTGGGTTTTTTTCAGTTTGGAAGGTTCAGAAGAAATCCACAACTTATAATTCCCCGATTGAATTCTGATTTAGGTCGATCATTTCATAATTACTCCTGTCATACTTATAAGAAAAAAATATTTCAACATGTGAAACATAATTATTTGTAAATAATTAAAAAAATGGTTTTCTACGGGTATTTCTTTGTCTTTGATTTGAAACAATAGTATTGGCTAGTAGTCTTAGTGTGTTTCACTTTCATGCTGCTGTTACACTACGAAACTTATCTACTCTTAGTAGTCTTTCATTAATACCTTTTTTTGCGTAATTTGGGATATCAATTTTTTTATTTAATCGTATACTTAACCTAATACTTATTTATATTAAATTGTTTAATCTTTAAGTTTTTTTTGTATATTTTAAACAAATCTGAAGTAATTTTGTAACTATATAAGGCCTAAAGGCTCGGTTACTTTTTGAATATCAATAAATGAAATGTGTCCACAGTGTGTATTCGTTAACAAGTAGAATTTCCGCATTTGGGTAAATGAGAATCCACTAGTGATTGTTAAAAAGATGCATCAAAAAAGTGACTGTTTGGTCATGTTTATCTGCTGGCGGCGTCATCGGGCTGTACTTCCAAAATGAGATCGGCCAAGCAGTTACCGTGAATGGTGTTCGCTGACGCGAGATATAATCGGTCTTCATGTGACCAGAAATTGAGGATACGGACCTGGGCGATATGTGGTTCCAACAGGATGACGCCTTTTGCCACACAGTCAACGAAACAATGGCTATTTGAAGGAAAAGTGAACGTCAATAAACCATGAACAATTCAAGAGCAAAAGGATGACATAATTCGGCACATTAACGACAGTGATCCTCTATTATGTGTCAGAGTCATTGGTCAATATCGACCATAGGATAAGGGTATGCCATCGAAGCCCTGGTAACTATACTCGTATGGCCGATAGTTTGTTTCACACATAATTGTCATAGATCCTTCTATCATAATAAAAAAGTATTAGGATAATTCTCTAAAAACTTTTTGTTTTATTCACATAAACATATGTGTGAGCTATCTAAATTTTGACCAAAATTCTTAAAAGTCAACAGACTCTGAACTTTTTTCAAAATCTAACTTCTAACAAATTTTAATAGGATTGGTATTTGATTAGTGGCTTTGAGAATCTGAAGCATAAAATCTGTTCATACGATTTTATGCTTCAGACTCTCAAAGCCACTAATCAAATACCAATCCTATTAAATTTGTATGTGTAGAAGCTATATCTAAATCGATACCAATTTGCTCCAACTTCAATAGCGTTGGTCCAAAAAGGTCACTTGTACCAAATTTCATGAAGGTTTAGATAAACAGCAAACGCACGTAATCGCTTCGGAGTCTATTAACCCATAAAGGTAGGTCTAGCAAAAAAAAAACTAGTTACGCATTCCGTACATGGAATTATGAAATTTCTCTTATTTTACAATTGACAACAAAAACCCGACAGCAAAAAAAAAGATGTCGGTTTTTGCCTACTTTTGTGAAACCGACTGTCGGGTTTGGGCATAATAACCGAACTGTCGGATATGGACACTAATTATGGAAGGAACAAAGGAGCAAACGGGAAACTTCTATCAAATCAGGGAGCTACTGGCTGACGCCTGATTAGAAATGCTATTGCTTTTAAGTCTTAGAGATTAATCTCTCTCGTAAGTCGAAAACGTTTCCATCGAGTTGGAAAATCCACATGAACTCTGTTTTATAATTTGTGCTAAACAGTTGAATTCGCATGAGGGTTGAAGATTTTTTGGGTGAAGTGCAAAATAAACATTAAAAAAAACGCTTGCGTATTTCCGGAAAAATAATGAACAAGGGCACTCGGTTCCAGGGGGCCCACAGGTCCTGGAAAATGATTGTCACGCTCATATACGTTTGGATAATAAAATAAATTGCTAAAGGATACCAAAAATGCTAAAACATAAATGGGCTCGTTCATAGGGAGTCAACAAGACCCAAAATAGTGGATCGTAAGACCCTTAGGGACCTCCAAGGTCCCCTTATTCATTTAACCAAATAATTATAAAGGGCGTGGCATATTTTGTTTTTTCGTGTTTTCTATGCGCACCATTAACAGCACTTCTGCCGGTCTGACTTAAGAGATTGGAAATTCATCGGATAAAACTAGGTCAAAAAGACCAAAACAGTAATGCTGCCTGGGATGTCCTCAAGTACATCTTTCCATAGACTGGACACTTTAGCTTTGGGTATAAGATAAAGTAACTTCTTTCGCCCACACATTTACCACTGCCCTAATGGATACTGTTAGTTACATCGAGATCGCCTGTGTGAAGATTTTAGGTAACTTTCCCAAGTATCTCGTCGTTTTTAACAAGTTTTTTGTTTAGGCAACAAAAAAATATGAGACCTTATTTTTATAAAAACATTTTTTTATTTAAATCGATTGAAAACATTTTATGCATGAGCGTGCAACGCATATACATATGTAAATGGATGGGTACATACTAAGCAAAATTTATTGCAACACGACAAAAACTCCGTCCCCAATATAGATGGCATCACGCGGATGACAGCGTAGGTGCATTTCCCAAATCTCTTTTATAATTCTTGCGTTATATTGTACAGTCCATTCGGACAATTCATGCTCAAAATCGTGATACATGCGTGCTTTTTTCAAGAAACGAATAATTTTTTGTTTACCACAACAACAACGTTGGGCCTCATACAACAGAATTTCATAGAAAACACGCCGCTTTTGTACAGAACAAAAAAATATACTCAAGTCTAACGACATTATTTTAGCACCGCAACCGAGGATTTGGAACTGCACTTCCTTCTGAATGCTGTTATCCAGTTCGCATAGCTTTCTTTCGAACTCTGCTATCATACAGTTGAACTGCGTCCTCAATTTACGAATTTCACCCATTATGATTCTGAGAAGCTATGAACAGAAGCGTTTTTATTTAAAATTATTTCTTTTACAATTTTTACACTTACCTTATTCCGATGCGTTCGCAGTGAGATTCAGTTTATTTTTTGTCAGTTGAAAAATCGGAATCATCTGAATTTCGAAGACGGCTAAGCTTTTTTAAACGGCGCCGAGGTCTACTGTGAATGTTTTCGCCGGCGGATTACTTGGGACGGTTTAAGAGATACACTTATAACTTAAGTAGCGTTCAGACAGCCGCGACCCAACAAATAATATTGCTGCAACAGTAGTGTCTTCCTAATGGCACCTCTGTAGCCCATTTCTGTAATTCGTACCGATCGCAGTTACCGACTGAAATTACCGATTTGACGTCATTCTTAGCATCACTGTTTCTGTAAAAAAAAATTGCCGATTCCTATTCAATCCACTCGTGCCAAATCGGCAATAAGACATTTGTTCCGAATCTACTCCAATAGGAATGGCTTAAAAAGTGTTTCTGTAACAAAATTGACTCAATTTGAAATCGGTAATTTCCTCACTGGCTTTAAGCCAAGTGAGAACTCTGCCGATTGCTATAGTGTTGTTTCATTTATGAGCAAGCAAGTAATCATATATAACTTTTTGAACCATACAATTTTATTGATGTTATTTTATACAAATAAATATTTTATTAAAAACAATATGTTTTAATTATGTTACCGCGGTTTAATTGTGTTTTTACCGCGTCGGTTTGAATAAATTTTATACGACAAATGGATGCATATGTATGAAGATACTAGCGGTAGCCGCTTAAAATGTACGACAGTCGCGAATTTCAAGTGACCCACCTGTATAAACGCTATTTCATCCAGACCCCGACACCACCTTGGTTAAATCATGTCATTCGTAAACTACTTGTTTAATTTTGTTGTTGTCTACTTTGACTGGAAATACCGCGAATATTGGCAGCACTGCAAGCATGCAACAAAAGTATTGCATCAGAACCCTCTAAGAAAACCGGCACGAAAACGAAACGTTGGCGAAGTCATTTTTTCATACAAGACTACGAAAACGAACCGATTTTGCGATACGTAAATGCACCGTAAACGTTAATTTCGGAATAAGAGAATTAGAAAATAAAAAGTAGTAGTTTGAATGTATTGGTAGTACGCCAAGGCTAAGCTAAAGTAGTACTTTTACGTAACACTAAAGCGGTCCGTTTTCGTAATACCAGAGTGTTGCGTTTACGTAACACTGAAGCGGTACGTTTTTGTATCTGCAAAACGTTCTGTTTCCGTACTGAATTTCTTTCTCTATCGAAATAATATAAGCTTTTTTATACTGAAGAATTAATGTTGCATATATTGTGAATGATTATGAATTCTTTGGCTATTACAAAATATAGATATGTAGATATAAATATACTACAAACGTTTTATAAATACCTATTATATTAACACTTACAAAAGCTGATTTTGTTTAACAACAATCAGATCATCACACTTCAAACATCAACTAAAACAATTAGTGTTCTGTCAACATGGCTGCCCGAATAAGAAAAAACAGTTAATGCCGTTACCATAAAGGTCCATTTAAGGCCCATTTAGTCTCGACGGTTGACTGTAGATTCTGCAACCTGCAGAAGTCTACCGTCGTCAACCGTCAAACTGTAGTTATCTCCCTCTAACACATGCAAAATGCAACCCTCAACTGAAATAGCTGATTGCCTACCGTCAACCGTCCACCGTCAACCGTCCACCGTCAACCGTCGAGACTACATGGGCCTTGATAGTGGAGTCTTGACGGTTGACGGTAGGCAATCAGCTATTTCAGTTGAGGGTTGCATTTTGCATGTGTTAGAGGGAGATAACTACAGTTTGACGGTTGACGACGGTAGACTTCTGCAGGTTGCAGAATCTACCGTCAACCGTCGAGACTAAATGGGCCTTGAAGAAAAAACAGTTCGTTTTCGTATCGCAAAAACGGCACGTAAACGGATTGTTTTAGGTACTTTTTGGTTTAAATACGTTCTTTTTCATTACGCAAAATCACTTCCATTTCGCACCGTAAAAAACGGCACGTTTACGAAGAGTTTTACGTAGAATTAATTTCGTCGTATTTTTATATGAAAAACTATGCAAGTGTTAGTGATATGGCGGTCCGTATGCAGTTCGTTTTCGCACCGCAAAATGCGTTACGTTTATTTTTCTTGGAGGGAAATATTTTGCCGTTATTTGACGAAAAATAGTACAAATAAAAGTTTTGCATAAACAAATTAAAAAAATACATCGTGCAATTGGATTAAAAATGGAAGAATTATATCTAGATCTTTAACCGCTGTTAAAATAATTCTGGTGCATCAAAATGCCGAAGAAATTATTATGACGACAGGAATTGCATAATTTTAATAAACATTTAAGGATGATCCTAATTCACACATACTGAAATTAAATTAAAAATCAGCTGCAGTAAAAAGCCGGAGGAATAATGATCAATTGGAAGTTGAGTATTGGCTGGAATGTTCTTATCAAGATGGCGGCGGAAATTTGCAACAACAAATTAACGGTAAATGCGCAATTTTATTTGTTCATACATTTTAATGAATCGAATCGTACTGTAACTAATAAACCGTTGTTAAATATCGAAGTTTTAGATTTGATCGCTGACATTAAGGGATTGCAGGTCATTTTGTATCGTGCTTTAATACATACAGCTATAGATAGGTCTTACCTAGACATCCGGATCTTTATATTTCCTCTTTTCAAAAAACACAAGATCATAAACTGAATTTCAGCCAAATCTTCTTTTGGCTTAAATTGCGATAACAAAAAAGAAACGTTGGCCAAAGTGCAGATTATGGGCTTGACACGAAAATAAATATGCCACGCAGGTACTTTGACTGGAGCAGGTACCTTGGCATATATCATGAACAAGGGGCTTCGGACAGTAAAACTTATTTTCTATTTAAAATGTCCACTTGGGTTGCCGGCCTTCGGTACGTTTCAACGACTTTCAGCTACGGACTAGCGGTATCTGGGAAATCGGGACTTTAAAATCATATGCGATTGACCACTGTTACCGGAATTCAGGTAAAATTCTTTCAATCGAGGAAAAATATTTTTATGGAAACAATTTTATTTTTTAGGTTAGAAATTGGGCGACTGCACGAAAAATTTACAGTGGAATTGGCCCACATTCATCTTGCATGAAAACAATTCTTGTGTGATTCTGTATTTACGTTTGTAGCTGTTTCGGGGGCCTTAAGGGCCTCACGAGTAGACAGCCGTGAAGTGTGCACTACTATCAACTAGTTAACCCTGGTAAGAACATCTATGCACTCCGTAAAAGCCAGCGACTTTTTTCGTAAGGGATTTATCCATATAGCCATGCCTAAAGCATATCTTTAAAATGCGTTAGCCGATCGTAGCCGGCGTTAAACAGTAGGTCGCGGTCATTGAGTATAAGAACTGAATCGTGCACAACACACTGATTTGAAAGAAGTTCCCCTTGTTTCTTAATGGGATGTTGTGGGACGTATGTAGCGGGTGATCCACCTAAAGGTATTTTTTCAATAGGGTTTTTTTTTTACACAGATTGCGCGTGAGTTGTGTAAAACTTTGTTTTACTTTTCAGTATTGTTTGTTATTTTTATCATGGAAAGCATTACACCGTTGCCGATTAGTGTTTCGGCACTCCAGAAGCTTGAAGAAGATCCGATGTTTTCGGCCTGTTGTTTCGAATGTTGTTCAATGATGAGGCTCCTTTTTGGCTCAACGGCAACAAAAAAATATGCCGAATTTGGGAGCAAGCGAAGAGCAACCAGAATAGGTTCAAGAGGTGCCATTATACTTATACAATATTTTTCAAAAAAAATAATGACCGGGACGTAACCGTGAATGGTGCATGCTAACGCGCCATGATATTGGGCTTTTTGTTACCTGAAATCGAAGCCCGTTGTCTTGACGACATTGGGTTTCAATAGGACGGTGCCACTTGCCATACAGCCGCTCAAACAATGGATCTATTAAGGGGTCATTTCAAAGAGCAGCTAATTTCACGTTTTGTACCAGAGAGTTAACCGCCTAGATCGTGTGATATCACACCCTTAGACCTTTTTTCTTGGGACTACGTGAAGTCCAAAGTCTATGCTGACAAACCAGCTACGATTCAAGTTTTGGAAGTCAATGCGACGCGTGTCATTAACGCCATTCCGATCGAAATGATCGAGCGAGACAACCTAAATTGGACCCTTAGAATGGACACCCCGAGGAGCAGCTAGGGCAAACATTTAAAGGAAATTATATTTAAAAAATTATGCCTTAAAATGCTCTTTTGAATGGACAATAAAGATTTTACACTTGATTTAAATTTTTGTATTTTTTTATTTTGAAAAAATACCTCTAGATTGATCACCCTATAATTGTCTCACGATTTTTTTTTGCATCCTTAAGCAATTTTATTTCGTCTACCCACACTCATTAAAAAAATAATTTCATAATAATTTCATCAAAAAAATAATTTCATCAATTTCAAGTCGCTGTGGGTCCCCTGGCCCCGAGCGCCTTTATTTTTTTTCTGAAATACTCGAGCCATTTTGCAGGGAAAATTAAACACATTGGCATCATTTTTTGATTAATTTTCGTCACGACAAATAAACTGCACTTCAGCTAATAAGTTTTTTACCTCATCGCTCCTGTGTTTAGTGGCTTATGCTGCTACCATACTTTTTTCTAGTAGAAATTTCCATTTTAAACATGTCTTGTGTTTACTCAACGCAATTTTTGTTTTAATTATTGTCTTTTTTGATATTCTGTGATTTATTTGTTTAATTTTAAATACTAAAGTTGTTTGTTTAATTAATAATTTTTATTTTTTTTTAAAGTTCTAAAAGTGAAATGTCAAAATAATCTTCAGCCAAATTCACACTACGAAAAACACAAAAGGAATTGCCCTTCCCATTTCCTTACCTCTTTGCCTAGTGTGAATGGTGACAAAGGAGCTGAACAAAATATCAATCCAATGGTATTCTCTTTTAATTCATGTGCCTATGGAGAGCAAATAAGTCAGCGTTAGGATGCTAGGATATTGCATTGCCCCAAAGATTTTAAATGTCACGACTTTTAACACGTCTACTGTAAGATTCACCCCACCACACTTACGCTTGGTTAATTGTGGTATTCTATTTACTGAACTTAGTGGCGTTTTTAGCCGATAACTTGAATCGCAATTAGTCTAGGTACAGCCAATGATCTTAAAGGTCTCTCACAAAATATTTCTGTAAAATTTTGCATTTCCAAACATTTGGATTTAGTCTAAATTTGTTATTGCGATGCACTGGAATCCCCTGATTGCCATTTTGAAGGATTTAAAAAAATATTTTTCTAGATCAGCTGACTTCCATGGAGTCACTAAAATCCGCTCTAAAAAGTGTTCAGCAAATTTCATATTTTAGGTGGTGAATTTAATATTAGGCAACCGACCCATTAAAATAAGTTTCTAATACTACGACTAACGTTTTGACACTGAACAATCTTTAAAAATGTTTGAGGGTGAGTTGGCAGAAAGACCCGAAATTGTTAGGTTCGTATTGGAAACCCCTGTATTTCGATTAGTCTTTGTAAAATACGTGGGATAATGTAGAACATAAATAAAAAGGAAAAACTGACGTTAAGAATAAATTAAAATTAACATTCTTTATAAGTTTTGTCTTCTGTCGGAACATATCAAGCCCTTACCGCGAAAAAGACGTAAGCGCCACTCGCTTTTAAATGAAATTCGATTGGAAATTGAACAACTCATAAGCTTAAATATTAAAAATTAAATATAAATATTTACAAAGATATATCAAATGCAATTGTATCGGAATCCTCCAGAATAATAAGACAAACAACAAAAAAGAACCCTCTCTTGTAAAATGTTCTCGATATTATTCAAAATATTCGTTTGTCAGATCCACAAATCAATAAAATCTTTTTCTATTTATTTTTGTTAATAACCAACATTCAGGTGATGCCCACCTATACATGCAATGCAGTACATTGCCATGGCTAGTGGAACTAACGGATATGAGGGTGGAAAAAGGGGAGCAACGTTAATTAACACTTTTCTTCTAGAGGTCGTAATTAGTCGGAAATACATCTGCCGTAAGTTGATTCCACATACGGACTGTACTAGCGAAAAAACGAATATCAATCGATAACAAAAAGGTGTGAATTCCCAGAAAGTCTCGTATGCATACCGAACATCCTCACGTTAAGAGGGAAGAGAATTTTTTTTCTGACTTCAAATTTGACTTTTAATTGTAAGTCACAACTTAACTTTAGTTTTTTGTCCAACTTAATTTGACATTTCTTTGTTTCAGTGTTTGACAAATTCAACCATGGAGAGGTACACAATTGAGCAGCGCGTTATGATGTTTGAAGCTTTTTACGAAAATGGCCGTATTAAACAAAATGCGTTTTGTTCACTTCGTGATTATTTTGGTCAGCATAATCGACCAAATGTGTCCACAATCAGGAGAATTGTGTGCAAATTTCAGCAAACTGAGTATGTAGGAAATGTGAAAACACCTGTGCCTGCTCGCCCAGGTCGTACTGCGGAAAACATTGATGTTGTTTGCGATAGTATGGCAAAAGAGCCGCGTCAACATCGACTCGTTATGAATATCATCCTGCGAATGTCTTGGCGCTACAAAAGCCGCTAAATAAATCCGACCAAACTTAGTAGTATAATATACGAAACGCATATTATGCGTTTCGAGCGACTAATATTTGACTCTGGTAAAAAGGAAATTGATTTATCTTAGGTATTCAAATAGGGGTTTTCAGGTCTCTTTCAACATCAATGCAAATAAAAAATTATTATATTATTCGTTGGTTTTTTTTCAATTCTTCAAGGAGGAGAATTCATTAAATATGAAATCTTCCGTCAATCTCTAGATTTAATTTTTCAACTTTTTCAAACACAAATTAATTAAAAAAAATTTTCAGTCATAATTAAAAGAGTAGCTCATGCCGCTTTTTAAGCCGGTAGCAATATATCTAAGACGTTTTGGAACCGTCTTCAAAATAATGGATTGCTTGGAGATGTTTTATCCCCAGAGATGCCCAACATTGGCGTAAAGCAATTAAACACATTATTTATTAATAATCAACAGACTAGTTCGTCTGATAGTATTTTTAGGGATGATAGGGGTTTTCTTTTTATAACGTCTCTAAGGACTCGATACCGGCTTTTATGCCAGTCAAGTCTAACGCCTCTGGTTGTGATGATATATCTTAAATTTCTTAAAGCAGTATTTTCGTTTTATAGCAGTATTTTCGTATCAAATCACCTTCTTCATTTAGTGAACGCTATAATAATGACCTGCTTTCCTAAGGACTGGAACACCAATTCAAAAGAAGTCAAGCTCGAATTTGTCTGATAACTTAAGACCAATTGCTTTGCTTGCTATCCTGTCAAAAGTTGTGGAAAATATTCTTAGTTGTTAGACCATGTTGAGAGTAATTCGCTACTGAATGATTGTCAATGTGGTTTCCGAAACGACGGAAGTACCTCTGCTCTATTATTTGGCCTTACTGACTCAAAGAGGAAAAATACTCATGATCAAAAAATGTGTATGTCTTTGGATTTAGAAGAAGCCTTCGATAGGGTAAATTATGGAATTTTGATTAACAAGTGGCACAAACTCTTTCGATTTGGGAAAAGTGCCTGTAGTTAAATGTTATATTATTTAGCAGTTTTTTCGTGTCAATGGAGTCTCCTCGTCTGTTAGGAGTGGGATCCCTTACGGCTCAGTTCTTGGTACAATTTGGTTTGTGCTGTTTATTAATGGCCTTTTCAAAAGTTTAGTCGATTGGTGTACACCATACATACTCTTTTGCTGCTGATGTTCAGCTATTATTTTGCGGAGAAATCCAGTATTTGGATGTTTTACAAGCCGAAACTGATTATGTTTTAAAACTATTAAGCGTATGGATGTCCGCCATCAAGCTTAGTATAAATCCCTCTAAAACAAAGAAAATACTGCTTTCTTTATCATCCTCTTCTATCTATAGAATTCGTTTAGAGTATAACATGTTTGGGAATTGAAGCAGTATTGCTCACGTACTCGTATTAGTTTAACACTTCGTCAACTACACAACACCAATTTAGTTTTACCTCGTTAGGTGAAAACAAAACTGCTTCATGGATTAATTATGCCATATATTTTGTACTGCCGTCTATATGTACATACTGGTATATATACTTATATAGTTGATTTGAGACAGCTAATCACAAATAACCGATTTGCCAGATTCGTTCTAGTTTAGGAGATATTCGCATAAACACTTATTTTCGGTTATTTTGAATTTATTTGTGAATCAATTGTTTCCATTTCTGATTGAATCTTGAATATTTAAGTTAAATTTAATCGAATTGTCAACTTGATTAGATTGTTGGACGCAGATTTTAATATGCTATAATGTAGTTTTTAAAGAATACAACAAATTTAGGCAGCTCAAGGTTATTTTTTTGAACGAAAATTCGAAATTGCTGTAGAACCCTAATTATATCTTAAGCAATTCGTATCCGAAATAAAAGCGCTGCGTATCGTTGAAAAAGACAATTTTTCTTCTAAACACTGCGCTTCAGTTTCGAAAATCGGTTCACAAATAAAGCAGATAGGGCCCTTTTATCCGTAATTATCAGCCCCAAATCAACTATACGAGGGGTGCTATTTATATTTCTGGGCTAATAATGAAAAATGCGACTATTTATCATCAAAACTGGTTTAATTGTTTTTCAAAGTATTCTCCAGCATGATTTATACACTTTTGCATGCGCTCATACCAATTGTCGAAGCACTTTTTCCACTCCGATTGAGACACCTTTAAAACATGAATTTTGAACGCTTCATACATACGACGTTTGAAAGTCCCAAGTCTTATTTTAATGCTTCGACTCATGGACTTTTGCGTGATATTCATCTCACGTGATATGATTTTCTGTTTTCGGGGCGGATTTATGTGAATTTTTGATTTAACGGCTTTGATGACATGCGCTGTTCGAACAGAGCCTGGGCGGCCCGACCGGTGGCGGTCTTTTACATCTCCAGTCTCCTCAAACAGTTTTATGCATCGGTAGACGAACATGCGGCTAATCCCTAGTGGCCGGAGCGTTTTGAAAATATCGCCTTTTTCATTTCACACTTGAAAAGCGCTATTACAGCGATACGGTTCTCATTATCTGACCACTCCATGATGAAAGTTGAAACGATTTTAAAATCCCGTTACAGACTAATGCTATTGAGGTTAGCTTTCAAAACCCATATGACATTAACGGGGTATGTTCAGTTCTACTATTGAAATGGGTGTGTTCAATGTTGTAACAGTATTTTTGTTCCTATTAAGTATATACCTAGAGGTATAACTCATAGAGTTATGCGCGATATTTATATTCTGTTAAACCGTATGCTCACATATCGCCGTTTGTGAATGATTTAGGGGTTTCCTTTGTGGAATTTGTGCACCTTCGGTTGCTGTACTTTATACTTACAAAATTCAATCTCTTTTGTTCCTAGCAAATTCGTTTGTCTTTAGTCATTCCAATCGCAACAGGCAGTTAATTATTCCAAAGGTAACACCGCTTATGGATCGATCATTCCTCGTAAGAGTAGCCCGGCCATTTAACATTTTGCCAAACAGTTTAAAACGTTTTCGACATTTCGTCAAAGTTTAATGGAACATTTTCGTTCAAGTACAATGTTTTTCTTTATATTTTTTCCTTGGTCCTTGATTATCACGTATATGCTTTCATCAGGTGTTATTTATCTCTTTTATTAGGGTTGTATTTTTTATTTTATACTGCAATATTTCTAGTAGTTTATGCTGTTCTATTTAACATTTTGATGCATATTGTTATTTAGCTTTAACAGGCCCCCAATGGGCTTCGAATTACATGTCAATAAAGAAATGGAGTTAAAAAATGTCACAGTAAACATCAATTCTTAGAGTAAACTATTGCAGATGTACTTTCTAAGACCTTTCATCCAAAGGTCTCTAGCAAATTTAGGATCTTGCAACTACGAAAGCCATATGTTATTTCTGATCTTTCTCAAATTTAATACAGTTCCTTATGGTTAGTTTCCAAAAAAAGACGGGGTTTTCAGCAATCCGGCATTTCGAGTTTTTTTCAAAATCGTGTTTAAAAAAATCGACTGTGGAGGTGTTTACAAAAGTATTTTTTTAACTTCACCAGCATTTCTGTTTAAGGCTTTTTTCAAGAAATGTAAAATAATTCCCCAATCAGAATAAAGTAATTTTCTCTATATCTAGACTCTGAAGTGCAATAAAATCACTTGCTGCGAAAAGAGGTTTGTTTTTGTTGTTGTTAAAAAATAAACTAGTAAAATAGCTTAAGTCTGACATGGCCGACTTTATTATATTCTTCACTTCTCGATGAACAGAAAAGCTGTTCTTATGTGTTTTTCCATGATTTCTTGATTATCACTTACATGCTTTCATCAGTTTTTTTCTTTTATTAGGAAAAATTAGGATTATTTTAATTTATATTATTTTTTTATTTTCTACTGATTTTTTTAGTAGTTTATGATGTTTTATTTAAAATTTTGATGCATATTGTAATTAAGCTTTAATAGGCCCGAATTAAATAATACCGCATGAACGGGCTCTAAATTTACACATTTTTACAAAATCTTTGAATTTGTCAGAAATGTCGTTGTTTTTGGTATCCTCATATCCATGTTTATATGGGTAAGATTTTAGAATTTATGGTGGTCTGTCACCCAAAATTAAGTGAAACTGCCAAATATATATTTTTGGCTTCATAAGAATATTTTATAGTTATTTAAAAGCCATATGCCTATTTATGTATATTGGGATCTGTTTTTGGGCTCCCTGATAATTTGTACGTTGAGTATATAACAAATATTTTAAATTGGAAACGGCTGTAAAAAAAGTACTGATTATTTTGTTCAAATTTATGGTTTTATTGGAAAGGTTGAACTTTGTCAATTAAAAATGGAACACCATTTGATGCGTTTTAGCTTCGCCCAATGGTCTTAATGTTGTTTGGCAGGAGATGAAGAATTTTATCGAAAAAACTTGTTTTTAGATGTAATTTAATTTCCTTTATTTACCAACAAATTGTGAAGCTCATTTTCATCTCGGTGGCTATGTCAATAAGCAAAATTGCTTCATATGGGGCTCAGAGAACCCACACCAGACTATTGAGATAAATACTATGCAAAGCATCCAACGACAATTGAAACGTTGAAACATGAAATCGAAGTTGCCATTAGAAAAATTCGACCCGAACAATCGAAAATGTACTAAAAAATTAGGTTGATCGGATGGAGTACTGTCGAGCCAGTTATGGTATTCGTATGAATGATATTGTGTTCCATTATTAAATGACAAAATTCAACCTTTCCAATCAAACTTGAAATTTAAAAAGTTGTCAGTCCTTTTTTTCAGCCGATACAAATGTAAAATGTTAATACGCTTTATCCTGTATGATCCAAATCATTTCAAGATTAAATGTTTAACCTTCGTTATATACGATACCAAATTTTATAGAAATCGGAATACATATGTTTGTTTCAAAGCGGTTGTAAGTATTTTTGGCATTTTTATACTGGGGCTATATTTAAAAACGTAGATTAGTATGATTTTTTTTTGATCTGATCTGATTATCAATCGATCGTGAAAAACTGTGTCAAATTTCATCAACATAGTTGTTATAAAGGGTGGTACAACCATAGTGCAGATTTGTTAATTGTGTGTCACACCTTAACGTCAAGTTTTTTGCCCGACTTAATTTGTAGTTTCCCTGTTTCAGCGTTTGACAAATTCAGCCATGGAGAGACGACTACAACAGAAACCTTTTACGGAAATGGCCGTTCAAATCAAAATGCATTTCGTTCACTTCAGCATAATGTACCAAATGTGTCCACAGTGTGTATTCGTTAACAAATAGAATTGCCGCATTTGGGTACATGAGAATCCACTTGTGATTGTTAAAAAGGAGATGCATCCAAAAAGTGACTGTTTGGTCCTGTTTATGTGCTGGCGGCGTCATCGGGCCGTACTTCTTCCAAAATGAGATCGGCCAAGCAGTTACCGTGAAAGGTGTTCGATGACGCGAGATAATAACGGTATTCATGTGACCAGAAATTGAGGATATGGACCTGGACGATATGTGGTTCCAACAGGATGACGCCTTTCGCCACACAGTCAACGAAACAATGGCTATTTGAAGGAAAAGTGAACGTCAATAAACCAAGAACAATTCAAGAGCATAAGGATGACATAATTCGGCACATTAACGACATTGAACCTCTATTATGTCTGAGAGTCATTGAAAATATGGACCATCGGATAGGGGTATGCCATCGAAGCCGTGGCAACCATATGGCCGATAGTTTGTTCCACACATAATTGTCATAATCCTTCTATCATAATAAAAAGTATTAGGATAATTCTCTGAAAACTTTTTGTTTTATTGACATTAACATATGTGTGAGCTACATATATCTAAATTTTGACCAAAATTCTTAAAAGTCAACAGACTCTGAACTTTTTTCAAAAACTAACTTCTAACAAATTTTAATAGGATTGGTATTTGATTAGTGGCTTTGAGAGTCTGAAGCATAAAATCGGATGAACATATGTGTAGAAGCTATTTCTAAATCCATACCAATTTTCTCCAATTTCAATATCGTTTGTCCTTGGTCCATAAGCTCACTTGTACCAAATTTCATGAAGGTTTAGATAAACAGCAAACGCACGAAATCGCTTCGGAGTCTATTAACCCTTAAAGGTAGGTCTAGCAAAAAAAAACTAGTTTCGTATTTCGTACATGGAATTATGAAATTTCTCTTATTTTACAATTGACAGCAAAAAAAAGACATGTCGGTTTTTGCCTACTTTTGTGAAACCGACTGTCGTGTTTGGGCATAATAACCGAACTGTCGGATATGGACACTCTAATTATGGAAGAAACAAAGGAAAAAACGGGAAACTTCTCTCAAATCAGGGAGCTAATATAATTTTTATACTTACTGACCGGCACCTACTGGGTAACGCCTGATTAGAAATGCTATTGCTTTTAAGTCTTAGAGATTAATCTCTCTCGTAAAGTCGAATACGTTTCCATCGAGTTGGAAAATCCACATGAACTCTGTTTTATAATTTCTGCTAAACAGTTGAATTCTCATGAGGGTTGAAGATTTTTTGGGTGAAGTGCAGAATAGAAATTAAAAAAAAAAACGTTTGCGTATTTCCGGAAAAATAATGAACAAGGGCACTCGGTTCCAGGGGCCCACAGGGCCTGGAAAATGATTGCCACACTCATATACGTTTGGATAATAAAGGCAATTGCTAAAGGATACCAAAAATGCTAAAACATAAATGGGCTCGTACATAGGGAGTCAACAAGACCCAAAATAGTGGATCGTAAGACCCTTAGGGACCTCCAAGGTCCCCTTTTTCATTTAACCAAATAATTATAAAGGGCGTGACATATTTTGTTTTTTCGTGTTTTCTATGCGCACCATTAACAGCACTTCTGCCGGTCTGACTTAAGAGATTGGAAATTCATCGGATAAAACTAGGTCAAAAAGACCAAAACAGTAATGCTGCCTGGGATGTCCTCAAGAACATCTTTCCATAGACTGGACACTTTAGCTTTGGGTATAAGATAAAGTAACTTCTTTCGCCCACACATTTACCACTGCCCTAATGGATACTGTTAGTTACATCGAGATCGCCTGTGTGAAGATTTTAGGTAACTTTCCCAAGTATCTCGTCGTTTTTAACAAGTTTTTTGTTTAGGCAACAAAAAAATATGAGACCTTATTTTTATAAAAACATTTTTTTATTTAAATCGATTGAAAACATTTTATGCATGAGCGTGCAACGCATATACATATGTAAATGGATGGGTACATACTAAGCAAAATTTATTGCAACACGACAAAAACTCCGTCCCCAATATAGATGGCATCACGCGGATGACAGCGTAGGTGCATTTCCCAAATCTCTTTTATAATTCTTGCGTTATATTGTACAGTCCATTCGGACAATTCATGCTCAAAATCGTGATACATGCGTGCTTTTTTCAAGAAACGAATAATTTTTTGTTTACCACAACAACAACGTTGGGCCTCATACAACAGAATTTCATAGAAAACACGCCGCTTTTGTACAGAACAAAAAAATATACTCAAGTCTAACGACATTATTTTAGCACCGCAACCGAGGATTTGGAACTGCACTTCCTTCTGAATGCTGTTATCCAGTTCGCATAGCTTTCTTTCGAACTCTGCTATCATACAGTTGAACTGCGTCCTCAATTTACGAATTTCACCCATTATGATTCTGAGAAGCTATGAACAGAAGCGTTTTTATTTAAAATTATTTCTTTTACAATTTTTACACTTACCTTATTCCGATGCGTTCGCAGTGAGATTCAGTTTATTTTTTGTCAGTTGAAAAATCGGAATCATCTGAATTTCGAAGACGGCTAAGCTTTTTTAAACGGCGCCGAGGTCTACTGTGAATGTTTTCGCCGGCGGATTACTTGGGACGGTTTAAGAGATACACTTATAACTTAAGTAGCGTTCAGACAGCCGCGACCCAACAAATAATATTGCTGCAACAGTAGTGTCTTCCTAATGGCACCTCTGTAGCCCATTTCTGTAATTCGTACCGATCGCAGTTACCGACTGAAATTACCGATTTGACGTCATTCTTAGCATCACTGTTTCTGTAAAAAAAAATTGCCGATTCCTATTCAATCCACTCGTGCCAAATCGGCAATAAGACATTTGTTCCGAATCTACTCCAATAGGAATGGCTTAAAAAGTGTTTCTGTAACAAAATTGACTCAATTTGAAATCGGTAATTTCCTCACTGGCTTTAAGCCAAGTGAGAACTCTGCCGATTGCTATAGTGTTGTTTCATTTATGAGCAAGCAAGTAATCATATATAACTTTTTGAACCATACAATTTTATTGATGTTATTTTATACAAATAAATATTTTATTAAAAACAATATGTTTTAATTATGTTACCGCGGTTTAATTGTGTTTTTACCGCGTCGGTTTGAATAAATTTTATACGACAAATGGATGCATATGTATGAAGATACTAGCGGTAGCCGCTTAAAATGTACGACAGTCGCGAATTTCAAGTGACCCACCTGTATAAACGCTATTTCATCCAGACCCCGACACCACCTTGGTTAAATCATGTCATTCGTAAACTACTTGTTTAATTTTGTTGTTGTCTACTTTGACTGGAAATACCGCGAATATTGGCAGCACTGCAAGCATGCAACAAAAGTATTGCATCAGAACCCTCTAAGAAAACCGGCACGAAAACGAAACGTTGGCGAAGTCATTTTTTCATACAAGACTACGAAAACGAACCGATTTTGCGATACGTAAATGCACCGTAAACGTTAATTTCGGAATAAGAGAATTAGAAAATAAAAAGTAGTAGTTTGAATGTATTGGTAGTACGCCAAGGCTAAGCTAAAGTAGTACTTTTACGTAACACTAAAGCGGTCCGTTTTCGTAATACCAGAGTGTTGCGTTTACGTAACACTGAAGCGGTACGTTTTTGTATCTGCAAAACGTTCTGTTTCCGTACTGAATTTCTTTCTCTATCGAAATAATATAAGCTTTTTTATACTGAAGAATTAATGTTGCATATATTGTGAATGATTATGAATTCTTTGGCTATTACAAAATATAGATATGTAGATATAAATATACTACAAACGTTTTATAAATACCTATTATATTAACACTTACAAAAGCTGATTTTGTTTAACAACAATCAGATCATCACACTTCAAACATCAACTAAAACAATTAGTGTTCTGTCAACATGGCTGCCCGAATAAGAAAAAACAGTTAATGCCGTTACCATAAAGGTCCATTTAAGGCCCATTTAGTCTCGACGGTTGACTGTAGATTCTGCAACCTGCAGAAGTCTACCGTCGTCAACCGTCAAACTGTAGTTATCTCCCTCTAACACATGCAAAATGCAACCCTCAACTGAAATAGCTGATTGCCTACCGTCAACCGTCCACCGTCAACCGTCGAGACTACATGGGCCTTGATAGTGGAGTCTTGACGGTTGACGGTAGGCAATCAGCTATTTCAGTTGAGGGTTGCATTTTGCATGTGTTAGAGGGAGATAACTACAGTTTGACGGTTGACGACGGTAGACTTCTGCAGGTTGCAGAATCTACCGTCAACCGTCGAGACTAAATGGGCCTTGAAGAAAAAACAGTTCGTTTTCGTATCGCAAAAACGGCACGTAAACGGATTGTTTTAGGTACTTTTTGGTTTAAATACGTTCTTTTTCATTACGCAAAATCACTTCCATTTCGCACCGTAAAAAACGGCACGTTTACGAAGAGTTTTACGTAGAATTAATTTCGTCGTATTTTTATATGAAAAACTATGCAAGTGTTAGTGATATGGCGGTCCGTATGCAGTTCGTTTTCGCACCGCAAAATGCGTTACGTTTATTTTTCTTGGAGGGAAATATTTTGCCGTTATTTGACGAAAAATAGTACAAATAAAAGTTTTGCATAAACAAATTAAAAAAATACATCGTGCAATTGGATTAAAAATGGAAGAATTATATCTAGATCTTTAACCGCTGTTAAAATAATTCTGGTGCATCAAAATGCCGAAGAAATTATTATGACGACAGGAATTGCATAATTTTAATAAACATTTAAGGATGATCCTAATTCACACATACTGAAATTAAATTAAAAATCAGCTGCAGTAAAAAGCCGGAGGAATAATGATCAATTGGAAGTTGAGTATTGGCTGGAATGTTCTTATCAAGATGGCGGCGGAAATTTGCAACAACAAATTAACGGTAAATGCGCAATTTTATTTGTTCATACATTTTAATGAATCGAATCGTACTGTAACTAATAAACCGTTGTTAAATATCGAAGTTTTAGATTTGATCGCTGACATTAAGGGATTGCAGGTCATTTTGTATCGTGCTTTAATACATACAGCTATAGATAGGTCTTACCTAGACATCCGGATCTTTATATTTCCTCTTTTCAAAAAACACAAGATCATAAACTGAATTTCAGCCAAATCTTCTTTTGGCTTAAATTGCGATAACAAAAAAGAAACGTTGGCCAAAGTGCAGATTATGGGCTTGACACGAAAATAAATATGCCACGCAGGTACTTTGACTGGAGCAGGTACCTTGGCATATATCATGAACAAGGGGCTTCGGACAGTAAAACTTATTTTCTATTTAAAATGTCCACTTGGGTTGCCGGCCTTCGGTACGTTTCAACGACTTTCAGCTACGGACTAGCGGTATCTGGGAAATCGGGACTTTAAAATCATATGCGATTGACCACTGTTACCGGAATTCAGGTAAAATTCTTTCAATCGAGGAAAAATATTTTTATGGAAACAATTTTATTTTTTAGGTTAGAAATTGGGCGACTGCACGAAAAATTTACAGTGGAATTGGCCCACATTCATCTTGCATGAAAACAATTCTTGTGTGATTCTGTATTTACGTTTGTAGCTGTTTCGGGGGCCTTAAGGGCCTCACGAGTAGACAGCCGTGAAGTGTGCACTACTATCAACTAGTTAACCCTGGTAAGAACATCTATGCACTCCGTAAAAGCCAGCGACTTTTTTCGTAAGGGATTTATCCATATAGCCATGCCTAAAGCATATCTTTAAAATGCGTTAGCCGATCGTAGCCGGCGTTAAACAGTAGGTCGCGGTCATTGAGTATAAGAACTGAATCGTGCACAACACACTGATTTGAAAGAAGTTCCCCTTGTTTCTTAATGGGATGTTGTGGGACGTATGTAGCGGGTGATCCACCTAAAGGTATTTTTTCAATAGGGTTTTTTTTTTACACAGATTGCGCGTGAGTTGTGTAAAACTTTGTTTTACTTTTCAGTATTGTTTGTTATTTTTATCATGGAAAGCATTACACCGTTGCCGATTAGTGTTTCGGCACTCCAGAAGCTTGAAGAAGATCCGATGTTTTCGGCCTGTTGTTTCGAATGTTGTTCAATGATGAGGCTCCTTTTTGGCTCAACGGCAACAAAAAAATATGCCGAATTTGGGAGCAAGCGAAGAGCAACCAGAATAGGTTCAAGAGGTGCCATTATACTTATACAATATTTTTCAAAAAAAATAATGACCGGGACGTAACCGTGAATGGTGCATGCTAACGCGCCATGATATTGGGCTTTTTGTTACCTGAAATCGAAGCCCGTTGTCTTGACGACATTGGGTTTCAATAGGACGGTGCCACTTGCCATACAGCCGCTCAAACAATGGATCTATTAAGGGGTCATTTCAAAGAGCAGCTAATTTCACGTTTTGTACCAGAGAGTTAACCGCCTAGATCGTGTGATATCACACCCTTAGACCTTTTTTCTTGGGACTACGTGAAGTCCAAAGTCTATGCTGACAAACCAGCTACGATTCAAGTTTTGGAAGTCAATGCGACGCGTGTCATTAACGCCATTCCGATCGAAATGATCGAGCGAGACAACCTAAATTGGACCCTTAGAATGGACACCCCGAGGAGCAGCTAGGGCAAACATTTAAAGGAAATTATATTTAAAAAATTATGCCTTAAAATGCTCTTTTGAATGGACAATAAAGATTTTACACTTGATTTAAATTTTTGTATTTTTTTATTTTGAAAAAATACCTCTAGATTGATCACCCTATAATTGTCTCACGATTTTTTTTTGCATCCTTAAGCAATTTTATTTCGTCTACCCACACTCATTAAAAAAATAATTTCATAATAATTTCATCAAAAAAATAATTTCATCAATTTCAAGTCGCTGTGGGTCCCCTGGCCCCGAGCGCCTTTATTTTTTTTCTGAAATACTCGAGCCATTTTGCAGGGAAAATTAAACACATTGGCATCATTTTTTGATTAATTTTCGTCACGACAAATAAACTGCACTTCAGCTAATAAGTTTTTTACCTCATCGCTCCTGTGTTTAGTGGCTTATGCTGCTACCATACTTTTTTCTAGTAGAAATTTCCATTTTAAACATGTCTTGTGTTTACTCAACGCAATTTTTGTTTTAATTATTGTCTTTTTTGATATTCTGTGATTTATTTGTTTAATTTTAAATACTAAAGTTGTTTGTTTAATTAATAATTTTTATTTTTTTTTAAAGTTCTAAAAGTGAAATGTCAAAATAATCTTCAGCCAAATTCACACTACGAAAAACACAAAAGGAATTGCCCTTCCCATTTCCTTACCTCTTTGCCTAGTGTGAATGGTGACAAAGGAGCTGAACAAAATATCAATCCAATGGTATTCTCTTTTAATTCATGTGCCTATGGAGAGCAAATAAGTCAGCGTTAGGATGCTAGGATATTGCATTGCCCCAAAGATTTTAAATGTCACGACTTTTAACACGTCTACTGTAAGATTCACCCCACCACACTTACGCTTGGTTAATTGTGGTATTCTATTTACTGAACTTAGTGGCGTTTTTAGCCGATAACTTGAATCGCAATTAGTCTAGGTACAGCCAATGATCTTAAAGGTCTCTCACAAAATATTTCTGTAAAATTTTGCATTTCCAAACATTTGGATTTAGTCTAAATTTGTTATTGCGATGCACTGGAATCCCCTGATTGCCATTTTGAAGGATTTAAAAAAATATTTTTCTAGATCAGCTGACTTCCATGGAGTCACTAAAATCCGCTCTAAAAAGTGTTCAGCAAATTTCATATTTTAGGTGGTGAATTTAATATTAGGCAACCGACCCATTAAAATAAGTTTCTAATACTACGACTAACGTTTTGACACTGAACAATCTTTAAAAATGTTTGAGGGTGAGTTGGCAGAAAGACCCGAAATTGTTAGGTTCGTATTGGAAACCCCTGTATTTCGATTAGTCTTTGTAAAATACGTGGGATAATGTAGAACATAAATAAAAAGGAAAAACTGACGTTAAGAATAAATTAAAATTAACATTCTTTATAAGTTTTGTCTTCTGTCGGAACATATCAAGCCCTTACCGCGAAAAAGACGTAAGCGCCACTCGCTTTTAAATGAAATTCGATTGGAAATTGAACAACTCATAAGCTTAAATATTAAAAATTAAATATAAATATTTACAAAGATATATCAAATGCAATTGTATCGGAATCCTCCAGAATAATAAGACAAACAACAAAAAAGAACCCTCTCTTGTAAAATGTTCTCGATATTATTCAAAATATTCGTTTGTCAGATCCACAAATCAATAAAATCTTTTTCTATTTATTTTTGTTAATAACCAACATTCAGGTGATGCCCACCTATACATGCAATGCAGTACATTGCCATGGCTAGTGGAACTAACGGATATGAGGGTGGAAAAAGGGGAGCAACGTTAATTAACACTTTTCTTCTAGAGGTCGTAATTAGTCGGAAATACATCTGCCGTAAGTTGATTCCACATACGGACTGTACTAGCGAAAAAACGAATATCAATCGATAACAAAAAGGTGTGAATTCCCAGAAAGTCTCGTATGCATACCGAACATCCTCACGTTAAGAGGGAAGAGAATTTTTTTTCTGACTTCAAATTTGACTTTTAATTGTAAGTCACAACTTAACTTTAGTTTTTTGTCCAACTTAATTTGACATTTCTTTGTTTCAGTGTTTGACAAATTCAACCATGGAGAGGTACACAATTGAGCAGCGCGTTATGATGTTTGAAGCTTTTTACGAAAATGGCCGTATTAAACAAAATGCGTTTTGTTCACTTCGTGATTATTTTGGTCAGCATAATCGACCAAATGTGTCCACAATCAGGAGAATTGTGTGCAAATTTCAGCAAACTGAGTATGTAGGAAATGTGAAAACACCTGTGCCTGCTCGCCCAGGTCGTACTGCGGAAAACATTGATGTTGTTTGCGATAGTATGGCAAAAGAGCCGCGTCAACATCGACTCGTTATGAATATCATCCTGCGAATGTCTTGGCGCTACAAAAGCCGCTAAATAAATCCGACCAAACTTAGTAGTATAATATACGAAACGCATATTATGCGTTTCGAGCGACTAATATTTGACTCTGGTAAAAAGGAAATTGATTTATCTTAGGTATTCAAATAGGGGTTTTCAGGTCTCTTTCAACATCAATGCAAATAAAAAATTATTATATTATTCGTTGGTTTTTTTTCAATTCTTCAAGGAGGAGAATTCATTAAATATGAAATCTTCCGTCAATCTCTAGATTTAATTTTTCAACTTTTTCAAACACAAATTAATTAAAAAAAATTTTCAGTCATAATTAAAAGAGTAGCTCATGCCGCTTTTTAAGCCGGTAGCAATATATCTAAGACGTTTTGGAACCGTCTTCAAAATAATGGATTGCTTGGAGATGTTTTATCCCCAGAGATGCCCAACATTGGCGTAAAGCAATTAAACACATTATTTATTAATAATCAACAGACTAGTTCGTCTGATAGTATTTTTAGGGATGATAGGGGTTTTCTTTTTATAACGTCTCTAAGGACTCGATACCGGCTTTTATGCCAGTCAAGTCTAACGCCTCTGGTTGTGATGATATATCTTAAATTTCTTAAAGCAGTATTTTCGTTTTATAGCAGTATTTTCGTATCAAATCACCTTCTTCATTTAGTGAACGCTATAATAATGACCTGCTTTCCTAAGGACTGGAACACCAATTCAAAAGAAGTCAAGCTCGAATTTGTCTGATAACTTAAGACCAATTGCTTTGCTTGCTATCCTGTCAAAAGTTGTGGAAAATATTCTTAGTTGTTAGACCATGTTGAGAGTAATTCGCTACTGAATGATTGTCAATGTGGTTTCCGAAACGACGGAAGTACCTCTGCTCTATTATTTGGCCTTACTGACTCAAAGAGGAAAAATACTCATGATCAAAAAATGTGTATGTCTTTGGATTTAGAAGAAGCCTTCGATAGGGTAAATTATGGAATTTTGATTAACAAGTGGCACAAACTCTTTCGATTTGGGAAAAGTGCCTGTAGTTAAATGTTATATTATTTAGCAGTTTTTTCGTGTCAATGGAGTCTCCTCGTCTGTTAGGAGTGGGATCCCTTACGGCTCAGTTCTTGGTACAATTTGGTTTGTGCTGTTTATTAATGGCCTTTTCAAAAGTTTAGTCGATTGGTGTACACCATACATACTCTTTTGCTGCTGATGTTCAGCTATTATTTTGCGGAGAAATCCAGTATTTGGATGTTTTACAAGCCGAAACTGATTATGTTTTAAAACTATTAAGCGTATGGATGTCCGCCATCAAGCTTAGTATAAATCCCTCTAAAACAAAGAAAATACTGCTTTCTTTATCATCCTCTTCTATCTATAGAATTCGTTTAGAGTATAACATGTTTGGGAATTGAAGCAGTATTGCTCACGTACTCGTATTAGTTTAACACTTCGTCAACTACACAACACCAATTTAGTTTTACCTCGTTAGGTGAAAACAAAACTGCTTCATGGATTAATTATGCCATATATTTTGTACTGCCGTCTATATGTACATACTGGTATATATACTTATATAGTTGATTTGAGACAGCTAATCACAAATAACCGATTTGCCAGATTCGTTCTAGTTTAGGAGATATTCGCATAAACACTTATTTTCGGTTATTTTGAATTTATTTGTGAATCAATTGTTTCCATTTCTGATTGAATCTTGAATATTTAAGTTAAATTTAATCGAATTGTCAACTTGATTAGATTGTTGGACGCAGATTTTAATATGCTATAATGTAGTTTTTAAAGAATACAACAAATTTAGGCAGCTCAAGGTTATTTTTTTGAACGAAAA
This sequence comes from Hydrotaea diabolus, assembly GCA_963513945.1. Lineage (NCBI taxonomy): Eukaryota > Metazoa > Arthropoda > Insecta > Diptera > Muscidae > Hydrotaea > Hydrotaea diabolus. The sequence goes on from OY740718.1 coordinate 91,860,444, forward strand.
TTCGAAATTGCTGTAGAACCCTAATTATATCTTAAGCAATTCGTATCCGAAATAAAAGCGCTGCGTATCGTTGAAAAAGACAATTTTTCTTCTAAACACTGCGCTTCAGTTTCGAAAATCGGTTCACAAATAAAGCAGATAGGGCCCTTTTATCCGTAATTATCAGCCCCAAATCAACTATACGAGGGGTGCTATTTATATTTCTGGGCTAATAATGAAAAATGCGACTATTTATCATCAAAACTGGTTTAATTGTTTTTCAAAGTATTCTCCAGCATGATTTATACACTTTTGCATGCGCTCATACCAATTGTCGAAGCACTTTTTCCACTCCGATTGAGACACCTTTAAAACATGAATTTTGAACGCTTCATACATACGACGTTTGAAAGTCCCAAGTCTTATTTTAATGCTTCGACTCATGGACTTTTGCGTGATATTCATCTCACGTGATATGATTTTCTGTTTTCGGGGCGGATTTATGTGAATTTTTGATTTAACGGCTTTGATGACATGCGCTGTTCGAACAGAGCCTGGGCGGCCCGACCGGTGGCGGTCTTTTACATCTCCAGTCTCCTCAAACAGTTTTATGCATCGGTAGACGAACATGCGGCTAATCCCTAGTGGCCGGAGCGTTTTGAAAATATCGCCTTTTTCATTTCACACTTGAAAAGCGCTATTACAGCGATACGGTTCTCATTATCTGACCACTCCATGATGAAAGTTGAAACGATTTTAAAATCCCGTTACAGACTAATGCTATTGAGGTTAGCTTTCAAAACCCATATGACATTAACGGGGTATGTTCAGTTCTACTATTGAAATGGGTGTGTTCAATGTTGTAACAGTATTTTTGTTCCTATTAAGTATATACCTAGAGGTATAACTCATAGAGTTATGCGCGATATTTATATTCTGTTAAACCGTATGCTCACATATCGCCGTTTGTGAATGATTTAGGGGTTTCCTTTGTGGAATTTGTGCACCTTCGGTTGCTGTACTTTATACTTACAAAATTCAATCTCTTTTGTTCCTAGCAAATTCGTTTGTCTTTAGTCATTCCAATCGCAACAGGCAGTTAATTATTCCAAAGGTAACACCGCTTATGGATCGATCATTCCTCGTAAGAGTAGCCCGGCCATTTAACATTTTGCCAAACAGTTTAAAACGTTTTCGACATTTCGTCAAAGTTTAATGGAACATTTTCGTTCAAGTACAATGTTTTTCTTTATATTTTTTCCTTGGTCCTTGATTATCACGTATATGCTTTCATCAGGTGTTATTTATCTCTTTTATTAGGGTTGTATTTTTTATTTTATACTGCAATATTTCTAGTAGTTTATGCTGTTCTATTTAACATTTTGATGCATATTGTTATTTAGCTTTAACAGGCCCCCAATGGGCTTCGAATTACATGTCAATAAAGAAATGGAGTTAAAAAATGTCACAGTAAACATCAATTCTTAGAGTAAACTATTGCAGATGTACTTTCTAAGACCTTTCATCCAAAGGTCTCTAGCAAATTTAGGATCTTGCAACTACGAAAGCCATATGTTATTTCTGATCTTTCTCAAATTTAATACAGTTCCTTATGGTTAGTTTCCAAAAAAAGACGGGGTTTTCAGCAATCCGGCATTTCGAGTTTTTTTCAAAATCGTGTTTAAAAAAATCGACTGTGGAGGTGTTTACAAAAGTATTTTTTTAACTTCACCAGCATTTCTGTTTAAGGCTTTTTTCAAGAAATGTAAAATAATTCCCCAATCAGAATAAAGTAATTTTCTCTATATCTAGACTCTGAAGTGCAATAAAATCACTTGCTGCGAAAAGAGGTTTGTTTTTGTTGTTGTTAAAAAATAAACTAGTAAAATAGCTTAAGTCTGACATGGCCGACTTTATTATATTCTTCACTTCTCGATGAACAGAAAAGCTGTTCTTATGTGTTTTTCCATGATTTCTTGATTATCACTTACATGCTTTCATCAGTTTTTTTCTTTTATTAGGAAAAATTAGGATTATTTTAATTTATATTATTTTTTTATTTTCTACTGATTTTTTTAGTAGTTTATGATGTTTTATTTAAAATTTTGATGCATATTGTAATTAAGCTTTAATAGGCCCGAATTAAATAATACCGCATGAACGGGCTCTAAATTTACACATTTTTACAAAATCTTTGAATTTGTCAGAAATGTCGTTGTTTTTGGTATCCTCATATCCATGTTTATATGGGTAAGATTTTAGAATTTATGGTGGTCTGTCACCCAAAATTAAGTGAAACTGCCAAATATATATTTTTGGCTTCATAAGAATATTTTATAGTTATTTAAAAGCCATATGCCTATTTATGTATATTGGGATCTGTTTTTGGGCTCCCTGATAATTTGTACGTTGAGTATATAACAAATATTTTAAATTGGAAACGGCTGTAAAAAAAGTACTGATTATTTTGTTCAAATTTATGGTTTTATTGGAAAGGTTGAACTTTGTCAATTAAAAATGGAACACCATTTGATGCGTTTTAGCTTCGCCCAATGGTCTTAATGTTGTTTGGCAGGAGATGAAGAATTTTATCGAAAAAACTTGTTTTTAGATGTAATTTAATTTCCTTTATTTACCAACAAATTGTGAAGCTCATTTTCATCTCGGTGGCTATGTCAATAAGCAAAATTGCTTCATATGGGGCTCAGAGAACCCACACCAGACTATTGAGATAAATACTATGCAAAGCATCCAACGACAATTGAAACGTTGAAACATGAAATCGAAGTTGCCATTAGAAAAATTCGACCCGAACAATCGAAAATGTACTAAAAAATTAGGTTGATCGGATGGAGTACTGTCGAGCCAGTTATGGTATTCGTATGAATGATATTGTGTTCCATTATTAAATGACAAAATTCAACCTTTCCAATCAAACTTGAAATTTAAAAAGTTGTCAGTCCTTTTTTTCAGCCGATACAAATGTAAAATGTTAATACGCTTTATCCTGTATGATCCAAATCATTTCAAGATTAAATGTTTAACCTTCGTTATATACGATACCAAATTTTATAGAAATCGGAATACATATGTTTGTTTCAAAGCGGTTGTAAGTATTTTTGGCATTTTTATACTGGGGCTATATTTAAAAACGTAGATTAGTATGATTTTTTTTTGATCTGATCTGATTATCAATCGATCGTGAAAAACTGTGTCAAATTTCATCAACATAGTTGTTATAAAGGGTGGTACAACCATAGTGCAGATTTGTTAATTGTGTGTCACACCTTAACGTCAAGTTTTTTGCCCGACTTAATTTGTAGTTTCCCTGTTTCAGCGTTTGACAAATTCAGCCATGGAGAGACGACTACAACAGAAACCTTTTACGGAAATGGCCGTTCAAATCAAAATGCATTTCGTTCACTTCAGCATAATGTACCAAATGTGTCCACAGTGTGTATTCGTTAACAAATAGAATTGCCGCATTTGGGTACATGAGAATCCACTTGTGATTGTTAAAAAGGAGATGCATCCAAAAAGTGACTGTTTGGTCCTGTTTATGTGCTGGCGGCGTCATCGGGCCGTACTTCTTCCAAAATGAGATCGGCCAAGCAGTTACCGTGAAAGGTGTTCGATGACGCGAGATAATAACGGTATTCATGTGACCAGAAATTGAGGATATGGACCTGGACGATATGTGGTTCCAACAGGATGACGCCTTTCGCCACACAGTCAACGAAACAATGGCTATTTGAAGGAAAAGTGAACGTCAATAAACCAAGAACAATTCAAGAGCATAAGGATGACATAATTCGGCACATTAACGACATTGAACCTCTATTATGTCTGAGAGTCATTGAAAATATGGACCATCGGATAGGGGTATGCCATCGAAGCCGTGGCAACCATATGGCCGATAGTTTGTTCCACACATAATTGTCATAATCCTTCTATCATAATAAAAAGTATTAGGATAATTCTCTGAAAACTTTTTGTTTTATTGACATTAACATATGTGTGAGCTACATATATCTAAATTTTGACCAAAATTCTTAAAAGTCAACAGACTCTGAACTTTTTTCAAAAACTAACTTCTAACAAATTTTAATAGGATTGGTATTTGATTAGTGGCTTTGAGAGTCTGAAGCATAAAATCGGATGAACATATGTGTAGAAGCTATTTCTAAATCCATACCAATTTTCTCCAATTTCAATATCGTTTGTCCTTGGTCCATAAGCTCACTTGTACCAAATTTCATGAAGGTTTAGATAAACAGCAAACGCACGAAATCGCTTCGGAGTCTATTAACCCTTAAAGGTAGGTCTAGCAAAAAAAAACTAGTTTCGTATTTCGTACATGGAATTATGAAATTTCTCTTATTTTACAATTGACAGCAAAAAAAAGACATGTCGGTTTTTGCCTACTTTTGTGAAACCGACTGTCGTGTTTGGGCATAATAACCGAACTGTCGGATATGGACACTCTAATTATGGAAGAAACAAAGGAAAAAACGGGAAACTTCTCTCAAATCAGGGAGCTAATATAATTTTTATACTTACTGACCGGCACCTACTGGGTAACGCCTGATTAGAAATGCTATTGCTTTTAAGTCTTAGAGATTAATCTCTCTCGTAAAGTCGAATACGTTTCCATCGAGTTGGAAAATCCACATGAACTCTGTTTTATAATTTCTGCTAAACAGTTGAATTCTCATGAGGGTTGAAGATTTTTTGGGTGAAGTGCAGAATAGAAATTAAAAAAAAAAACGTTTGCGTATTTCCGGAAAAATAATGAACAAGGGCACTCGGTTCCAGGGGCCCACAGGGCCTGGAAAATGATTGCCACACTCATATACGTTTGGATAATAAAGGCAATTGCTAAAGGATACCAAAAATGCTAAAACATAAATGGGCTCGTACATAGGGAGTCAACAAGACCCAAAATAGTGGATCGTAAGACCCTTAGGGACCTCCAAGGTCCCCTTTTTCATTTAACCAAATAATTATAAAGGGCGTGACATATTTTGTTTTTTCGTGTTTTCTATGCGCACCATTAACAGCACTTCTGCCGGTCTGACTTAAGAGATTGGAAATTCATCGGATAAAACTAGGTCAAAAAGACCAAAACAGTAATGCTGCCTGGGATGTCCTCAAGAACATCTTTCCATAGACTGGACACTTTAGCTTTGGGTATAAGATAAAGTAACTTCTTTCGCCCACACATTTACCACTGCCCTAATGGATACTGTTAGTTACATCGAGATCGCCTGTGTGAAGATTTTAGGTAACTTTCCCAAGTATCTCGTCGTTTTTAACAAGTTTTTTGTTTAGGCAACAAAAAAATATGAGACCTTATTTTTATAAAAACATTTTTTTATTTAAATCGATTGAAAACATTTTATGCATGAGCGTGCAACGCATATACATACATATGTAAATGGATGGGTACATACTAAGCAAAATTTATTGCAACACGACAAAAACTCCGTCCCCAATATAGATGGCATCACGCGGATGACAGCGTAGGTGCATTTCCCAAATCTCTTTTATAATTCTTGCGTTATATTGTACACTCCATTCGTACAATTCATGCTCAAAATCGTGGTACATGCGTGCTTTTTTCAAGAAACGAATAATTTTTTGTTTACCACAACAACAACGTTGGGCCTCATACAACAGAATTTCATAGAAAACACGCCGCTTTCGTACAGAACAAAAAAATATACTCAAGTCTAACGACATTATTTTAGCACCGCAACCGAGGATTTGGAACTGCACTTCCTTCTGAATGCTGTTATCCAGTTCGCATAGCTTTCTTTCGAACTCTGCTATCATACAGTTGAACTGCGTCCTCAATTTACGAATTTCACCCATTATGATTCTGAGAAGCTATGAACAGAAGCGTTTTTATTTAAAATTATTTCTTTTACAATTTTTACACTTACCTTATTCCGATGCGTTCGCAGTGAGGTTCAGTTTATTTTTTGTCAGTTGAAAAATCAAAATCATCTGAATTTCGAAGACGGCTTAGCTTTTTTAAACGGCGCCGAGGTCTACTGTGAATGTTTTCGCCGGCGGATTACTTGGGACGGTTTAAGAGATACACTTATAACTTAAGTAGCGTTCAGACAGCCGCGACCCAAAAAATAATACTGCTGCAACAGTAGTGTCTTCCTAATGGCACCTCTGTAGCCCGTTTCTGTAATTCGTACCGATCGCAGTTACCGACTGAAATTACCGATTTGACGTCATTCTTAGCATCACTGTTTCTGTAAAAAAAAATTGCCGATTCCTATTCAATTCACTTGTGCCAAATCGGCAATAAGACATTTGTTCCGATTCTACTCCAATAGGAATGGCTTAAAAAGTGTTTCTGTAACAAAATTGACTCAATATGAAATCGGTAATTTCCTCACTGACTTTAAGCCAAGTGAGAACTCTGCCGATTGCTATAGTGTTGTTTCATTTATAAGCAAGCAAGTAATCATATATAACTTTTTGAACCATACAATTTTATTAATGTTATTTTATACAAATAAATATTATATTAAAAACAATATGTTTTAATTATGTTACCGCGGCTTAATTGTGTTTTTACCGCGTCGGTTTGAATAAATTTTATACGACAAAAGGATGCATAAGTATGAAGATAGGCGCTTAAAATGTACGACAGTCGCGAATTTGAAGTGGCCCACCTGTATAAACGCTATTTCATCCAGACCCCGACACCACCTTGATTAAATCATGTTTCATTTTGTTGTTGTCTGCTTTGACTGGAAATACCGCGAATATTGGCAGCACTGCAAGCATGCAACAAAAGTATTGCATCAGAGATATTTTGCCGTTATTTGACGAAAAATAGTGCAAATAAAAGTTTTGCATAAAAAAATTAAAAAAATACATCGTACAATTGTATTAAAAATGGAAGAATTATATCTTGATCTTCAACCGCTGTTAAAATAATTCTGGTGCATCAAAATGCCGAAGAAATTATTATGACGCCAGGAATTGCATAATTTTAATAAAAATTTAAGGATGATCCTAATTCACACATACTGAAATTAAATTAAAAATCAGCTGCAGTAAAAAGCCGGAGGAATAATGATCAATTGGAAGTTGACTATTGGCTCAAATGTTATCAAGATGGCGGCGAAAATTTGCAACAACAAATTAACGGTGAGTGCCCAATTTTATTTGTTCATACATTTTAATGAATCGAATCTTACTTGGAGATTCCACGTGTCATGGAAATATGTAACTAATAAACCGTTGTTAAATATCGAAGTTTTAGATTTTATCGCTAACATTAAGGGATTGCAGGTCATTTTGTAAGTCGTGCTTTAATACATACAGCTATAGACAGGTCGTACCTAGACATCCGGATCTTTATATTTCTTCTTTCAAAAAACAAGATCATAAACTGAATTTCAGCCAAATCTTCTTTTGGCTTAAATTGCGATAACAAAAAAGAAACGTTGGCCAAAGTGCAGATTATGGGCTTAACACGAAAAGAAATATGCCACGCCCTCCTGACTGGATCAGGTACCTTGGGATATATCATGAACAAGGGCGCTCGGGCCTTCGGGCATTAAAACTAATTTTCTATTTAAAATGTCCACTTGGGTTGCCGGCCTTCGGCACGTATCAACGCCTTTCAGCTATGGACTAGCGGTATGTGGGAAATAGGGGCTTTAAAATCTTATGCGATTGACCACTGTTACCGGAATTCAGGTAAAATTCTTTCAATCGAGGAAAAATATTTTTATGGAAACAATTTTATTTTTTAGGTTAGAAATTGGGCGACTGCACGAAAAATTTACAGTGGAATTGGCCCACATTAATCTTGCATGAAAACAATTCTTGTGTGATTCCGTATTGTTTACGTTTGTCTTAAGGGCCTCACGAGTAGACAGCCGTGGAGTGATGGAAGTGTGCACTACTATTAGCTAGTTAACCCTTGTAAGAACATCTATGCACCTCGTAAAAGCCAGCAACTTTACGAGTAAGGGATTTATCCATATAGCCATGCCTAAAGCTTACCTTAAAAATGCATTAGCCGATCGTAGCCGGCGTTAAACAGTAGGTCGCGGTCAGTGAGTATAAGAACTGAATCGTGCACAACACACTGATTTGAAAGAAGTTCCCCTTGTTCCTTAATGGGATGTTGTGGGACGTATGTAGCGGGTGATCCACCTAAAGGTATTTTTTCAATAGGGTTTTTTTTTTACACAGATTGCGCGTGAGTTGTTTAAAACTTTGTTTTACTTTTCAGTATTGTTTGTTATTTTTATCATGGAAAGCATTACACCGTTGCCGATTAGTGTTTCGGCACTCCAGAAGCTTGAAGAAGATCCGATGTTTTCGGCCTGTTGTTTCGAATGTTGTTCAATGATGAGGCTCCTTTTTGGCTCAACGGCAATAAAAAAATATGCCGAATTTGGGAGCAAGCGAAGAGCAACCAGAATAGGTTCAAGAGGTGCCATTATACTTATACAATATTTTTCAAAAAAAATAATGACCGGGACGTAACCGTGAATGGTGCATGCTAACGCGCCATGATATTGAGCTTTTTGTTACCTGAAATCGAAGCCCGTTGTCTTGACGACATTGGGTTTCAATAGGACGGTGCCACTTGCCATACAGCCGCTCAAACAATGGATCTATTAAGGGGTCATTTCAAAGAGCAGCTAATTTCACGTTTTGTACCAGAGAGTTAACCGCCTAGATCGTGTGATATCACACCCTTAGACCTTTTTTCTTGGGACTACGTGAAGTCCAAAGTCTATGCTGACAAACCAGCTACGATTCAAGTTTTGGAAGTCAATGCGACGCGTGTCATTAACGCCATTCCGATCGAAATGATCGAGCGAGACAACCTAAATTGGACCCTTAGAATGGACACCCCGAGGAGCAGCTAGGGCAAACATTTAAAGGAAATTATATTTAAAAAATTATGCCTTAAAATGCTCTTTTGAATGGACAATAAAGATTTTACACTTGATTTAAATTTTTGTATTTTTTTATTTTGAAAAAATACCTCTAGATTGATCACCCTATAATTGTCTCACGATTTTTTTTTGCATCCTTAAGCAATTTTATTTCGTCTACCCACACTCATTAAAAAAATAATTTCATAATAATTTCATCAAAAAAATAATTTCATCAATTTCAAGTCGCTGTGGGTCCCCTGGCCCCGAGCGCCTTTATTTTTTTTCTGAAATACTCGAGCCATTTTGCAGGGAAAATTAAACACATTGGCATCATTTTTTGATTAATTTTCGTCACGACAAATAAACTGCACTTCAGCTAATAAGTTTTTTACCTCATCGCTCCTGTGTTTAGTGGCTTATGCTGCTACCATACTTTTTTCTAGTAGAAATTTCCATTTTAAACATGTCTTGTGTTTACTCAACGCAATTTTTGTTTTAATTATTGTCTTTTTTGATATTCTGTGATTTATTTGTTTAATTTTAAATACTAAAGTTGTTTGTTTAATTAATAATTTTTATTTTTTTTTAAAGTTCTAAAAGTGAAATGTCAAAATAATCTTCAGCCAAATTCACACTACGAAAAACACAAAAGGAATTGCCCTTCCCATTTCCTTACCTCTTTGCCTAGTGTGAATGGTGACAAAGGAGCTGAACAAAATATCAATCCAATGGTATTCTCTTTTAATTCATGTGCCTATGGAGAGCAAATAAGTCAGCGTTAGGATGCTAGGATATTGCATTGCCCCAAAGATTTTAAATGTCACGACTTTTAACACGTCTACTGTAAGATTCACCCCACCACACTTACGCTTGGTTAATTGTGGTATTCTATTTACTGAACTTAGTGGCGTTTTTAGCCGATAACTTGAATCGCAATTAGTCTAGGTACAGCCAATGATCTTAAAGGTCTCTCACAAAATATTTCTGTAAAATTTTGCATTTCCAAACATTTGGATTTAGTCTAAATTTGTTATTGCGATGCACTGGAATCCCCTGATTGCCATTTTGAAGGATTTAAAAAAATATTTTTCTAGATCAGCTGACTTCCATGGAGTCACTAAAATCCGCTCTAAAAAGTGTTCAGCAAATTTCATATTTTAGGTGGTGAATTTAATATTAGGCAACCGACCCATTAAAATAAGTTTCTAATACTACGACTAACGTTTTGACACTGAACAATCTTTAAAAATGTTTGAGGGTGAGTTGGCAGAAAGACCCGAAATTGTTAGGTTCGTATTGGAAACCCCTGTATTTCGATTAGTCTTTGTAAAATACGTGGGATAATGTAGAACATAAATAAAAAGGAAAAACTGACGTTAAGAATAAATTAAAATTAACATTCTTTATAAGTTTTGTCTTCTGTCGGAACATATCAAGCCCTTACCGCGAAAAAGACGTAAGCGCCACTCGCTTTTAAATGAAATTCGATTGGAAATTGAACAACTCATAAGCTTAAATATTAAAAATTAAATATAAATATTTACAAAGATATATCAAATGCAATTGTATCGGAATCCTCCAGAATAATAAGACAAACAACAAAAAAGAACCCTCTCTTGTAAAATGTTCTCGATATTATTCAAAATATTCGTTTGTCAGATCCACAAATCAATAAAATCTTTTTCTATTTATTTTTGTTTATAACCAACATTCAGGTGATGCCCACCTATACATGCAGTACATTGCCATGGCTAGTGAAACTAACGGATATGAGTGTGGGAAAAAGGGGAGCAATGTTTATTAACACTTTTCTTCTAGAGGTCGTAATTAGTCGGAAATACATCTGCCGTAAGTTGATTCCACATACGGACTGTACTAGCGAAAAAACGAATATCAATCGATAACAAAAAGGTGTGAATTCCCAGAAAGTCTCGTATGCATACCGAACATCCTCACGTTAAGAGGGAAGAGAATTTTTTTTCTGACTCCAAATTTCCAAAAACCGATCAAATGGCGGACCAAAGTTCTAAATGGTCGTCCAACCATAATGCAAGACGTTAATTGTAAGTCACAACTTAACTTTATTTTTTTTGTCCAACTTAATTTGACATTTCTTTGTTTCAGTGTTTGACAAATTCAACCATGGAGAGGTACACAATTGAGCAGCGCGTTATGATGTTTGAAGCTTTTTACGAAAATGGCCGTATTAAACAAAATGCGTTTTGTTCACTTCGTGATTATTTTGGTCAGCATAATCGACCAAATGTGTCCACAATCAGGAGAATTGTGTGCAAATTTCAGCAAACTGAGTATGTAGGAAATGTGAAAACACCTGTGCCTGCTCGCCCAGGTCGTACTGCGGAAAACATTGATGTTGTTTGCGATAGTATGGCAAAAGAGCCGCGTCAACATCGACTCGTCGTTATGAATATCATCCTGCGAAAGCCTTGGCGCTACAAAAGCCGCTAATTAAATCCGACCAAACTTAGAAGTATAATATATGAAACGCATGTTATGCGTTTCGAGCGACTAATATTTGACTCTGGTAAAAAGGAAATTGATTTATCTTAGGTATTCAAATAGGGGTTTTCAGGTCTCTTTCAACATCAATGCAAATAAAAAATTATTATATTATTCGTTGGTTTTTTTTCAATTCTTCAAGGAGGAGAATTCATTAAATATGAAATCTTCCGTCCATTTTTCAAATTTTTCAAACACAAATTAATTTAAAAATAATTGCAGTCATAATTAAAAGAGGAGCTCATGCCGCTCTTTAAGCCAGTAGCAATATATCCAAGACGTTTTGGAACCGTCTTCGAAATAATGGACCGCTTGGAGATGTTTTATCCCCAGAGATGCCCAACATTGACGTAAAGCAATTTAACACATTATTCAATTTAACAGACTAGTTCGTCCGATAGTATTTTTGGGGATGATTGGGGTTTTCTTTTTATAACGTCTTCTCTAATGACTTGATAATACCGGCTTTTATGCCAGTCAAGTCTAACGCCTCTGGTTGTGATGAGATATCTTAAATTTCTTAAAACAGTATTTTCGTTTATACTCGTATCAAATCTCCTTCTTCATTTAGTGAACGCTATAATAATGACCTGTTTTCCTAAGGACTGGAACACCAATTCAAAAGAAGTCAAGCTCGAATTTGTCTGATAACTTAAGACCAATTTCTTTGCTTGCTATCCTGTCAAAAGTTGTGGAAACTATTCTTAGTTGTTAGACCATGTTGAGAGTAATTCGCTACTGAATGATTGTCAATGTGGTTTCCGAAACGACGGAAGTACCTCTGCTCTATTATTTGGCCTTACTGACTCAAAGAGGAAAAATACTCATGATCAAAAAAAATGTGTATGTCTTTGGATTTAGAAGAAGCCTTCGATAGGGTAAATTAGGAATTTTGATTAGCAACTGGCATAAACTCTTTCGATTTGGGAAAAGTGCCTTAGTTTAATGTTTATTATTTAGCAGTTTTTTCGTGTCAATGGAGTCTCATCGTCTGTTAGGAGTGGGATCCCTTACGGCTCAGTTCTTGGTCCAATTTGGTTTGTGCTGTTTATTAATGGCCTTTTCAAAAGTTTAGTCGATTGGTGTACACCATACATACTCTTTTGCTGATGATGTTCAGCTATTTTGCGGAGAAATCCAGTATTTGGATATTTTACAAGCCGAAACTGATTATGTTTTAAAACTATTAAGCGTATGGATGCCCGCCATCAAGCTTAGTATAAATCCCTCAAAACAAACAAAATACTGCTTTCATCATCATAGTCTTCTATCTATAGAATTCGTTTAGAGTATAACGTGTTTGGGAATCGAAGCAGTATTGCTCACGTACTCGTATAAGTTTAACACTTCGTCAACTACACAACACCAATTTAGTTTTACCTCGGTGGGTGAAAACAAAACTGCTTCATGGATTATTTATGCCATATATTTTGTACTGCCGCCTATAGGTACATACTAGTATATATACTTATATAGTTGATTTGAGGCTGCTAATCACAAATAACCGATTTGTCAGATTCGCTCTAGTTTAGGAGATATTCGCATAAACAGTTATTTTCGGTTATTTTGAATTAACTTCTTTATTTGTGAATCAATTGTTTCCATTTCTGATTGAATCTTGAATATTTCAGTCAAATTTAATCGAATTGTCAACTTTATTAGCTTGTTGGACGCAGATTTTAATATGCTATAATGTAGTATTAAAGAATACAACAAATTTAGGCAGCTCAAGGTTATTTTTTTGAACGAAAATTCGAAATTGCTGTAGAACCTTGTTTATATCTTAAACAATGCGTATCCGAAATAAAAGCGCAGCGTATTGTTGAAAAATACAATTTTTCTTCTAAACACTGCGCTCCAGTTTTGAAAATCGGTTCACAAATAAAGCAGATAGGGCCCTTTTATCCGTGATTATCAGCCCCAAATCAACTATACGAGGGCTGATATTTATATTTCTGGCCTAATAAAGAAAAATGCGAATATTTATCATCAAAAATGGTTTAATTGTTTTTCAAAGTATTCTCCAGCATTATTTATACACTTTTGCATGAGCTCAAACCAATTGTCGAAGCACTTTTCCACTCCGATTGAGACACCTTCAAAACACGAATTTTGAACGCTTCATACGTCGTTTGAAAGTCCCAAGTCTTATTTTAATGATTCGACTCATGGACTTTTGCGTGATATTCATCTCACCGGCCATGATTTTCTGTTATCGGAGCTGATTTCTGTGAATTTTTGATTTAACGGCTTTGATGACATGCGGTGTTCGAACAGAGCGTGGGCGGCCCGACCGGTGGCGGTCTTTTACATCTCCAGTCTCCTCAAACAGTTTTATGCATCGGTAGACGAACATGCGGCTAATCCCTAGTGGCCGGAGCGTTTTGAAAATATCGCTTTTTTCATTTCACACTTGAAAAGCGCTATTACAGCGATACGGTTCTCATTATCTGACCACTCCATGATGAAAGTTGAAACGATTTTAAAATCCCGTTACAGACTAATGCTATTGAGGTTAGCTTTCAAAACCCATATGACATTAACGGGGTATGTTCAGTTCTACTATTGAAATGGGTGTGTTCAATGTTGTAACAGTATTTTTGTTCCTATTAAGTATATACCTAGAGGTATAACTCATAGAGTTATGCGCGATATTTATATTCTGTTAAACCGTATGCTCACATATCGCCGTTTGTGAATGATTTAGGGGTTTCCTTTGTGGAATTTGTGCACCTTCGGTTGCTGTACTTTATACTTACAAAATTCAATCTCTTTTGTTCCTAGCAAATTCGTTTGTCTTTAGTCATTCCAATCGCAACAGGCAGTTAATTATTCCAAAGGTAACACCGCTTATGGATCGATCATTCCTCGTAAGAGTAGCCCGGCCATTTAACATTTTGCCAAACAGTTTAAAACGTTTTCGACATTTCGTCAAAGTTTAATGGAACATTTTCGTTCAAGTACAATGTTTTTCTTTATATTTTTTCCTTGGTCCTTGATTATCACGTATATGCTTTCATCAGGTGTTATTTATCTCTTTTATTAGGGTTGTATTTTTTTATTTTATACTGCAATATTTCTAGTAGTTTATGCTGTTCTATTTAACATTTTGATGCATATTGTTATTTAGCTTTAACAGGCCCCCAATGGGCTTCGAATTACATGTCAATAAAGAAATGGAGTTAAAAAATGTCACAGTAAACATCAATTCTTAGAGTAAACTATTGCAGATGTGCTTTCTAAGACCTTTCATCCAAAGGTCTCTAGCAAATTTAGGATCTTGCAACTACGAAAGCCATATCTCATTTCTGATCTTTCTCTAATTTAATACAGTTTTTTATGGTTAGCTTCCAAAAAAAAGGCGGGGTTTTCAGAAAACCGGCATTTCGAGTTTTTTTTTTCAAAATCGTGATTAAAAAAAACCGACTGGAGGTTTTTACAAAAGCTTTTTTACTTCACCAGCATTTCTGTTTTAGGCTTTTTTCAAGAAATGTAAAATAATTCCCCAATCAGAATAAAGTAATTTTCTCTATATCTAGACTCTGAAGTGCAATAAAATCACTTGCTGCGAAAAGAGGTTTGTTTATTTTTTTGTTAAAAAATAAACTAGCCGACTTTATTATATTCTTCACTTCTGAATGAACAGAAAAGCTTTTCTTATGTGTTTTCCATGGTTTCTTGTTTATCACTTACATACTTTCATCAGGTTTTTTTTTCTTTTATTAGGAAAAATTAGGATTATTTTTATTTATATTATTTTTATTTTCTACTGATTTTTTTTAGAAGTTTATGATGTTCTATTTTACATTTTGATGCATATTGTAATTAAGCTTTAATAGGCCCGAATTACATGTCAATAAAGAAATGAAAAGCCAATAATACCGCATGAACGGGCTCTAAATTTACACATTTTTACAAAATCTTTGAATTTGTCAGAAATGTCGTTGTTTTTGGTATCCTCATATCCATGTTTATATGGGTAAGATTTTAGAATTTATGGTGGTCTGTCACCCAAAATTAAGTGAAACTGCCACATATATATTTTTGGCTTCATAAGAATATTTTATAGTTATTTAAAAGCCATATGCCTATTTATGTATATTGGGATCTGTTTTTGGGCTCCCTGATAATTTGTACGTTGAGTATATAACAAATATTTTAAATTGGAAACGGCTGTAAAAAAAGTACTGATTATTTTGTTCAAATTTATGGTTTTATTGGAAAGGTTGAACTTTGTCAATTAAAAATGGAACACCATTTGATGCGTTTTAGCTTCGCCCAATGGTCTTAATGTTGTTTGGCAGGAGATGAAGAATTTTATCGAAAAAACTTGTTTTTAGATGTAATTTAATTTCCTTTATTTACCAACAAATTGTGAAGCTCATTTTCATCTCGGTGGCTATGTCAATAAGCAAAATTGCTTCATATGGGGCTCAGAGAACCCACACCAGACTATTGAGATAAATACTATGCAAAGCATCCAACGACAATTGAAACGTTGAAACATGAAATCGAAGTTGCCATTAGAAAAATTCGACCCGAACAATCGAAAATGTACTAAAAAATTAGGTTGATCGGATGGAGTACTGTCGAGCCAGTTATGGTATTCGTATGAATGATATTGTGTTCCATTATTAAATGACAAAATTCAACCTTTCCAATCAAACTTGAAATTTAAAAAGTTGTCAGTCCTTTTTTTCAGCCGATACAAATGTAAAATGTTAATACGCTTTATCCTGTATGATCCAAATCATTTCAAGATTAAATGTTTAACCTTCGTTATATACGATACCAAATTTTATAGAAATCGGAATACATATGTTTGTTTCAAAGCGGTTGTAAGTATTTTTGGCATTTTTATACTGGGGCTATATTTAAAAACGTAGATTAGTATGATTTTTTTTGATCTGATCTGATTATCAATCGATCGTGAAAAACTGTGTCAAATTTCATCAACATAGTTGTTATAAAGGGTGGTACAACCATAGTGCAGATTTGTTAATTGTGTGTCACACCTTAACGTCAAGTTTTTTGCCCGACTTAATTTGTAGTTTCCCTGTTTCAGCGTTTGACAAATTCAGCCATGGAGAGACGACTACAACAGAAACCTTTTACGGAAATGGCCGTTCAAATCAAAATGCATTTCGTTCACTTCAGCATAATGTACCAAATGTGTCCACAGTGTGTATTCGTTAACAAATAGAATTGCCGCATTTGGGTACATGAGAATCCACTTGTGATTGTTAAAAAGGAGATGCATCCAAAAAGTGACTGTTTGGTCCTGTTTATGTGCTGGCGGCGTCATCGGGCCGTACTTCTTCCAAAATGAGATCGGCCAAGCAGTTACCGTGAAAGGTGTTCGATGACGCGAGATAATAACGGTATTCATGTGACCAGAAATTGAGGATATGGACCTGGACGATATGTGGTTCCAACAGGATGACGCCTTTCGCCACACAGTCAACGAAACAATGGCTATTTGAAGGAAAAGTGAACGTCAATAAACCAAGAACAATTCAAGAGCATAAGGATGACATAATTCGGCACATTAACGACATTGAACCTCTATTATGTCTGAGAGTCATTGAAAATATGGACCATCGGATAGGGGTATGCCATCGAAGCCGTGGCAACCATATGGCCGATAGTTTGTTCCACACATAATTGTCATAATCCTTCTATCATAATAAAAAGTATTAGGATAATTCTCTGAAAACTTTTTGTTTTATTGACATTAACATATGTGTGAGCTACATATATCTAAATTTTGACCAAAATTCTTAAAAGTCAACAGACTCTGAACTTTTTTCAAAAACTAACTTCTAACAAATTTTAATAGGATTGGTATTTGATTAGTGGCTTTGAGAGTCTGAAGCATAAAATCGGATGAACATATGTGTAGAAGCTATTTCTAAATCCATACCAATTTTCTCCAATTTCAATATCGTTTGTCCTTGGTCCATAAGCTCACTTGTACCAAATTTCATGAAGGTTTAGATAAACAGCAAACGCACGAAATCGCTTCGGAGTCTATTAACCCTTAAAGGTAGGTCTAGCAAAAAAAAACTAGTTTCGTATTTCGTACATGGAATTATGAAATTTCTCTTATTTTACAATTGACAGCAAAAAAAAGACATGTCGGTTTTTGCCTACTTTTGTGAAACCGACTGTCGTGTTTGGGCATAATAACCGAACTGTCGGATATGGACACTCTAATTATGGAAGAAACAAAGGAAAAAACGGGAAACTTCTCTCAAATCAGGGAGCTAATATAATTTTTATACTTACTGACCGGCACCTACTGGGTAACGCCTGATTAGAAATGCTATTGCTTTTAAGTCTTAGAGATTAATCTCTCTCGTAAAGTCGAATACGTTTCCATCGAGTTGGAAAATCCACATGAACTCTGTTTTATAATTTCTGCTAAACAGTTGAATTCTCATGAGGGTTGAAGATTTTTTGGGTGAAGTGCAGAATAGAAATTAAAAAAAAAAACGTTTGCGTATTTCCGGAAAAATAATGAACAAGGGCACTCGGTTCCAGGGGCCCACAGGGCCTGGAAAATGATTGCCACACTCATATACGTTTGGATAATAAAGGCAATTGCTAAAGGATACCAAAAATGCTAAAACATAAATGGGCTCGTACATAGGGAGTCAACAAGACCCAAAATAGTGGATCGTAAGACCCTTAGGGACCTCCAAGGTCCCCTTATTCATTTAACCAAATAATTATAAAGGGCGTGACATATTTTGTTTTTTCGTGTTTTCTATGCGCACCATTAACAGCACTTCTGCCGGTCTGACTTAAGAGATTGGAAATTCATCGGATAAAACTAGGTCAAAAAGACCAAAACAGTAATGCTGCCTGGGATGTCCTCAAGAACATCTTTCCATAGACTGGACACTTTAGCTTTGGGTATAAGATAAAGTAACTTCTTTCGCCCACACATTTACCACTGCCCTAATGGATACTGTTAGTTACATCGAGATCGCCTGTGTGAAGATTTTAGGTAACTTTCCCAAGTATCTCGTCGTTTTTAACAAGTTTTTTGTTTAGGCAACAAAAAAATATGAGACCTTATTTTTATAAAAACATTTTTTTATTTAAATCGATTGAAAACATTTTATGCATGAGCGTGCAACGCATATACATACATATGTAAATGGATGGGTACATACTAAGCAAAATTTATTGCAACACGACAAAAACTCCGTCCCCAATATAGATGGCATCACGCGGATGACAGCGTAGGTGCATTTCCCAAATCTCTTTTATAATTCTTGCGTTATATTGTACACTCCATTCGTACAATTCATGCTCAAAATCGTGGTACATGCGTGCTTTTTTCAAGAAACGAATAATTTTTTGTTTACCACAACAACAACGTTGGGCCTCATACAACAGAATTTCATAGAAAACACGCCGCTTTCGTACAGAACAAAAAAATATACTCAAGTCTAACGACATTATTTTAGCACCGCAACCGAGGATTTGGAACTGCACTTCCTTCTGAATGCTGTTATCCAGTTCGCATAGCTTTCTTTCGAACTCTGCTATCATACAGTTGAACTGCGTCCTCAATTTACGAATTTCACCCATTATGATTCTGAGAAGCTATGAACAGAAGCGTTTTTATTTAAAATTATTTCTTTTACAATTTTTACACTTACCTTATTCCGATGCGTTCGCAGTGAGGTTCAGTTTATTTTTTGTCAGTTGAAAAATCAAAATCATCTGAATTTCGAAGACGGCTTAGCTTTTTTAAACGGCGCCGAGGTCTGCTGTGAATGTTTTCGCCGGCGGATTACTTGGGACGGTTTAAGAGATACACTTATAACTTAAGTAGCGTTCAGACAGCCGCGACCCAAAAAATAATACTGCTGCAACAGTAGTGTCTTCCTAATGGCACCTCTGTAGCCCGTTTCTGTAATTCGTACCGATCGCAGTTACCGACTGAAATTACCGATTTGACGTCATTCTTAGCATCACTGTTTCTGTAAAAAAAAATTGCCGATTCCTATTCCATTTACTCGTGCCAAATCGGCAATAAGACATTTGTTCCGATTCTACTCCAATAGGAATGGCTTAAAAAGTGTTTCTGTAACAAAATTGACTCAATATGAAATCGGTAATTTCCTCACTGACTTTAAGCCAAGTGAGAACTCTGCCGATTGCTATAGTGTTGTTTCATTTATAAGCAAGCAAGTAATCATATATAACTTTTTGAACCATACAATTTTATTAATGTTATTTTATACAAATAAATATTATATTAAAAACAATATGTTTTAATTATGTTACCGCGGCTTAATTGTGTTTTTACCGCGTCGGTTTGAATAAATTTTATACGACAAAAGGATGCATAAGTATGAAGATAGGCGCTTAAAATGTACGACAGTCGCGAATTTGAAGTGGCCCACCTGTATAAACGCTATTTCATCCAGACCCCGACACCACCTTGATTAAATCATGTTTCATTTTGTTGTTGTCTGCTTTGACTGGAAATACCTCGAATATTGGCAGCACTGCAGGCATGCAACAAAAGTATTGCATCAGAGAAATTTTGCCGTTATTTGACGAAAAATAGTATAAATAAAAGTTTTGCATAAAAAAAATAAAAAAATACATCGTACAATTGGATTAAAAATGGAAGAATTAAGTCTAGATCCTCAAACGCTGTTAAAACAATTCTGGTGCATTAAAATGCCGAGAAATTATTATGACGACAGGAATTGCATAATTTTAATAAAAATTTAAGGATGATCCTAATTCACACATACTGAAATTAAATTAAAAATCCGCTGCAGTAAAAAGCCGGGGGAATAATGATCAATTGGAAGTTGACTATTGGCTGGAATGTTCTTATCAAGATGCAAGATGGCGGCGAAAATTTGCAACAACAAATTAACGGTGAGTGCGAAATTTTATTTGTTCATACATTTTAATGAATCGAATCGTACTTGGAGATCATGGAAATATGTAACTAATAAACCGTTGTTAAATATCGAAGTTTTAGATTTGATCGCTGACATTAAGGGATTGCAGGTCATTTTGTATGTCGTGCTGTAATACATACAGCTATAGACAGGTCTTACCTAGACATCCGGATCTTTATATTTCTCCTTTCAAAAAAACACAAGATCATAAACTGAATTTCAGCCAAATCTTCTTTTGGCTTAAATTGCGATAACAAAAGAAACGTTGGCCAAAGTGCAGATTATGGGCTTAACACGAAAAGAAATATGCCACGCCCTCCTGACTGGATCAGGTACCTTGGGATATATCATGAACAAGGGCGCTCGGGCCTTCGGGCATTAAAACTAATTTTCTATTTAAAATGTCCACTTGGGTTGCCGGCCTTCGGCACGTATCAACGCCTTTCAGCTATGGACTAGCGGTATGTGGGAAATAGGGGCTTTAAAATCTTATGCGATTGACCACTGTTACCGGAATTCAGGTAAAATTCTTTCAATCGAGGAAAAATATTTTTATGGAAACAATTTTATTTTTTAGGTTAGAAATTGGGCGACTGCACGAAAAATTTACAGTGGAATTGGCCCACATTAATCTTGCATGAAAACAATTCTTGTGTGATTCCGTATTGTTTACGTTTGTCTTAAGGGCCTCACGAGTAGACAGCCGTGGAGTGATGGAAGTGTGCACTACTATTAGCTAGTTAACCCTTGTAAGAACATCTATGCACCTCGTAAAAGCCAGCAACTTTACGAGTAAGGGATTTATCCATATAGCCATGCCTAAAGCTTACCTTAAAAATGCATTAGCCGATCGTAGCCGGCGTTAAACAGTAGGTCGCGGTCAGTGAGTATAAGAACTGAATCGTGCACAACACACTGATTTGAAAGAAGTTCCCCTTGTTCCTTAATGGGATGTTGTGGGACGTATGTAGCGGGTGATCCACCTAAAGGTATTTTTTCAATAGGGTTTTTTTTTTACACAGATTGCGCGTGAGTTGTTTAAAACTTTGTTTTACTTTTCAGTATTGTTTGTTATTTTTATCATGGAAAGCATTACACCGTTGCCGATTAGTGTTTCGGCACTCCAGAAGCTTGAAGAAGATCCGATGTTTTCGGCCTGTTGTTTCGAATGTTGTTCAATGATGAGGCTCCTTTTTGGCTCAACGGCAATAAAAAAATATGCCGAATTTGGGAGCAAGCGAAGAGCAACCAGAATAGGTTCAAGAGGTGCCATTATACTTATACAATATTTTTCAAAAAAAATAATGACCGGGACGTAACCGTGAATGGTGCATGCTAACGCGCCATGATATTGAGCTTTTTGTTACCTGAAATCGAAGCCCGTTGTCTTGACGACATTGGGTTTCAATAGGACGGTGCCACTTGCCATACAGCCGCTCAAACAATGGATCTATTAAGGGGTCATTTCAAAGAGCAGCTAATTTCACGTTTTGTACCAGAGAGTTAACCGCCTAGATCGTGTGATATCACACCCTTAGACCTTTTTTCTTGGGACTACGTGAAGTCCAAAGTCTATGCTGACAAACCAGCTACGATTCAAGTTTTGGAAGTCAATGCGACGCGTGTCATTAACGCCATTCCGATCGAAATGATCGAGCGAGACAACCTAAATTGGACCCTTAGAATGGACACCCCGAGGAGCAGCTAGGGCAAACATTTAAAGGAAATTATATTTAAAAAATTATGCCTTAAAATGCTCTTTTGAATGGACAATAAAGATTTTACACTTGATTTAAATTTTTGTATTTTTTTATTTTGAAAAAATACCTCTAGATTGATCACCCTATAATTGTCTCACGATTTTTTTTTGCATCCTTAAGCAATTTTATTTCGTCTACCCACACTCATTAAAAAAATAATTTCATAATAATTTCATCAAAAAAATAATTTCATCAATTTCAAGTCGCTGTGGGTCCCCTGGCCCCGAGCGCCTTTATTTTTTTTCTGAAATACTCGAGCCATTTTGCAGGGAAAATTAAACACATTGGCATCATTTTTTGATTAATTTTCGTCACGACAAATAAACTGCACTTCAGCTAATAAGTTTTTTACCTCATCGCTCCTGTGTTTAGTGGCTTATGCTGCTACCATACTTTTTTCTAGTAGAAATTTCCATTTTAAACATGTCTTGTGTTTACTCAACGCAATTTTTGTTTTAATTATTGTCTTTTTTGATATTCTGTGATTTATTTGTTTAATTTTAAATACTAAAGTTGTTTGTTTAATTAATAATTTTTATTTTTTTTTAAAGTTCTAAAAGTGAAATGTCAAAATAATCTTCAGCCAAATTCACACTACGAAAAACACAAAAGGAATTGCCCTTCCCATTTCCTTACCTCTTTGCCTAGTGTGAATGGTGACAAAGGAGCTGAACAAAATATCAATCCAATGGTATTCTCTTTTAATTCATGTGCCTATGGAGAGCAAATAAGTCAGCGTTAGGATGCTAGGATATTGCATTGCCCCAAAGATTTTAAATGTCACGACTTTTAACACGTCTACTGTAAGATTCACCCCACCACACTTACGCTTGGTTAATTGTGGTATTCTATTTACTGAACTTAGTGGCGTTTTTAGCCGATAACTTGAATCGCAATTAGTCTAGGTACAGCCAATGATCTTAAAGGTCTCTCACAAAATATTTCTGTAAAATTTTGCATTTCCAAACATTTGGATTTAGTCTAAATTTGTTATTGCGATGCACTGGAATCCCCTGATTGCCATTTTGAAGGATTTAAAAAAATATTTTTCTAGATCAGCTGACTTCCATGGAGTCACTAAAATCCGCTCTAAAAAGTGTTCAGCAAATTTCATATTTTAGGTGGTGAATTTAATATTAGGCAACCGACCCATTAAAATAAGTTTCTAATACTACGACTAACGTTTTGACACTGAACAATCTTTAAAAATGTTTGAGGGTGAGTTGGCAGAAAGACCCGAAATTGTTAGGTTCGTATTGGAAACCCCTGTATTTCGATTAGTCTTTGTAAAATACGTGGGATAATGTAGAACATAAATAAAAAGGAAAAACTGACGTTAAGAATAAATTAAAATTAACATTCTTTATAAGTTTTGTCTTCTGTCGGAACATATCAAGCCCTTACCGCGAAAAAGACGTAAGCGCCACTCGCTTTTAAATGAAATTCGATTGGAAATTGAACAACTCATAAGCTTAAATATTAAAAATTAAATATAAATATTTACAAAGATATATCAAATGCAATTGTATCGGAATCCTCCAGAATAATAAGACAAACAACAAAAAAGAACCCTCTCTTGTAAAATGTTCTCGATATTATTCAAAATATTCGTTTGTCAGATCCACAAATCAATAAAATCTTTTTCTATTTATTTTTGTTTATAACCAACATTCAGGTGATGCCCACCTATACATGCAGTACATTGCCATGGCTAGTGAAACTAACGGATATGAGTGTGGGAAAAAGGGGAGCAATGTTTATTAACACTTTTCTTCTAGAGGTCGTAATTAGTCGGAAATACATCTGCCGTAAGTTGATTCCACATACGGACTGTACTAGCGAAAAAACGAATATCAATCGATAACAAAAAGGTGTGAATTCCCAGAAAGTCTCGTATGCATACCGAACATCCTCACGTTAAGAGGGAAGAGAATTTTTTTTCTGACTTCAAATTTGACTTTTAATTGTAAGTCACAACTTAACTTTAGTTTTTTGTCCAACTTAATTTGACATTTCTTTGTTTCAGTGTTTGACAAATTCAACCATGGAGAGGTACACAATTGAGCAGCGCGTTATGATGTTTGAAGCTTTTTACGAAAATGGCCGTATTAAACAAAATGCGTTTTGTTCACTTCGTGATTATTTTGGTCAGCATAATCGACCAAATGTGTCCACAATCAGGAGAATTGTGTGCAAATTCAGCAAACTGAGTATGTAGGAAATGTGAAAACACCTGTGCCTGCTCGCCCAGGTCGTACTGCGGAAAACATTGATGTTGTTTGCGATAGTATGGCAAAAGAGCCGCGTCAACATCGACTCGTTATGAATATCATCCTGCGAATGTCTTGGCGCTACAAAAGCCGCTAAATAAATCCGACCAAACTTAGTAGTATAATATACGAAACGCATATTATGCGTTTCGAGCGACTAATATTTGACTCTGGTAAAAAGGAAATTGATTTATCTTAGGTATTCAAATAGGGGTTTTCAGGTCTCTTTCAACATCAATGCAAATAAAAAATTATTATATTATTCGTTGGTTTTTTTTCAATTCTTCAAGGAGGAGAATTCATTAAATATGAAATCTTCCGTCCATTTTTCAAATTTTTCAAACACAAATTAATTTAAAAATAATTGCAGTCATAATTAAAAGAGGAGCTCATGCCGCTCTTTAAGCCAGTAGCAATATATCCAAGACGTTTTGGAACCGTCTTCGAAATAATGGACCGCTTGGAGATGTTTTATCCCCAGAGATGCCCAACATTGACGTAAAGCAATTTAACACATTATTCAATTTAACAGACTAGTTCGTCCGATAGTATTTTTGGGGATGATTGGGGTTTTCTTTTTATAACGTCTTCTCTAATGACTTGATAATACCGGCTTTTATGCCAGTCAAGTCTAACGCCTCTGGTTGTGATGAGATATCTTAAATTTCTTAAGCAGTATTTTCGTTTATACTCGTATCAAATCACCTTCTTCATTTAGTGAACGCTATAATAATGACCTGTTTTCCTAAGGACTGGAACACCAATTCAAAAGAAGTCAAGCTCGAATTCTCCTGATAAGTTAAGACCAATTTCTTTGCTTGCTATCCTGTCAAAAGTTGTGGAAAATATTCTTAGTTGTTAGACCATGTTGAGAGTAATTCGCTACTGAATGATTGTCAATGTGGTTTCCGAAACGACGGAAGTACCTCTGCTCTATTATTTGGCTCAAAGAGGAAAAGTACTCATGATCAAAAAATGTGTATGTCTTTGGATTTAGAAGAAGCCTTCGATAGGGTAAATTATGGAATTTTGAGTAGCAAGTGGCATAAACTCTTTCGATTTGGGAAAAGTGCCTGTAGTTTAATGTTTATTATTTAGCAGTTTTTTCGTGTCACTGGAGTCTCATCGTCTGTTAGGAATGGGATCCCTTACGGCTCAGTTCTTGGTCCAATTTGGTTTGTGCTGTTTATTAATGGCCTTTTCAAAAGTTTAGTCGATTGGTGTACACCATACATACTCTTTTGCTGATGATGTTCAGCTATTATTTTGCGGAGAAATCCAGTATTTGTATATTTTACAAGCCGAAACTGATTATGTTTTAAAACTATTAAGCGTATGGATGTCCGCCATCAAGCTTAGTATAAATCCATCTAAAACAAAGAAAATACTGCTTTCATCATCATCCTCTTCTATCTATAGAATTCGTTTAGAGTATAACGTGTTTCGGAAATGAAGCAGTATTGCTCACGTACTCGTATAAGTTTAACACTTCGTCAACTACACAACACCAATTTAGTTTTACCTCGGTGGGTGAAAACAAAACTGCTTCATGGATTATTTATGCCATATATTTTGTACTGCCGCCTATAGGTACATACTAGTATATATACTTATATAGTTGATTTGAGGCTGCTAATCACAAATAACCGATTTGTCAGATTCGCTCTAGTTTAGGAGATATTCGCATAAACAGTTATATTCGGTTTTTTTTGAATTAACTTCTTTATTTGTGAATCAATTGTTTCCATTTCTGATTGAATCTTGAATATTTCAGTCAAATTTAATCGAATTGTCAACTTGATTAGCTTGTTGGACGCAGATTTTAATATGCTATAGTGTAGTTATTAAAGAATACAACAAATTTAGGCAGCTCAAGGTTATTTTTTTGAACGAAAATTCGAAATTGCTGTAGAACCTTGCTTATATCTTAAACAATGCGTATCCGAAATAAAAGCGCAGCGTATCGTTGAAAAAGACAATTTTTCTTCTAAACACTGCGCTCCAGTTTTGAAAATCGATTCACAAAGAAAGCAGATAGGGCCCTTTTATCCGTAATTATCAGCCACAAATCAACTATACGAGGGCTGCTATTTATATTTCTGGCCTTAAAGTTAAAAATGCGACTATTTATCATCAAAAATTGTTTAATTGGTTTTTCAAAGTATTCTCCAGCAAGATTTATACACTTTTGCATGCGCTCAAACCAATTGTCGAAGCACTTTTCCACTCCGATTGAGACACCTTCAAAACACGAATTTTGAACGCTTCATACGTCGTTTGAAAGTCCCAAGTCTTATTTTAATGATTCGACTCATGGACTTTTGCGTGATATTCATCTCACCGGCCATGATTTTCTGTTTTCGGGGCGGATTTATGTGAATTTTTGATTTAACGGCTTTGATGACATGCGGTGTTCGAACAGAGCGTGGGCGGCCCGACCGGTGGCGGTCTTTTTCATCTCCAGTCTCCTTAACCAGTTTTATGCATCGGTAGACTAACATGCGGCTAATCCCTAGTGGCCGGAGCGTTTTGAAAATATCGTTTTTTTCATTTCACACTTGAAAAGCGCTATTACAGCGATGCGGTTCCCATTATCTGACCACTCCATGATGAAAGTTGAAACAATTTTAAAATCGCGTTACAGACTAACGCTATTGAGGTTAGCTTTCAAAACCCATATGACATTAACGGGGTATGTTCAGTTCTACTATTGAAATGGGTGTGTTCAATGTTGAACCAGTATTTATGTCCCTACTAAGTATATACCTTGAGGTATAACTCATAGAGTTATGCGCGATATTTATATTCTGTTGAACCGTATGCTCACATATCGCCGTTTGTGAATGACAAAGGTTTCCTCTGTGGAATTTGTGCACCTTCGGTTGCTATACTTTATACTTACAAAATTCAATCTCCCTTGTTCCTAGCAAATTCGTTTGTCTTAAGTCATTCCAATCGCAACAGGCAGTTAATTATTCCAAAGGTAACACCGCTTATGGATCGATCATTCCTCGTAAGAGTAGCCCGACCATTTAACATTTTGCCAAACAGTTTAAAACGTTTTCGACATTTCGTCAAAGTTTAATGGAACATTTTCAAGTTCAAGTACAGATTAATGTTTTTCTTTATATTTTTTCCTTGGTCCTTGATTATCACGTATATGCTTTCATCAGGTGTTATTTATCTATTTTATTAGGGTTTTATTTTGATTTTATACTGCAATATTTCTAGTAGTTTATGCTGTTCTATTTAAAATTTTGATGCATATTGTTATTTAGCTTTAACAGGCACCCAATGGGCTTCGAATTACATGTCAATAAAGAAATGGAATTAAAAAATGTCACAGTAAACATCTTTTCTTAGAGTTTGTTGTTTGCAGTTGTACTTTCTAAACTTTATAGAAATTGGTTTATATTTTTTAAGAGCCCCCATCCAAAAGTCTCTAGCAAATTTAGGATCTTGCAACTACGAAGCCATATGTTATTTATCAAATTTAATACAGTTCCTTATGGTTAGTTTCCAAAAAAGACGGGGTTTTCAGAAAACCGGCATTTCGAGTTTCTTTCAAAATCGTGTTTAAAAAAATCGACTGTGGAGGTGTTTACAAAAGTATTTTTTTTGACTTTACCAGCATTTCTGTTTTAAGCATTTTTAAAGAAATGGAAAATAATTCCCCAATCAGAATAAAGTAATTTTCTCTATATCTAGACTCTGAAGTGCAATAAAATCACTTGCCTCGAAAAGAGGTTTGTTGTTTGTTAAAAATAAACTAGTAAAATAGCTTAAGTCTGACATGGCCGACTTTATTATATTCTTCACTTCTGGATGAACAGAAAAGCTCTTCTTATGTGTTTTTCCATGGTTTCTTGATTATCACTTATATTCTTTCATCAGGTTTTTTTTCTTTTATTAGGAAAAATTAGGATTGTTTTAATTTATATTATTTTTTTTATTTTCTACTGATTTTTTTAGTAGTTTATGGTGTTCTATTTAACATTTTGATGCATATTGTAATTTAGCTTTAATAGGCCACCAATGGGCTTCGAATTACATGTCAACAAAGAAATGAAAATCCAATAATACCGCTTGAACGGGCTCTAAATTTACACATTTTTACAAGATCTTTGAATTTGTCACAAAATGTCGTTGTTTTTGGTATCCTCATATCCATGTTTATATGGGTAAGAATTTAGGGTGGTCCGTCGCCCAAAATTAAGTCAAACTGCCAAATATATATTATGGCTTCTTAAGAATATTTTATAGTTATTTGAAAGCCATATGTCCATTTATGTATATTGGAAGCTGTTTTTGGGCTCCCAGATATTTTGTACGGCGACTATATAACAAATATTTTAAATTGGAAACGGCTGTAAAAAAAGTACTGATTATTTTGTTCAAATTTATGGTTTTATTGGAAAGGTTGAACTTTGTCAATTAATAATGGAACACCATTTGATGCGTTTTAGCTTCGCCCAATGGTCTAAAGGTTGTTTGACAGGAGATGAAGAATTTTATCGAAAAAACTTGTTTTTAGATGTAATTTAATTTCCTTTATTTACCAACAAATTGTGAAGCTCAATTTCATCTCGGTGGCTATGTCAATAAGCAAAATTGCTTCATATGGTGCTCAGAGAACCCACACCAGACTATTGAGATAAATACTATGCTAAGCATACATACAATTGAAACGTTGAAACATGAAATCGAAGTTGCCATTAGAAAAATTCGACCCGAAACAAACGAAAATGTACTGAAAAATTAGGTTGATCGGATGGGGTACTGTCGAGCCAGTTGTGGTATTCGTATGAATGATATTGTGTTCCATTATTAAATGAGAAAATTCAACCTTTCCAATCAAACTTGAATTTTAAAAAAGTTGTCAGTCCTTTCTTTCAGCCGATACAAAAGTAAAATGTTAATACGCTTTATACTGTATGATCCAAATCATTTCAAGATTTAATGTTTAACCTTCATTATATACGATACCAAATTTTATAGAAATCGGAATACATATGTTTGTTTCAAAGCGGTTGTAAGTATTTTTGGCATTTTTATACTGGGGCTATATTTAAAAACGTAGATCAGTATGATTTTTTTTTGATCTGATCTGATTATCAATCGATCGTAAAAAACTGTGTCAAATTTCATCAAAGTAGTTGTTATAAAGGGTGGTCCAACCATAGTGCACCATGTTAATTGTGTGTCACACCTTAACGTCAAGTTTTTTGCCCGACTTAATTTGTAATTTCTCTGTTTCAGCGTTTGACAAATTCAACCATGGAGAGAAGTCCACAACAGAAACCTTTTACGGAAATGGCCGTTCAAATCAAAATGCATTTCGTGCACTTCATGAATTTTTTGGTCAGCATAATCGACCAAATCTTGTAGTTGAGTTTTTTCAGTTTGGAAGGTCCAGAAGAAATCCACAGCTTATAATTCCCCGATTGAATTATGATTTAGGTCGATCATTTCACGTGAGAGTTGCTCGCAATTTTAATATTTTGCCTGTCTCGCTCAGATCATTTAATTAGTCCTGCCATACTTATAAGAAAAAAATATTTCAACATGTGAAACATAATGATTTGTAAATAATTAAAAAAATGGTTTTCTACGGGTATTTCTTTGTCTTTGATTTGAAACAATAGTATTGGCTAGTAGTCTTAGTGTGTTTCACTTTCATGCTGCTGTTACACTACGAAACTTATCTACTCTTAGTAGTCTTTCATTAATACCTTTTTTTGCGTAATTTGGGATATCAATTTTTTTATTTAATCGTATACTTAACCTAATACTTATTTATATTAAATTGTTTAATCTTTAAGTTTTTTTTGTATATTTTAAACAAATCTGAAGTAATTTTGTAACTATATAAGGCCTAAAGGCTCGGTTACTTTTTGAATATCAATAAATGAAATGTGTCCACAGTGTGTATTCGTTAACAAGTAGAATTGCCGCATTTGGGTAAATGAGAATCCACTAGTGATTGTTAAAAAGAAGATGCATCCAAAAAGTGGCTGTTTGGTCCTGTTTATGTGCTGGCGGCGTCATCGGGCTGTACTTCCAAAATAAGATCGGCCAAGCAGTTTCCGTGAATGGTGTTCGCTGACGCGAGATAAAATCGGTCTTCATGTGACCAGAAATTGAGGATATGGACCTGGACGATATGTGGTTCCAACAGGATGACGCCTTTTGCCACACAGTCAACGAAACAATGGCTATTTGAAGGGAAAGTGAACGTCAATTAACCAAGAACAATTCAAGAGCAAAAGGATGACATAATTCGGCACATTAACGACAGTGATCCTCTATTATGTCTCAGAGTCATTGGTCAATATCGACCATCGGATAGGGGTATGCCATCGAAGCCCTGGTAACTATACTCGTATGGCCGATAGTTTGTTTCACACATAATTGTCATAGATCCTTCTATCATAATAAAAAAGTATTAGGATAATTCTCTAAAAACTTTTTGTTTTATTCACATAAACAATGTGTGAGCTATCTAAATTTTGACCATAATTCTTAAAAGTCAACAGACTCTGAACTTTTTTCAAAAACTAACTTCTAACAAATTTTAATAGGATTGGTATTTGATTAGTGGCTTTGAGAATCTGAAGCATAAAATCTGTTCATACGATTTTATGCTTCAGACTCTCAAAGCCACTAATCAAATACCAATCCTATTAAATGTGTATGTGTAGAAGCTATATCTAAATCGATACCAATTTTCTCCAACTTCAATAGCGTTGGTCCAAAAAGGTCACTTGTACCAAATTTAATGAAGGTTTAGATAAACAGCAAACGCACGTAATCGCTTCGGAGTCTATTAACCCTTAAAGGTAGGTCTAGCAAAAAAAAACTAGTTACGCATTCCGTACATGGAATTATGAAATTTCTCTTATTTTACAATTGACAACAAAAACCCGACAGCAAAAAAAAGACATGTCGGTTTTTGCCTACTTTTGTGAAACCGACCGTCGGGTTTGGCCATAATAACCGAACTGTCGGATATGGACACTAATTATGGAAGAAACAAAGGAGCAAACGGGAAACTTCTATCAAATCAGGGAGCTACTGGCTGACGCCTGATTAGAAATGCTACTGCTTTTAAGTCTTAGAGATTAATCTCTGTCGTAAAGTCGAAAACGTTTCCATCGAGTTGGAAAATCCACATGAACTCTGTTTTATAATTTGTGCTAAACAGTTGAAGTCGCATGAGGGTTGAAGATTTTTTGGGTGAAGTGCAGAATAAACATTAAAAAAAAACGCTTGCGTATTTCCGGAAAAATAATGAACAAGGGCACTCGGTTCCAGAGGGCCCACAGGTCCTGGAAAATGATTGTCACGCTCATATACGTTTAGATAATAAAATAAATTGCTAAAGGATACCAAAAATGCTAAAACATAAATGGGCTCGTTCATAGGGAGTCAACAAGACCCAAAATAGTGGATCGTAAGACCCTTAGGGACCTCCAAGGTCCCCTTATTCATTTAACCAAATAATTATAAAGGGCGTGGCATATTTTGTTTTTTCGTGTCATGCCCCATTAACAGCACTTCTGCCGGTCTGACTTAAGAGATTGGAAATTCATCGGATAAAACTAGGTCAAAAAGACCAAAACAGTAATGCTGCCCGGGATGTCAGGTACATCTTTCCATAGACTGGACACTAGCTTTGGGTATAAGATAAAGTAAATTCTTTCGCCCACACATTTACCACTGCCCTAATGGATACTGTTAGTTACAGCGAGATCGCCTGCGTGAAGATTTTAGGTAAATTTCCCAAGTATCTCGTCGTTCTAAACAAGTTTTTTATTTATGCAACAAAAAAATATGAGACCTTATTTTTTTAAAAACATTTTTTTATTTAAATCGATTGAAAACATTTTATGCATGAGTGTGCAACGCATATACATATGTAAATAGATTGGTACATACTAAGCAAAATTTATTGCAACACGACAAAAACTCCGTCCCCAATATAGATGGCATCACGCGGATGACAGCGTAGGTGCATTTCCCAAATCTCTTTTATAATTCTTGCGTTATATTGTACAGTCCATTCGGACAATTCATGCTCAAAATCGTGATACATGCGTGCTTTTTTCAAGAAACGAATAATTTTTTGTTTACCACAACAACAACGTTGGGCCTCATACAACAGAATTTCATAGAAAACACGCCGCTTTTGTACAGAACAAAAAAATATACTCAAGTCTAACGACATTATTTTAGCACCGCAACCGAGGATTTGGAACTGCACTTCCTTCTGAATGCTGTTATCCAGTTCGCATAGCTTTCTTTCGAACTCTGCTATCATACAGTTGAACTGCGTCCTCAATTTACGAATTTCCCCCATTATAATTCTGAGAAGCTATGAACAGAAGCGTTTTTATTTAAAATTATTTCTTTTACAATTTTTACACTTACCTTATTCCGATGCGTTCGCAGTGAGATTCAGTTTTTTGTCAGTTGAAAAATCAGAATCATCTGAATTTCGAAGACGGCTTTGCTTTTTTAAACGGCGCCAAGGTCTACTGTGAATGTTTTCGCCTGCGGTTTACTTGAAGCGGTTTAAGAAATACAGTTATAAATTAAGTAGCGTTCAGACGGCCGTGACACGAAAAATAATATTGCTGCAACAGTAGTGTTCCTCATGGCACCTCTGTAGCCCGTTTCTGTAACTCGTACCGATCGCAGTTACTGACTAAAATTACCGATTTGACGTCTCTCTGACATCATCGCTCTACGGGAGACCTGATGGCTTTCTTGACGGAGCGCTGGAGTCGGTCTATCCACCAGTTTGGTGAGAGTAAGGTTGTGGCTCTGGATATCTCCAAGGCCTTTGATAGAGTCTGGCACGGTGCACTCTTGTCAAAGCTGATGGCTTTTGGCGTCGGTGATACTTTCGCTCGTTTTATATCGAGCTTTCTTAGAGATCGCACTATAAGAGTTGTTGTAGATGGGTTCTCATCCAACAAACATAGGCTTACTGCAGGAGTACCACAGGGCTCTGTCCTTTCTCCCTCTTTATTTTTAATTTTCATTGATGATCTGTTGGGCCAGACCGTGAATCCAATCTACTCCTTTGCGGATGATAGTAACCTATGTCATTCATATTCATTCGACCGTAGGCCGAGTCTTCAAGATATTGAAGACAAAAGGCGAATTATGGATGAGACACTTGGCCAGGATTTACTGGCCATTTCCGAATGGGGTCGAGTGCATAGAGTAGATTTTAATGCGCGTAAGACACAGTGCTGCTTGTTGTCTCACAAGCGATTCGCTGACCCAACAATATCGTCAATATCTATCGATGGTACGGATATTGAACAATCAGAAGCTCTTGATGTTCTGGGCATGAAAATACAATGTGACGCTCGTTGGGCGAGACATGTATTCGAAGTGTCGAAAGAAGCACTCAAGTGCATAGGCTTTTTAAAGCGGTGCAAGAAATATTTCACTCCTTCTGATCTTTTCAATATCTATACAACTTACATCAGGCCGAAGATGGAATACAACTCCCATATATGGGCAGGTGCTCCAAAATCATCCTTGGAGCTACTTGACCGTGTTCAAAGGAGAGCGATGGTGCTGATAGGTGACATAGGGTATCAAACTCTATTGTTTCCCTTGAGCATCGTCGGAATGTGGGTTGCGTGACGCTGTTCAATCGTTACTTTCATGGTGTGTGTTCATCAGACATCCGTCGCCTTATTCCTGACGTGAGGATGTTCGGCAGGGATACGCGACTTTCTAGGAATTCACACCCGTTTGTTATCGATTGGCCAGTTGACCGCACTATACACTACAGATCAAATTCGTTTTTCGCTCGTACGGTCCGTATGTGGAATCGACTTCCGGCAAATGTGTTTCCCACTAATTGCGACATCCAGAAGTTCAAGACAAGTGTCAATAAACATTATTCCCTCTTTCCCCCCTCCGATCCTTTACTTTCCACTCGCCAACGCAATGCACCGCATGTATAGGGGGCATCCCCTGAGTGTTAGTGATTTAAAAAAAAAAATAAGACATTTGTTCCGATTCTACTCCAATAGGAATGGCTTAAAATGTGTTTCTGTAAGAAAATTGACTCAACTTAAAATCGGTAATTTTCTCACTGACTTTAAGCCAAG
Organism: Hydrotaea diabolus; assembly: GCA_963513945.1. Classification (NCBI taxonomy): domain Eukaryota; kingdom Metazoa; phylum Arthropoda; class Insecta; order Diptera; family Muscidae; genus Hydrotaea; species Hydrotaea diabolus. The sequence goes on from OY740718.1 coordinate 91,894,978, forward strand.
TGAGAACTCTGCCGATTGCTATCGTGTTGTTTCATTTATGAGCAAGCAAGTAATCATATATAACTTTTTGAACCAAATACAATTTTATTGATGTTATTTTATACAAATAAATATTTTATTAAAACAATATGTTTTAATTATGTTACCGCGGTTTAATTGTGTTTGAAAATAGGTAGCAAAACATAAACATTTAAGATGACAGTGTGTTGAAATTTACGACATTTTATGAACCGGTTTCAACGATGGTAATGTAAAATAAACCGAGCGCAAATGTTTGTTTACTTTTAATATACATCACCAACTGTCTGCTTATTTAATTGCTTGTTTTTTATTTGTTTGCATATTTTTAACAAAATGAGTAAGAAGGTAAGTAATAGTTATGTCGTTTAAATATACAAGTTATATTAAAATAGCAGTGCTTTTAATACACAATATTTGTACATGAAAACAAATGCAGATAAACAGCTGCGTCATCTGTTTCAATACTTACGTTTCTTTTTATCACAGACCGAGTTCAACGTACAGAAACAGCAGTTATCACGAAATCGGAAACTTTCATTCGAGTCGGCGTGACGTCTCATAAATCGGTAAATAAAAAATGAGTTAAAGTTACCACAATTATTTTTTTTTTTTAAATTAAACATGCTTTTTTTTTGCTATGTATAAAAAAATTACTCAAACAAGAAGATGTCTCATCGGCTAATTTATATTAGGTTTACTTGCACCAAATGGGTATTTGCCACTAACTATAAATCAACTCAAACTGAAAGATTAAAGTAATTTAACACAGGTTTACAAAAGAAATCTTTAACAATTAATGAATTTATTATATTCCATTGGTTTATTTATTACAACTTATAGTTTTTTATGTCTTCTATGGCGAATACAGCGATGAACAGTCTTGTTTTTTAATCTCAATTTTGTTTTAGATTACCATAATGCAAACTAACAAGAATAGCTAAAAAACGGCGTTTTCAGAACCCGCATTTCAGGTTTTTTTTAAAACCGTTTCTTAAAAAAACCGGCTACCGAGTGTTTTATACTACCGGCATTAGCCCACATTCCGGCTTTAGTATTTTGTCTAATATGCTAAAAACTAAATTCGAGCGTGGGCGACGCTGATGTACGAGCTAATGTATCCCGATTTTATGTACCATTTGTAAATGTGATAAGATTTCCTTGTTTTTTCCGGAATCCAAATTTAGTCAAATTGCAAAAAAATACTTTTTGTCTTTATTTTTTTTTTGAAACCCATATGTCCAACTACATATACTGGATGCCGGTTTTAGGCCTCAAACCGTTGGTACGGTTTAAGATGTATCGAACCCTTACCGCGAAATGAAATTCGATAGAAAATTGTACAGCGCTCTTAGGCTTAAATATTAATATTAACAAAGATATAGCAAATTCAATTGTTTTGGAATCCTTCAGATGAATTAGACAGAAAAAAAACTCGTGTACAGTTTTCTTTTTGGCGATTACGCCTTTTTGCGGTTAGGGCTCGGTAGGGTCCTTGAACCGAAATTGAAATGGGTTGTATGTAAGGAAGAGACCATTGTACTGCGGCTTAATCAATACATGGACCGATATGACCCGGTTTGATTTAAAATGGTTGCTGATAGATCGTTATGAACTGTGTCAAATTTTATAGTGTAAAAACATTCATAAAACCTGATCAAATTTTTTTTTTACATTAAAAGACAGTGCAAATTTCGCTGTTTAATTTTATTTTTCAATATTGTAAGTATTTTAAAATGTACGAGTTTGTTTAAGTGTGCTCTCTTGTTTCACACACAAACACTTATATTTTTTATTAAACTTACGTTTTTTGAAATGTTACTGCGTACAAATGACAAATGGTCTCAACAATTTTCATTTGGAATACAATATTTTTCAAAAATTCCGTAATTACCTTTAATTCATTTTGTTGTGTCGCGTCGGTTTGAATAAATTTTATACGACAAAAAGAGTATGAAGATACTAGCGGTAGCCGCTTAAAATGTACGACAGTCGCGAAAATCAAGTGACCCACCTGTATAAACGCTATTTCATCCAGACACCGACACCACCTTGATTAAATCATGTCATTCGTGTTTCATTTTATTTTGTTTTCTGCTTTGACTGGAAATACCGCCAATATTGGCAGCACTGCAAGCATGCAAGAAAAGTATTGCAGGAGAGATATTTTGCCGTTATTTGACGAAAACTAGTATAAATTAAAGTTTAGCATAACATATTCAAAAATACATCGTACAATTGGAATACTACAAATGGAAAAATTAAGACATCTGCAAACGCTGATTAAAAAAGTTCATCTGCATTAAAATGACGGAAAAATTATTATGAGGCCACTAATTGAATTGCATTATTTCAATAAAAATTGAAAAATAGCCTAATTCACACCTGATGAAATTAAACAAAAAATCAGCTGCAGTAAAAAGCCGCAGGAATAATGAAAAACGAAGGAATTGGAAGTTGGATAGAGACTATTGGCTGGAATGTTCTTATCAAGATGGCGGCGAAAATTTGCAACAACAAAATTAATGGTGAGTGCGTAATTTTATTTTTCATAAATTTTAATCAATCAATCGTATTTGGAGATTCCACAAATCATGGAAATATGTAACTGTTGTTGATAAGTTAAAGTGTCGTCTTAAAAGGTCTGTAAGAGACAACTCGCTGACATTAAGGGATTACAGGTAATTATTACAGTGTGTCCGCCTTCAGTTGAGCTTATCAAAGTTCGCCAGCCCTTTCTAAACAAATAAAATAGGTGCACCTGGAACTTATCTACTTCGATCTCAAAACTTATAGCATAGTTGTGAAACGTATTGTCCAAGTCTGCGGTAAGACCGTATTTCCGGATGCCTTGCTTTCTACTGGCTCCATATCTGCTATTATTGTAAATTTTTGTGTTTCCTGATTTCTCTCTGTGGACACATAAACTGCTGTTTATGGTGCGTGACACGAAAAAAATAGTCAACCTCCTTTAAAATGGGCTGGGTAATTCCAGAAACATAAAGAATAGGAGCGCTCTGGTCCAGGGGCACTCGGGGCAGTATTAATGATTTTCTATTTAAAACAACTTGTGTGACCGGCCTTCTGCTGGGCTTAACTATTAGCTATAGACTGGCTTAATCTAGGTAAGCGAATCTTTTAAGCCTTCTGTTATTGATCACCATGATTCAGGTAAAATCCTTAAAATCGTGAAAAACATTATTAACGAAAACAATTTTTTTTAGGTTAGAAATTGGGCGACTACATGAAAAATTTACAGTGGAATGAACCCTCATTCATTTCGCATGATAACAATTCTTGTTTGCGCATGTTTTTTGGAGCCTTAAGGGCCTTACGATAGAATTGTGCACGATTATGGCCGTTAAGCCAGATTTAACCCCTGGTAAGAACATCTAATAATTGTTAAGCGATGCGTTTTCACCTCGAAAATGCCGGTGACTTTAAGAGTATGAGATTAATACATTTAGCAATGGATAGGGTGATCCTTCTAGAGGCCGCAACTACGCCTCAGGTTTTCTATTCTGAGGTTCCAATTTGGATGACTCGTTGATGACCGGCATGGCTTTAATGACACGCGAAATGTTGGCTTTCAAAACAAGAGTTGTATATGGTTTGTCAGCCTTTGGACTTTACGTAACCCCAAAGAAAAATGTCTAAAGGTGTGATATTACTCGATCTAGGCGGCCTTTCGAAATGACTTCTCAGTAGATCCATTGTTTGAGTAGCTGTATGACAATTGGCACCGTCCTGTTGAAACCAAGTATCGACAAGATTACGGGCTTCAATTTCAGGTAGCATAAAGATCAATATTATGGCGCGATAGCGAGCACCATTCACGGTTACGTTCCGGCCATCATGAATTTTGAAAAAAAATATGCACCGATGATTCCACCAGCTTATTTACCGCACCAAACCGTGGTTTTCTCTGGGTATAATGGCACCTCTTGAACCTCTTCTTGTCGCTCTTCGGCACAAAAGCTGCAGTTTTGTTTATTGACTTTGCCGTTGAGCCTTAAATGGGCCTCATCACTGAACAAAATTTTGATCGAAAACAGCGGATCTTTCCGTTTCTCACCGAACGCTCATTTCCATAATACAGTTGCCAACATTTGAAAGTAATTATTTCCATAAAATAAATCCCAAAAAACGTCCTTTCAAATTACCAAAAAAAAAAATCCACATGATTTGAATTTTTATATATTTTTTTTATTTTGAAAAAATACCTCTAGATGGATCACCCTATATAAAACTTCTCTTTAAAATGTATTAGCCGTTCGTAGCCGGCGTTAAACAGTAGGTCCCGGTCAGTGAGTATGAGAACAGAATCGTTCCCATCTCACTGATTTGAGAGAAGTTCCCCTTGTTCCTTAATGGGATGTTGTGGGACGTATGTAAGGTCCTCACCCTAGTTTGGCATTCTTAAGCAATTTTATTTCGTCTACCCACACTCATATGTAAATGGAAGAGATACATTTCAAGTCCCTGAGGGTCCTTTATTTATTATTTTTCCGAAATACTCGAACCATTCTGAATTTTTTTTTGTTTAATTTCCGTCACGACAAATAAACTAACAGCTAAAAAGTTTTTTACCTCATCGCTCCTGTATTTAAGAGGCTTATGTTGCTACCATATTTTTTTGTAGAAGAAATTTTTATGATTCCCTTTTGAACTTGTCCGTTGTGCTTCTTCAACGCAATCTTTGTTTTAATTATTTATTGCCTTTTCTGATATTCTGTGATTTATTTGTTCTAATTTTTGTGTGAAAAAATATGGGCCAATACTAAAGTTGTTATTTAATTACTTTTAATAATAATTTATAAATTTTTTTTTAGTTCTCAACGTGAAATGTCAAAATAATCTTCAGCCAACTTCACACCACAAGGAATTGCCTGCCAGGACGAGCAAGTTTTTTTTCTTCCCATTTTCCTTGCCTCTTTGCCTAGTGTGAATGGTGACAAAGGAGATAAACAAAACATAAAGCCAATGTTATTCTCTCTTAATTCATGTGTCTTATGAGAGCAATTAAGTCGGCGTTAGGATGCTGGGATATTGCATTGCCCGGAAGATTTTAATTGTCAGGACTTCTAACTCATCTGCGGTAAGATTCACCCCACCACACGGTTAATGGTGGTATTCTATTTACTAAACTTGTTAGCTGCATGCTAGTGGCGTTTTTTCTTAGCCAAGTCTCGATAAAATAGACTGAATCGCAATTAGTCTGGGTACAGCCAATGTTCTAAAAGGTCTCTAACAAATTATCTCTGTCGAATGTTGCACTTCGAAACTTTTTGACTAAATCTAAATTTATTATCGCGATCCACTGGAATCCTCATATTGCCATTTTGAAGGATTTAAAAAAATATTTTTCTAGATCATCTGACTTGTGTGTCTCGAGCGAAAGTGTTGTATGTGTCCTCCATAAAGGCACTTCATAACATCAGTAGCAACTTCGACAAATTCAATATTCCAAGTGACGAATTAAATATTTTAGACAAATGTTTTTAGTTAAACTGCCTTTTAGCTCTAATATGTGATAGCTATTTCCTGACCACAGTCTCATCATTTTGTTTCAGTTTGTTCAGGAATCACTTAAATCCGCTCTAGATATTTTTTCGGGAAATTTCATATTTTAAATGCCGAAATTTAATATTCTAAAAAATATTTCAGGCTACCGGCCTATTAAAATAAGTTTCGAACACTAGTAAGCTATAGTTTGACGCTGGTATCATTTGCGAAAGTGTCTGTATTTGTTTTCCATGGAGGTTTACCTTGTGATGAAATTTGTATGCAACATTTTCATTAATAATTAACTTCTGACAATCTGACAATCTGATTTAGTTTATCCGATGCAATAGTTAGATCCCCTTCAGACCAATTTTTGACAATTGTATATCAAGTTGACAAATTTAATATTTTAAAAATAATTATAGCTGTAGCTTTATCATGACCAAAGTCTCATGTGCATATTTGCCCATCATTGTGTCACTTAAATCCGCTCTAGAAAAATGTACAACAATTTTCATATTTTAGGTGATGTTCCTAATCTTCTGAAAACTAATTCATACAACCGGCCTTTAACAATTAGTTTCTAGTACTAGTAGCTATAATCTGACACTGGTCTTATTTGCGAAAGTGTCTGTATTTATTTGTCCCCCATGGAGCCAATAAAATTAGCTTTGAAGTAATTTGGCTAATTTGACATACCAGGTGATGAAATAAGTATTATAAATATTTTTTCAGACAAATGTAGAAGTCCATTTGTCTGAAAACAGTTTTGAATTAACATCTGAGACAAGTAAATACAACCTGACACTGGTCTAATTTAATTTATCGTCCATGGATGCAATAGTACGTTCGCCTTAAGACCACTTAGGCTGGCTCCTCAACCTCTTGTTGATCCGGTTCTACTGAATAATTATAAGCACAGCGAATTAGTTCCTCCAGTTTCCAATCCTTCCAAAGGAGGCCTTCTAGCATTAATTAATATCTGATACAAGTAGCTACATTCTGACACTGATCCTTTTTAATTGATCATCAATGGATGCAATAGTAAGATGACCTCTAGATCAATTTTTGGCAATTGTATGTATGTTTTCAGAACAAACAAAAATTATAAAAATTCAAATCAAGTGTGGAATCTTTATTGGTAATTTGAAAGGACATTTTATGGCATTTATTTTTTTAATATAATTTCCTTCAAATGTTGGCCGCAACTACGCCTCAGGGTTTCCATTCTGAGGGTCCAATTTTGGATCATTCGTTCGAGCATTTCGACCGGTATGGCTTATTGACACTTTATTTGAATTTTTATATTTTTTTTGTTCTGAAAAAATACCTCTAGATGGATAAACCTATATTTCAGGTTTCGCACAGTTGTTTCAGAGAAACGACGTATTATATTATTTATATCAGATACTCAGCATTTGCGAAATTGTGCACTAATTAATTCTCTTGTAATTGCATACATTTTTTTAAATCGAATATGCGTTCACGAGGCTCACGCGCTGCTGCCTATAAATATTTTTTTTTTATTACTCGTTGCAGACCGCGGTTTTCAGCTTGGCTGAAAGCTAAGTTTGACTTTATCGTCGCTAAGATCGTTTTCCTCAAACAACTAAAAAGAAATTTGCTCCAGTAACTGTTGACGAAATGATAAATAGTCACGTATTCCTAGGCTGCAATTAGACAATTGCAAGGCTGAGAAGTGAATAAACGTTACTAGCCAACCTCAACATTGAGATTTAAACTTGAAACATTAAGTGTTATAATTAAGAAGAAAGATTTAATTGCTTAGATAGTGGTAGGGAGAATGACATTTGCAAATCCTAAACCTATGGAAAGAAAGTGTTGTTGGAATGCTTTGTAAGTTGGTAGAAGATTTACACTGCTGCCCTAAGTATTCAGGGTGCTGTTTACATTTTCTTTAAGATTTCAATTGATTTACCTTAAATTATTGTTTTAATTACATTAAAGTATTTAAACCACTTACTGAAAAATCATATCATTTTTATTTGCAGTTTTTATGTACGCTCAATTGAAGGATAGAGTGTAAACTTACTTAATTCCCTGAACATTCCATTAATGAACAAGGGGAAACTTCTCTTAAAACCAGTGAGCTGTGCACACATTGTTCTTATACCCACTGACCGGGACCTGAACGGCAAGTGCATTTTATAGAGAAGTTTTTACATGGCTTAGAGGTAATCTCTTACCCGTAAAGTCGCCGGCATTTACGAGGTCAAAAACCCAAAGCCGAAGAGTTTTAGATGTTCTTACCCGAAGCGTTAACTGAATTTGTCAATCCGTTCGCAACACCGTTTGCGGTGTATTCATTTCTTTGTTGTTCTTGTAGCGGCAACTGTGTGCCGGGGTGACAGCCCTTGGCCGAAGAATCGCTGTTTCGGGTCAATCCGGTGCATAGAACCGGCTGTCGTGGGATTTATTCATACCTTCATATCTTTGTTTCTGCTCGTCGTAATATGCTTACCAGAGACCGAAATCATGTACACACAATAAAAGTATACACGTGTATTTACATCTATTTTCCATGCATGTGCATCACATTCTCACATCGCCGAGAATACATTCCACACACATTCGCATCGCGACAATGTCCATGCACATTATATGTCTGTGTGGATGACTACAAACATTACTTGCATATGAGTCATTCCATGCTAAACGGTACGCATTTTTTACATCACAAGCTTGGATTGCTTAACTAGTTTGTGTATGCATTTTTCTCTTAAAAATATTATATACGTGTTTCAAGAAAAAAAATTTAAAATTTTTTTTTAAATGTTATGACCAATTGAACTTTGGTGAAATGAAGATTTTATCAAAGAGGTGTGTTCATTCAGTCGCATGTAACTCCGGAAATACTTGACCGATTTTACTCTGCTATACCTTATTTTGAAGGTAATTTTAAGCACTTCTAAAATAACGAAACGGTATGGCATAACGCCATAGAATTTTTTAAGTTTGTATCATTTTAATCCTTTTATTTCGATTTTGAAAATGATTACATCTTTTTTTATTTTTGAAATTTTGCAGGCGTATTCTTACAGGTCTGTTTTACCGACTGTGTAAGTTTTAAAGTGGTGAAATAATGCGTTCTATTTTTAAAAATTTTTTTTTACCTTATACCTTTTTCACTTCCATGAATATAGAAAATATAATATAGAAAAAAAAATACTTTTTAATAGTTTATTGACACAAGATATAACAACAACAAAAAAACAAAGAAAAAAAGAAATAAAAACATGATACAATAGCCGTGCACGTATTCCAGGAGGGGCTTGTAAATTTTTTAAAGAAAACCTTAGGACCTGTAAGTAAAATATTTTACTTTTCTGATGGCGCAAGCGCACAATACAAAAACAAGAAAAACTTTTTAAATCTGACGTTCCACGTAGAAGATTTTGGAATACCAGCGGAATGGCATTTTTTTGCAACGTCTCATGGCAAATGGCCCTGCGATGGTCTGGGAGGAACAGTCAAAAGACTAGCAGCACGTGCAAGCTTGTCCAGCCTCATAAATCCCATTAATAGTGCCGTCAAATTTTATGATTGGGTGAATAAAAACGTGAAGAATATTCATACAGAATTCTTCAATAACTATCAATATCAAGATAGGGCGAAACACCTGAAGGAGCGTTTTGAAAAAGCGAAAACAATTTCTGGAACTCTTGGCTACCATGCATTCATTCCACAACCCGATAAAATAATGAAAGTCCAGACAACATCATCTTCTGAGCAGTACTGTATGAAGATGGTATACAAGGCATAACATTTATTTCATTACTCATTTTTTTATTTCTTTTTTTCTTTGTTTTTTTGTTGTTGTTATATCTTGTGTCAATAAACTATTAAAAAGTATTTTTTTTTTCTATATTATATTTTCTATATTCATGGAAGTGAAAAAGGTATAAGGTAAAAAAAATTTTTTAAAAATAGAACGCATTATTTCACCACTTTAAAACTTACACAGTCGGTAAAACAGACCTGTAAGAATACGCCTGCAAAATTTCAAAAATAAAAAAAGATGTAATCATTTTCAAAATCGAAATAAAAGGATTAAAATGATACAAACTTAAAAAATTCTATGGCGTTATGCCATACCGTTTCGTTATTTTAGAAGTGCTTAAAATTACCTTCAAAATAAGGTATAGCAGAGTAAAATCGGTCAAGTATTTCCGGAGTTACATGCGACTGAATGAACACACCTCCTTGATAAAATCTCCATTTTACCAAAGTTCAATTGGTCATAACTTTTGAAAAAAAAAATTATATTTTTTTTTTTCTAATCGCGGATTAAATAGAATTGCTAGAGGACCAAATCTGCAAATTTTCATAAAAATCGGAATCATTGCGTTAAATTTTTGCCCAAAATCGTACCGTTTGGCATGGAATGACTCATATACAGTGTATGCACATTTACTTAATGTACCACAATTATTTTTCATATCATAGCACGCATTCTTCATTTCACGAAGCACACATTGTTGTGTGTTGAATTACGAAAAACATATACGATGTAGATGGTGTACATCATGTACATCGTGTAAAATGTGTGATGTGCTATACTTTGTTTAGTACTTCTGCACTTGGATATACAATGGTTCGAAAATTATAAATTTAGCAATCAAAAAATCACTGTAAATTCGATGCATTTATAGAAAAAAACACATGATTGATTATTAATTAAATGTTTAATGTAAAAATAAGAAAAGCGCAGTTTAACAACTAACAAAATAACAATTCATTGTTTTTTAATAATGATAAAAATAAATAAAAGTTCATTTTTCTTACACTTAAAACATATTTTAATCAATTATGTAAGTAACAAAAAAATAAAATAATTCACTTCAATTCATTTTCAAACGCAAAACAATACTCAATTTAAACTTTTTCTAAATATGTATAAAAAAGTCCTACCATGGATTCTTTTTTAATAACGAATTTAAAAAAATAATGCTATCTATTGTTTTAGGTTCTAATCGATTTCTTTTTTCTGTTACGATATTTCCACATAAGGAGAAAACGCGTTCGGATGCTGCACTGCTTGCAGGAATAGACAATATTTTTGTTGCTAATTTTGAAAGTTTTGGATATTTGCAGGAATTGTTTTTCCACCACAACATCACGTCGAAATCTTCTGCAAGCATAACATTTTCATTCGAATAACGTTCGACTTCATCCTTCTCAGTTTCCGGAGTGGATTCAGAAACGTTTCTTATTAGGCTGGGGAAAAAGAAACTGACATTTCGGGTAGATGGGCCTAAAATAGTTGAAGAGGTACTGCTTGGTAAGAGTGATTGCGAGGTTGGTGGTATCCCTTGTGATGAAAATGAACTCATTCGCGTGACGATGTCTTGTGTCGCACGGGCTTGATCAGAAGTTCCAGAAAAAACAGGCGAAATTGGGAAATCACTTTGCATTTTTTTAATAACAAAGTCTTTTACATTATTTATATCATTTGACAGCAAAGAAATAGCAGGAGGATATAGGAACAGAGCAGCTTTGTGTAAAATATTTAAATTCGAACTCCACTTCTCCAAGTGCAACATAACATTTCTTTTTAGAGCAGCAATATCAGGTTCTTCATTATCTGCTATGACGCATGCAATCTTAACTCTATTTATTGAGGGAATAACGAAGCATAATGTTGGCGATATACTGTATTGCAGTTGTTTGAAAATTATTTCAAAGTCGGAACATATCTGCACTAGATTTTGGAGAACAGCCGGATTAAAGTTTAACATATTTCGTCTTGCAGGTATTTCCACTAGAATTTCATTGATCTTTGTATAATTATCCAAAATTAATTTAAACATAGTGAAGTTTGAATTCCATCTTGTCGGACAACTGTTCTTCAATGATGTATCTAACATATGTTGCTTATTAGATTTTTTGAAATACTGTACAATGTTTTTACACGCTGTTGTAATTGCTTTTAATTCGTTTGTTGATTCGAATGCATCGTTTAGAACGTTAGAAAAAAGATGGGCGGAACAATTTAATCTTGTACAGTCTTTTAATGCGCTTACAATATTACTTCCACGATCTGTGACGAACGTCATTTTTGTAATATCACTCACTCCGAATTCTTCAAAAATATTATTTAACTTTCTTCTGATGTTAATTGCCGTATTAGATGTAAAATCCATGGACTTTACTCCTAGTGTAATATCCACATTTTGGTAATTGATTTGGAAGTGTAAAGTGGCACACAAAAAATTTCTTTTTATAAAATCGTCGGTCCATATGTCAATCGTAACCGCAGCTTCACCATTTGCTATTAAATTCTGTATGTGAGGTTTTATTTCTTGTTTTTTCTCTTCTGCAATCAATTTCGTTTGCCGTGATAGTGTTCTGGAACTAGGAATAATATGGTCTAAATCGACATTTTCACCATACTTAGCACCAATTTTTATACAATTGGCAATCATTTTCCGAAACCCCAAACCCTCAACAGTACTGAATGGACGACAGTCTTCGATAGTGAAATCCATAAATGTTTTAAAACATGCGTTTTTGTCTTCTGTATTTACTTGAACTGGGGTACATTCCTTTGGCTGAGAATGAACACACTTATGTTTCAATAAATTTGACAATTGCTTCCTCGTATATTTATACAGTTTTCGACACACTTGACAATATACTCTTTCCTCTAAAATAGACCCATCATCCCTTTGTATTTCAAAAAAGACGTTCCATACTATGCACTTAGCATTTTTTTTTAAAAGCTTGTACTGTCCATCACATATCTTTTTCAAAACGACATTATTGTCTTCCAGTAACAAATTATTGTTTTCCATACTAATAAAATACGAAATTTGAAACACTGGTGTAAAAAATAGAAGTATGTATTTTCAAAATGATACAAAGAAAGACTTTCGCACGCAAGAACAACGCCACACACACGTCGACCACAAACAAATCACACGAACATTTCCAATGTGTACACATTGTACACATTTTGTATACGGTGTACACCATATACATCTCATATATTTTTCGTAATTCAACACTCAACAATGTGTGCTTCGTGAAATGATGAATGTGTGTGGCACACACCATCGATTGACATGCAATGTAGTGTACGGTACAAAAGTAGATGTGTACATTAAATGTACATGCACGTTTGGGCATCGATAATTAAAATGTACACAAACTGATAATTTTGTCGTTCTCTGATGCTTACAAGTTCTAGACATGTCTGTCCCCAGGGTCTGTTGAAAGCACGATAGAAGTCAAACGTAAATAGCCCTGCAATTTTGCACTATCATGACTTCTAATCATTAGCCGCAGATTCAACTTTAGATTTGCTCTATATTCAGTTATACTTTTTCAAAAGTGATAAGTAAAGATGTCTGACAAAACGTAGGAAATATCTACTTCAATTGATATACATAACGCGCGATCCATATCGAGGTTCCCTAATTTTTTAATGAAAAAAACACAAAATTCAAATTGAATGGGGAATGTTTATTATTATTTGCATTTATTTTTTGAAGATTATGTCTATCAAATGTTGGCCGCGGCTACGTCTCAGATGGTCCATCAGTTAATTCCAATTTTCAATGTCTCGTTCGAGCATTTTGACTGGTAACTGGCGAATGACTCGCGTGATGTTTTGCACCAAGGCCTGAATCGAAGCGGGGTTGTCCGCATAAACTTTAGACATTACATATCATTACATAAAACGTGAAATTATCTGCTCACCGAAGTGTTCTCTCAATAAATCCATTGATGCGATGTGTGGGAAATGGCGCCGTCTTTTTAAAACCAAATGTCGCCGAGATCACGAGCTTCAATTTCAGGCATCAAATTGTCGGTTATCAAGACATGATAACGTTCACCATTGACGGTTACGTTCTCACCGGCAACCTTTTTTTTGAAGAAATATGGACCCATGATTCCATCGGCCCACAAACCACACCAAACCGTTGTATTTTGTGGATGAAGTGGCAGCTCTTGAACCTCTTCTGGTTGCTCTTCGTCCCAAATGCGGCAATTTTGCTTGTTTACATGCCCATTGAACCAGAAATGGGCCTCATTGCTGAACAAAATTTGGCTCGAAAACGTCGGATCTTCTTGGAACTTTTCAGGAGCCCATGGAGCGAAGCGATGTTGCTTGGGAACGTCGGGCGACTTCAGTTCTTACACAAGCTGTATTTTGTACGCTTTTAATTTAAGATCTCGACGTAAAATGCGCCCAGTCGTTGCATACCTCAGTCCGAGTTGCTGCGAACGGTGCCGAATCGACTCTCCACTATCTTGGTGTACACTCTCTGCTATGGCTGGTACATTTTCTTTACTGCGTGCTGGACGTGGTCTATTCGGCCGAAAAGTATCCAATAATGAATGCTGGGTCTCAAGATGGGTAATGGTGTTGCGAATAGTACGTTCATTAGGCCGATTACGTCCTCTTATGCTAGCTTTGCGGACAGTCACATACTGCAGGGTGATTTGGACAGATTTAGTAGTACTTGGTGTGAATTTAATTTTATGGAATTAAACCTTTAAAAGTGTAAGCATATGTGCTTTTCTAGACGTAGTTTGTTGGCTACTAAATTTAATTTATGTGGCTCTGAATTGGCATCGGTTGATTCATTTATTGATCTCGGTTTTATGATGGATAGAAAGTTGAATTTTAATAACCATATCATTACTATGGTAAATAAAGCGTATGGTGTCTTTTATTTTGTGAAACGCTGGGCAAAAGAGTTTACTGATCCATATACTACGAAACAGCTTTATATTTCCCTAGTTAGGCCAATTTTAGAATATGGATCAGTGGTTTGGGATCCCCAATATGATTACTATGTTAACAAAATTGAGTCCGTGCAGAAAAAATTTTTAATATTCTGCTTAAGAGGTCTTCACTGGAATACTGGTTATGAACTTCCTTCTTATAACGGCAGGTTAAATCTTATTAAATTGCCCTCATTGAAGAGTAGGCGAACTATGATGAATACGATGATGGTATATAAAATTATATGTGGGGTTGTGGTTTCTGAATACTTAATATCAAAAACTTCTATTAACGTCCCATTTAGACCTAGTAGATACTATCAGTTCTTACACTTGGATTTTCAAAGGCACAATTATGCATGTGGTGACCCATTTCGTAGAATGTGTGCTGATTTTAATTCGTTTCATTGATGAATTTTCGTAATAAAGTTGAACGATTTGTAAACGTTGTTCAGGCGTAAGTCTTTCCATGATGAAATTTGACGTTATCTGTCAAAAAAAGACTATTGAAAAAGTATCTACTGAGATCACCCCACTACAAGTGTAAAAATTCAAAGAAAATCAATAGTGACACAAAAATTGAGATAAAATCTCTAGTGCGTTGACAGCAGAAAACTGAGAATTAGTATGCAGGTATGACTAACGTTATACATATATTCCAAAGTCCAACTGGATCCGTAAAATTTGCTCTGTATTTGCTTGCAGGTTAAGAATGATTATTGAATCAGTGGACGAAAGTATCCAGCATACATATGTCATAGTTTCAACGTTGCTTAAGGGTACACCACATATGATTTCAATATTTCTAGGTTCCATGTGCAACTGTCTAACCTAATGGCACTGCGGACGGAGTTTGCAGAATTCAGCCAGGACTTTTCTGAATTTTTCAGCAAGTTTCATTATTATTTAACATTGTTGTAAGTGAATAGTTAGTTGACCTTTGGTGTTGTTTCCTTATTAAAATTATTTTTCGTCTTGAGGTCATTTATTTAAACTCCATGGTTATATGTTTCGTTTAGTTTTTGTTTTTTCCCAATATTTCGATTGACTTCGTCAATAATCTTCAGAGGTTGTCACTTATAAAATACAAAACATGATTACATTCAATAAACACAATATTTGAACAATACTTACATTAAGAAAACAATGTCGTCCGTCTGAATAATGCTGTCAACTGATTTTTGTTTCTAGCTTGCGTCTGTGCGATCCCATATGTGTCCGTTTTGTAATTATTTCTCTTCTCAGTATGTACGTCAATAATGTTAAGCATATCAAGAATATATCTTTTTCTTTTTTTTCTCTTGCGCTACAATTTTTACGTTGGTTAAGTCAGGTTTATGTACAGTTGGCCGCAAGTGCGGTCTTCTGTTCTATGTGTCTATTCAGGGCTTTTAGGTGAGATTTGTGGGACGAAATTCTTGTATTAAGTCCAGTTTTAGTAGTAGGTTTATGTTGACCTTTTGGCATATCGAGCCATAAGCGCTAACCTATCGTAAGTCAAATTTTTGGAAAAAAAATTTTATTGCTGAAAAATAATCGTTAGGACAAGCCTCATCGTTTTGTATTTTTAAAATGACAAAATTGTTAGTAAAACATCAAAAAAAAAGCTTTTGCATTTTATCGTAAATGATTGTTTAAATTTTATTGTGTAGCAATTTTATCGTAAGTCACACATCAAATTGCTGCAGCAATCGCAAATGTGTTCAGATTTTTTTTTTTGTTTTTTGATACAGTTATATGAGTAGGTAGAAATCTTAAATTTTTGCATTAAAACATTTGCATTTTTAATAAAGTTGTTTGAAATAAATAATAAAAACCGTCTCCTGTAAAATTTGCATTTTTTCACTTACGATAGGTTAGCGCTTATGGCTCGATATGTCGCACTTGTCACCATTGCACTTTATTTGTTAAACAACGTCTGATTTATCTTCGTTATTCATTCTAGATTCTAGATTTATTTAACAGTTTTAATCTTTAAGCTGGTCCGTAAAAGGACGACACTAGTGGTGCTATACGTACCATAGAGTACAAATTAAACTTTTTTATTACAAATTTAAAAAAATATTTTAAACGGCTGTTTGCTGTTTACAGAACTTTATTCATTTGATGAATATTAAAAACTAACTACTTTACAAATATTGAAATCTTAACCTACACTTCATTCTGAGGAATCGAAGTGTCGTGACATGGTGTGGCAGCATGATCCATTACTATGTTTGGTGAATGTGAACATAATGTTGTGGGCGTGATCATTATTTGTTATGATTTCGAGAAATGATGTGGCACGATCATCAAATTACTGATGTGGCGTGACATTCCAAGCTCGGGTAAAACTGAGAGTTAACTTACATTCTAATGCTTCGATTTGAGGACCTGCTGCTATAGAAGCTACAAATTAAGTTCCTCCGTGATCAAATTGAACATAGTGCCTTCTGAGCAACTAGTTAGTTACCAGTCTTATCGAAGCTTGACCAGATGATTGGTCAATCTTTTAATATTGTTCTTTTCGATTTCAATTCCTGCAGCTATACATGAAACATTTTTAATTTAAATTTGATCTAGCTTCAAATCAACAAGGTATCGTACAACTGATCCTGTTGAAGTTGGACTATATCGGTCTATCAGTTGTAATGGGTGAGCCAAGTAGAGATACTTTTTTCAATAGCCTTTTTTGACAGATCACGTGTGATTCGTGTCATGCTGTCATGTTATTTTTGTTCAGTATTGTTTGGCATTTCATCATGGAAAGACTTACGCCTGAACAACGTTTACAAATCGTTCGACTTTATTACGAAAATTCACGTTCTGTGAGGAATGTGTTTTGTGCACTTCGTTCAACTTCTGGCCAACATAATCGGCCTACTGAGTGTTCTATTCGCAACACCATCACCCATCTTGGGACCCAGCCTTCAGTATTGGATAATATTTGACCGAATAGACCATGTCCAGCACGCAGTGAAGAAAATGTAGTGGCCGTAGCTGAGAGTACACCACGACCGTGGAGAGTCGATTCGGCGCCGTTCGCAGCAACTCGGACTGAAGTATGGAACGATTTGGCGCATTTTACGTCGAAATCATTAATTAAAAGCGAACAAAATACAGCTTGTGTAAGAACTGACGCCGCCCGACGTTCTCAATTGACATCGCTTCACTCTATGGGCTCTTAAAAAGTTCCAAGAAGATACGACGTTTTCGAGCCAAATTTTGGAACGAAGAGCAGCCAGAAGAGGTCCAAGAGCTGCCACTTCATCCAGAAAAAACAACGGTTTGGTGTGGTTTGTGGGCCGGTGGAATCATCGGTACATATTTCTTCAAAAAAGGTTGCCGGTGAGAACTTAACCGTCAATGGCGACCGTTATTGTGCCATGATAACCGACTATTTGATGCCTGAAATTGAAGCTCGTGATCTCTGCGACATTTGGTTTTAACAAGACGGCGCCATTTCCCACACATCACAACAATCAATGGATTTATTGAGAGAACACTGCAATGAGCAGATAATTTCACGTTTTGGGCCGGTCGATTGGGCACCAAGATCATGTGATATCACTCCGTTCGACTTTTTCCTGTGGGGATATGTAAAGTCTAAAGTTTATGGCGGACAAACCAGCTTCGATTCAAGCCTTGGAGCAAATTATTAAGCGTGTCATTCGCCAGTTACCAGTCGAAATGCTCGAACGAGTCATCGAAAATTGGACTCAACGAATGGATCATCTGAGACATAGCCGCGGCCAACATTTGATAGACATAATCTTCAAAAAGTAAATGACAAAGAATGTTTTTTCAAATGATAATAAACATTCCTCATTCAATTTGAATTTTCTGTGTGTTTTTTTTCTTTAAAAAAGTAGGGAACCTCGAAATGGATCATGCGTTATAATGGTCTATCGAAATATGGCCCTCCCACTTTAGAAGTCACGTGTTAAGCCCGACCTTACTCAAACTCCCGACAAAGGCTCTCTTCTGATATACCCGAAACGGCTCATCTCAATAGAGTGGTTTCGGGTATATCATAGTCGGCCTCGCCAGACTTCAGCTTTTTTTTATTTGTTTGTACAGGTTAAGCAATTTTTAATTTAAGTCGGCTGTAATTAATATTTTTTTTCAAATTTCTGGTTTCTTTATAAAGGTTGAAATTTGCCATTTAATAATGGAACACAATATCATTCATATGTGACTACCCACAACTAGCTCGGCAGTACCTCATCCGATCATCCCAATTTTTTATTACATTTTCGATAGTTTCGGGACGGCAACTTCGATTTCATGTGTCAACGCTTCAAATGTCTCTGGCTGCTTTGCATAAAATTTATCCATAGTGGCTCCCCACAGAAAAGAATCCAAAGGGCTCAAATCACAGCTCCGAGACGGCCACTGACATCACAATTTCGGCTGATTATTCGATTTTCAAAAATAGTGCGTAAAATATCGATGTTTGCGTTGGCTGTGTGACATGTAGCCCCGTTTTGTTGCAACCAAATGCCGTCCATGTCATTCTTTTAAATTTTCGGAAACAAAAATTCATTGGGCATGGCGCGGTAATGCTCACCGATGGCGGTAACGGCGGCTCCTTGCTCATTTTCGAAGAAAATGGCCCAATGATGCCGCAGCCAAAAATAAACACTTAACAGTGAATCGTTGTGGATGCAGTGGCTTCTAAATAGATACGTGAGGGTTCTCTGAACTCCATATGCGGCAATTTAGCTTGTTGACATAGCCACCGAGATGAAAATGAGCTGTATCTGAAAACGCATCGGATGATGTTCCATTATTACATGACAAAGTGTAACCTTTTGCCGGAATTCCACTAAGGTTTACTTTTATAAAAGTCGTGTACACTTAGTCACAACACGACGGCTAGAGATATTTTTTAGATTATAAAATTTTTTCAAAAGTTATAAAAATTCAAATCAAGTGTGGAATCTTTATTGGTAATTTGAAAGGACATTTTATGGCATTTCTTTTTTGAATATAATTTCCTTCAAATGTTGGCCGCATCTACGCCTCAGGGTTTCCATTCTGAGGGTCCAATTTTGGATGACTCGTTCGAGCCTTTCGACCAGTATGGCTTTAATGACACGCGTTATGTTGGCTTTTAAAACCTGAATTGTAGCTGGCTTGTCAGCATAGACTTTGAACTTTACGTAACCCCAAAGAAAAATGTCTAAAGGTGTGATATTACTTGATCTAGCCGGCCAACTCACCTGTCCAAAACGTGAAATTAGCTGTTTTTTGAAATGACCTCTCAATATATCCATTGTTTGACCAGCTGTATGGCAAGTGGCACCGTCCTGTTGAAACCAAGTGTCGTCAAGAATACGGGCTTCAATTTCAGGTAGCCTAAAGATCGATATCATGGCGCGATAGCGAGCACCATTCACGGTTACGTTCCGGCCATCATCGTTTATGAAAAATATGCACCGATGATTCCACCAGCTTATAAACCGCACCAAACCGTGGTTTTCTCTGGGTATAATGGCACCTTTTGAACCTCTTCTTGTTGCTCTTCAGGCCAAATGCGGCAATTTTGTTTATTGACTTTGCCATAGAGCCAGAAATGGGCCTCATCACTGAACAACATTTTGGTCGAAAAACGTTGCTTAGCAAACTTTCATTTCCATAATACAGTTGCACAAATTGGAGATGTTGTTGCGGTGTAAGTCTTTCCATGATAAATGACAAATAATACTGTAAGGAAACAAAAATAAAGTTTAACACAACTCACTCGTAATCGGAAAAAAACCCTACTGAAAAAAATACCTCTAGATTGATCACCCGTTATAACTTTTAACCTTTTTAGTCTTTTTGTCGAGGCTTTGTGATTAACACCACTACTTTCTCTGCTGCTTGATTTTCATCCCCGTTTTGGAATATCTCAATTTGCAGACAATCGAAAAATCTATTCAATTCATGTCTAAATTCCATAATAAAGTCATACGCATTTACTACTATAGCCAATCGCTCCCCGTCCCTTTATTTTTAGCCATAATTGGTTTCCGGCCATAAATATTTGCGCCATTCACCGCTGAAACCGTTTGGTCAACCTTCGAACAGCAGCATGACAGTATTTTTGCGGCGGAATAAATGAAATTCAAAATTCTCAATAACAAAAAACGCGGTACAACACAAATCATTTAAACTGGTATTGATTTAATGGAAATGTGTTTGTCTGGTTGTGTGTTTCAATATGAATTGATTAATGGTTACAATTTTTAAATCGCTTTTAAATACACACCGTTGACAAAACCAACAAGGACAAAAAAAGAAAACTCGGCAGGCTGGAGCATAACAAAAGGACAAAAGGTATAAAAGCGCCAGGCCAATAACAGGGAATATACGGGATAGAAAAGGACGAGCCACCGGTGGAGACGACAAAAAAATATGGCATAAATGTGTTGTGTTTTCCTCATGCACAACCGGTAATTGTGCGACCATGTGTGTGCCTGTACAAATGGAGTCCTTTTTCTGTGTTCAGTGTTTCGTATTTCGACCGGCCGGATTCAATTGACATACACAGGTATAAACAGACAGGCAGCAGCCGCTGTCAGCGCATATACATATGCGTTTAAATATAAGGATGTCCCGTGGTTAGCAAACACCCCTAGGGGTGGCTCCTTAAGCTTTTGTTGCTCCGGGCCTCCCATGTCTGCGCTTCCATTAGTAGTTATTGTCTAACGCCTTCCTGGCTGGTCTCCGTTCGACCGACATGTCCAGGTTGGTGCAATCGGTGTGTTTTAATGCGCTTAACTACTATATAAGTGTGCATGTCGGGATGCAGCTCACGGTTCCCATACTCTCCGCCTATGTGACTGGAGCTGTAGATTTTACAAAGTATTCTTCTCTAGCCCGTTGCCAAAACACCTTCAGCCATTTTTGATAGCATTTACGCTTCGGGGCTATTTAAACTCACGGATAGTATCAGTTAAATCTGCATCTCTAATGGGAGAACTCTATTCTTAAGCTGAGAACCCAACCCAATAGCGCCTATTTGCCCAAATGTTACTTCGTTCTATTTCCGACCTGTCACGTTATTTTGGCTTATTGCCGATTCGAGGTATGCACATCCTTTCTTTTACAGCCTTAACGTTGTAACTGCCGGCCGAAACAGTATCCACTTTTATTTATCGCAGCGCCTTTCTAGCTGTGTTGCCAACACCGTTTTGGTTTTGTGCTCATTTATCACCAGACCTATTCTAGGCGACTCTAATTCAAATGTTACATCTCATTGTTACCTCCCGACTTTGTCTGCGCGTATTTCGTCTACATAAGATAATAAGATGTTCCACAATACTTAGTAGGGACATAAATACTCTTACACACGTTTTATGCTGTAAAATAAAAACTACTGAATGTTTTAGGACCAAATATTTTTGAATATATTAATTGATATATACTTCTATTGTATCCAAAAAGAATCTACTAATTCGAAATGTCCGCCTTTTGCCTTTACACACGCCTTAAGTCGGACTGGCCAATCGTCAATAGCTGCACGAACCTCCATTGGAAAATTGGCCACAGCTCGAACCAAAGCAGTCTTAAGAGTTCCAATGTTGGGGTATCTTTTGTGACAAACCTTGTCCTCTAAAATCGACCACAACTTGTCATACAATGGGTTCAAATCTGGACTGCCTGAGGGCCATTCTTCAGAGGAAATGAACGCTGGCAAATTGTTTCGAAGCCTGGCCTGGGACGTTTTAGCCTTATGGGCCGGCGCAGAGTCCTGCTGGAATGTCCATGACTGGTTTTGGAACAGGGAATTGTTAAGAGGCTTCAGAACAGCTTCCAAAACGGTATCTTGGTAAACTTTGGACGATGTTTTGACTCCTTGTTCGCAGAAATGCAGGTCCCAATTGCAAGAGACACCCATTGTAAGACCCCATTGTAAGAGACACCCCACCAAACCATGACTGAAGCTGGGTGATGAACCTTTTCCACTCTTGGGATCAGTTCAGATGCTTTCTTAGATGACCGCGCATATACTACCATTTTGCTTGTTAAATTTTCCCTGTGTGAACAAAAATTTTTCATCGGTGAACAAAATTTTTCTGTGCAAGTTATCAGCGTGCTTCACCAAAAGACGTTTGCATTTTTCAATCCTATTTTTTTAAAGCTGCAGTCAATAAATGTCCGGTACGTCGTTTTAAAGCCCCAAGTCTTTTTTAATGATTCGACTCATGGACTTTTGCGTGATATTCCTCTCACGGGCCATGATTTTCTGTTTTCGGAGCGGATTTCTGTAAATTCTTGATTTAACGGCTTTGATGACATGCGGTGTTCGAACAGAGCGTGGGCGGCCCGATCGGTGGCGGTCTTTTACATCTCCAGTCTCATCAAACAGTTTTATGCATCGGTAGACGAAAATGCGGCTAATACCTAGTGGCCGGAGCGTTTTGAAAATATCGCTTTTTTTTCATTTCACACTTGAAAAGCGCTATTACAGCGATACGGTTCTCATTATCTGACCACTCCATGATGCAAGTTGAAACAATTGTTTAGCTCGTTTGTTTTATTTCGGTCTGTTGCTTTTACACATTGAACAGGGATTAAACCGGCTCAAGAACTCTTGCTTCTATATTTAAATAGAAGACAAGTTTTTAACAAAATGACAAAGTGACATTGATTTTCGTGGGTGCACACTACTGTCACGGACCCGAAATCATGATAAAAGTAGTGTGCAGCCACGAAAATCAATGTCACTGCCATTTTGTTAAAAACTTGTCTTCTATTTAAATATAGAAGCAAGGGGTCTTGAGCCGGTTTAATCCCTGTTCAAGTTGAAACAATTTTAAAACCCCGTTACAGACTAACGCTATTGAGGTTAGCTTTCAAAACCCATATGACATTAACGGGGTATGTTCACTTCTACTGTTGAAATGGGTGTGTCCAATGTTGTAACAGTATTTATGTCCCTACTAAGTACATATGTTGCCAGCTTGCCTCAACAAAGCCTATAAGGCGCTGAGGTCATATAAATTTCTACAGTAAATAATAAACAATGAAATAAAAAAATACCTCAAAAAAGGCATATTTACTGGACTTCTTGACTCATGTGGTCCAAAAATCTGCATGCATAGTCAAAACGGGCGATCAGTAGTCAATATAGGCATGGGTACTCAAAGATTTCTATATGTAGATTTATTTTAAAGTATAAGCTGAGCGTAGGGTCGGCGGCCTGGGCCGAACGGGTCTTAAAAACGGACGGTGGAGGGTATGGTATACTTATATATGGTTCCGCCTGACAGAACTCAAATTTGTTTTCACTTGTTTAGTTATGATTTGGGTCACCCTAATATGCATGAGCAGTGAATGTATATGCACATTCAATACATTTTCTCCTGTAGAGAAAAAACCAACAGAAATTTCAAATAGTTTATATTTCATTTTGAATGGAATTGAAATTACACATACGTAGTGTTTCTCCAAAGTTCCACCTTGACAACCTATTTTACAACTTGAAGTCAAACGTTTTATCGCTTACAACACACTGTGGTAGGGATACTTTGATCACCCTGCTAATGTGAGTTAAAGCTAAAATAAAAACTTATACACCTCATGCTTATCATACAGATCGATTCAGAATCAATAACTGATTTCATTGCGAAATGTCCGCCCTTCGTTTATCCATTTATGGTTGTTAGCAGATTTGTTAAGGTTTAGTTTAAGGACAAACCTAACTGAAATTGAGACATATTGGTTTTTAATAATCTAAAGTTCCCTTCCGATTTCAGACCCTGTACCTCTAGAAGTCACATATTAAGCTTGATCCTGCTCAAATTTCGTATAGATTAAGCTGGAAGGGATATTTTATCACCCCGCAAATGTGAGTAAAAGCTAAAAGAAAAACTAATATACCTCGTGCTTACTTAGTAGGGACATAAATACTGTTACAACATTGAACACACCCATTTCAATAGTAGAACTGAACATACCCCGTTAATGTCATATGGGTTTTGAAAGCGAACCTCAATAGCGTTAGTCTGTAACGCGATTTTAAAATTGTTCCAACTTTCATCATGGAGTGGTCAGATAATGAGAACCGTATCGCTGTAATAGCGCTTTTCAGGTGAGAAATAAAAAAACGATATTAACAAAACGCTCCGGCCACTAGGGATTAGCCGCATGTTCGTCTACCGATGCATAAAACTGTTTGAGGAGACTGGAGATGTAAAAGACCGCCACCGGTCGGCCGCCCACGCTCTGTTCGAACACCGCATGTCATCCATCAAAGCCGTTAAATCAAGAATTCACAGAAATCCGCTCCGAAAACAGAAAATCATGGCCCGTGAGATGAATATCACGCAAAAGTCCATGAGTCGAATCATTAAAAAAGACTTGGGGCTTTCAAACGACGTACCGGACATTTATTGACGGCAGCTTAAAAATAATAGGATTGAAAAATACAAACGTCTTTTTGTAAAGCACGCTGATAACTTGCACAGAAAAATTTTGTTCACCGATGAAAAAATTATTACTGTTCAGGAAAAATGTAACAAGCAAAATAACAGTGTATGCGCGGTCATCTAAGGAAGCATCTGAACTGATCCCAAGGGTGGGAAAGGGTCATCACTCAGCTTTAGTCGTTGTTTGGTGGGGTGTCTCTTACGATGGGGTCACTGACCTGTATTTCTGTGAACAAGGAGTCAAAACATCGGCCAAAGTTTACCAAGAAACCGTTTTGGGAGCTGTTGTGAAGCCTCTTAACAATTCCCTGTTCCAAAACCAGCCACGAACCAACCAGCAGGATTCTGCGCCGACCCATAAGGCTAAAACGTCCCAGGTCTGGCTTCGAAACAATTTGCCAGCGTTCATTTCCTCTGAAGAATGACCCTCAGGCAGTCCAGATTTGAACCCATTGTATGACAAGTTGTGGTCGATTTTAGAGGACAAGGTTTGTCACAAAAGATACCCCAACATTGGATCTCTTCAGACTGCTTTGGTTCGAGCTGTGGCCAATTTTCCGATGGATGAGGTTCGTGCAGCTACGAGTATTGACGATGGGCCAGTGCGACTTAAGGTGTGTGTAAAGGCAAAAGGCGGACATTTTGAATAAGTAGGATCTTTTTGTATACAATATACATCAATAAATATATTAAAAAATATTTGGTCCAAAAGCATTCAGTACTTTTTATTTTACA
The DNA here is from genome assembly GCA_963513945.1 of Hydrotaea diabolus. NCBI lineage: Eukaryota > Metazoa > Arthropoda > Insecta > Diptera > Muscidae > Hydrotaea > Hydrotaea diabolus. The sequence continues at coordinate 91,920,390 of OY740718.1, forward strand.
GCATAAAACGTGTGTAACAGTTTTTATGTCCCTACTAAGTTCGACTTAGATGCATTTATGGTTGTTAGCTCAAATAATATAAAGTTTCCTTTTGATTTTAAACCCTTCAGCTTCAAAACTTACATATTAAATCTGATTCTGGCTCAAATTTCACATAGACTAAGCGATCACTAACCTTCTATGGTCAATTTATAACTTATGGAATCATGCTTTCATATAGCTTCCACACAAAAGACCCTCCTGCTTTAAGGTCCAGCCGCTGTAGATAACACAAATTCAAAATGATCTTCGAGCTACCAAAATGTCTCCCGCCTGTAGCCACGCATTTAATCCAACTTTGCTTAACTTACTTGCTGAGGCGAGGATTCTACAGTATTCCTGAGTGGTGTATCGTTTTGTGGTGCCATTTCTACGTTCTTAAGTCCCACAACATCCCTTTAAGGAACAAGGGAGAACTTCTTTCAAATCAGCACTATATGTGACGCGCAAAATAGAAAGGGACCTAAGGTTTTTTGTTCAGGAGAGCCATTTTAAAGATTAGGTCCCTTTCTATTTGCGCTTAGAATCGTCGACTTCACTTTCATAAAACGCGCATATCTCTGGGAGGGAACACTTTTGGGGCATCCCAACAAACCAAAACCCTTTAGAAATAACTTGTAACAAACTTACTATCATAAGCCTTAAGCTTAGAAAACGTTAGTGAAAACTATAGTAATACGCTTGGTAACAATTATATAATAAACAAAATTGAACCCTGTTATAAGCTTGCTAGTCTATAATATACAATAAGCTTAGAAATGTAAGCTTTGAAGAAGCTTACAAATGTAAGCTTTGAACAAGCTTAGAAATATAAGCTTTACGAACACTGTGTTTAATTTTGTAAGGCATTTTTGTTATAGTTTTATATATTTTATTTTACAAACTTTATTTCTTCACTTTTTTACTTCTCTTTAATTTCTTCACTTTTTCACTTTTTTACTTCTCTTTAATTTTCACTTTTTTGTTACTCCAACTTTACAATTCAACATGAACAAGACAACTGAGAACTTTAACAAAGAAAACAAAATGCACGTGTACAAATAACGGCACATCATATACGTCGCAGCGACTTTGTGTTTATTTTTCTTTGTTACGAAATCTATGGGTTCAAATGATGTACATATGTATGTTTAAGAAAAGTTGTAGAAATTTGTTAGTAGTAAGTTTATTCTCCAATTTAGTTATATTACGCTTAGGGACTGGTTTGTTGGGATGGGATGGATCGGTCTCATTCGATGCTCAGATGTTGTCCACATCAAAAAAAAAGTGAAAAGTTGAAAAGTTTTGTTCAGCAGAGCCATTTTAAAGATTAGGTCCCTTTCTATTTGCGCTAAGAATCGTCGACTTCATTTTCATAAAACGCGCATATCTCTGCGAGGGAACACTTTTGGGGCATGGGATCGGTCTTATTCGATGCTCAGATGTTGTCCACATCAAAAAAAGAAGAAAAAAAATGAAAATTGATTTTTTTTACCCTTAGGTCCCTTTCTCTATGCGCATATAATACTTACTCTCAGACCGGGACCTACTGTGAAACGCCGGCTCCGAGAGGCTAATGCATTTTATAGAAAAGTTTTTCTAAGAGATAAAACTCTTACTCTTAAAGTCGCCGGCATTAACGAGGTGGTAACCCGCCGCTGAGAAATTTATAGATGTTCTTACCCGGGATTGAACCTGGACGACAGTCTTGGACTCTTCCAACACAACACGGCGGCCCACTTGAAATTTTTAATCGCCCTAAATTGTTCCTCCAACTTTCGTATTCGTTGTTGTTGTGTAGCTGTGTGCCGGGGAGACAGCCCTTGGCCGAAGAATTGCAGCTTCGGGTCAATCCTGTCCATAAATCCGCCGTCGTGAGATTGACTTTCGTATTGGTGATTTCTGTCACTGATGAACTTTACTTGAATCCCCTCGTCCAGGCAATATTTACATAAATACATAAGCAATGTCCTTTGTTAAGAAACGGCAGTCGGTGTGATCATTGTGTCTCCGCTCCGCTCGTATGCATTTGCAAAACTTGGCCTAATGTTTGTCTGGGAACAGGTGCTGGCTGGCCGTATGGCGGCGATTGTATCGCCATAACAATAGTAACCATTTTTCTACGATTTATTTGAATTTGTGTACTCTGTGGTGGCCGTTTCTTTGCTATCCTTTAGCCCTTATTGAGTTTAAAACGTATTTCCGAAATGCACACATTTACAATTTACATATGCAACGAAGCGGTCGCAAATTAAATTATTAAGCTACTCGATTTAGTGGCTAAGTACATGCATTGGAGACTGGTGTAATTGGGGGTGAATTTTGAAGTTGCAAGGATTTTCCATAGATTTTTAAAACACTCATGCCCTGTTGGAGTAGGATGTTAGGGTACGAACTTTTGAACATTCATAGGGGGAAAACTAAAAGGTCGTAAGACACCAACCGATCGTAGTAACTTTTTTGTACCAAGCTCCAATTTCTGACAAAGGGATTAGAAGTTATTCTCATTACAAATGTTTGCTACTACCAAAATTATTTGAGCCATTTAAGTATAGCAAACGACTCGAAATCATGAGCTGATTAAATAAAACAATGTCTGTCTGTCTGTCCATCTCAAGCGTATAATCAATCCTGATGGAATTTAGCAGAACTTAGATTTGTGCTCCGTTGGTAAATGCTATAGAAATTGGGTAAAATCCGTTCAGATTTAGATGTAAGTTCCACACACACATTTAGTGGATTTTATGCCTACTAGAACTTTAGAACTTTTACCTACATTTGTTATGCAGTCTTGATAAAATTTGGCAGAAGTAAGTTGTTTGAATGACAGACGGACTAAAGCTATTGAAATTGAAGGAAATCGGTTCAGATATAGCTCCTACGCATATGTTGAATCAAATTTATGACTAAATGGAAAATCCCGGGAGAGATACTTTTATGTGAGAAATAATACTTTTTAACCGAGAAATAATGACATTTTTTGATAAACCAAATATGAAATTATAAAAATCTAGTTAAACTTAAGGCCCGGCGCTGGGTCCAAGGGATCCAACACCCAGTTTTCAATGAGATGTTCTGCACATCCAGCAGTGCAGGGGGCGTAATTAAGTCCACCACGTCCGACTTTAGCTCTTTACTAATTGTAATACAACATTATTGGTTACTATGACCACCAGTTGTGACAACTACGTATAGAGAAAAGAAAAGGCGGTTTGCCTTGGTAAAAAAATTCCGTTGGGTGAGAAGACTTCCTATTGCAATCACCGAATATTACAAAAATTGAGGGTAGTTGTGTTGGATAATAAGATAAGGATTACTATTTATTTGGTTGTACTTTGGTTTTTTTACATACGGCCCAGTTGTGCCAAACATTCTGTGCCTTTTTAGTAATGTTGGCCTTATTGTCAGATGAGCGTTAAATAAATTTGTTACGTTTTCCGGAGTTTCCACTTGCTTTATAAATGTTTTAATACCTTTTAATTAAGATATAAGGTAATCGATTTTGACTAATAGAAATATCTGTATCCAGTACAACTTGTTTTGAAATTAATGGTTATCATTGTAAGTCGTTTGACTCTATAAAACTTCTAACATTTTTTTCGAAGTTTTATGAATGTGAGAAATTTATTAACACCAACTCTGGATTTCGAATGTTGTGCAAATTGCAGATGTTCTCGAAATTAGTTGTTGCAGAAAATGAAAAAAAAATTAACCTTCCTCAGTTTCTATGCACATTTTTCGATTTTTTAGTGCATATTTAAGCGCTTAAAACGCACTTACTTGTAGGGCATATTATTTCGATCTCTAGTCATGACTTGTTATAAAATATAATGAATTTTCCAGTTATACTGGTTGTATTTCCCGGAAGACGGAAATGAAAAATGATCGGGATTCCCGGTCGGGATTTTTTTTTTTTTTCCGAACGTTCCCATCGCCGCCACTCATACCCGCCCCTGCCGACCGAGGGGGCCAGATCCCCATGACGTAGGGACATCGTACACATTATGAACCGATCCATAACGGAGAGATGGCAACAAATAACATCATTCGAAGATTAGCTACAGACACAAGTCAACAGCCAACCGGTAAAATACCACATAAATAAATCTAAACTAATATAGAGAATTTAAATAGGCATAATGTACCCACCACCATAATCTTTTAATATCAATAATAATACCCAACACCAAGAAACAATAAGAATTAATACTTAAAGCTAGAATCTAGTATCTACTAATAATATTATGCAGAATGTGAGTTTAAATGAAAAATAATAATAGATTTCAATGCATCGAAGCTTAAGGAAAAATCTATTAGTTGAAATAAGGAATTGAAGTCGGCACACATTCTACGAATTGGATCACCACATGCGTAATTGTATCGTTGAAAATCCAAGTGTAAAAACTGATAGTGTCTCGAAGGTCTTAACGGGACATTAATATAAATTCTTGATATTAAAAAGTCCGACGGAACAGTCCCCCCAATAATTTTATATATCATCATAGTATTCATCATTGTTCGCCTACTCTTTAATGTGGGCAATTTAATGAGATTTAACCTACTGGTATAGGATGGTAGTTCATAACCAGAAGACCAGTTAAGATTCCTTAAGCAGAAAAGTAGAAATTGCTTTTGCACAGATTCAATTTTGTTTACGTAAGAATCATATTGGGGATCCCATACCACCGAGCCGTATTCCAAAATTGGTCTCACAAGTGAGGTAAACAGCTGTTTCGTAGTATACGGGTCAGTAAACTCTTTTGCCCAACGTTTCATAAAGAAAAGAACGCCATATGCTTTATTTACCATTGTAATAATATGATTATTGAAATTTAACTTTCTGTCCATCATAAAACCAAGATCAATAAATGAATCGACAGATGCCAATTCAATGCCACATAAGTTATATTTTGAGGGCAACATTTTAGATCTGAAGAAACTCATGTGTTTGCATTTCTTTAAGTTGAGTTCCATGCAATTCATATCACACCATCTACTGAATCTGTCCAAGTCATCTTGCATTTTGGTAGAGTCAGCATTATTTGAATAAGATGAATAGATTTTTACATCATCAGCAAACATAAGAATGCTGGATTTGGTGATAGATTCCGGTAAGTCATTTATGAATAATAAAAATAGCACCGGACCAAGGTGGCTACCTTGTGGGACACCAGAGGAAATATGAATTGTTCTAGAAATACAATTTTCAAATGATACCACTTGCTCCCTACCAACTAGATAGGAAGAAAGCCAATTTAAAAAATTATAATTGAATCCAATTCTATTTAACTTGTAAAGTAAGAGCCTATGATTTACTTTATCAAATGCCTTACTAAAATCAGTGTAGATAACGTCAGTTTGTTTACGAGAAACAAACCCATTTATAACTTCAGATGAAAACTGTAGCAGATTAGTTATAGTGGAATGGCCTCTACGAAATCCATGTTGACATGGATGTAAAATAGGGGTCACGCCATGTACAATGAAATTGGTAACAATTTTCTCAAAAAGTTTAGGAATTGCACTCAATTTAGCAATGCCTCTATAGTTCGAAACATTTAACAGACTTCCTGACTTATGGAGTGGTGTCAAATACGACTTTTTCCATATATCTGGGAAGTGCCCTAGTCTCAATGATGAATTAAATAATAAGGTCAACGGCAAAGCAAGAGATTCTGCGCAGCCTTTCAACAACAAATTCGGTATCCCATCTGGGCCTGAAGTACAAGTGGGTTTTATACGTTGCATATTTAAATGAATCAGCGAGTTATCTAAAATAGGAGGAACAACCTGATTAACTGCAGAAATAGTATATGGGTAAGAAATGTCAGCGTCAAACGAACGCGAAGAATAAACAGATTCAAAGAAATCAGCAAAGCAATTTGCAATAGACTGATCATCAGAGAATTCAACATCGTTACATCTAATCCTAGTTGGCTTAGATGATGTTCGACGTTTCAAATTAACGAAGTTGTAAAACGATTTAGGGTCAGTTTTAAAATTATCCCTAACCTTCAACAAGTAGGACCGATAGCACCGGCGAGATATTTATTATATTTATGTCTAGCCACAGAATATTTGCCATAGTCAGTATTTAACCCAGTACGCTTAAATTTTTTAAAAAGCTTAGTTTTCATATTTTTTAATCTGCATAATTCCTTAGAAGACCAAGGAATAATTTAAGTAATAGTAACGGGTACCTTAGGCACCGTTCTAGATACAAATCCCTGTAAAATATCATAAAAATTTATCAAGGCTTGACTGAATTCCTCAACACTATCACATCTGCAAATTCCATTCCAGTCTACAGCTGACAATAGTGCATTGAGACATTCAAAATCACAGCGTTTGAAACAAAATCTAAAAGAATCTCTGGAAGTGAATGGTAAAGTTTTGAGAGGCATAGGAGTTGAAAAAGAAGCACATAAAGTAGGATGGTGAGTATCCTCCGGAGTAGAAATAGGGTTAATTCTAGATGATTAAAATGAATGTGAATCATTGGTTAAAATCAGGTCTAGAATCTTACCGTTTAAGTTTAGCGTATAATTAATCTGAAACAGGTTCATTTCTGCAAACAACCTAGCAACATCAGCTGTCCAATCACTGCTAGTGAGGGGCGTTAGTGCATCTGAGTCAGGTAACATATGCCACGAGACAGAAGATAAATTAAAATCACCTAAAATTAAAATTAAATCGGATTTGCCCATATTTAAAACGATTGATTCAATGGCAGATAAATGGTCCTTATAAACACCAAAATCAGAAGAATTCTCGGGAGAGAAACTCTAAAGAATATACTATTTAGAGGTTTAGAGGTGCAGGCAAACAACAGGCTTCAATTGTGGCCTGCTTTAAGGATTGTTCACCAAAATCATCTTTTCTCTAATCTCAAAATTTGAAACTGAAAATAGTGTTTATTCTCCCTGATGGCAGCAATTAGATTAGTGACCACATACTTAAGTATCGGGTTATAATACTCTTCTAAACTATCCCAGTATTTACTAGGTCTCATCATATTCAAATCTGTACTTACCGAAACATACAAAGTGAAGGCCACTAATTAAATAAAATTAAAGTTGTTTTTTTTCTCCACGTATTTTTTACTTACTGCCACTTGCCTGTCTGTTGAATATAGAATGGAACCTCATCAAAGTATGTGGAAGTACTCATGGTTCACCTATAACAGCAACACCAACATCCAAATGGACAACAATATCAATATTTTATAAATAAATAGAATAACTTTTATTTTGTTGGCATCATTTTTGTTTGCACTTTTTTCGGTTTTCCAATATTTATGTGAGTTTCAATCCATGACACACACACACTAGTATATGTAGTCCTTCTCGACGAATCGGTTCGGTGAAATCAATTGTTTGTAGTACACTGAAGAAAATGTATTGACAATGACAACTAAAACAATTAATTATATGCAAAATAAAAATTATTCAATAATAGAGAGAAAGAAAGAGAAAAGAAATTTTTTTTTTTTTAATTTAAAAAAAAACGTTGGCCGGTTATACGAGGGCGACCGCAAAAGTAACTGGCCTTACATAAAAAGAACCGTTTTTTTTTGGAATTATTATTATTTATTTTTCAACATAATCTACTTCCAACTCAATACACTTCATCAAACGTTTTCAAGTTTTTTAATTCCATCCAAAAAATAAGATTTTTCAAGACCTTCAAAATATGCCTCAGTTTCAGCAATAACCTCGCTATTGGACGAAAATTTTTTGCCACCGAGAAATTTTTTTAAATTTGGAAACAAGAAATAATCAGAAGGAGCTAAATCTGTACTATGTGGTGGATGCGGAGCAATTTCAAATCGCTATTCGGCCAGTTTTTGTTGAGTTAAAAATGCAGTGTGTGAAGGAGCATTGTCTTGATGAAAAATAACTTTTTTTTCTAAATGCGTGTTTTATCTTGATTTCTTCACTCAACCGATCCAATAATGCACAATAGTATTCACTATTTATAGTTTTTCCTTTCTCAAGATAATCAATAAATATTATACCCCTTGCATCCCGAAATACTGTGGCCATTACTTTTCCTGCTGACTTAACAGTTTTCGCCTTCTTGGGACCACTTTTTTTTACCAGATTCTATCCATTGTTTTGACTGTTCTTTGCATTCTGGGATGTAGTGATGGATCCATGTTTCATCAACAGTTATAAATCGGCGCAAGAACTCTATTGAATTACGCTGATAAATCGCTAAAAGCTCCTCGGAATTGGTCCATTGGACGATTTTTTGGGGCAAAGTCAACAAACGCGGCACATATCTTGCGGATAGCTTTTTCATGTGGAGTTCATCATATAAAATACTCCAAACTTGTTTTTCGTGTATTTTAACAGTATCAGCAAGTTCTCTGAGCTTTATTCGTCTATCTTTAGTCACTTCGTAAATATTTTTCTAATGTTTTCAATAGTAGTAGCAGTTTTCGGTCTTCCAGAGCGTTGTTCATCTTCCGAACTTGAACGACCCATTTTAAATTGTTGAACCCATGATTTCACGGTGGAGTATGATGGTGCATTATCACCATGAACAGATTCCAATTCATCTTTGATTAATTGTGGCGTATAACCTTTCATATAAAAGTGTTTAATTACCGCACGAAACTCTTATTTACTTCAATCACCTGTAACGAAGAAAATAATCATTAAATATTTCGGAAATTTTGACAGATGGCTTATAAAAGATTGCTTTTAAAAAACAAAACAAAAAAAAAAAGTTGCTAGTAAAACAGAAAATGCGCCAGGCCAGTTAGTTTTGCGGTCGCCCTCGCAGAAGTTGTTTCCATTTTTCACTGGTAAAAAATATTACAATGGCCTATGTACCTACTCCTTTTTTTACCGTATTGTAGTACAGCGTCCGAGGGTTTTACATGATTCTCGCTGTGATAGCTTCAACCATGGTGCGCCAACGCACTGGAGCCATTACCATGCGACGGCCAGCGCCCCTTAAGGCCAATCCCGCCGGTACCAATTCGAAGCGTGTTATATGGACACAACTTCCCCCTTGGTTAGGGGCCGAGGCCTATCTAAAACCTCTGCTGTTCTATGGGTCACAGCACCCGGTTGCAATGCAACTCCACACCGAGCCGAAGCTCTCCCCGCGATTTGGGTTTAAACCACAGCCACCACGTTACTCCCCGAAGGGCAGCACCAACTAGTCAGGCCAGAACGACAGTTCTGGGGGCTCCTGACTACCCGTGGTACCAGATTAAAGTCTCCGGTCAGACCTCGTAGCCGAGCTACTACCAGTTTGCGAGCCATACATCGCGGGACTGGTCACCCATCATTAAAGGCACGATCATGAGATAGCATATATGCAGACACAAGTGTCCACATATAGATGTTACGGTCTAAAAACATGCTGTACATGGACATGTTTTCCTCACCGCTCAGAGCGAGGTCTATCTCTACCTCTTCCGCTCGACGACGGTGAACGGCACCCATATTTTAAGGCTAAGCCCGACCGTACCCCCAACAAGGCCCGAGGGCCTATAATGACCGGGTGGAGTCTTGAGAAAACCCCATAAGCCCCAGTCACCCGTGGTACCGGTTAACCTCCGGTCAGGTTCCGTAACCAAAGTTACTCCCAGTTTCAGTCCCATGTAACCAGGGGACTGGTAGCCCCCCGTAGCAGCAGGCGTCTGGTCAAAGAGAACGACCGCCGGTTACAGCGGACACGAGATTACGCTACAACAACTTCACGGCGCCTAGAGAATGCCTGACAGGCGAACTGACTAATCCTAGCTTGACATGCGCTAGTGGAGAGTACCCCACTGACGTCCCACTGACCATCAGAGAGAACAACGCCCATGGCGTTCAGGTCACGTATGTCCTCATAGAGAGGGCATTCGCACAGGACATGCAGCCAGTCCTCGACCGGCGCCCCGCAACTACATGCCTAACTATCGCTCAAGGCTCTCTTATGCAAGAAAGCATTAAGAGAGCCATGCCCGGTCAACAAGAAACCCAGATAAAGGCCGAAACCAAAATCCGGGTTACTCGCGACAAATCTAACATCCCGAATGAACCTATACGTTACCCGACCGGTCTCGCTGGCATCCCATCTAGACTGCCATCTAGATGTGACACACTCACGCAGAAGCGCTTTGCGATCCCGCTCGGTGATACTCTCCACTCCCTCAATCACCCAATCATTAGGCAGCATTGCTAATCCTCTCTTGATCTTGAAGGTAATACCGCAACGTATTACCTCAAGGTCAAGCGGAGCTACCCCTAACAGCACCTGCAGGGCCTCAGTAGAGACCGTGCGACACACTGGTAGACACGCAAGCAAGACAACTCTCTGACAAGAGAGTGTCTTCCGCAACCCGACAGCCGACCTGGCTGTCTCATACCAGACCGGTGATCCATATGTCGCACAGGCAACAAACAGACCACCGTACATAACTCGTACTGCACGTCTACTAAGGCCCCAATCTGTCCTTAGAATCCTGCGTACCTGCCCTACCACGCTGGTCAACTTCTCACGCAAGCGTATTGTAGTACAGTAGGCGCCACTTTGTTTTTCGGGTGGTTCTAAATTCCGAAAAGTTCAAATTTCTGGACGTTTTTTTTTATTTTTACAAAAATAGGGCGATACACTATTTTTATCCAATTTTGAGTACTTTATTTAAAAAAACAAAAAGTTAAAAAACATGTCAGTCAAATTATATCACATAAATGTTTCAAACTGAAAATAATTCATTGAAGTAAAGGAAAATGTTATTATCCAACTGCTGGAATGCGGTGGCAGTGTATCTTATAATAGTTAGTTTTTGCGTAACATGTAGTAAGAAGTTTTGATTATAATCAAAACTGATTATGATCAAAATGCTGGTTCTACTTTCTGGAAGTTCTAATTCGTGAGCGTCTACTGTATTTACTAATTAAGTTTATAAAAAATTGTGGTCAAATAAAAAACGAACCTTGAAACTCGCGCAATGTTTGCGAATCTCACGATTTTGATTAATTTGTCACATTGACCTTCAAAGGCTGGGTTTTTACATCGTTTGTAAATTTAACAAAATGTTATTTTATTTGTATTTAAAATTATGTGTGTGAAGTTAAATTCCGAATTTAACTAGCAAAGACAAAAACCATCGCCGTTAGCAGTTCGCTGTAAACGGATCAACAGAGTAATGTTAAATAGTTACTCTTAGTATAAGTATATAAAGACGATTTCTGAGATATCAGTAAATAACAAAGTATAAATTTTCATAAAATAAGCAAGATCTATACAAAATTAAGATAATATAACAAGAATGGGGAGTGTTTCCTGCTATAGAAGGTGCATTTTTTCATTATCAAAACGCATGTTGTTTAAAATTCTATTTTTGGATATGCCCCCACTGGGGGCAAACGGGGAGGTATGCTGGAATGACATTTATACCAGGAGTAGCTCCTGGACTGCTCTCCTTATTGGTGTAATCAGAATATCCAAAAACAATTTAGTATTTTGAAAATTTTGCATATAAAGTTAAATTCCATTTTTGGATACCGACCCATAGGGGGCAAACGGGGAGGGATGCTGGAATGACACTTATACCAGGAGTAGCTCCTGGGCTGCTCTCCTTATTGGTGTAATCAGAATATCCAAAAACAATTTAGTATTTTGAAAATTTTGCATATAAAGTTAAATTCCATTTTTGGATACCGCCCCATAGGGGGCAAACGGGGAGGGATGCTGGAATGACACTTATACCAGGAGTAGCTCCTGGGCTGCTCTCCTTATTGGTGTAATCAGAATATCCAAAAACAATTTAGTATTTTGAAAATTTTGCATATAAAGTTAAATTCCATTTTTGGATACCGCCCCATAGGGGGCAAACGGGGAGGGATGCTGGAATGACACTTATACCAGGAGTAGCTCCTGGGCTGCTCTCCTTACTGGTGTAATCAGAATATCCAAAAACAATTTAGTATTTTGAACATTTTGCATATAAAGTTAAATTCCATTTTTGGATACCACCCCATAGGGGGCAAACGGGGAGGGATGCTGGAATGACACTTATACCAGGAGTAGCTCCTGGACTGCTCTCCTTATTGGTGTAATCAGAATATCCAAAAACAATTTAGTATTTTGAAAATTTTGCATATAAAGTTAAATTCCATTTTTGGATACCACCCCATAGGGGGCAAACGGGGAGGGATGCTGGAATGACACTTATACCAGGAGTAGCTCCTGGACTGCTCTCCTTATTGGTGTAATCAGAATATCCAAAAACAATTTAGTATTTTGAAAATTTGGCATATAAAGTTAAATTCCATTTTTGGATACCGCCCATAGGGGGCAAACGGGGAGGGATGCTGAAATGACACTTATACCAGGAGTAGCTCCTGGGCTGCTCTCCTTATTGGTGTAATCAGAATATCCAAAAACAATTTAGTATTTTGAAAATTTTGCATATAAAGTTAAATTCCATTTTTGGATACCACCCCATAGGGGGCAAACGGGGAGGGATGCTGGAATGACACTTATACCAGGAGTAGCTCCTGGACTGCTCTCCTTATTGGTGTAATCAGAATATCCAAAAACAATTTAGTATTTTGAAAATTTTGCATATAAAGTTAAATTCCATTTTTGGATACCACCCCATAGGGGGCAAACGGCGAGGGATGCTGGAATGACACTTATACCAGGAGTAGCTCCTGGACTGCTCTCCTTACTGGTGTAATCAGAATATCCAAAAACAATTTAGTATTTTGAAAATTTTGCATATAAAGTTAAATTCCATTTTTGGATACCGCCCATAGGGGGCAAACGGGGAGGGATGCTGGAATGACACTTATACCAGGAGTAGCTCCTGGGCTGCTCTCCTTATTGGTGTAATCAGAATATCCAAAAACAATTTAGTATTTTGAACATTTTGCATATAAAGTTAAATTCCATTTTTGGATACCACCCCATAGGGGGCAAACGGGGAGGGATGCTGGAATGACACTTATACCAGGAGTAGCTCCTGGACTGCTCTCCTTATTGGTGTAATCAGAATATCCAAAAACAATTTAGTATTTTGAAAATTTTGCATATAAAGTTAAATTCCATTTTTGGATACCACCCCATAGGGGGCAAACGGGGAGGGATGCTGGAATGACACTTATACCAGGAGTAGCTCCTGGGCTGCTCTCCTTATTGGTGTAATCAGAATATCCAAAAACAATTTAGTATTTTGAAAATTTGGCGTATAAAGTTAAATTCCATTTTTGGATACCGCCCATAGGGGGCAAACGGGGAGGGATGCTGAAATGACACTTATACCAGGAGTAGCTCCTGGGCTGCTCTCCTTATTGGTGTAATCAGAATATCCAAAAACAATTTAGTATTTTGAAAATTTTGCATATAAAGTTAAATTCCATTTTTGGATACCACCCCATAGGGGGCAAACGGGGAGGGATGCTGGAATGACACTTATACCAGGAGTAGCTCCTGGACTGCTCTCCTTATTGGTGTAATCAGAATATCCAAAAACAATTTAGTATTTTGAAAATTTTGCATATAAAGTTAAATTCCATTTTTGGATACCACCCCATAGGGGGCAAACGGGGAGGGATGCTGGAATGACACTTATACCAGGAGTAGCTCCTGGGCTGCTCTCCTTACTGGTGTAATCAGAATATCCAAAAACAATTTAGTATTTTGAAAATTTTGCATATAAAGTTAAATTCCATTTTTGGATACCGCCCATAGGGGGCAAACGGGGAGGGATGCTGAAATGACACTTATACCAGGAGTAGCTCCTGGGCTGCTCTCCTTATTGGTGTAATCAGAATATCCAAAAACAATTTAGTATTTTGAAAATTTTGCATATAAAGTTAAATTCCATTTTTGGATACCACCCCATAGGGGGCAAACGGGGAGGGATGCTGGAATGACACATATACCAGGAGTAGCTCCTGGACTGCTCTCCTTATTGGTGTAATCAGAATATCCAAAAACAATTTAGTATTTTGAAAATTTTGCATATAAAGTTAAATTCCATTTTTGGATACCACCCCATAGGGGGCAAACGGGGAGGGATGCTGGAATGACACTTATACCAGGAGTAGCTCCTGGGCTGCTCTCCTTACTGGTGTAATCAGAATATCCAAAAACAATTTAGTATTTTGAAAATTTTGCATATAAAGTTAAATTCCATTTTTGGATACCGCCCATAGGGGGCAAACGGGGAGGGATGCTGAAATGACACTTATACCAGGAGTAGCTCCTGGGCTGCTCTCCTTATTGGTGTAATCAGAATATCCAAAAACAATTTAGTATTTTGAAAATTTTGCATATAAAGTTAAATTCCATTTTTGGATACCACCCCATAGGGGGCAAACGGGGAGGGATGCTGGAATGACACATATACCAGGAGTAGCTCCTGGGCTGCTCTCCTTATTGGTGTAATCAGAATATCCAAAAACAATTTAGTATTTTGAAAATTTTGCATATAAAGTTAAATTCCATTTTTGGATACCGCCCCATAGGGGGCAAACGGGGAGGGATGCTGGAATGACACTTATACCAGGAGTAGCTCCTGGACTGCTCTCCTTATTGGTGTAATCAGAATATCCAAAAACAATTTAGTATTTTGAACATTTTGCATATAAAGTTAAATTCCATTTTTGGATACCGCCCCATAGGGGGCAAACGGGGAGGGATGCTGGAATGACACTTATACCAGGAGTAGCTCCTGGGCTGCTCTCCTTATTGGTGTAATCAGAATATCCAAAAACAATTTAGTATTTTGAAAATTTTGCATATAAAGTTAAATTCCATTTTTGGATACCGCCCCATAGGGGGCAAACGGGGAGGGATGCTGGAATGACACTTATACCAGGAGTAGCTCCTGGGCTGCTCTCCTTATTGGTGTAATCAGAATATCCAAAAACAATTTAGTATTTTGAACATTTTGCATATAAAGTTAAATTCCATTTTTGGATACCACCCCATAGGGGGCAAACGGGGAGGGATGCTGGAATGACACTTATACCAGGAGTAGCTCCTGGACTGCTCTCCTTATTGGTGTAATCAGAATATCCAAAAACAATTTAGTATTTTGAAAATTTTGCATATAAAGTTAAATTCCATTTTTGGATACCACCCCATAGGGGGCAAACGGGGAGGGATGCTGGAATGACACATATACCAGGAGTAGCTCCTGGACTGCTCTCCTTATTGGTGTAATCAGAATATCCAAAAACAATTTAGTATTTTGAAAATTTTGCATATAAAGTTAAATTCCATTTTTGGATACCACCCCATAGGGGGCAAACGGGGAGGGATGCTGGAATGACACTTATACCAGGAGTAGCTCCTGGGCTGCTCTCCTTACTGGTGTAATCAGAATATCCAAAAACAATTTAGTATTTTGAAAATTTTGCATATAAAGTTAAATTCCATTTTTGGATACCGCCCATAGGGGGCAAACGGGGAGGGATGCTGAAATGACACTTATACCAGGAGTAGCTCCTGGGCTGCTCTCCTTATTGGTGTAATCAGAATATCCAAAAACAATTTAGTATTTTGAAAATTTTGCATATAAAGTTAAATTCCATTTTTGGATACCACCCCATAGGGGGCAAACGGGGAGGGATGCTGGAATGACACATATACCAGGAGTAGCTCCTGGGCTGCTCTCCTTATTGGTGTAATCAGAATATCCAAAAACAATTTAGTATTTTGAAAATTTTGCATATAAAGTTAAATTCCATTTTTGGATACCGCCCCATAGGGGGCAAACGGGGAGGGATGCTGGAATGACACTTATACCAGGAGTAGCTCCTGGACTGCTCTCCTTATTGGTGTAATCAGAATATCCAAAAACAATTTAGTATTTTGAACATTTTGCATATAAAGTTAAATTCCATTTTTGGATACCGCCCCATAGGGGGCAAACGGGGAGGGATGCTGGAATGACACTTATACCAGGAGTAGCTCCTGGGCTGCTCTCCTTATTGGTGTAATCAGAATATCCAAAAACAATTTAGTATTTTGAAAATTTTGCATATAAAGTTAAATTCCATTTTTGGATACCGCCCCATAGGGGGCAAACGGGGAGGGATGCTGGAATGACACTTATACCAGGAGTAGCTCCTGGGCTGCTCTCCTTACTGGTGTAATCAGAATATCCAAAAACAATTTAGTATTTTGAACATTTTGCATATAAAGTTAAATTCCATTTTTGGATACCACCCCATAGGGGGCAAACGGGGAGGGATGCTGGAATGACACTTATACCAGGAGTAGCTCCTGGACTGCTCTCCTTATTGGTGTAATCAGAATATCCAAAAACAATTTAGTATTTTGAAAATTTTGCATATAAAGTTAAATTCCATTTTTGGATACCACCCCATAGGGGGCAAACGGGGAGGGATGCTGGAATGACACTTATACCAGGAGTAGCTCCTGGACTGCTCTCCTTATTGGTGTAATCAGAATATCCAAAAACAATTTAGTATTTTGAAAATTTGGCATATAAAGTTAAATTCCATTTTTGGATACCGCCCATAGGGGGCAAACGGGGAGGGATGCTGAAATGACACTTATACCAGGAGTAGCTCCTGGGCTGCTCTCCTTATTGGTGTAATCAGAATATCCAAAAACAATTTAGTATTTTGAAAATTTTGCATATAAAGTTAAATTCCATTTTTGGATACCACCCCATAGGGGGCAAACGGGGAGGGATGCTGGAATGACACTTATACCAGGAGTAGCTCCTGGACTGCTCTCCTTATTGGTGTAATCAGAATATCCAAAAACAATTTAGTATTTTGAAAATTTTGCATATAAAGTTAAATTCCATTTTTGGATACCACCCCATAGGGGGCAAACGGCGAGGGATGCTGGAATGACACTTATACCAGGAGTAGCTCCTGGACTGCTCTCCTTACTGGTGTAATCAGAATATCCAAAAACAATTTAGTATTTTGAAAATTTTGCATATAAAGTTAAATTCCATTTTTGGATACCGCCCATAGGGGGCAAACGGGGAGGGATGCTGGAATGACACTTATACCAGGAGTAGCTCCTGGGCTGCTCTCCTTATTGGTGTAATCAGAATATCCAAAAACAATTTAGTATTTTGAAAATTTTGCATATAAAGTTAAATTCCATTTTTGGATACCGCCCATAGGGGGCAAACGGGGAGGGATGCTGGAATGACACATATACCAGGAGTAGCTTCTGGGCTGCTCTCCTTATTGGTGTAATCAGAATATCCAAAAACAATTTAGTATTTTGAAAATTTTGCATATAAAGTTAAATTCCATTTTTGGATACCGCCCCATAGGGGGCAAACGGGGAGGGATGCTGGAATGACACTTATACCAGGAGTAGCTCCTGGACTGCTCTCCTTATTGGTGTAATCAGAATATCCAAATACAATTTAGTATTTTGAACATTTTGCATATAAAGTTAAATTCCACCAATAAGGAGAGCAGCCCAGGAGCTACTCCTGGTATAAGTGTCATTTCAGCATCCCTCCCCGTTTGCCCCCTATGGGCGGTATCCAAAAATGGAATTTAACTTTATATGCAAAATTTTCAAAATACTAAATTGTTTTTGGATATTCTGATTACACCAATAAGGAGAGCAGTCCAGGAGCTACTCCTGGTATAAGTGTCATTCCAGCATCCCTCCCCGTTTGCCCCCTATGGGGTGGTATCCAAAAATGGAATTTAACTTTATATGCAAAATTTTCAAAATACTAAATTGTTTTTGGATATTCTGATTACACCAATAAGGAGAGCAGTCCAGGAGCTACTCCTGGTATAAGTGTCTATCCAGCATCCCTCCCCGTTTGCCCCCTATGGGGCGGTATCCAAAAATGGAATTTAACTTTATATGCAAAATTTTCAAAATACTAAATTGTTTTTGGATATTCTGATTACACCAATAAGGAGAGCAGTCCAGGAGCTACTCCTGGTATATGTGTCATTCCAGCATCCCTCCCCGTTTGCCCCCTACACTGAAAAGAAAAGGTTCATCAAATTGATGAATTTTTACATCATTTTGATGAATTTGTACTTCATTTTCCAACCTACAACACTTTTCATCAATTTGATGTAGAACTTTTCATCAATATTTCTTCAATTCCATACATCAATTTAATGAAAATTGTTCATCAACTTGATGAAAGTTATACATCAATTTGTTGAAAATTGTACATCAATTTGATGAAAATTGTACATCAATTTGATGAAAATTATACATCAATTTAAAGAACATTGTACATTAATTTGATGGAAATTGTACATCAATTTGATGAAAATTGTACATCAATTTGATGAAAATTGTACATTAATTTGATGAAAATTGTACATCAATTTGATGAAAATTGTACATGCTTTTGTTACACTGTTAATTTAGTTTAGTTCAGTTTAGTTTCACTTTCACACTTTTAATATTATTTCCGATGTTTATGCTCACTTATAACACGCGTTCTATTCAACGATCACTTAATCAATGAAATGACAAACTAGAATGAAAACGCAAGAAGAAACAACAGCTACTCCGTTTTCGTTCTTTGATTTCTTCTGTTATTGCTACCCGACAATGTTGCCATACGCTGATTAGAAGAAATTTGTTAGACCCTGAAAACAATGCACTACATATACAATTTACATTACCTTAATTTATAGATGGATGCATTAATGACTAAAATTAAGATACTATTTTTTTAGTGAAATAATTATTGAAATTATTAATTTTTTTGAGATACACAAAATATTTTATTCGCCCTTTCTTCAAATCAAGATCATTGGAATCCCTAGTAAAAATCCAACCGAGTTGTGATTTTGCCCAACTTGTTTGTTCGTGTTTGTTTGTTGTTTTTATTTGTTTTTCTACGTCTGTGGTGGAGTGGCTAATCATTGCAAATGCATTGTATAGACAAAAAGAGAGAGTATGAAAGTGTGTGCTTTCATTTGTTTGGTGGTAGGCATATAAGCATTCTGCTTACTGTACACTTGCTTTTTAAAGAAGAAACAAAATATGCAAGCAAGTAATTATGTATTCAATGGATTTTTACCAGTTTAGCTCACAAACCGTCAACCCAGAACGAAACTTATTTTGAATATTTTTTGGGAATTTTATTTATGTCACCCACCCTTATTTTTATATGTTTGTATGTATATTTGTGTGTGCAGTTTTTTTTTACTCTGGCTGTCCCTTCTGAAATATTGATGTACAATGTGAAAGATTGATGAAAAATAATACTTCAATTTGATGAACGCACAAAAATGGCATAGAAACGTCATACTTCAAATTGAAGAATTTATTCATTAAATCAATGAATTTGTTCATCAATTTGATGTAGAATTATTGAAGAATCTTTTTCATTGATTTGATGTACAGTTATTTTTTCAGTGTATGGGGTGGTATCCAAAAATGGAATTTAACTTTATATGCAAAATTTTCAAAATACTAAATTGTTTTTGGATATTCTGATTACACCAATAAGGAGAGCAGCCCAGGAGCTACTCCTGGTATAAGTGTCATTTCAGCATCCCTCCCCGTTTGCCCCCTATGGGCGGTATCCAAAAATGGAATTTAACTTTATATGCAAAATTTTCAAAATACTAAATTGTTTTTGGATATCCTGATTACACCAGTAAGGAGAGCAGTCCAGGAGCTACTCCTGGTATAAGTGTCATTCCAGCATCCCTCCCCGTTTGCCCCCTATGGGGTGGTATCCAATAATGGAATTTAACTTTATATGCAAAATTTTCAAAATACTAAATTGTTTTTGGATATTCTGATTACACCAATAAGGAGAGCAGTCCAGGAGCTACTCCTGGTATAAGTGTCTATCCAGCATCCCTACCCGTTTGCCCCCTATGGGGCGGTATCCAAAAATGGAATTTAACTTTATATGCAAAATGTTAAAAATACTAAATTGTTTTTGGATATTCTGATTACACCAATAAGGAGAGCAGCCCAGGAGCTACTCCTGGTATAAGTGTCATTCCAGCATCCCTCCCCGTTTGCCCCCTATGGGGCGGTATCCAAAAATGGAATTTAACTTTATATGCAAAATTTTCAAAATACTAAATTGTTTTTGGATATTCTGATTACACCAATAAGGAGAGCAGCCCAGGAGCTACTCCTGGTATAAGTGTCATTCCAGCATCCCTCCCCGTTTGCCCCCTATGGGGCGGTATCCAAAAATGGAATTTAACTTTATATGCAAAATGTTCAAAATACTAAATTGTTTTTGGATATTCTGATTACACCAATAAGGAGAGCAGTCCAGGAGCTACTCCTGGTATAAATGTCATTCCAGCATACCTCCCCGTTTGCCCCCAGTGGGGGCATATCCAAAAATAGAATTTTAAACAACATGCGTTTTGATAATGAAAAAATGCACCTTCTATAGCAGGAAACACTCCCCATTCTTGTTATATTATCTTAATTTTGTATAGATCTTGCTTATTTTATGAAAATTTATACTTTGTTATTTACTGATATCTCAGAAATCGTCTTTATATACTTATACTAAGAGTAACTATTTAACATTACTCTGTTGATCCGTTTACAGCGAACTGCTAACGGCGATGGTTTTTGTCTTTGCTAGTTAAATTCGGAATTTAACTTCACACACATTTTAAAATTCTAGTTGTTTATTTAAAGTTTTAAGTTGTTGCAAATTTGAGCTTGTCTTTTTTCGGTGCATTAAATGTATTTGATTTGGAATCACTCTCCTTGTGTAGTACGATGAATTTGTATTGAAACAAATCATAAAGATTCATATATACATTTATAAAGGGTGATCTATCTAGAGGAATTTTTTCGGAACAATAAAAAATATAAAAATTCAAATCAAGTGTGAAATCTTTATTGGTAATTTGAAAGGACGTTTCATGGCATTTATTTTTTAAATTTAATTTCCTCCAAATGTTCTCCGCAACTACGCCTCAGGGTTTCCATTCTGAGGGTCCAATTTCACAGTACAACAGCCAATCTGGGGGGTGAGAAATTCCA
This sequence comes from Hydrotaea diabolus, assembly GCA_963513945.1. Lineage (NCBI taxonomy): Eukaryota > Metazoa > Arthropoda > Insecta > Diptera > Muscidae > Hydrotaea > Hydrotaea diabolus. The sequence continues at coordinate 91,941,387 of OY740718.1, forward strand.
AGTCAGGGTGATGGTACTAGGTCAGTATATTAAAACCCTCAAAGGGTTTTGCGTTCGTATGTGCCAATTTTTTTTTTTTAACATATAAATCCCAAATGGAAAAACGTGTAGAATCTTATAGCTTTCACGTAAAGTCACATAACCTATAAACAAAATGCGACATAGATCATAGAAATCGATTAACGCGTTCTGCTTTTATTTACAATTAAGTGAAGTTACTTAATTTTCATAAAAAAAAACTGGCACATACGAACGCAAAACCCTTTGAGGGTTTTAATATACTAACCTAGTACCATCACCCTGACTTGGAATTTCTCACCCCCCAGACAATAACCCCAAAAATGTTCCACAGTGTTTTGGATGACTCGTTCGAGCTTCCAAAACCTGAATCGTAGCTGGTTTGTCAGCATAGACTTTGGACTCGAAATGTCTAAAGAAAAATGTCTAAAGGTGTGATATCACTCGATCTAGGCGGCCAACTCACCTGTCCAAAAAGTGAAATTAGCTGCCTTTCGAAATTATTTCTCAATAGATCCATTGTTTGAGCAGCTGCATGGCAAGTGGCACCGTCCTGTTGAAACCAAGTGTCGTCAAGATGGCGTGCTTCAACTTCAGGTAGCATAAAGAACGATATCATGGCGCGATACCGACTCTCTTTCATGGTTACGTTCCGGCCATCATCATTTCAAAAATCATCATCACAAAAATATGCGCTGCTGCCAGCTTATAAACCGCACCAAACCGTGGTTTTCTCTGGGTACACTGGCACCTCTTAAACCTCTTCATGTTGCTCTTCAGCCCAAATGGGGAAATTATGTTTATTGACTTTGCCGTTGAGCCAGAAATGGGCCTCATCACTGAACTAAATTTTGGTCGAAAACAGCGGATCTTCCCATTTCACAGTTGCCAACATTTGAAGGAAATTATTTTCAAAAACAAAATGTCCTTTCAAATTACCAATAAAGATTCTACACTTGATTTGAACTTTTATACTTTTTTTTGTTCTGAAAAAATACCTTTAGATTGATCACCCTATATTTAGCAAGAACAAGTTTCTGGTATTTGTAGGGTTCAATATGAAGACACTTTATGCAGTGGTGCACAGTGGTTTCCAATAGTAATAAGTAAAAATACTGGAGGTATAAAATTACTGCACAAATGCGGTTTATTCTAAAATCTTCTCTTGGACATTGCTCGAGAAAAGTACAAAGAAGCGAAGTTGACCATTTGTAAGGGGGGTACAACAGGGGAGCGTCTAGGTTTCTATTTTACGTTGTCGCCCGGGTTATTTATCAATATTATACCCTACACCATAGAATGGATACTATTAAATATATGTTCTTCAGTTTGAAAAACCTTGAAAAGTTGATCGGGAAGACCCATATAAAAATATATGTATGTTTTTGATTTTCTTTAAATCTAAGTGGCGCCATTTGAGTTTTTACATTGCAAAAATCATATTTTTTGAACCGAATAAGAAAATCGAATAATTTAAATGCCAAATGGTAGATTCGAGGGTTGCTCTTTATTTTTCGGACAATAAAAACACAATAATTTATCATTGGAAATGGTTTTATTGTTTTTCAAAATACTCGCCTTTAAGATCAATACACTTTTGCATGCTCACAAACCAATTTTCGAAGCACTTCTTCCACTCCGATTAAGTCACCTCCAAAACATGACTTTTGAACGCTTCAACAGCTGCTTCGTGCTATGATGTACGGTGGATGACCCGTCAATTCGACATCTTTAGTGGTCAAATAGCTCATCTTTTCAGCTGATGTGTGAGAGCTCGCATTGTTGTGATGCAAAATGATCCGTCTCCTCTTATTGTCTTTCCTCATTCCTTCAAACACTGTTGGCAAACAGATGGTTGTATACTAATCAGAATTGATAGTCCTAGGTTCCACTAAAGGCACTGTGACAACATGCCCGGTTATACCAAAAAAACGCAATCATTTGTTTCGATGTCCTTCTTCCACGAACAACTTTTGTTGGATTTGGCTCGTCTTGAAAGACCCATATGATCGATTGCTGTTTTGTTTCGGGTTCATATGCATAGAGCCATGAATCGTCACCTGTGACAATGTTATACACTGCCTTTGAGCTACCGGAGTTCTACTTTTTCAACATCTCTTTGCACCAATCCATACGACCCTATTTTTGAACATTCGTCAAATTATGTGGGATCCAACTAGAACAATTTTTTTCACGGCCAAATGAACATGCAATATCTTATTGATGCTTGTCATTCTAATGCTCAAGGATGCCTCAATCTCACGGTACGTCACATGTCGGTCTTTCTTAATCAGTTTACGCACATCATCGGTGGTTTCCGGCAAAGTGACCGAAGTTAAACGTCCTTCACAAAATTCATCCTGGTGCGAACGACGGTTATCCTGGAAAAAGTAAGGGCCAATGATGCCTACTCGTGATATGACGCACAACACAGTGACATTGTCCGAATGCAGAGGGTTCTGGTAAAGTTCTCTGGGGTTTGCTTTACTCCAGTAACTCATTTTTGAACAGCGAATCGTAAACGAAAAGCACGCTGCACTGCAGTGATCGAGTGCGCATTTGAAAAATACGCTCCAACACAAATTGACCTCTCCTCACGTGTCCAATGCATAAGCGCAACTGAAAGGCAGACGAAAACAAATCTCCCGTCAGCCACTATAAGCCACGCACACTATCCACTCTCTTCGACCAACAGTGCCGTCAAGACCTGCAGTGTAAAAAAACATTTGCCGCGCTCCACCCTGTACAATATTGATTATCATTTTTTCTCCATAAAAACCAGTGTATGGTAGGGTTCGAAGAGGAGCACCTCTTCCCTACATTTGACATAGTCATAAATATACTGAATTTCTTGTTTTTTTTTTGGTTTGAAAAATGCAATGTCCATATGTGTGCAATTCTATCGCCAATATATGCTTGTTTGCCTCTGTATTAGGGTTTCTGAAATATAATGTATGTGTGAGTATTTGAAAAAGAAAAAGTTTCAATATTTAAACCTTATTTATGTACTCCAACTTTGGAGTCATTGTTTTCGTTTTCTATTTTTTCTCCCATAACAAATTACATTTTGGCAACATATGAGGACTACGAGTACGTATGCCGGAAATTACACACTCAATGATACCCGAAATAAATGTGGAAAACTTTTTCGTTTTTTTTTTGGCATTTACTTTGTAAAATTATTGATAAAATGTTAGTTGAAGAGGTCAGAGATTATTTTATTAGAACGTACGAAGCTTGTTGGAGAGGGTTTTTCGTTAAAAAAAAAACAATAAAATTAAAAAAACACATTTTGGATAGTTTGGATAGTCTCCAAAGATTTATCGCTTTTGAAATGCTTATTAATCTTAAAGTTATTGTTACAAATGTACCGGAAGGAATTGCTTTTTAGTACACACCACTTGAGGTTTAAAATGATGAATACCTACAATAGCCCTGTTCGATTGAGATTGCTAAACTAACACGGCCATAGCATGATTTCCTTTTTTTTGGGGGTATTAAAGATGATTCAGTTTTCATCAAGATGCAAAAGCAAGAGGGCCATTCGTTAGGTTTGGTCCGGCCGAACCGCCATGGAAATCTCTAGCAAATGGCATTGGTAGTATTAGAGGAGATGAATAAAATAGGTTCAAATTTCGATATAGCTTCTATACATATATGTTCATCTGATTTTATGTCTTTAGCTCTGGATGCCACATATTACAGCTTATCATGATGAAATTTGACACACCTTATTTTCTTTAAGCCAAGGGAAAACGTTGTTTAATTTTAAGAAAATCGGTTCAGACTTGGATAACTCTCCCATACATATATGTTCATCCGATTTTATGCCTTCAGCTCTAGAAGCCACAGTCACTTGAATCTTTATGCAATTTACCACACGTTATTTTGATGGACCAAGGAAGCATGTTGCTTAAATTGAAGAAAATCGGTTCAGCTTTAGATATATATCCCACTTATATGTTCGTCCGATTTTTTTGTTTTTAGTTTTAGAAGCCACGTATTACATCCAATCTTAATGATATTTAGCGTCTTTTGGCCAAGGCGAACATTATTGAAATTGAAGACTATTAGTTGAGGTTTGCATATAGCTTCCATTTATATTTTCAACAGATTTTCCCAAAAAACAATAACATTTTCTCAAAAATTCAAATATGACATTAGTTTGCAATCTGGGTAAATTGAGTCCGTAAAACAGTTGCCTTTTCTGAACATCCAGGAGTACAGGTAATAATACAGTAGACCACGCCCGACTTCACCCTTTTTTACCAGTTTTTATTTGAAAAAGAAACTAGGTTTATATAAGGGGTGTTTTTTTTATTGAAGTATAGAACTTCGAATTGAAATAAAACACAAGAAAATCGTTTTAATGTCCATCAATTTGGCTTTATTGGAAGGATAATTTTATGCCATTAATGTTTAAATATGATTTCGGGCATGTGGCCGCCGCGGCTGGCTCGAATAAAGCCAATTCTACAGGTCCAATTTTCAACCACTTTTTCGAGCATATGGGGCCGTATGTTGGCAATAACGCCACGAATGTTGGCTTCCAAGTCCCCTAACGTGTTTCTGGTTTGTTGGCGTAGACGAGCGACTTCACATATCCCCAAAGAAAATAATCCAATGGTCCATGTTAACCGATCCACGGTTAACCGAATTAATTGCTCTGATGGACGATTATGTCGACCATAAAATGGACGGAGCTTGCGGTGAACTTCGCGAACTGAACCATTACTTTCGAAATAAATTTGCACGATTTGCAAGCGTTGTTCTTTTGTCAACTGTTCATGATGAAATGGCAAACCAAACTAAATATTAATCACTTGACAGCTGACAAAATGGCCGCCAGTTAAAAAAGTGATGCCAACTTAAAGTTCTATACCCCAATAAAAAACACCCTTTATTAGTGGTGTTTTTTTGTTTTGTTTACATTTATTCGGTCGTTTATCATAAGTCAATACATTTCACCAATTTTAACGTTGATTCTGAAAAAGAAACAAAAAAGGTCCAGTACCAGAATAAAAACTGTTCAAGTCATTATAATAGTGGTGTTTTATTTTAAAGACTTAACCTAAAACAACATTTTATATCACATTTGAATTTGTGATCGTGATTAAATGACACATATTTTTGGCCTTCGCCTAAATTTAGACCAACTGCAAAAACAATTTTATGTTTGGCTTTATAAAGGGTTTTTTTAGACGTGTGATTTTCAAGAAGAAATAAAACGAATATAATTTAATGTTATGGCCAAAAACTTAGCTTTATTATGAATTTAAGGGTTTGCCATTATGCTTTAAAAATGATTTCGGACAAGTGGCTGCGGCTGGCTCGAATTAATTCCAGCCGATAGGCCCAATTTTCGACCAGTTTTTGCAGCATTTGAGGCCATATGCCAGCAATAATGCTTCGGACGTTCTCTTCCAAGGTAATGTGCTCACCAAAAGTTTCCTTCAATAAATTGATTGTAGGCTGTACGGCATGTAGCGCCGCCTTGTTAGAACTAAAGGTCGTCCACATCAGCATCCTCCAATTCAGGCACTAAAAAGTCAATAAACATGGCTCTTTAGCGTTTCCCATTGACTGTAAGATTATGCTTGGCTTCATTTTTGAAGAAATAATGACCAATGATTCCCTCTACCCATAGAGCACAGCAAACAGTGACTTTTTAAGGATGTTACCACGCCTCAACAACGGCTTGTGGAATTTCATAATTTGAAATGCGACAATTTTGGTTATTAACGTACCCATTCAACCAAAAGTGAGCTTCATCGCTGAACAAAATTTTTCATTTCCATTCACCACGATTTGCAAATGTTGTTCAGGAGTAAGTCTATTCATTATGAAATAGCAAACCAAACTGAGCATAAATCAAGTGGCAGCTGTAAAAACGATCAACATTTATAAGTAGATAATTGCTATCTATATGCCCATGTAGAAGCGTTATATGGGCCTCCAGATCATTTGTATGGGGACTATATCAAAAAATTGGCCTTTATGATGGTACAAGATTAGTTTTTGTCTATAGTAAGTTACTAGGCTGCTATATATATTTCTGGCATAGGCGACACTAAGTGTTGCCTGGCGCCATCTGACATTTTCGTTGGAAAGTTTGACATTTTTAGCATAAACGTACTCAGAACGTTTTGACGTACGACCATCATTTGCGTTGTTAACAGTGACTTGAAAAAATCAATTTGGCAAAAAATGGAATTTACTCGTAAACATTTTCGTGCGATCATTTTTCACAACTTTCGACGTGGATTATCACGACAAGAGTGCATCGATGAACTTAAATCTTTGTATGACGATAAAGTACCATCCTTATAGCACTATAAAAACTGGTTTAATGAATTTAATTGTGGCCGACGCTAGCTCAAAGACGAAGGTCGTCCGAAAACGGCCGTTGTGTCAGAGAACATTGATGCCGTGCGTGAACTGATAATGCAAGATCGTCATGTGACATACCGTGAGAAAGAGGCATCCTTGGACATTTCTTCCACCAGCATACATTCTATATTGCATGAACACCTGGCCGTACAAAAGGTTTGTTCTCGTTGGACCCCGCACATTTTGACAATCGCTCAAAAAAAGGCTCGTGTGGATTGGTGCAAAGAAATTTTGAAAAAATACGATCGTGGTGCTTCAAAAGACGTTTATAAGATCGTCACAGGTGACGAATCATGGATCTATGCGTATGAGCCCGAAACAAAACAGCAATCGGCCGTGTGTGGGTCTTCGAAGACGAGCCAAATCCAACGAAATTGTTAGTGGAAGAAGCACTTCGAAGCAAATGTTCGCCTGTTTCTTCGGCAAAACTCGTCATGTGGCGACTGTTCCGCTAGAGCAACGTAGGAAGGCCAATTCTGAGTGGTACACCATAATTTGTTTGCCGGAAGTCTTCGGAGAAATTGGAAAAACGAAAAAGAGAAGACGAATCATTGTGCACCAAGACAATGCGAGGTCTCACACATCGGCTCAAACCAGCGCCGACCAAAACGTCAAATTGATGGGTCATCCGCCGTACAGCCCTGACTTGGCACCCAATGACTTCTTTTTATACCCGCAAATCAAGAAAAAATGCATGGTCAACGCTTTTCGTCGCCAGAAGATGCTGTTCAAGCGTTCAAAAACCATGTTTTGGAGGTGTCACAATCATAGTGGAAAAAGTGCTACAACAATTGGTTTGAGCGCATGCAAAAGTGTATAAATCATGCTGAAGAATACTTTGAAAAACAATAAAACCATTTTTGATGATAAATATTCGCATTTTTATTATTAGGCCAGAAATATATAAGTATAGAAGCCCTCGTACTATACCAAATTTGAACGAAATCGAAATTAGTATGGGTGTTCCAGAGCAGTTGTATGTTAAATCGGGAAGGACTTTGGTGCAGGGGCTATATAAAAACGTGGACTAATATAACCTATTTTTATCTGAGCTAGTTACTGATCGATTGTTATTAACTGTGACAAAATCAATTAGTTTGATTACAAGCTTACGTTGGGGCGAAGACGAACAGACAGAATTCATTAAACCGAATCAACTGTAGTGATTTTAAGTCGATCAGTACACTTACGTACATGTAGGTGGGTTTAGATTTAGTATTTTTGGATTTACAAATACTAGCCATGGAACTTACTGATAATACCCTGTTGCACATAGTGGTGAGAGGTATAAATTGTAAATTTTCCTTGCTTTTACATACAAAAAATAAAAAAAACCGCAAACCCCGACAGCAACAAACCGGGTAAATTGGTTTCTATCTATGTACTTTTAAAAAAAACCAACTGTCTAGTTTAGACAAAAAAAACCGGAATGTCGGTTTCGGGTTGGTTTGGACACTTCAATTCCATCGTCTTCGTCAGTCAGCTACGTTCTTTATCTTTTATGCAAAGCTCATTATTGTTGAATTTGTGAATCCTCTGATGCAAATTTATTACTTCTTTCAGCCCACTTACTTCAAATGAAGTCTACCTTATAAACTATTTATCTTCTTCATATGTATGAGCGTAAATTTACCTCGTAGTTCAATTTACGATGTGTTTGTACTGAGCACTTATACTCACACTTCCTCTGAAAAACAAAGAAAAACCTCAGAGTGTTTGGGGAATTCAGCAGGATAACCAAAATAAATACCCTGCACATGCCAGGAGTTGTTTTTATTAAACAAAACATAAACACACGCATTTAATAGCTCAATCGATGCCCAGAGGAAAGCTGGTCAGTAAACTTCGCTATTGATATTTAATAGCTGAATCGGAGAAAATTTGAAACAACTTGAGTAATCCTAAATATAGCCTTTAATGCTCCTCTTAGGATTAGTACTCGTTTGGATAAACACCCTGGGGCGAAAATCATTTACAAAATTGGGTATATCGTAAGCATTGAATTTGCCATTTCGCTGCAGCTACTCGAATACCCTAGAGGTAATTTTTATTCTGGTTGGAGTGTTAATAAAAACAGCCCAATGTCGCTGTTGTTGTAACAACAATATATAGGGTGATCGATCTAGAGGTATTTTTTTCAGAAATTTAATGGCATTTATTTTTCGAAAAAAATTACCTTTAAATGTTGGCAACTGTTTTATGGAAATAAGCGTTCGGTGAGAAACGGAAAGATGCGCTGTTTCAGACCAAACTTTTTTCTACTGATGAGGCCCATTTCTGGCTCAACGGCAACGTCAATAAACAAAATTGCCGCATTTAGGCTGAAGAGGAACAAGAAGAGGTTCAAGAGGTGCCTTTATACCCAGAGAAAACCACGGTTTGGTGCGGTTTATAAGCTGGTGGAATCTTCGGTGCATATTTTTTTCAAAAATGATGTAAGCCGGAACATAACCGTGAATGGTGCTCGCTATTGCGACATGATATCGATCTTTATGCTACCTGAAATTGAAGCCAGTAATTCTGACGGCACTTAGTTTAGAACAGTGCCACTTGCCATACAGCTGCTGAAACAATGGATCCATTGAGAGGTCATTTCGAAAAGCCGCTAATTTCACGTTTTGGACTGGTGAGTTGGCCGCCTAGATCGAGTGATATCACACCTTTAGATATTTTTCTTTGGGGTTACGTCAAGTCCAAAGTCTATGCTGAAAAACCAGCTACAATTTAGGAAGCTAACATGACGCGTGTTGTTTAAGACACACTGGTCGAAATGCTCGAACGAGTGATCCAAAATGGGACCCTCAGAATGGAAACCCTGAGGCGTAGTTGCGTCTAACATTTAAAGGAAATTTTATACAAAAAATAAATGCCATAAGATGTCCTTTTAAATTACCAATAAAGATTCCACACTTGATTTGAATTTTTAAATTTTATTTTTGTTCTGAAAAATACCTCTAGATGGATCACCCTGTATTTCCTATTTCAGACTCTTTACCATTTACAGACACATGAAAACTTTGCAGGCTTAAATACGATTTAAACAATAAATAATATGAAGTTGGTACCATTTTTTTAAGTTTAAAAAGTAACCCACTGAAGTGCTTGCTTGCTATCCAGAAAAAATGACGAATCTTGAGACATTGCTCAGGAGTACTATGATTGGGTCTAAAACCAAATTGACAGTCAGGTATAATGCTGCACATTCAATAGAGGAAGAAGTCTTTTTTGAAAACGCCCTTCAAAAATATTTGACAAAATTTAGAGCAAGCTTATTTGTCGATATGGACTTAGCATATTTTCGGACTTATTTGGCTTCCTCACCATGATGATTTTTGCGTGCTTCCATTGAGATGGAAGTGGAATCATATGCCGATCGAATTATATAATCTTGTGAGGAACATAATCCGCTTTTAAGGAGGTGACTTGACGACTGTGATCATATCCAGTTGATTTTTGCCTTTCATTTTTTTTATTTCGCTTTGACATTCACGGTAAGAAAAGGGTTAGATAGGCGAATACCTTTGAAAAGTAACTCGAAAAAATATCGATTTCATGGCAAAAAGTGCTGGTGTAAAAGTTAAAAGGAGTAAATAAAGTGTGGTCCAACTAAAACGCACAATGTTAATTGTAAATAAAACAAAAAGTTTTCAGAGAATTATCTTAATATCTGTAATATGTAATATGAAAAGAAACTATGACAATTATGTGAGAAAAAATCGGGACCGATGCCGTGGCAAGCAGCCACGGCTTCGGTTGGTCCATATTTTCAATGACTCGAAGACATAATGGAGGGTCAATGTCGTTATTGTGCCAAATTATCTTATCCTTAGCTCCTGAAGTGTTCTTGGCTTCTTGACGTAGACTTTTTCTTTTAAATATGTCCAAAGAAAGATTTCCAACGGTGTCAAATGACATGATGGTGGCGTCCAATTAACATCGCCACGGTGTCCTTTGAATTTCTCGCCTGAATTTTTCGGCTGTGTGAAACCACATATCGTCCAGGTATACTTAGTAGGAACATAAATACTGCTACACACGTTTTATGCTGTAAAATAAAAAGTACTAAATGTTTTTGGACCAAATATTTTTTAATATATTTATTGATGTATATTGTATCCAAAAAGAATCTACTTATTCGAAATGTCCGTCTTTTGCCTTTACACACGCCTTAAGTCGCACTGGCCAATCGTAAATAGCTGCACGAACCTCGCCCATTGGAAAATTAGCCACAGCTCGAACCAAAGCAGTCTTAAGAGATCCAATGTTTGGGGTATCTTTTGTGACAAACCTTGTCCTCTAAAACCGTCCACAATTTGTAATCCAATGGGTTCAATTCTGGCCTGAGGGCCATTCTTCAGAGGAAATGAACCCTGGCAAATTGTTTCGAAGCCAGGCCTGTTACCTTTTAGCCTTATGGACCGGCGCAGAATCCTGCTGAAAAGTCCATGGCTGGTTTTGGAACAGGGAATTGTTAAGAAGATTCACAACAGCTTTCAAAACGGTTTCTTGGTTCTCGTTGGCCGATGTTTTGACTCCTTGTTCGCAGAAATGCAGATCAGTGACCCTATCGTAAGAGACATCCCACCAAACCATGGCAACCTGGGTGATGACCCTTTTCCACCCTTGGAATCAGTTAAGATGCTTCCTCAGGTGACTATCATTTTGCTTGTTAAATTTTTCCTGAACGGTAAACATTTTTTCATCGGCGAACAAAATTTTTCCGTACAAGTTATCAGCGTGCTTCACCAAAAGACGTTTGCATTTTTCAATCCTACTTTTTTTTAAAGCTGCAGTCAGTAAATGTCCGGTACGTCGTTTGAAAGCCCCAAGTCCCAAGTCTTTCTTAATGATTCGACTCATGGACTTTTGTCTCGGTGGCGGTCTTTTACATCTCCAGTCTCCTCAAACAGTTTTAAACATCGGTAGACGAACATGCGGCTAATCCCTAGTGGCCGGAGCGTTTTGAAAATATCGCTTTTTTCATTTCACACTTGAAAATTATCTTTCATTAGCTTTCAAACCCCATATGACATTAACGGGGTATGTTCAGTTTCACTATTGAAATGGGTGTGTTCAATGTTGTAACAGTATTTATGTCCCTACTAAGTGTATTCTTAATTTCTGGCCACAAGAAGTCCGTTATCATCTCGCGATAGCGAATACCATTCACGGTAATTGCTTGGCCGACCTCATTTCCGAAGACGCTGCCAACAAAAAAATATCAAATTAAGTTAAGCAAAAAATTTTACGTTAAAGAGTGACTCACAGTTATCGTCATGCATTCTGGTTGAACCACCCTTTATAACTTCCAAGAAGTTTTTGTATGGTTCAGTTTTTTTCTTTCTAATTTACATTATGATTCATCCATTTTAATAGGAATACTTCTTTCTGTGGTCTTTTTAAGTATTTATCCAGAATGAAACATCCCAATTTTTCAGTTTTAACAGTAGTAGTGTCCGATTCTTTTATTTTGTTATTCTGATATTATCAAAAGTCTTATTTAAAATTTTACAAATCGAACACACTTTAAAAGGAACCGTATGCAAGAGTAGCTATAATTTCATTAAATATTTTCATAGAACATCATTGCCATTCGAAAGTTATCCAATTCAAATGGAAAGTCTTTGAATGTACAAATTGTAGTTTTTATATTTGTAAGAAGCTTAACTAAAATGGACAAAAAAGAACCGAATTCTCCAAATCAATTGTAAAAGGGAATAGGACAACAAGAAGCTCTTTGTGATAAATCACCACCCAGTAGTGGAGAACGTAGATGCAAAAAGGCAATATCATTATTCATGCCACAGCGAAAGAAGGGAACAGCAACTCGTAGGGGCGAAAATAAATGCAATAAGGTTGCAGTGACAATGATGCTGCTGCAACAGCGACAGTAAAGGCGACAACAGAAATGTCAGCCAAGTTCGCGACTGCCATGAAAAATGCCATCAAATATGAAAATGTTGGCGCAAATTTATAGATGCAATCAGTGTTCTTTTTTGGCCAATATAAATGGGCTTTAATATCATCTCAGCGGGGGCAGTGGTGGTCGTGGAGTACTATTTTTTAGTTTTAAAGACGTACAAATCAGGGCTGCAAAAGGCGTTTTTCAGTTTTGTCGTTGTTGTAGTTGTAACAATAATATATTTATTTTTAAGTCTTGCTCGTCTATGGGAGATCTGCCTCGATATCCAGGTGGATGCGTCCACAGAGACCTGGGGGGTCAGCTGAGTGGGCTTGGCCGGACAATTGAAGTTTTGTACTGTAGTTTTGTTGTAGTTCCAAAAATATGTACGAATAAACAAGAATAAACGTCGATAAGTTCGGGCAGTCGGAATCTTATATACCCTTCATCGTCACCACGTCAAAAGAGAAATGATCTGTTTTTTGGCCCTTTTGTCCCATGTGCCCGTCCCATATCTCAGCTAAAACTTTAAAATTATCTACATCTAGATTCGTAGCCTAATTTGCTTTAATTTAAGTACTTTTAGTTCCACATTACCTATAAATCGAGCGTTTTGACCATGCGGGATGTTTTTTTGGACCACAATAGCCCAAAAATTTAGCAACTATGCCCTGTTTTGAGGTCTTCGATGCGTCTCGGTACCAGTACCAATTTTAACTACAGTCCGAAAAAAATTATGATTTTTTAAGCAAATACTCAAAAAGTGTACGTTTTACCAAGGTAAATTTATTCCCTTAAAGAGAAACTTTTTCCCCTTGGATTTCGTCTATCTACAATCCCAAACAGCTTATGCCATCACATAAGCCATCATAGAGCAAATTTTCAGGATCCTAGCTTGATTCGTTTGACCGCGAACGTGCTTTCAAACAGACACACGGGCGGACAGTTATGACGTTCACAGGGTCCCCGATCAATATTTCGTGGTGTTGCAAATGGAGTGACAGATTTAATATGGGATCTAATTGAATATTGGCAGAATTGGTTCCGTAGAAAACATTGCGTTAGAAAATAAACATATTTCTAAATAAAGCGTAGGCATTGCAGCAGAAATTTGTTTATTGTTTGTTATTTAAGATAATGGGTGCAGGGATTATTTTCTTATTCAAGATTCGTCTAAAGTTCGTATAGAAATGTAGTCGTATCTTGTCGCAATACGGTTTCATTTCAAATATTCAGGCTTAATTCTTACGCCGAAAACGCTCTTTTATCCTAAACGTTAGTATAAGCCTAAAACTGATTTGGGCTTAAGACGTTAAAATTAATGAAAGTAATAAAATTTCCGGAGAAGTTCGAAACCGAAATTCCGGTTGTTATGTCTAATCCGACAGCCGGTTTCTTAAAAATAGCAAAAATATGTTAAAGCGAAGATCATTTAAAATTTGCACGTAGGAAATACGTAACTAACAAAAATATTTTAAAAATACCAACTTTAAAGTGTACGGACAGACAGATATTGTTTAATCGATTCTATTAGGGAGACGATAGCCCAATATATTCGATTAAACAATATCTGTCTGTCCGTTCGTCTGCTGTCTATCTAAATCTTGTTTTCAAATTACAGGACTCAATTGTATCCCGATCGAAAGTACGTTTTTTTTGTACATAGTATGGAGGCTGTTGGACACAATTTAGATATATAGGATGTCGGCTGTAAAAATAGTACTGTAATTTTTGCAAATTTCTGGTTTTATTGGAAAGGTTGAACTTTGTCATTTAATAATGGAACAAAATCCGATGCGTTTTCGCTTTGCCCACTAAACTGAAAATTATTTGACAGCAGGTGAAGAGTTTTACCGAAAAATCCTGTCTTCAGAAGGAGCTCATTTTTATCTCGGTGGCTACGCCACAAGCAAAATTGCCGCATATGGGGTTCAGAGAACCCACACGTGACTTTTGAAAAGCCAATGCATCCATAACGAGTCACTGTTTGTTGTGGATTTTTGGCTGGCGGCATCATTGGGGCATTTTTCTTCGAAAATGAGCAAGAGCCGCCGTTACCGTCAACGGTGAGCGTTACCGTGCCATGCTCGACGAATTTTTTTTACCAAAAATTCAAGAGAATTACATAAACGACATTTGGTTTCAACAAGACAGGGCCATAGCAACCATCGACACTTTACGCACTGTTTTTTAAAAGTGGAATAATCAGCCGAAATTTTGGTGTCAATTGGCCGCCTCGGAGCTGTGATTTGAGCCCTTTGGATTATTTTCTGTGAAGAGCCATTAAAAATAAATATTACGCAAAGCATTCAAAGACAATTGAAGCGTTGAAATATGAAATTGAAGTTGCCATTTAACAGATTCCATATGAAACTAGCGAAAATGTACTAAACAATTGAGTTGATCGGATGAGGTACTGCCGAGCCAGTGGTGTTAGTCATATGAATGATATTGTGTTCCATTATGAAATGACAAAGTTTAACAGCTTTCTAAAAAACCAATAAAAAGAATTGTTCTTTAGTCAATTCAAATTTAAAATTTTAAATGGCCCACCCTGTAGCTCCACACATAATACATCCTTCATGAAATTGGCACAGTTCATTGCTATCAGTAATCCGCTCAGATAAAAATAGGTCATTCTGATCCACGTATTGATAAAGCCCCTGCACAAAAACTTCTTCCGATATTGCATACAACCTCTCTAGAACAACCATATTTAGTCCAATTTCGATTAAACTTGGTATAGTATATTACGGTGGACAAACACCCAATCTTAGACATTATTTGGATCACATAGGCATATTTTTTATAGTAATTTTTTGATATATTCTGGGATCCAAAAATGGCTTTCAATATACATGCACATATGGCTCTTAAATAAAAAGTAACTAAAAACTTTTCTTACGAAGTAAAAAATAAAATTATTTTTGAGCGCAAGAACTCTATTGGATTACGCTGATAAATCACTAATAGCTCCTCGGAATTGGTCCAACGGACGATTTTTTGGGGCAAAGTCAACAAACGCGGCACATATCTTGCGGATAGCTTTTTCATGTGGAGTTCATCATGTAAAATACTACAAACTTGTTTTACGTGTATTTTAACAATATCAGCAAGTTCTTTGAGCTTTATTCGTCTATCTTTAGTCACTTCGTTAAATATTTTTCTAATGTTTTCAATAGTAGTAACAGTTGTTGGTCTTCCAGAGCGTTGTTCATCTTCCGTACTTGAACGACTCATTTTAAATTGTTGAACCCAGGATTTCACGGTGGAGTATGATGGTGCATTATCACCATGAACAGAATCCAATTCATCTTTGATTAATTGTGGCGTATAACCTTTCATATAAAAGTGTTTAATTACCGCACGAAAATCTTTATTTTCCATTTTTCAAAAATTATAAAACTTGTTTACTTCAATCACCTGTAACAAAGAAAAAAATCATTAAATATTTCGGAAATTTTGACAGATGGCTTATAAAAGATTGCTTTTAAAAAACAAAACAAAAAAGTTGCTAGTAAAACAGAAAATGTGCCAGGCAAGTTAGTTTTGCGGACGCCCTCGTATATGGGAACAATTACTTTACTTTTGATTTTGAAAATGTTTTTCATTCAAGAAAAAAGGCTAAAACCGGAAGGTCGGGAAAAATAAAACTCAAATCAAGACACATTGTAGACAATAATAAGGGTGATCCATCTAGAGGTATTTTTTCAGAACAAAAAAAATATAAAAATTCAAATCAAGTGTGGAATCTTTATAGGTAATTTGAAATGATATTTTATGGTATTTATTTTTTGAATAAAATTTCCTTCAAATGTTGGCCGCAACTACGCCTCAGGGTTACCATTCTGAGGGTCCAACTTTGGATGACTCGTTCGAGCATTTCGACCGGTATGGCTTTAATGACAGGCGGTAATGTTGGCTTCCAAAACCTGAATCGTAGCTGGTTTTTCAGCCAAGACTTTGGACTTAACGTAGCTCCAAAGAAAAGTCTAAGGGTGTGATATCACATGATCTAAGGGGCCAACTCACCGATTGGAAACGTGAAATAAGCTGCTCTTCGAAATGACCTCTCAATAGATCCATTGTTTGAGCAGCTGTATGGCAAGTGGCACCGCCCTGTTGAAATTAAGTGTCGTCAAGATTACGGGCTTCAATTTCAGGTAGCATAAAGATCGATATCATGGCGCTATAACGAGCACCATTCACGGTTACGATCCGGCCATCATCATTTTTGAAAAAATATGCAACGATGATTAAACCAGCTTATAAACCGCACCAAACCGTGGTTTTCTCTGGGTATAATGGCACCTCTTAAACCTCTTTTTGTTGCTCTTCAGCCCAAGTGCGGCAATTTTGTTTATTGACTTTGCCCTTGAGCCAGAAATGGGCTGCACAACATTTTGGTCGAAAACAGCGGATCTTCCCGTTTCTCACCGAACGCTCATTTCCATAAAACAGTTGCCAACATTATGGCAATTATTTTCAAAAAATAAATGCCATAAAATGTCCTTTCAAATTACCAATAAAGATTCCACACTTGATTTGAATTTTTATATTATTTTTGTTCTGAAAAAATACCTCTAGATGGATCACACTATATTTGTAACAATTGTATTCATAGTTAATACCTCAACATATATCTTTGTTATCTTCTTACAGGTAATTAGAGCCACTTGGGCGACATATCGCACTGTTTAATAGGAGTTTCTTATTGTTTTTCTACAACTTTGCAATTGTTTGAGCAGGAGGAGGATAATGACACCAACAGATGCGCGCACCAAGTACTTCGACGCACTTGTACTTTATATATTTAGGTGGCCTTAGCACGAATTTTCTCTAGCAAACATTGCTTGACAACTACAGCTCCATCCTTAACCTTTTATTGCTTAAGACAGTTTAAGATTCATTAGTTGTTACATTTTTTTTTATCGAATATGAGTTTGGTATAATTTAAGCTAAAATAGTGCAATGTTTTTGATGGATATGTAATATTCCTGGTACTAAGAAGTAAATTGAGGTCAATTGAACCAAATTTTGATGATTTTTTTTTTAAATTGTGTATAAAAAAGAAACCATTTAATTCCTATTATATATAAAAATATTGCATCTATAACGCGTTAATAAAATAGGAGATCATTTGAAAAATAAAAAAGTAAATATTTAATTTATATATATAAGTATAACATGGTACTCAGAGAAACACAAAAAACACTGTAGTGACTGCATTTTGAGTATGGTCTCGACCGAACCGAACAAGCCACCAAATTCGGCACAAAGTTACCGACCTAATAGCCTGTTAAGCAATCTCAGTAAAATTCTTGAGAGAGTCTTGAAGATTAAGCTTACAAAGATTCTGGAGCAGCGTAGTATAATTCCTCAAACTCTATTTGGATTTCTACCTTTTCATAGTACTATGCACCAGATAAAACGGATTTATAACCACATTAGGAAGGGTTTTGAGAATGGATTTTCCACAGTTATGGTCACCTTGGATATTGAAAAGGCGTTTGACTCTGTATGGCACAGTGGTTTAATATATAAAATAATTCAGTCCAATTTTTCCATTTTATCTCATACAAATTATCGATGCTTTTTGAGAAGCAGGAACTTTTGTGTTTGTCTCAATGGCAGTTATTCCGATTTGGTCGAAATTCCAGCACGAGTTCCCCAGGTCTCTGGGTCGGGGCCAACTTTATATATATTGTACTGCTCAGATATGCCTAATTTGTTTGAATGTGAATGTGCAGCATATGCGGATGATACCTCATTATTTTTCTAGCATGAATATGGACACAATATATTGACTAAACTTCAATGCGCTTTAGACTCTCTAAAGTATTAGTTTACTTCCACAAATGGGAGATAAAAATAAATGAGGCCAAAACACAAGCTGTGTTTTTAGTTGAAAACGTCATCCTTGTTTTTACCCATCAAATCAGATGACAATAAATGTGATAGGTGTAGAATGGAGCGATAATATTAAATATGTGGGAGTCTATCAAATTCAGAAATTTTGCATTGCAAGAAATTTGTTATATCCACTTATAAAACGTGGTTCTCCTTTTAGTATTAATAATTAATTGTTGCTGGCAAAAGTAATTTTCCAGGCCATTTTGCTGTATGCTTGTCCTGTATAAGGAGTATGTGCAAAAACACACTTCTTTTCGAACTGTGCGTAAATCAATCTTCAAAACGCAGTATCATTTCCACCAATTCCGTTTCGCATGGGTTTTCGTTGAAAACCACAAATGCAAAAAGCACAAAGTGTGCATGTTGTGTGCGTACATGTATTCATAATACACACGCAGAGAAAAATATGGTTACTATATGGTCACATCAACAATAGTATGTTCTCTGCAATAAAAGAATGGTTGTCGCAACGTTAGTATTGTTTTTTGAATTTAATTTTGACAATAGTATGATTGCGGCAATATTAATATTATTGAAATGTAACAAAAGCATTGTTGCCGAATTAAAAAATGAAAATTTGGTTGTAGCAACAATATAAATATGGTTGGTGGGACAAAAGTATTGTTTTATGGGTTTTATGTTAACAATAATATGATTACGGCAATCACACAGGCAAAATCTTAATTTATTTTTAATTTGAGAATGCTATTTTTACGAATCTAACGCAATAATAGTAGTTTCTATATATAAATTAAATTTTTTCAAAACAAAATACGGATTAGTATAACTGAAATATTTTTAATAAATTAATTGTTTCTACTGTTAAATAATTTACTCCCTTTATAAAGAGTTTTATGTATTTTTACATAACTTATTTAATAAAAATCTCTATTGTTAAATAAAAACTTAACCCAATCTTTACAAAAAAATTTGTTGATCATAGAATGGATGTATGTAAGTCATACTCTGGTTGTGAGGATCATGCATATCATGGTTGTATGTGAAACATTCTTTGGTTGTGATGATTATAAACGGTTGTGGGGATCATAGTATGGTTGAGTGTGAATAATAATATGGTTGTGGGGATCATAGTATGATTGTGTGTTAATAATTCTATTGCTGTGAGGACCATTATATTGTTATGGGGATCTTAGTATGGTTGTGTGTGAACTATACTATTGTTGTGATGATCATAATATTGTTGTGCCACAACCATATAACCAACAATAGTATGATGCCCTTCGAATATTGTTACCCCAACCATACTTTTTTTCTGCGTGCATGCGTTGAACATTAGGGCGTACCAATCCTTTTAAATAGTTTTTTTTTTCTTTTTGTTTATATTTATTCGGTCTTTTATCATTATTATGACTTGAACAGTTTTTATTCTGGTTCGAGACCTTTTTGATGTTTCTTTTTCAGAATCAACTTACGAATATTTTTAAAAGTTTTTTGAGATTTTGATCTTGAAAATACAGTTTTTTGATTTTATAAGTTCACAATTTTTTTTTCCTCCGACCAACAATCCGAAATTTTTCAAACCGCTGCCATTTCTCCCCCTTGCATTTTCGGGCATAGTCGTAGATAGACATATTTTAATGAAATGAGTCAAGAAATACGCTAGTAACATTTGCGCAGTCCTGAATGAATTGATGTGCTACAAAAACAGAACCTAATATTAAAGTTAATGCTTGGGATACCGAAAAAAGGATTTCCGTCCAAAGAAAATTTTGGAGGGAGTTTGGCGGAACTCTACCGAGTAGATGGACCATTATGAGGCTGGTTAACATGTTTGCCGAATCTGGAAGCCTCGCACGAAGACCGTACCATCGTGATCCCTACGTTCTGGTTCAAGACACCATCGCTGCTGTAGCATCATAAATTCATTATTAATTCCAAGCTTTTCGACTCGGTGACTTATCGGTGAAAATTTGCAGTTAGCGGATGGTATTTACAACGGATAATTCATGATGACTTAAACTTGCTTCCGTACAAAGTCCGATTTACAAGCATGTTTAACCCTCTAGATTTGCCAGTTCCAGTGGAATTTAGCTTGATAAATTGCATGTTTATGTCTGATAAGGCCCATCTAAACGTCAATATCAACAGGCAAAATTGTCGTATGTGGAGTGTAACTAATCCACAAATGCTCCACGAAGCGGAATTGCATCCAGAACGAGTTACTGTGGTCTTATCTCATCAAGCTGCATTGTTGGGTCATACTTCTTTGAAGAAAATGGTTTAACAGTGACTGTCCATAGGGATCGTTATTTAAAGATGTTGAAGGAGTTTTGTTTTTAACCAAAAACTGCCCCAACGACTTATCTGATTCCACAGCATTTGTTTTCAGGAAGATGGATCAACTACACTTATAGCCAGACCGGTTATGGCAGAGCTCCAACGAAAATTCCCAAACAAATTAATATGCAGAAATTCCACTTTTCGCTGGCCCACAAGGTTACCAGACTTTACTGCACCAGAGTTTTTTTTATGGGATTTTGTCAAGCAAGAGGTGTATAAAACGAAACCAAGGAATTTTAATCGAAGCAGTTCATTGAAGCGATACCTACTTTAACCCATCAGGCCGCAATGAATCATTTTCTGATCACGTGTTGCTGATACGTGGATGATCATGGAGTTTTTTACGGTCTACCATCTTTAAACAAAATTAATCATATAAAATTAAAATGCCTATAGAGTAAAAAAAATACATTGATTAAAAAAAAGTTTTTTGAATTTGTTATCGTAGCACAATTGGTTCGCTACCCTGTACTATCTCACCAAGGATTTTTCTCTAAAAGACTGTCAGTACCCTTTTATCCGCTTTTGATAGCACCTGCCATTCGGTTTTACCACAATTAATTAATGGTTGTTCATAACGTACTATGAAAATAGGGCGCGATCGGGTTTTATTTGTGGCTTCTAGAACCGCAAATCGGGAGTGACCTTTGTGAGAGTGCTATCCTAAAACATGAACCCATAAGATTAAATTCCACCAGAGATGGGTGTTGTTCACACTTAATGCTCTGTGTGAATAAGGATACAATATGTGGCTTTTAGAGCTTTAGGTTCTAAAATCGGGAAAAATGTGTGCTATCGAAATATACCATAATTAAGATGGCTACTGTTAGTAAGGACGCATTAATTTCTCGTAATTTAAAAAAAGGCATAGTTGCTGGACTTTCAGGGTCATGTGGCGCAAAAAACATCCCGCATGGTCGAAACGGGTGATTAGCACTCAATATGGACATCTGTGTGGGTACTCAAACTAACGCAAATTATGCTACCAATCCAAATTTTGAGTAGTTTTGAAGTTTTGACTGAGTTTAAGGACCGTTAAGGACGCATGGGTCAAAAGGGCCCAAAAATGTTGGAATTAACGACGTTTTACGCGCTTTACAGTCGAACACAAAAATTTTATAATTTGGCTTTCAAATACAAAGGACCACTGTGCGTTTTATCTACACTTGTTATTCTATTTAAGATTATAACCGCATAAACATTCACACACACACACATGCACGAAAATTAGAAAACTTTAAAACGATAACAAACCACAATTAAAAGTATCTTTCTCGGCAATATTTCGCTATCACTGCGAGTCTGCCAGTGTGGACCCGCATTATTTTAATCGGGAAATGATTGGTGTGTGGTAATGCTAGGAGGGTGGTGATGGTATTAGTGGGTTGCAAAAACAGCAAATGTTGCCACTATGAAAAGTCCTCAATGGAGAAAAAACATTTCCATTGCCTGTAGTTGTAATCCCTCATCCCTACAATTAAAATACCACCACACAGCGATATGATCTGCAACATATTAGTCACATTTGGAATTGTGGTCATAAACTTGGTATTCTGGTCATAAACTTCTTGAGTGGAGATGTTCGTTATTAGTGCAAACATATTTTACGTCCATCAGGAGTTCCTTCCATAACATCCCTTTGTCCCATGATTTATTGCCGGAAAAAGTTTAAATTATCACACTACGAATACTCCTCCTCGGCATTTGAATGAAGCAAAGCAACCAACAACATCAGGAGTCATTTGCTTATGTCATTACCACCCCACCATCGTTGTCTGCCATAGTGGGAGCGGCACTATCTGTCGCAGCGAAACTGTGAGGGACCAAAGAGCAGTTCTGCAGTTCCTAAACTAATTAGAGAAAATTCCACTTAAAAGACAACAACTAAACAACAAAGTATATATAAGTGGCTTTTTAACACACCCTTTAAAAAAAAGGAAATAATATATAATTGCTCTTGGTGTGCAATTAAAAAATTTCAATTAAGGATAGGCGTTAACTTTTTTAAAATGTTTTGATTTTTTAAATGCAAACAACTGATTGACTTGGAAAAGTCTTTGAGAGCTGTCAAGAAGGCAACTAGAAAATTTAAAACGCTGAAGTCTATGAACATGTTGTATACCCTCTACCGAAGAGTGGATGTTATACTTAATTTATCAAAGACTTCAAAATTTTGATCGGAAACCCTTTAAAGTATATACGAGGGTTGCTATATATATATTTTGCAATCAGACATTTCCATTGCAAAGTTTGACATTTTTTAGCATAAACGCACTCAGAACGTTTTGACGTACGGCCATCATTTGTGTTGTTTACAGTAACTTGAAAAAATCAATTTGGCAAAAAAATGGAATAACCTCGTGAACATTTTCGTGCGATAATTTCACAACTTTCGACGTGGATTAATATTATCACGACAAGAGTGCATCGATGAACTTAAATCTTTGTATGGCGATGAAGCACCATCCTACAGCACTGTGAAAAACTGGTTTAATAACTTCAATCGTGGCTGACACTCGCTGAAAGACGAAGGTCGTGAAAATCCTCCAAAAACGGCCGTTGTGCCAGATAACATTGATGCCGCCGTGCGTGAACTGATAATGCAAGATCGTCATGTGACATACCGTGAGATAGAGGCATCCTTGGACATTTCTTCCACCAGCATACATTCCATATTGCACAAACACCTGGCCGTAGAAAAGGTTTGTTCTCGTTGGATCCCGCCCAATTTGACAATCGCTCAAAAAAGGCTAGTGTCGATTGGTTCAAAGAAATATTGAAAAATACGATCGCGTTGCTTTAGAAGCATTTATAAGATCGTCAAAGGTGACGAATCATGGATCTATGCGAATGAGCATGAAACAAAACAGCAATCGACCGTGTGGGTCTTCGAAGACGATCCAAATCCAACGAAAGTTGTTCGTGGAAGAAGCACTTCGAAGCAAATGGTCGCCTCCCTCTTCGGCAAAACTGGACATGTGTTTGCCTGAAGTCTTCGGAGAAATTCGAAAAACGTACAAGAGAAAACGAATCATTTTGCACCATTACAATGCGAGCTCTCACACATCGACTGAAACCAGTGCCTTTCTGACCGGCCTAAACGTCAAATTGATGGGTCATCCGCCGTACAGCCCTGACTTGGCACCCAATGACTTCTCTTTATTCCCGCACATCGAGAAAAAAATGCGTGGCCAAAGATTTTCGTCTTCAGAAGATGCTGGTGAAGCTTATTTACCATATTTTGGAGGTGTCTCAATCGGAGTGGAAAAGGTGCTTCGACAATTGGTTTGAGTGCATGGAAAAGTGTATAAATAATGCTGGAGAATACTTTGAAAAACAATAAAACCATTTTTCATGATAAATATTCGCATTTTCATTATTAGGCCAGAAATATATATAGCAGCTCTCGTTTATCCTTCTATCATAATAATATATTATGATATAAGAATTCTCTGAAAACTTTTTGTTTAATTTTCAATTAACATCGTGCGTTTTTGTTGGACCACTCTTTACAAAAAAATATGCAAAATTCGTACGATATGCTTGAAAACTCCAGTAAACTGATTGTTTTTACAAATTTTAAAAGGTAAATATACTCCTTTAATTTGATGCGATAGAAACTATTCTGCATTTCAAAATTGTGACGCGGTCCGAATGCAGAGGTCTCTGGTAAAGTTCTCTGGGTTTTGCCTCACTCCAGTACCGCATATTTGGGGTAACAGCAAGTCGTAAACGAAAAGCACGCTGCACTGCAATGATCGAGTGCGCATTTGAAAAATACGCTTCAACACAAAATGACCTATCCTCGCGTGTCCAATGCATGATGGCAACTGAAACTGAATACAAATCTCCCGTCAGCCACTATAAGCAACGCACACTCTCTCCCTCTTCGACTAACAGTGCCGCAACAGGCTGCAGTGCATAAAAGCAAATTACCGCGCTCCACCCTGTATGACCTTATTTTAAAAAGCTGGGTAAATTAAGGGACAATTTCTTTACTTCTGATGAGGAAATATATTTTCCAATTCTAAGACAAAGGCTTAACCCGATTTTTACTTAAAATAAACCCCAACAGTAGAAAACCCGAAATGTTGGTTTTCTCAAACTCCTCGTTTTTTATGCACTCTTTTCAATTTCAATTTATTACAATATCGCTATAATATAGGGTGATCGATCTAGAGGTATTTTTTCAGAACAAAAAAAATATAAAATTCAAATCAAGTGGGGAATCCTTATTGGTATTTTGAAAGGACATTTTCTGGCATTAATTTTTTGAAAATAATTACTTTCAAATGTTGGCAACTGTTTAATGGAAATGAGCGTTCGGTCAGAAACGGGAAGATCCGCTGTTTTCGACCAAAATTTTGTTCAGTTTGAGAGTGATGATTGAAGAGGTGCCTTTATACCAAGAGAAAACCACGGTTTGCTGCGGTTTATAAGCTGGTGGAATCATCGGTGAATGGTGCTCGCTATCGCGCCATGATATCAATCTTTATGCTACCTGAAATTGAAGCCCGTAATCTTGACGACACTTGGTTTCAACAGGACGGTGTCACTTGCTATGCAGCTGCTCAAACAATGGATCTATTGAGAGGTCATTTCAAAAAGCAGCTAATTTCACGTTATGGACAGGTGAGCTGGCCGCCTAGATCGTGTGATATCACACCTTTAGACATTTTTCTTTGGGGTTACGTAAAGTCCAAAGCCTATGCTGACAAACCATCTACGATTCAGGTTTTGGAAGCCAACATTACGCCATACAAAATGCTCGAACGAGTCATCCAAAATTGGACCCTAAGAATGGAAACCCTGAGGCGTAGTTGCAATCGACATTTTAAGGAAATTATATTCAAAAAATTAATGCCATAAAATGTCCTTTCAAATTACCAATAAATATTCCACACTTGATTTGAATTTTTATATTTTTTTTGTTCTGAAAAAATACCTCTTGATGGATCACCCTATAAAAGCAGTATAATTTTCATTGCTGGAAATTATTTTCCTAACCTATGGTCAGTCATTATCATTTATCATTATCGACTTTTATTGTTTCTATTGGGTTACGAGTTCTTTCCGTACTCCTACTTTTTAACTTTCTTTTTACTTAATTCCAAAAAATCCTCCATAACCCGATTGTTTCCCACTTCACCATGTAACTATTTTCACTTTTATGGACCAACACTTTACACTTCACCCAAAAAGCCACTGTTATATTTTAGCCCTAAAGAATCGCTTAACGGACTTTATTAACTGTCGATTGCATTCGGTTTTGTTTTATTCTCTTCGCATGGCTAGAGGAGGGAGGGAGGGGAGGGCACAACAAACCAACACAGAAGAATAAAAAATAAATATTTATTACTTTCCATTGCTGGAGCGGCGATCAATGCGAAATTGCTTTTCACGAGGCAATCAGCAGCACAACGGTCAGGTGGAAGACCATGGCCAATAAACTCTTCCAAGGGCAAAATAGAAGTGCACTCACCACAGATACCGACCAATTGCAATATGCAGATAACTATTCGTATACAATGGAAAGCCAAACAGATTTATTCGATCCGAAAAAAATGTAGTGCAAAACCGAGGTGAGTGCGTGTGTATCAACTGCCATCTGGGGTTCAATTATTCTGCATATATAAACAACTTTTGAGGTCAAAAGGTGAACACAAGTTTTTTTGTGTTGTTTTGCACCTACTGTAACAAAATACATAAATAAAGTAACCACAATTTTTATGAAACAATGATGCCAGGCCAGCAACAGCAGGGGGACAGCGCCAACTGCTAAACGGATATTGTTGGAGTTTGAGTTTACTCTGTGAGACCTTTTACAAAAAAGTTCATGATCCTAGGGGTCAATATTACACAAAGCAATAAAGTTGGGAAATTAAGCATGCATTCAGAAAGTGGTTCGAACAAAATGACAGTATGAAGTATGTGAAAAGCATGAACGTGTTGTGGGGAGGAGGAGCTAGTTTTCTAAAAATTACAAGTTCAAACACGCTGTCCTACGAGGGCTGCTATATATTTTTCTGACCTAATAATGAAAATGCGAATATTTATTATCAAAGTATTCTCTTGTTGTTTTTCAAAGTATTCTCCAGCATGATTTATACACTTTTGCAGACGGTCAAACCAATTGTCGAAGCACTTTTTCCACTCCGATTGAGACACCTCCAAAACATGGATTTTGAATGCTTCAACAGCATCTTCTGGCTACGAAAATTGTTGACCACACGTTTTTTCTTGATATGCGGGCTGTACGGCGGAGGAGCAATCAAATTGACGTTCAAAAGGCACTGTTTTGAGCCGATGTGTAAGAGCTCGCATTGTCATGGTGCACAATGATTCGCCTTCTCTTGTTCGTTTTTCGAATTTCTCCGAAGACTTCAGGCAAACAAATTGTGGTGTACCACTCAGAATTGACCGTCCTACGGTGCTCAAGTGGAACAGTCTCCACATAACCAGTTTTGCCGAAGAAACAGGCGACCATTTGCTTCGAAGTGCTTCTTCCACGAACAACTTTCGTTGTATTTGGCTCATCTTCGAAGACCCACACGGTCGATTGCTGTTTTGTTTCGGGCTCATACGCATAGATCCATGATTCGTTACCTGTGACGATCTTATAAACGTCTTTTGAAGCACCGCGATGGTATCTTTTCAAAATTTCTTTGCACCAATCTACACGAGCCTTTTTTCGGGCGATTGTCAAATTGTGCGGGATTTAATGGAAACTGACCATTTTTACGGTCAAGTGCTCATGCAATATCGAATGTTTGCTTGTGAAAGAAATGCCCTAGGATGCCTCTACCTCACGGTGTGTCTCATGACGATCTTGCATTATCAGTTCACGCACGGACCTTCACGACCTTCCTCTTTGAGCGAGCGTCGGCCACGACTGAGTTTATTTAACCAGTTTTTCACAGTGCTATAGGAAGGCGCTTAATCGCCATACAAAGATTTAAGTTCATCGATGCACTCTTGTCGTGATAATCCACGTCGAAAGTTGTTAAAAATTATCGAACGAAAATGTTCACGAGTTAATTCCATTTTTTTTTGCCAAATTGACTTTTTCAAGTCACTGTAAACAACACAAATTATGGTCGTACGTCAAAACGTTCTGAATACGTTTATGCTAAAAAATGTCAAACTTTCCAATGGAAATGTCAGAAATTTAAATAACAGGCCTAGGAAGAATTCCCTTTCAATACACTAGCAAGTAAATGAGTAATGAAAATCTAAAGTCGGACGGGACCACTGACTATATGATCACCTCACTACAAACTTAAGACTCCATTGTATTAGTAAATGACCTTATTCGAAAGTTATATCTCGTAATACGAAGGCAGATCAATAATTCCATGACTTATCCAACTTCCCTCGTAGTTATTTGTAATGCAACACTGCTTTCATCAAGTATAAGTACCATCTGTCAGATGTTGAGACAGTTGCGTCATTTATTTTGTGTTTAACAGCTGTTCAAAACATACAACCTCGTGGATTTTGTTAAAAATGATATAAAGAGAATTTCGAGTGCTCATTAAAGATTATTTTTTACGGAAAAACCCGTCAATCAAACCAAGCAAAAGCTTGATAAATACTATGGGGACTCTGCACTATCGATTTCAATGGTAAAAACGTGGTTTACTGACTTTCGTTGTGGTCGCACAAGTACAAATGACGCTGAACATTCTGGATGGCCAATTAAGGTCAATATGGAAAAAATCCACGACATGGTGTTGGCCGATCGAAGAGTAAGGTGCGTGAGATCGTTGATGCCCTACGCATTTCACATGGCAGTGTGGTTTCGATTTTAAGAAAGCAGTCTGCAAGATGCGTGCCGTGAATACCATTTCAGCAAGATAAAAAACGGGATAACAGAGGACTTTTTTTTAAAACGTTAGTAAAGGGCTTTAAAACTGATTAAACTTTTGTCTTTGAAGTACTCATTTTTATTCATTACAAACAAAGTTACATAGGGTTTAACTTTTTAAATATACTCTAAGGTGTACCCACACAGATGAAAAATACACTTCCAGAAACGCACACCCACTGGGGCGGTTCGGCCCAGTTTGAAGACATCTAATTTACGGGTAAGGGTTTCAACACCTAATTTTGTAGTTTTCTAAGGTAGAATTTCAAAATAAAATCACATTGATTTTCACTTAACCTACATTTGACCATCTGTGGTTTTCAACGAAAGCTCATGCAAAACAGAATTGGTGGAAATGATAGATACTGCGCTATGAAGATTGCTCTACGCACAGTTCGTAGGTTATACGCAAAGGGTAATTCTCAGTAATTCAAATGAGACTCCCGTATAAGTCATATAATTTGTAGCCGAAGTTATCGTTGCCAAAGACTGCTGAAGAAAACCCTTGGCGGGTTTAAAAACAGCTGTACAGTCTGCCAGGCAACCATAACCAATACAATTCACCAATTTTTTTGTTGATTCTGAAAAAGAAACAAAAAAAATGCTCTCGACCCAGAATAAAAACTGTTCAAGTCATAATAATGATAAAATAACGAATAAATATAAACAAAACAAAAACATATTTGACCAAAAAAGTAGTTTTGCCACTGCTTCCTTAAAACTGTAAATTAAAATTTGAGCAGAGTGTCTCATTCGATCACAATATCCAGTGCAGAAAAAATACTGAGAAGTTGTAATTCAAAAGAATTTGGAGCTTTTCGGGCGATGTTTAAGGGGATTTAAGTTGGGAGTTAAATACAATTAACAAAATTCATTAAGGGTCGTGGCCGAAATGGATTTCGTAGCCATAATTTAAAGTGGATATCCGCACTTATACGAGTACATACAGTAGTCATGTTGTTAAGTTTTAAATTTAATCTTTTAATTAGAATGTGATGTGATGATTGGGAGAAATATTCATAGGTAGTTGATATAAAAACCCCTTTTTTTCTTAACCCAAATTCGACCTTAGTACAGTAAAGATTTAATCATTCATTCTTTATTTTTTCATACTTCCAGGTTTGTTGCAGTTGCAAGTTTCCAGCAGATGCAAGTTTCTTACAGGCTCCTCGTCTCCTGTTTTATAAAAATGTTCTAGAAGCCCACTAGGTATTTGTCTAGCCGGACTATACACTTCCAGGAATGGAGCAATGAATGAATCAACACGATCATTAATTTATGGCCGTTTGTTTAGATGGACTTCAGCTCTTAAGTTAAAGAAGTTATGTTTCCAGATCCTCAACACACTGGTTGCATCTTCTACAAGGTTCATATTTTCATCTTTACATACAGTTTTGCAAGTTGGTAAGTCTTTTGTTTGGTATTTCATTAATTGTAGAAAATTTAGAGACATTTCTATACCCTCTATCTGCACTAAACTCGCATTTGGCTAATTTACAGTCGGCCCTAAAACTTTGGGTACCATTGACACCACTCTTGTAAAACAATTTCTTCTTCAACGTATTTTGTCATTTGCAACCAGCTTTACCATTTTGCACTGAGGCCATCTGGTGAGGGTGGGTTCGCTTAATGCCGTTGGGATAGTTTCAAGTGGGTCAGGGGTTTATGGAGTTTAACAGTTACCGTGTTAGATTATAAGAGATCTCATATTGTTTTTGTCGAATTGTTACGTACTCCTGGGCTATAAAGCACCATGGCTAAATCTATCAATCCCAGAATCATGCCGCTTCTAGGAGTAGAGCTAGGCAGACTGTGGTAACCTCTTGTTAAATTTTACGCCCAACCCTGAGTTTTTGAATAACGTTTTTGAATACAGCCTCTCTTCACAGGCATCGTAGATAACAACAAAATTTGCAACAAAATTTCGGTCTTTCTCTGAGGGGTGGATGATGTGGAGGACATAAAAGTATAGTACTATATATCCTTGAAAGAACAATCTCCTGGTAGGTCTTAGTTTTTTATGGGACGATGAAGTTTTTATTTTGCAAAGAGAGTTTGTGAAATCGTAAGATTATATTTTTAGTGTGTCTTGTCTTTTTGGTCTTTTTTTCAAGAAAAGTGAAAAGGGGACTTTAGCGGTAGTTTTGAATATTTTTATGTTTTACAAAAATGTGGCCCCGTTAATTTTAGTACGAGGGTTGCTATTTATATTTCGGGTCCTGACAATACTAGTGTTCCCAGATGCAAACTTATGAGCATAACTTTACTCAGAACGTTTTGTTGAGAGTTGAGGGCGAATTGTTTTGTTTACAGTGTGTTGAAAAATTCAACTCAGTCAAAAAATTATCCAGTGAACATTTTCGTGCGATGATTTTTTACGATTTTCGGCGTGGGTTATCGAGACAAGAGTGTTTAAATTTACTTGTTTCGACTCTTGGCGATGAAGCACCATCAAAAACCACTGTTAATCGCTGGTACCAAGAGTTTATTCAGTCTCGGACGCAGTTCGCTCCAGGATAAATTTCGTGAAGGACGTCCAAATTCGGTCACTTTGCCAGAAACCATCGATGCTATGCGTGAACTGATTAAGCAAGACGCACATGTGACGTACCGTGAGATTGAGGCATCCCTGGGCATTAGTATGACAAACATCAATAAGACATTACATGTTCATTTGGCCGTGAAAAAAATTGTTCTCGTTGGATCCCATATAATTGACGAATGCTCAAAAAAGGCTCGTATGGAAATTATAACTGCGGTAGCTCAAAGGCAGTGTATAACATTGTCACAGGTGACGAATCATGGATCTATGCATATGAACCCGAAACAAAACGGCAATCGACCGCATGGGTCTTTCAAGACGAGCCAAGTCCAACATAAGTTGTTCGTGGAAGAAGTAATGGGTTTATCCATCTATACATTTTTTCAGAAAAAAAAAAATTTAAAAATTCAAATCAAGTTTTGTATCTTTATTGGTTATTTAAAAGGACATTTTATAGCATTTATTTTTTGAAAAAAATTACCTTCAAATGTTGGCAACTGTATTATGGAAATGAGCGTTCCGTGAAAAACGGGAAGATCCGCTGTTTTCGACCAAAATTTTGTTCAGTGATGTCGCCAATTTCTGGCTCAACGGCAAAGTCAATAAACAAAATTGCCACATTTGGGCTGAAGAGCAACAGGAAGAGGTTCAAAAGGTGCCATTATACCCAGAGAAAACCACGGTTTGGTGCTGTTTATGGGCTGGTGGAATCAACGGCCAATATTTTTTCAAAAATGATAATGACCGGAATGTAACCTTGAATGGTGTTTGCTATCGCGCCATGATATCGACTTTTTGGTACCTCCAATTGAAGCCCGTAATCTTGACGACATTTGGTTTCAACAGGACGGTGTCACTTGCCATACAGCTGCTCATACAATGAATCTACTGAGAGGCCAATTCGAATTTCATGTTTTGGACAGGTGAGTTGGTCGCCTAGATCGAGTGATATCAAACCTTTGGACATAAAGTCCAAAGTCTATGCTGACAAACCAGCTACGATTCAGGTTTTGGAAGCCAACATTACGCGTGTTATTAAAGCCATACCGGTCGAAATGCCCGAACGAGTCATCAAAAATTGGACTCTCAGAATGGAAACCCTGAGGCGTAGTTGCGGCCAACATTTGAAGAAAAATAAATGCCATTATATGTCCTTTCAAATACCAATAATGATTCCACACTTGATTTGAGTTTTTATATTTTTTTTTGTTCTGAAAAAATACCTCTAGATGGAGGACCCTATACATCGAAGCAATTTATTGCGTTTTTTCCGTATAATCGGCCATGTTGCCACAGTGCCTTTAGTGGAATGTAGGACGGTCAATTCTGAGTGGTATACAACCATCTGCCAGCAGAGTTCGAAGGAATGAGGAATGATAATAAGAGAAGATGGGTCATTTTGCATCACGAAGCAGCTGTTTCAGCGTCCAAAAATCATGTTTTGTTGGTGTATCAATCGGAGTGGAAAAAGTGCTTTGAAAATTGTTTGTGCGCATGCAAAAGTGTATTGATCTTAGAGGAGGATATTTTGAAAAACAATAAAACCATTTCCAAAGATAAATTGTTGTGTTTTTATTGCCGGACCCTTAATATAAATAGCAACTCTCGTATATCAATTTTTTGAAGACCAAAACTAACAACCAGAAGTTGTTTAAGAGGTGACTTTATACGCAGAGAACACCGCGGTTTCATATGGTTTAAAGGCTGGTGGAATCATCGGTCCATATTTTTTCAAAAATGATGATGGCCACAACGTAATCCTGACTGGTGCTCGCTATCGCGCCATGATATCGAACTTTTTGTGCCACTTGCCATACAGCTGCTCAAACAATGGATATATTGAGATTTCATTTCGAAGAGCAGCTAATTTCACGTCTTGGACCGATGAGTTGACCACCTAGATCTTGTGATATCATACTTTTAGACTTTTTTCTTTCGGGCTACGTAAAGTCCAAAATCTATGTTGGCAAACTAGCTACGATTCAAGTTTTGGAAGCCAACATGACGCGTGTCATTAAGCCATACCGGTCGAAATGCTCGATGGAGTCATCCAAAATTGGACCTTCAGAATGGACACCCTGAGGCATAGTTGCGGCAACATTCGTAGGGAATTACATTCAAAAATTTTATTCAAAAAGTAAATGGCATAAAATATCCTTTCGAATGAATAATATGGATATCACACTTGATTTGGATTTTTCTATTTTGATAAAATACCGCTAGATTAATCACCCTATATTATGGTGGTGAGGTTCAGAATATTGTTGGGCCACAATCATATACCCAACAATAGTATGATGCTCTTCGAATATTACCACCCAATTATACCATACTGGACACGAGGACGCTAGGATAATGTCTTTGGAACAGGGAAATTTAATTAAAAATTATAGCCATCGCTGAAAACTGAGATGTTTTTACTTTAAATTTAAATGAAAATCCGTCGTCCTTTATCTATTTCTCTGATCTACCCATGGTTAATTATTTGCGTACTTCTAGTGTATGGGATACTGGGAATCTTCTATTTTAATCTTGCTC
This sequence comes from Hydrotaea diabolus, assembly GCA_963513945.1. Taxonomy (NCBI): domain Eukaryota; kingdom Metazoa; phylum Arthropoda; class Insecta; order Diptera; family Muscidae; genus Hydrotaea; species Hydrotaea diabolus. The sequence goes on from OY740718.1 coordinate 91,974,858, forward strand.
TTGTCATAGCGATTAATTGCATTACCCGAAAAGTCTTTTCGAGCACTTCTTGCACGCTGAAGTACATCTAAATAATACTTCCTTCTCAAAATTATCCTTCCGTATCCTTGTTCTTTTGTCTTAATTTATTCCTTCTCCAAAGCCAACCTTAGTTAGACCTGCGCCGCCTGCGCTTAGGTGTGTGTGTCTTTTCAGTTGCTGCATCATGGAACGTGGAACTGTTCCACCACCGCACAAGTGCCGAGAAGAGTATATAATTATTTGAATATTTAAATTCTTAAAACTCGGCGGAGTTTGTTTGCTTAGCTTCACAGGCCATCTCGCCCCTCCTCTCATACATACACGTGTACTCGTATGTATTTAACATTTCTTTCTATTCAAACATGATTGTTGTTGTAGTCTTTGTGTTGTTTTTCCAGCTTTGTACGCCCAAATGTATGCATGCACTTTTCATGTGTGCTGCTGCAGCAGCAGCAGCATGAAAAGCAAATGGCAACGGGAGAGTTCACAGTGTTTTTGAAATTTACTCATGCAGAAATTGATGCAGTTAGTTTGGGTACATGCATGGCGACAGACAGACGGACAGACGACGCACGCTAGCTAGCTACCCCAGGAGTGCCTACTCATACTAAACTGAACTTCACACAAATTCACAAGAAGCATTTTAATGCATACACAGATGGGCAAGACAAAAGCATTCAGTGTACACAGAGAATAGATCTGTTGCCACAACCTAATTTTTTGCCAACCGAATGTTGGTAGTTGCATGTACTATGCATGTATTCCATCGCTACAACCGAATGTTGATTGGGTTCACGGCAATTTTAAGTAGTGGGAACTGACTCTATCAATTGAAGAGACAAAGTATCGGTAACCCTTACTAATTAGGATGATATTTGAACTGAATTTGTACATGTTGGATAATTGGTTGTTGTTATGGATTATTGGCTATAAACTCTTTGAATTCGGTTGTCATTTGTTATCGAGCATTTGTTAACTGGACCAACTGATATACGATTTTATCTGACCGAAATAATAAATAATTTTTATATTTGACGATTTAAAAATATTAATTCTGTTATTTAAGAATAGTTATGAGAGGGTTTTTTAAAACCTGGTTTTTACTTTCAAATCTAATAATGATTGTATGCAAACGTCATTAAATTGGTAAAGTGGGTTAAACAAATTCAATTTTGGTTTTAAAGTGTCAAGAAATTTCAAGAAAAATTAGATTATGATATATTATTTAACTAAAGAAATGTGGAATTTTAAACCTAAATATTTCCTTAAGGGTAAATGTGACACAAAATACCACTTAAGAATGCTTGAAGTCTACCTTAATATAAAAAGGCCCCAACTCATTTTTTTTCCATTACGAGAATGTCTATGCGAAAAACACTGACTCATACAAAATCTATAAATATTTTTTCACATTATTTTTTTTACAAAATGTGAATTTATAAAGATTTTGTGCCCTTATTATTACAGATTAATGACATTTTTTCTTCCACTGCAAAACTATTTTTTATGAGTTAAAGCCTTTTGATATTAAGTTAACGATATATACTCTCATGTCGGCATTATTTTGTAGTTTTTTTTTTAAAAAATTGGTGGAACAAAATTGTTTTCAAATCTACCTCCTGCATCGATTTCGGTTTTCATTCTGTAGATAACTTCTTACATTTTTCTTAAATTCAATAAAAAATGAATCTCATTTTAAAAGGACGAAAAGGGCCAGTTTATCTTGAAAATATTCAAGTTTTAGGCGTTCAGTACTAAAATGATTATAGTAGAAATTTAATAGAGCATTTTACAGAAAAAGATAATTTAAAAAAACTTTTATACAATTTCATTACAGAAAAGGACACACCCCAACTGAAATTAATTAGACAACATTTTTATAAAACATATAAATACTAAAGATCCCGTTAAAGAATCATGTTTTCATTTCTTCGAAATCTTAGAGTTAGGACTTTAAAATGTTCTACGGAAACAAACTCCATGCGATTAACCCATAGACACCTCATCACGAAAATTTGGTAAAACGAAGACATACGAGGGTTGCTATACAGATTTCTAGCCTAGCCAACACTTAGTGTTGCGCCATTTGACATTTCTATTGGGATGTTTGACATTTTTTATCATAACGTACTCAGAACGCTTTGACGTACGACCATCATTTGTGTTGTTTACAGTGACTTGAAAAAATCAATTTGGCAAAAAGTTTGAGTTAACTCGTGAACATTTTTGTGCGACCATTTTTCACAATTTTTTGACGTAGACTATCAAGAAAAAGTGCATTGATGAACTTTAATCTTTGTATGGCGATGAAGGACCATTCTTAAGCACGGTAAAAACTAGTTTAATGAATTCAATCGTCGCCGGTGCTAGCTTAAAGACGAAGGTTGTCCAAAAACGGCCGTTGTGCCAGAGAACATTGTGCCGTGCGTGAACAGATAATGCAAGATCGTCATGTGACATATTGTGAGAAGAGGCATCCTTGGACATTTCATCCACCAGCATACATTCGATATTACATGAACACCTGGCCGTAAAAAAGGTTTGTTCTCGTTGGATCCCGCACAATTTGACAACCGCTCAAAAAAATGCTCGTGTCGATTGGTGCTAAGAAATTTTGAACAAAATACGATCGCGGTGCTTCAAAAGACGTTTATAAGATCGTCACAGGTGACGAATGATGGATCTATGCGTATGAGACCGAAACAAAACAGCAACCGACCGTGTGGGTCTTCGAAGACGAGCCAAATCCAACAAAAGTTTTTCGTGGAAGAAGCACTTTGAAGCAAATGTTCGCCTGTCATGTGGTCATGTGGCGACTGTTCTGCTTGAGCAACGTAGTAGGTCAATTCTGAGTGGAAAACCATAATTTTTTTGCCGGAAGTCTTCGGAGAAATGCGAAAAACGATCAAGAGAAGACGAATCATTTTGCACCATGACAATGCGAGCTCTTATACATCGGTTCAAACCAGCGCCTTTTTGACCTGCCAAAACGTCGAATTGTGGGTCATCCAATCACACTTTTTTTATTTCCGTCCATCAAAAAAAAAAAAACGTGGTCAACGATTTTCGTCGCCAGAAGATGCTGGTGAAGCGTTCAAAAACCATGTTTTGGAGATGTCTCAATCGGAGTGAAAAAGTGCTTCGACAATTGGTTTGAGCGCATGCAAAAGCGTTTAAATCATGCTGGAGAATACTTTGCAAAACAATAAAACCGTTTTTGATGATAAATATTCGCATTTTCATTGTTAGGCTAGAAATATATATATAGCAGCCCTCGTAGGACTTAAAAATGTTCTACGAAAACAAACTCCACACGATTGACGAAGACATATTTTCTACTTTTTAACTTATTTCGTATGTTATAGCATTGCAGAATAAAAGTTTCCTAGGCCCATAAAAAATAAGTGGGACCTACTTTTGGGCCGTCCTTTTGGGAATCTGCTATAATCAAGTCTGGGAATCTGCAAAAATCAAATCGAATAAATCATAGAATGTAAGAAAAGGCCGTAAGGAAAACAAAAATTGACGTAACCGAATTGTGTAAACATAGGAGGCAAGTTTAAAAGGGAATCATAAAAATTGACTCAACTAAAGTTGCCTCGTGTAAATGGGCACTAAAAGTCTCTTTTTTTATTTGAGGTTCTGCCATTACAGAAGCCACTCTTCATCTCAAATCTAGCTCAAATTAAGTGTAGTGAATTTTGAAAGATTTTTGACTTAGCCAAATTGGACCATTTCGTAAAGCCGGCGTTAAAAGGTCCTGGCTAGGTTTGAGCCTCTTGCATAGATTTGAAATTATTGGTGTCGAACAAGTGTTGAAACCAACTTGCTAAAATTTTACACATGGATCTGTTTAACATTTAGGCATACATAGTACGTATGTAGATATATATTTATATATACATAGCTTAGATATGTATGTATTAGTTCCTCTACAAGTATACAAGCATATGCAGAAATTTTGATATGTGTTGATTTTTAAAAATTTTATATTCAACGTACGAATGGTACTTGTCACAAAAGTGCTCCAGGCTCAACAACGTACGCCGAACGCACAACAGTGCCTCTTGTTTCCGTTGCATTTCTTCTGTTGTCGTTGCTGCTGTGCCTCCAGAGAGATACACTCTCTATGTGGCTAAGCAACCAACACCAGCACTAAGAGCAACATTTCCACATGTCACCATATCCACACGTACCAAAACGGGCATACAACAGAGTTGATAACAGTATTTAAACTGAAATTAAGGAATAAATTTAAATTAAGCGGCAAAATCTGAACCAACATATGTCATGTGTGCTTACACTATTTACACATCCTTGTTAGCACCACCGCGGTGGTGCACCGGTGGGCACTTCGCAAGCCCTTTTGTTTTAATTAAATCCCTTTTATGGGTTACAATTTATGCTGGGTTCAAAGGATTTCGTGTGGCATTCAACTGCTACAACCCACTAAATCACAATGCGTTCTTTCTGAGTCCTTTCTATCGTAGCTTTTTTGTTCTTTCTCTTACGTAGTAATTAAATTGTTTTTATAGAAAATGTAAATTGTACTGGGCATACACGAGAGTCCATGCATATTTTAATGGCTTATGTTGTGTATTATTTGAGTGGGGAAAATATTTAATTTTTGTGTTCATGAATTTGGATTAAACAATAATAGTTTTTTACTTTGTGTTTTTTTTTCTACAAGGAAAAGATTTTATCGCTAGATTTTTAGAATGTCAATTAAAAACGTTGTTACATTCTGCCAGGCCGAATCTTATGTACCCTCCACCGCACCCAGAGTTGCCTATTGTGGCAACTAATAGTTTAAAATAGAATTGTTCGTTGGTAACAACAATTGCTATGTAGAGCAAACAATTCCGTTCTAATAACCATCTTTAAAGTGCTTACATTTTTTAGGATTTTCCATTCTTATGAACTTTTTTTTAGCAAAATATTTGTCGGAATGCCAACTGAAATACGAGGTTATTTCAATAGAAAAGGAGAATTTTTAAATTTCTTGGAATACTAACATTCGAATAGCTTTTTTCTTATACAGTGTAGTACTTCACAAGCTAATTAGATCAGGTTGTTGGAGCGAACTTCTTTAACTTTGAAACATCGTTAACGCCATCGACTTGTTTGCAGAATAGCTTTCACGAGTTTAGTTTTTGTGATTTCATTGTACTCTTTTTTAAGTCCTCAATGTTAGTTGTCCCAGTATACTGCTAGTTTTATGTCAATTTCCATCTCTCTTGTCAGAACTTTGGGCGACAGGTTCTCGTATTCATGGCAAATATTTCTTATAAGGGCTTCAAGACTAAGGCTTGTTGACCTAAAACCGCGACTTCAAAAAACCCCATAAAAATAAGTCTCGAACGGTTAAATCAAGCGACCTGGTTAGCCAGTGCAAACCACAAAACGAGAGATTAAGCGACCCGGAAACGCTTCCTATAGAATATCGGTTGTGCGCCGTCATTTTCGTCCACTCTTCGTTGAGGTTCAGGATGCCTTCAATGTAGTTTGGCGGTCAACGGGTAATAGCTAATGCACTGCTTGCACTTTGTAAGGAACATCTTCATACCTTCCACCAAAATTTTGTGTAGGGAGCGCAGGCTAATGCACAACTGCGTGGTACTTCGTCAGGTCGATGTTCCGGGCTCTTCTTCGACATGCTGTTCCGCGGCAGTCCAGCCCTGAGAATGTCTCGTGTTGTTCCAGTCTTTTTAAGGTGTAGTCGGACGGCCAGGAAAATGCGACAAAATGTACACTGCGCTAACATAACCAGAGTTTCTCTTTTTCCAGAATTTTCGGGATTTTTCCGCATCCGCATAACACAAAAATTAAACAAACCATTTTTATTTTGCAGTATGTAAATATATTTATTTTAATACTTAAGATTTAATATAGTACAAGTTGCAGTTGAAACAAAAAGATTAACAAAACTATTAAAAAAACTAAAGTCGGACATGGCGACTATATTGTACCCTGCAATTCGGGATGTTCAGAACAGCAATTTGTAGAAAAATGGCATTGTTTTTGGTAAAATTGGTTGAACATATACGAGGGCTGCTTTATATATTTCTGGCCTAATAATGAAAATCAAAAATGCTTTTATTGTTTTTCAAAGTTTTCTCCAGCATGATTTATACTTATACACTTTTGAATGCGCTCAAACCAATGGTCAAAGCACCTTTTCCACTCCGATTGAGACACCTCCAAAACATGGTTTTTGAACGCTTCAACAGCATCTTGTGGCGCAAAAATCGTTGACCACACATTTTTCTTCTTGATGCTAGGGAGTAAGAAGAAGTTATTGGGTGCCATATCAGGGCTGTACGGTGAATGGCACATCAATTCGACGTTTTGGCCGGTTAAAAAGGCGCTGGTTTGAGCCGATGTTCTCTTGTTCGTTTTTCGAATTTCTCCGAAGACTTCAGGCAAATAAATTGTGGCGTATCACTCAGAGTTGACCGTCCTACGTTGCTAAAGTGGAACAGTCGCGACATGACCTGTTTTGCCGAAGAAACAGGCGGCCATTTGCTTCGAAGTGCTTCATCCACGAACAACGGTCGATTGCTGTCTTATTTCGGGCTCATACGCATAGAAACATGATTCGTCACAATCTTATAAACGTCGTCTGAAGCACCGCGATCGCATTTTTTCAAAAATTGTGCACCAATCGACACGAGCCTTCTTTTAAGCGATTGTCAAATTGTGCGGGATCCAACGAGAACAAACCAGTTTTACGACCAGGTGTTCATGCAGTATCGATTGTATGCTGGTGGAAAAAAAGCCCAAGGATTCCTCTATCTCAAGGTATGTCACATGACGATCTTGCATTATCAGTTCACGCACGGCATCATTGTTCTCTGACACAACGGTCGTTTTTGGACGACCTTCACGACCTTCGTCTTTGAGCGAGCGTCGGCCACGATTGAATTCATAAAATCAGTTTTTCACAGTGCTATAGGACGGTGCTTCATCGCCATACAAAGATTTAAGTTCAACGATGCACTCTTGTCGTGATAATCCACGTCGAAGCTGTGAAAAACGATCGCACGAAAATGTTCACGAGTTAATTCCAATTTTTGCCAAATTGATTTTCAAGTCTCTGTAAACAACACAGATGATTGTCGTACGTCAAATCGTTCTGAGTACGTTTATGCTTAAAAATAGCAAACTTCCCAATGCAAATGTTAGATGGCGCCTGTCAACACTTAGTACTGCCTTGGCCAGAAATATATATAGCAACCCTCGTATGTGAGAGCTATATCTAAATCTGAAATTAATTTCTATAACGTCCGCGCTTGGTCCAAAAACAAAAGTGTGATATCTTTCATTAAGATTGGATGAAATATGTGGTTTTTAGAGCTATATTTATAAAATTGGATAAAGTTATATGTATGGGAGCTATATCTAAATCTGAAGCGATTTTTTTCAATAGCAATAGCGACCATACTTGGCCCAAAAAACTTACATGTGCCAAATTTCATGGAATTTCAACCAGTAGTTTGATTTGACGGACAGATAGACATCGTCAAATAAAATCAGCAGGTGATTTTAAAATCGGTCGGTATATAAGTACTTAAAGGTGGGTCTTGGATGGATCGCCACAGAAAACAATCCAAAGGGCTCAAATCACAGCTCCGAGGCGGCCTATATTTGCATCTTTCGTTCGAGAGTATAGCGTCCCGTTGCAAATGTAAATAAAGCAAATGTCAAAGTCAAAGTAATCGGTAGTTCAAATATAAAATTAAATTAAAGGCCCCACCTGAACGTAAGACATTTGTTGAAAAAAAGTTGTTCATATTGCATTTGCCGCTTTCATAGTCCCTATTTACACGAGGCAACTTGCGTCAATTTTTATGATTCCCATTTGAATTTGCCTCTTGTGTTTATACAAGGAAATTTTTGTTTTCATCATTGCCTTTTCTGGCATTCTGTGATTAATCCATACTTACTAAAAAACCTGCAGCCAACTTCATACTACGAAAAACACTAAAGGAAGGGCTTTAATATCCCCTTACCTCTCTCCCCAACAAACTGAGGCAAGTAATGTTGAGATGTGTAAATGGGGACATAACTTATTGTTTTTAAAATATTTAATATATCTGCTAGTATCTAAATCAATAAGAGCACTGTTATAGAATTTTTTAAAAGTAAACATTTTAAAAATTGTTGCCATGAACTTGGTACGAGTAGTGTCATGAATCTGGTGAAAGAACAAAATGAATTTACCGGGAAACCAGGAGAAAAATGAACCGGGAAACCAAAATGAAAAATGACCGGTATTCCCGGGACTTCCCGGCAGAGAAACTCTTAACACAGCCGGCGAATCGTTGGTCCAAAAAATGCAAACAATTATTCCGTGTTCTTGCGGAGTTAAACAATACATGGCTTGTCGATTTTTATTTTCCGATTGTTTACTTCACAATTATCCAAAAACGAATTGATATTTAGCGCCGTTATCAAAAGCTAAATCGTTTTCCAATAGGGTGATTACTATTGCCTCACCTTGTAGGTCTTTCTTAACCCGTTACTGCCTGCCCAAAGATCGGCTCGTACGATTTTTATGAAATTTGGAAATTTATGTCGAAAAGACCATAGAAGTTGAAAGAAAAAAAACTTAATTTTTACCTGAGATATGACAGGGGTATTTAAATACCCGTGCAAGGTATTTGTTTGAAGTGCAAGGTGAATTTTGCATCCCGCTACTTGCTTCCTGGATTATCACAACGGTGTTGCACCAGATCAGAAGAAAATTGCTAAGGCTAAATAATTTATTTCTTTTAAGTACCATGTTTTCTTAATAAAATTACCTATTTGCGTTTGACCGGATCTGGAGGCCAGGTGTGTTTTGACGTATCGCTGCCTGCTGTGCGTGAACTGATTAAGCAAGACTGACATGTGACATACCGTGAGATTGAGGCATCCCTGGGCATTAGTATAATAAGTACGAGTATCAATAAGATATTGCATGTTCATTTGGCCGTGAAAAAAATTTTGTTCTTGATGGATCCCATATAATTTGACGAATGCTCAAAAAAAAGGCTCGTATGGAAAGTATAACAGCGGTAGCTCAAAGGCAGTTTATAACATTGTCACAGGTGACGAATCATTGATCTATGCATATGAACCCGAAACAAAACAGCAATCGGCTGTATGGGTCTTTCAAGACGAGCCAACTTCAGCAAAAGTTGTTCGTGGAAGAAGAACATCGAAGCAAATGATTGCGTTGCCTTTAGTGGAACGTAGGACGGTCAATTCTGGGTAGTATACAACCATCTGTTTGCCAACAGTGTTCGAAGAAATGAGGAAAGATAATAAGAGACGACGGATCCTTTTGCATCACGACAATGCTAGCTCTTACACATCAGCTGAAACGATGAGTTATTTGACCACTCAAGATGTCGAATTGATGGGCCATCCACCGTACAGCCCTGATTTGGCACCCAATGACTTCTTCATATTCCCTAGCATGAAGAAAAAAATGCATGGTCAACGGTTTTCATCGACCGAAGAAGCTGTTGAAGCGTTCAAAATCATGTTTTGGAGGTGTCAAAAATTGCTTCAACAATTGGTTTAAGCGCATGCAAAAGTGTATAAATCATGCTGGAGAATACATTGAAAATCAATAAAACCTTTTTTGATGATAATACATAGTAGGGACATAAATACTGTTACAACATTGAACACACCCATTTCAATAGTAGAACTGAATATTCCCCGTTAATGTCATATGGGGTTTGAAAGCTAACCTTAATAGCGTTAGTCAGTAACGTGATTTTAAAATTGTTTCAACTTTCATCATGGAGTGGTCAGATAATGTGAACTGTATCGCAGTAATAGCGCTTTTCGAGTGTGAAATGAAAAAAACGATATTTTCAAAACGCTTTCATTACATAGTAGACAACTTAAGATATTCGGTAAAATCAGACATTTTTAATTTGTACCATTTTCCTATGTTTGAAAGCACTTTTCCAGAGCATTTTCCAAAAAAAATCTTCGATTTTTGTCTGCAAAAATGCTTTAATTTAGCCAAATCTTTCCTCTTTTCTATTAAAAAAATTACCACGATATCGCTCTACGCTAAAATTATTTATGTATCAACACTTTTTTGGGTATTCATATACCCATTAGGCCGGAATTTTGGACATTTTTCACAGTTTATCGACAGTCAAAAAAGAGATCAATCGAACTCTTTTTATAAGGTAACGTTCCGCATAAAGTATCGTACAAATATATTGAGACTTTTTTTGTTTTAGCTTAAAATTTATTTCAAACTATATCAGGTTGACCACTTGAATTGTTGAAATACATTCCCTTTACCCTTTTGAAGTTTATGATTTATTTTGCGTTGATTCCCTCCATAATCCCCATACAGCAAAGACTAATTGCTTTTCTCTTTCTGAGACCTCAAATTCACCAAATTAATCGCTTATACTCAATTTAATGTTAATCTTCTTGTCGAACGAACGACGGCGGCGTCGGCATTTAAAAGTTTTTCAATTCGCAAATGCTTAGGCGCAATTAAGAATCAATTAATTTAATACTTTAGCTGCAAATAAGCTAAAGCGACACCAACAACAATGGGATTAAATAAATTCACACAACAACAATAATACAGAAGAGAACAAGACCAGCACAAGCAGCCAACAAATGCGATTAAATTGTGACTTGAGGCATCCGAGTGTGGCAGAGGGAAAAACCCAAACGCCAAAAATAAACTACTGGCGGCGGTGGCGGCATCGCTTTACAAGCGTTTGAATCTTTATCGACACTCGTGTTGCACAAAGTATAGGGTGAGGGTGGGGTAGATGTACGCCTGTAAGACTCTGTGTGTGTGTGTCGTTGAGCCCTATCCACAAGTGGTGACACTTAGCACCAATGGGCCAAATGTGGCAAATAGTCTTCGAAGCCAGGCCGCTTGTCTAGAAGAAATAATAAATGAAATGAACACAGATAACAACGCCAGGGACAACATATTCAAATCGGTATTAATCGTTAATAAGAGGCTTTATTAGACCATTTCCATTATTATAATAACTGTAATAAATTGAGGGGAAGAGGTTCCAACGCCGCTAGGGATAGCAGGGGGGGGAGGGAAGCACATGCGTGTAGTAAATATGTGTCTCAAAATTAATGGCATAATTCGTCCAGGGTCTATATTGATTTTACGACGGTAACGTTGAATGTCTGCAGGCTATATGGGTAATTTGTGAGAAGTCTGAAATAACTTTAAGATGATCTGGGATCTACGAAATTTCAAATTTGTTAGCAAGTTCTTTCGGATAGAGCAATTTGCATGACTTGATTCAATTTCGACGTGGAAGCATTTTGAATATTCTATTGCACACCTAATACTAGGCAAATGAGTCATTTCGAAGATAACTTTTAAGTTCTGATAGGATATCCTTTTTATAACGACAAGTTGCCGTTTAGGACTTCTTGGGAAAAAATTTATTAATTGTATGGGATTCTTCCAGTTTGTGTTGCTCGTTGGTGTTTTATTCTGTGATTTATTCAATGATTTAACTTATGTCGTGCTTACATTTTCATAAAATATTGCGGAAAATGCGTCAAAAGCAATTAAAATAATTAATATAATAATGCGTCAAAATCCCACGACAGTCGGTTCTGTGTAGCGGATTGACCCGAAGAACAATTCTTCAGCCAAGGGCTGTCACCCCGGCACACAGTTGCCGCTACAACAAAAAATGTTAATGGACAAACAAAAATACATACGAGGGTTGCTATTTATATTTCAAGTCCTGACAATACATTTGAACTTTGACATTTTTTTTTAGCATAATTTCACTCAGAACGTTTTGTCATTTGAGGGCAAATTGTTTTGTTTTCAGTGTCTGGAAAAATTCATCTCAGTCAAAAAATGGAATTATCCCGTGAACATTTTCGTGCGATGATTTTTTACGATTTTCGGCGCCAAACGTCGTTTCGACGTTTGGCGATGACGCACCATCAAAAACCGCTGTTAATCGCTGGTACCAACAGTTCAGTCTCGGACGCCGTTCGCTCCCGGATGAATTTCGTGAAGGACATGCAACTTTGGTCTCTTTGCCAGAAACCATCGATGCTGTGCGTGAACTGATTAAGCAAGACCGACATGTGATATACCGAGAGATTGAGGCATCCTTGGGCATTAGCATGACAAGCATCAATAAGATATTGCATGTTCATTTGGCCGTGAAAAAAAATTGTTCTCGTCTCTCTAATTTGACGAATTGTCACAGGTGACGAATCATGGATCTATGCATATGAACCCGAAACAAACCGGCAATCGACCGTATAGGTCTTTTAAGACGAGCCAAATCCAACAAAAGTTGTTCGTGGAAGAAGTAATGGGTGATCCATATGTGACAGCGCATAGAGAAAGGGAACTAAGGGTAAAAAAAAATCAATTTTCATTTTTTTTTTTGATGTGGACAACATCTGAGCATCGAATGAGACCGATCCCATGCCCCAAAAGTGTTCCCTCCCAGAGATATGCGCGTTTTATGAAAGTGATGGTACATCAAAGATACACGTATTTAAATCTTTAAAATGGCTCTCCTGAACAAAACTGTTTTTACCCTTAGGTCATTTTCTATTTTGAATCGAGATAAATAGAGATATTTTTTCAGAACAAAAAAAATTAAAAAACTCAAATCAAGTGCAGAATCTTTATTGGTTATTTGAAAGGACATTTTATGGCATTTATTTTTTTTTAAATAATTGCTTTCAAATGTTGGCAGCTGAATTATGGAAATGAGCGTTCAGTGAGAAACGGGAAGATCCGCTGTTTTCGACCAAAATTTTGTTCAGTGATGAGGCCCATTTCTGGCTCAACGGCAAAATCAATAAACAAAATTGCCGCATTTCGGGTGAAGAGCAACTAAAAGAGGTTCAAGAGGTGCCATTATACCCAGAGAAAACCACGGTTTGGTGCGGTTTATAAGCTGGTGGAAACATCGGTGCATATTTTTTTTTCAAAAAATGATGATGGCCGGAACGTAACCATGAATGGTGCTCGCTATCGCGCCATGATATCGATCTTTATGCTGGCAGAACTAAATTTCCGAGCTTACTGTACCATAGCACACTTTTAATATGCATGTTAAAATACTCAATCCTCAAAATTTTACCTTATTGTCATTATTTCTGGCGTTACGGAATATTAAAATATTTGTTCTTAATTCCACGTCATACAAAAGGTCAAACTTTAGAGACGATTATTTCGAAACGACTTCCTTGGAGTTATGACAGTCTAGCAGGTAATGGGCAATGCAGTATAAAATTATAAAATTATAATGTTCGATTGATTCCTTTACAAATTTCCAGTCTACTTAATATTTTTTGAATCAAATGGAAGTCAATTGTAGCAGCAAAGTGTTATTAAAACACTTTTGGATAATGATCCTCTAAGAGGATGTCCTCCCCCCATTTGCATCCGGTGGGCCATTGAACTTTAGTTCAACAACAGTGGCCCGTCACAAAGGCAAAAATTCATATACATACACGATTTACATTTTACATGTAATTAAATCATTTAAGGCATTTTTGTGTACACACAATTAATATTGGCAAACGTTTTGGATTTTATTTTTGCATCTGTGAGCAGTAATGACAGGGTAATGAATTCAATCGAATGAAGGAGAAAAATAAATACCATAAATTAAAATAAAATAAACAGCATGAAAAGTCATAATTAGCATAAAGTGGCACGTACACATGGAATGAAGGTTTTAAATTAAATTAATTTAAATTTGTTAATCAATGGTCAATTAATGTTTATTTACAATTGGAATTCTACCAAAATTTTCACAGAACAATAGATAGAATGTGGCATGCGGGGAAAGGACAAAAATATCAGATTTTGTTACGCAATTAACAAATTGTCTTTATTCTATTCTTCATAGACTCAAAGTTTATAAATTATTTACGTTATTTAAAATTTACATGGCTTAAAGATTTAACTTTTATTCGTATACTCGCCAGAATTGACGAGGTCGATTAACCGTAATTGAAATTGTAAAATGTTACATCAAAAAAAAGTGCGTTGATCTTGTTAAAGATTGAGTTTCAAATGTGGCCCTCAATGCGATGACAACTAAAACTTGGAAAAACCTTTGTATGGGGGTTTACAAAAATTTTTAGCGATATGACTTCTTCAGTTTTGGTTATAGATGTTAACAATGCACATGGACCAATATAGACTATGTTCGCCATGGTTGGTTACTAATCGATCATAATGCGAAGTTTGAGCTCAATCGCATTACATTTTTAGGGATCTTAAATCGGAAGGATTCTCTTGTGTGGCGGCTATATGAAATGTATGGGCCGATATGCTCTAATTTTACTAGATTTAGTTACAGATCTTCCATAATGCACTATGCTAAATTTAAGCAAGATTGGAGTTTCAAAATCTGGCTGGTAGAGTGACCAGACCCCAAATCAAGAGGAAACATATTCTCGTCCCGTCCGATTTTAGGCTTGTCTTACTTACGTTAAAAGTGAGTTTTGTTCACAATTACTTCTGATGTCACAATATGAATAACTCTTTACTTCATGCTATTGACGCCCCCTCCAGTACATTCAACAAAGTAAAGGGTGATCCATCTAGAGGTATTTTTTCAGAACTTAAAAAAATATAAAAATTCAAATCAAGTGCGGTATCTTTATTGGTAATTTGAAAGGACATTTTAAGGCATTTATTTTTTGAAAAAAATTATCTTCAAATGTTGGCAACTGTATTATGTAAAGGAGCATTCGGTGAGAAACGGGAAGATTCACTGTTTTTGACCAAAGTTTTGTTCAGTGACGAGGCTCATTTCAGGCTCAACGCCAAAGTCAATAAACAAAATTGCCGCATGGAGCTGAAGAGCAACAAGAAGAGGTTCAAAAGGTGTCATTTTACCCAGAGAAAACCACGGTTTGGTGCGGTTCATAAGCTGGTGGATATCGGTGCATATTTTTTCAAAAATGATGATGACCGGAACCTAACCGTGAATGGTGCTCTCTATAGCGCTTAGATACCCATCTTTATGCTACCTGAAATTGAAGTCCGTAATCTTGACGACATTTGTTTTCAACAGGACGGTGCCACTTGCCATACAGTTGCTCAAACAATGGATCTATTGAGAGGTTATTTCAGAAAGCAGCTAATTTCACGTTATGGACAGGTGAGTTAGCCGCCTAGATCGAGTGATATCACACTTTTAGACATTTTTCTTTGGGATAACATAAAGTCCATAGTCTATGCTGACAAACCAGCTACGATTCAGGTTTTGAAAGCCAACATTACCGCCTGCCATTAAAGCCATACCGGCCGAAATGCTCGCACGAGTCATCCAAAATCGGACCCTCAGAATGGAAACCCTGAGGTGTGGTTGCGACCAACATTTGAAGGAAATTATATTCAAAAAATAAATGCTATAAAATTACCAATTACCAATGAAGATTCAACATTTCATTTGAATGTTTATATTGTTTTTGTTCTGAAAAAATACCTCTAGATGGATCACCCTATATAATTGTTGTACAACAGCAAACATGCTAGTCGCCCCATTTTTCCTTAATAGACCCACTTAGGCATAAATGCCACACAAATATCATTAGACTTTGGCTCGGTTCTTGTATTTATGACAAACAATGCATTCTACAAGAATAATTGACACACATGCCGGCATAAACACACGCACACACCCATACAATGGTTTAGTGGCTTCCATGAATGATAAGTGCAGCAAGACGACATACCCAAAATGGACCAAGCTCCGCAAGACCACAACATCAATCCCTCCAATGGCCAGCTTGCCAGCCACCAGCCTTACTCCCAATGTCCATAAGAGCCTTTGCACTTTTGCAAGTGTCCCATGAATATTACATGCCACACATGGTATACTCGTTCTTTCACACGGACACGTATATGTACATGCATACGCACAGATGACACCGGAAGTGCGTGTACGCAAATTAAAACTGAACGCACATCCATACGCACAGTGTGGCATTATAAACTGCAAATTGGTGCTGATCGAGGGGGAAATGAAATAAAATCAAGTAAATCTGATATGTAGGGCCAATGTTAGTGTCAGAAAACAATCACTTGACATCGACAACATGTCGTCTCTACGAGAGGACTCAGGCAGTACAACATCATGTCTTGGCCAAAACCCAATGAGACAACATAACAAGCAAATGGCATTCGAATATCGACAACGAAAATCTGCTTTCATTATAGCTGAGTATACACTAAACCTATAGACAATGGTCATTGAAACTTGTGATTATGAGTCATTTCGAATTAGAGTTTCCGAAGCCGTAAACCGACATTTCCGTTTTTATGTCCAAACCCGATAGTCGGTTTTTTTTTCTTTCAAAAATTGCGTACACCCGACATGTCGGTTTACCCGGTTTTTGGCTTTCGGGTATCCCGTTTGTGTTTTTTGGTTGGGTTATGTTAAAGCAACGAAAATACATAATTTGACTACAGAATACTATTTTTATACCCTGAACCACACTGTGAAAAAATCGGTGTTTGAAACAGGGAATCATAACTTAGTTTCATGACAAATTGTTGTAACTACTAAAAATATTTGTGGGCTGATCAGCCCAGAATCCCTAGTTGATTCAATATGTCTGTCTGTCCCTCTATCTACTGTCCATTAAAAACTTGTAATCACTCTAGAGGTCGCAATTATTGCCCAATCTTAATACAATTTGGCAGAAGTACGTTTTTTTGACCAAAGATGGACGCTGTTGAAAATTTGGTACAGTTTTTTACGATCGATCAGTAACCAGCTCAAATAAAAAATGTCCTAGTAGAAAGGACCTTCGCGATTTTACAAATAACCGATCTAGAAGACCCATTTCAATTTCGTTTTAATCAAATTTGGTACAGTATATTAGGACAGACAAATAATCATTCTGGAACAATTTGGAATATATACTATGCCCTATGTTTTGATATAGTCCTCACACAAATGACGTTGTGGCCTTAAAACTGTTTCCAGCATACACGAGAATGTCGGTATCGAATAACAATAAAGCCAAAAATTAAAAGTTTTTTGCAATTTAGCTTAATTTGGGCGCCGGGAAAACAATGAAACCTTCTCTTATAAGGATCCGAACACCAGTTTTCTATTGGCTATTTTGCACATCCGGAAGATGGGGGTCGGCCAAGCACAACTTTAGTTTTTTTACTAATTTATTTTTTAATTAGAAACAAATCTCTTTTAGTAGCAATTGATTACTGCATTCCTATAGTTTATAAATGGGATCAATTACTTTACATCTAAATAGGAACAAATTTTCCACTCTTAGACAAAAGGCTAAATCCGGAAGGTCGGAGAGTGCCGGCTTTTTACTTAACCCTTTCGCCCCTACTGGGATCATATGTCCCAGCGAAGTTGCTTACATCATAACTTTTTTATTTTCTTTAACATTTTTATCTGAAACATCCTAATAAAGGCATGTTTCAGATAAAAATGTGTGGCGTAATTAAGAAAAACTTCGCTGAATTATAGTGGTCTCATGTATCCCTAACATCTTAGATATTACCGTTATAAATATATTTGAAGTCAAAATTGAAATAAACCTAAAAGATTAAAAAAAAACTCAGGGGTGAAAGGGTTAAAACAAAAACCGACAGTCGGGTTTGAAATGCGGGGTTCCTGAAAACCCTGATTTTTTAGACACTCTAGTTCGAATCCTTTTGGTAGGCGATCAAGTTGTAATGTCTAAAGTCACACTGAAATATGTTATATTCTAAATGGAGCAGAGTCTAGTCTTCTAAAATTAATTCAATTCAACGAGCTCTCTACTCCACTGAGAACTATTGAGAGGGACTAAATAAAGGGTGGTCCAACTTAAACGCACAATGATAATCTATATATAAATATTTGTAAAAATTAAATGTGGTTTGTTACACCGCTTAAAACTTAAAAACGACTAGGGCAAACTGGATACTTCCTTGTGCGGCTTTGTTTAGGAAAAACTTTTGGACTGTGAGCGGAGAAGGCGTGACAAAACTGTCACTGAGCTAGAAGGCTGACAACTGGTACACAATTTTAGGGTACGCTAGGAATGGTCTGTAGTTGGATTATGTGTAGATTGCATGAAATCGGCCTAGTGGGCGGGGCACCTCCCATACAAATCACAAATTGAAAATCCATTATTTCTGCTCCTGTTAACGGTATTTCAACAATACGAGTAATTGTTTTGTCGGTTCAGTGCACCTGTCATTCTACTTCGAAATGTCAATACACCATGACTTTGCAACGGATATACACTTTCTGGATACAAACTGGTTACTTCCTTGTGCGGTTTTGCTTAGGAAAAAAGAAAAATCGAAATTTTGGACTGTGGGCGGAGAAGGCGTGACAAAACTGTTTTGTTGAGCTAAAAGGCTGACAACTGGTACACAATTTTAGGATACGCTAGGAATGGTCTGTAGATGGTTTATGTGTAGTTTGCATGAAATCGGCCTAGTGGGCATGGCACCTCCCATTCAAATCACAAATTAAAAATCCATTATTTCTGCTCCTGTTAACGGTATTTGAACAATACGAGTAATTGTTTTGTCGGTTCAGTGCACCTGTCATTCTTCTTCTTCGAAATATCAATACACCACGACTTTGCAACGGACCTAGACTTTCTGGATACAAACTGGTTACTTCCTTGTGGGAAATTTTGGACTGTGGGCGGAGGAGGCGTGACAAAACTGTTTTGTTGAGCTAGAAGGCTGACAACTGGTACACAATTTTAGGGTACGCTAGAAATGGTCTGTAGATAGTTTATGTGTAGTTTTGCATATTAAAATTAAAAATCCATTATTTCTGCTCTGTTAACGGTATTTGAATAATACGAGTAATTCTTTTGTCGGTTCAGTGCACCTGTCATTCTTCTTTGAAATATCAATCCACCACGACTTTGCAACAGAACTAGACTTACATTGAAAATAAAATTTGAAGGCAAAACAACGTTTGCCGGGTCATCTAGTTGTATATAAAAAAAAGTATTCAGAGAATTATTTTAATATTTTGTATTTTGTTGAAAGGATTTACGAAAATTATGTATGAATAATTATCGTCCAAATGTTCGCCACGTTTTCGGTGGCATATCGTACCTCTATCCGATGATCGATATTTTCAATTACTGAGACATAATAGAGGTTCAATGTCGTTTATGTGCCGAATTAACTTTTCCTTTATTTTTTAAGCATATTGTCGTACACTTTTTTTAAAATAACCCTAAAGAACATAATCACATAATCGTGGCGTCCAATTAACATCGCCACGACGAGAGATACCACGGCCATTTTATTTCTTGTGCAAAAGAGTTAGTGTTTCGTTGGCTGTGGGGCAAGTGGAACCATCCTGTTGGAACCACATATCGTTTAGGTCTATATCCTCAACTTCTGACCACAAGCAGTCCGTTATCAACTCGCGGGTGCACCAGCTTTCCAATAATTACTCGTGGTTTCTCTTTGCCCAAATGCAGTAATTCTCCTTCATACAGAATCCACTGTGTATCGATTACGCTGGCAAAAAAAAAATCACGAAGTGCCCCTTTCCATAAAAATCGTCAACAATCTTAAGGCGCTGCTCAATTGTGTACCTTTTCATTGTTAAGTTTGTTGAACACTAAGATAAAGATTAAGTTGGGCAAAAAACTGGATGTTAAGGTGTGACTAAAGGGTGGTTGGACCACCCTTTATATACTTACTTATTTCTCTTAATCCTCTTTAACAATGTATACTTAGTAGGTACATAAATACTGTTACAACATTGAACACACCCATTTCAATAGTAGAACTGAACATACCCAGTTAATGTCATATGGGTTTTTAAAGCTAACCTCAATAGCGTTAGTCTGTAACGGGATTTTAAAATTGTTTCAACTTTCAGCATGGAGTGGTCAGACAATGAGAACCGTATCGCTGTAATAGCGCTTTTCAAGTGTGAAATGAAATGAAGTGATATTTTCAAAACGCTTCGGCCACTAGGGATTAGCCGCATGTTCGTCTACCGAGGCATAAAACTGCTTGAGGAGACTGGAGATGTAAAAGACCGCCACCGGTCGGGCCGCTTACACTCTGTTCGAACACCGCATCAAAGCCGTTAAATCAAGAATTCACAGAAATCCGCTCCGAAAACAGAAAATCATGGCCCGTGAGATGAATATCACGCAAAAGTCCATGAGTCGAATCATTAAAAAAGACTTGGGACTTGGGGCTTTCAAACGACGTACCGGACATTTATTGACTGCAGCTTTAAAAAAATATAGGATTGAAAAATGCAAACGTCTTTTGGTGAAGCACGCTGATAACTTGCACAGAAATATTTTGTTTACCGATGAAAAAATTTTGACCGTTCAGGAAAAATTTAACAAGCAAAATGATAGAGTGTATGCGCGGCCATCGAAGGAAGCATTTGAACTGATCCCAAAGGTGGAAAGGGTCATCACCCAGCTTCAGTCATGGTTTGGTGGGGTGTCTTACGATGGGGTCACTGAACTGCATTTCTGCGAACAAGGAGTCAAAACATCGGCCAAAGTTTACCAATAAACCGTTTTGGAAGCTGTTGTAAAGCCTCTTAACAATTCCCTGTTCCAAAACCAGCCATGGACTTTCCAGCAAGATTCTGCGCCGGCCCATAAAGCTAAAACGTCGCAGGCCTGGCTTCGAAACAATTTGCCAGCGTTCATTTCCTCTGAAGAATGGCCCTCAGGCAGTCCAGATTTGAACCCATTGGATTACAAATTGTGGACGATTTTAGAGGACAAGGTTTGTCGCAAAAGATACCCCAACATTGGATCTCTTAAGACTGCTTTGGTTCGAGATGTGGCCAATTTTCCCATGGACGAGGTTCGTGCAGCTATTGACGATTGGCCAGTGCGACTTAAGGCGTGTGAAAAAGCAAAAGGCGGACATTTCGAATAAGTAGATTCTTTTTGGATACAATATATTTAAAAAATATTTGGTCCAAAAACATTCAGTACTTTTTATTTTACAGCATAAAACGTGTGTTAGAGTATTTCTGTCCCTACTTAGTTGTTTAATCATTTGATCAAAACATTTGAGAGTTTTTCCGAAACGTTGCACTTTTTGTCTGTATTAAATCAAATATGCCCTCGTCTCCTACCCATTAGAACGCTCTTAAAACAAATTTATCTGATTGATTCTCAGCAATCTCAAAAACCATTGAAAGTCTCAAATCCATAGCCAAAAAGCTTTAAGTCTTACATTTGTTTAGCGTGTGCAAGTTTAACATATTGCCGGTCAAATTCAGATAATACGAGTATCCAATGATTAGTTTGATATGTTGCACGGCAATCTAATTACAGGCTCGGCTTGTCTGAGTAAACCTTTCCATCTAAATGAGTGTTAATGTGGCTAAACTAAACTACGAGTATTCTTGTATTTGGGCAGCCATTTATGAAGCTTTCCAATGGCGCTGTTTACCCTCCAGCTAGCCCTGCGTACCCTCTTACACATATGAAGTGAAGTCGAACTATTGAAGGCACCATAATGCCGAACATGACAGCTAACACCAGTAGATGAGTCGAGTGTACTGGTGGTGCTACGGTGCTAATGTAGCCGAGACTTTTGCCAAAGTTGTAAAATCACATTACACAAATTATGCGTAATGGCTGAAGATAATCAAGAACGAGTGACATGAGCAACTCTACATGACTAGCATTTTAGCATGACACTTTTTATGATGATACATGATTCAGTCCTTTTGGATTTTTACTGCATTAACATGCAAAGAGACAGAATCTTCTGTGTGAAAATCGCACCAAGTCGTTGGGAAATATGTTTTGCTTTAGTAATGATGGTAATGTCGGTTCATTAGGAAAATGTTTGTTAATTATTTACATGTACATAATTACATACATACGAGTATGTATGTATTAGAATACATGTAAATAATTAACAGACATTGACGCCTGCTGTTCTTTGCCTAAAAGGCAACAATTGTTACTGAAATGACATATCACGTCTAGTATTTTTATTTTAATAGATTAACACTTTCTTATACGTATATTGCGTTGGCGGGGGAGGATAGTATGAGTTTGGAGGGGGGAAGAGGAAGTAGTGGTTATTGACATTTGTCTTGAAGTTCTGAATGTCGTAATTGTTGGGAAATACATTTGCCGGTGGTCGACTCTACATACGGACAGTACAGGCGAAAAACGAATTCGATCTGTATAAGTAGTTGGAAGTGCAATCGACCGACCGACCGACCAATCGATAACAAACGGGTGTAAATTCCTGGAAAGTCCTGTATCACTGTCAAACATCCTCCTGTCAGGAACAAGACGACGGATATCTGATGAACGCACACCATGAAAGTAACGATAGATCAGCGACACGCAACCCACATTCCGACGATGGCGACAATACAGTTGGATACCCTACTGTCATCTATCACCACCATCGCTTTCCTTTGAACACAATCCAGTAACTCCAAGGATAATTTTGGAACAACTGCCCATTTACGGCAGTTGCATTCTACCTTTGGCCTGGTGTAGGTTGTATAAATATAGGGTGATTCATCTAGAGGTATTTTTGAGAACAAAAAAAAATATGAAAATTCAAATCAAGTGTGGAATCTTTATTGGTAATTTGAAAGGACATTTTATGAAATTTATTTTCTGAATATAATTTTCTTCAAATGTTGGCCACAACTACGCCTCAGGCTTTTCATTCCGAGGGTTCAATTTTGGATGACTCGTTCGAGCATTTCGACCGGTATGGCTTTAATGACACGCGTAGTGTTGGCTTCCAAAACCTGAATCGTAGCTGGTTTGTCAGCATAGACTTTGGACTTTACGTAGCCCCATAGAAAAATGTCTAAAGGTGTGATATTACTCGATCTAGGCGGCCAGCTGCCTGTCGAAAACGTGAAATTAGCTGCTTTTCGAAATAACCTCACCATCCATTGTTTGAGCAGCTGTATGGCAAGTGACACCGTCCTGTTGAAACAAAGTGTCGTTAAGATTGCGGGCTTCAACAAGTTATGGTCGAACAAGTAAACCGTCTGACCCAAGCAATTAAAATTATTTGAACGGCGAGAATATTGCTGCGCCGTATTTCTGGATGTTGCTCAAGCATTTGACGAAGTCTGGCACTTTGGCTTGACCCACAAAATTTGCAAATACTTACCGGCAAATACACATCGAATTCTTGAGTCTTACTTAGAAAACCGCAGGTTCAGAGTCAAATGTGGGCAACACGTCACCGATGACCGCGAAATACTAGCAGGTGTGCCCCAGGGAAGCGTCATGGGGTCTATCCTTTACCTTCTGTTTACCGCAGATATCCCTACCAGCCCAAACGTGCTAACATCCACTTTTGCCGACGATACCGCTATAATGGCCGCACATAAAAAACAGGATATTGCATCTATGAATCTACTCAGACGAGTAGAATCTTGGCTCACAGGTAACTTTCACACTGAATTTTACCACTTGTCCGACATTGAAACTAAACAATGTCCCTTTTTCTCAATCTGATCATGTTACATACCTTGAAATCCACCTGGATCGCCGACTCACCTGGAGAAGTCATATCGAAACCAAGAAAACTCAACTGAAACTGAAGGTCCATCAACTTCACTGGCTCCTAAACGCTAACTCAAAACTAAGCCTTGAATAAAAGGCCCTGCTATACAACAGTGCAATCAAACCTATCTGGTTATACAGTGCCCAGCTATGGGACAAAGCAAGCTCGAGCAATCTCGACAAAATCCAAAGAGTCCAATCGAAGACATTGCGGCTCATTACCGGTGCCCCTTGGTATGTGAGGAATGAAAACATCCACCGAGACTTAAAAATACCTCTTGTTAAAGAGGCAATTCAAAAAATTAATATTAAGCACAAAGAGAAGCTCGAACGTCATGATAACATACTTGCTAGACAATTATTGTGCAGTCCAAGCTCTTAAAGACTTCGGAGAAACGAACGCCGTGTTTTCTAATCTACACTTGTGCTTCATCCGTAACAGTAATCGCGAACACACGCGCCCGAAAGACTGTGTAGAATCCTTTTCTACGTCACGTGGCTTAAACGGAACAAAATATCGGCCAAATGGCCGACGCGACCTCGGCGGCACACCTTCAACCGATGGCCAAAATTTCCGATGACGCTTAGGCAACATTTAGGTTCTATGCCGTTTTTGTGACAAATTATCGCGTCCTTTAGCTTTTGAATTGTTGCTGGCTTATCGACGTACAATTTTTTTTTTCAAATGACCCCAAAGAAAGAAGTCGAACCGTGTCAAATCACATGCTCTTGATGGCGGCCAGTTAACATCGCAACGACGTGAGATAACACGGCCATTGAATTTGTCGCGCAAAAGAGCCATTATTTCGTTAGCTGTGTGGCAAGTGGCACCGTCCTGTTGAAAGAAAGAAGTCCAACTGTGTCAAATCACATGATCTTGGTGAGATAACATGGCCATTGAATTTGTCGCGCAAAAGAGCCATTGTTTCGTTAGGTGTGTGGCAAGTGGCACCGTCCTGTTGAAACAACATATCTTCCAATTCGGGCCATAAAAAGTTCCAATTCGGGCCATAAAAAGTTTCTTTCTCACGATAGCGAACACCATTTACAGTAACTGCCTGGCCGACCTCATTTTGAAAATAATATGGCCCGGTGATGCCGCCAGCCCATAAACCGCACCGAACAGTCACTCTTTGTGGGTGCATAGTTTTTTCGACAATCACTCTTGGATTATCATTCGCCCAAATGCGGCAATTCTGCTTATTGACGAATCCACTGAGGTGAAAATGTGATTTTCTTCGAAAATTGATCATCCACTGTTGCCATTTCTTGCCACCATTCTGACCATTGATGACGTTTGTGACGCGTGTATCTTTCCATGGTTCAAAATGAGTTAGTCTGATATTGAGAAATATCAAATAAATGCAGAAAACAATTTGAAGTTTAGATGTGGTTCACATTGAACGTCGGCACTTAAAATTTAACCACCCTTTATTATAACTTCCCGGCGGACATACTGTATTAAATTTTTTTTGGGTAAAACGTCATTCAAGTATAACCTATAGCGAGTTTAAGTGATCTCAGTTATAATACGCCTTTAGTATTTCTTTTAAACTCTTTTTACAACACACACACGTGTTGTAAAAGAAATCTATTGATGGCTCTCGATGTGGAGTCTCTTTAGAGGTGGCAAGAGTGAGTTGTATTTTCGTGGGCAATTGTGTGCAGAAAATTTGAAAAGTAAGGTTTACAACAGTAGTTCTCATTCGTTTGGGGAGAGCCTGGCCTTATAGAGTTCGGTTTTACTTTCAACAATTGCAGCAAGGCTTTCTGAAGAGGGTTGTCACGGACCCGAAATCATGATAAAAGTAGTTTGCAGCCACGAAAATCAATGTCACTTTGCCATTTTGTTAAAAACTTGTCTTCTATTTAAATATAGAAGCAAGAGGTCTTGAGCCGGTTTAATCCCTGTTCAACTTTTTTTTTGTACAAATTTATATATTCCAATTTTTCAAATGTTCCTCTAAGTTTTAAAGTTATTGCCTCAACGACCACTTACTCTTTTAATAAGCGAGTACCAATAGAACACGCCTATTGTTTTTTAAATTCCCGATTGTAGGTGCAATCCAAATACTTCCGACGATGCCGCGATGAGATTAAAAAGTTTCGTCATAATTTAATTTGTTTGTGCAGGAACACGTGCACACCGCAAGGAAGTGAAATTAAAACACTTAATCCCGACTTTGTGCTTTACTCTTACGCACATGTTTTCTGTAAAGTAAACTAATTATGCTGTCACAAAGTTGTTTTTTTCGAACTTTGATGAACAAGTATTTTTAAGAGGAGCAGCTTTGTTGTGGTCTGGGAAATGTATGCTTTTATGGTAGCTATTATACACAGTGTTGCCGTTTTGGTAATTTCCGACCAAATTTGGTCGGAAATATTTTAAAATTTTTTATTTGGTCGGATGGACGGTCCAAATCAATTTTGGTCGGTTTTAGCCTCTGTCGAACATTAATTTTAAACACGTGGCGGTTTATTAATTTTAATTTTTGCAAAAGTCGATACTTGCTTTTCAAATAAGCATATTGTATTGTGTGAATACTTTTACGGCACACGGCGCGGCGCTAAATTGAGTTGTGTTGTTTTAACAGCGACGACGAGTATGACTTATTGGCTCTGATGTGCGTAATGTTTCGTTGTTTTGTTTTCTTTTTCATTGTGTTTCTATTGTCAATTACGCGTACACGCTTACAAAGAATTTAAAACATTACAAGCAATCAATGTAGTGAACCATGGATAAGTAAGTATAAACATATTTATTTTGTTATCAAAACTACATAAAAAGGTTTTTAGGTATATAACAAAAAAGTCTAAGCTTCCTGAATCGGTAAACAATAATGATGCATCTTGCAGGTAAACATTAGAAAACCTATACATACATGTTGTACACATCTAATATCTTTTTATCTATTATGCAGTGATTCAAATGGCAATCCACAAAACACAAATGACGACTCTCAAGGTGTAAAACGAAAATTTCGATTGGAATGGTTGAACAGCTTTGATTGGTTGCAGGAAAAGGATGGGTCGGCTTTCTGCGTGGCTTGCTCCAAACCATTAACTAGTCATTTAACTCATTTAAAGGGCCACGAAAAAACAACCTTGCACATTCAAAACTACGACAGGCAGAAAAAACATATGAAGATTGAGAAGTTTTTTAATAATGACCAACAAAAACAAAACCAAGTCAAGTTTGTCGAGTATACTCTTGTTATGTTTTGCATAACGCACAATCTTCCATTTATACTAATGGACTATTTGCCGGCATTGTTAATGGAATGTTGCCCAGATTCTGCAATTGCAAAACTAGTGCACTGTGGAAGGACAAAATCGACGCAAATTGCTGATTATATTGGTAAGAAAGCAAGAAGCAACATAATATCTCAATTGCAAAATAGAAAATTTTCATTGATTGTGGATGAAACAACGGACTTGTCCATAAAAAAATGCATGGTTCTTGTTGTGCGCTATTTTGATCCCAATTTTGGCATTCAAGATAAGTTCTTGGCCTTACTGGAAGTTATCGAAGGAGATGCTGTGTCCATTTATAATTTAATTAAAGATTTTTTTGCATCGTGCAACATTCCTCTGAGCAATTTAATTGGTCTAGCAACAGATGGGGAGAATCTTATGGCTGGACAGTTTGGCGGATTGAAGGCTTTGTTCAGCAACGAAATGGACCTTTTTTACATAAAATGTACTTGTCATTCAATACATCTTTGTTGTAGCTACGCTTGTAAACATTTGCCAGGATCAATTGAAACTCTTTGTCGAGATATATACAAATTTTTCTCACACAGTCCAAAACGTGTTTATCAGCTCAAAGAATTTCAAGATTATTGTGCCGTGAAACCTCACAAAATTTTAGGTATCTGTAACACAAGATGGCTTTCACTAGAGGCAGTGATTTTAAGAATAATAGAGCAGTGGGATACTTTAAAATTATACTTTATTTCTTGCTTTTTAGAAGTTCAGGGAATACGACCTGAATATATTGCAGAAAGAATGAATAGCCAAACCAAATGTTATTTCTTATTTTTAGCTTACATTCTACCCATTATTAATAATCTAAATAAAGAGTTTCAATCCGAGAGTTCGCGTTTGCCCTATTTATACTCGAGCATGAAGTCGAATTATCTCTTAATTTTAAGCAATTTCATTAAAAAAGAGCTAATTGTTGACAATATGGGAGTAGAATATAAAAATAGTGTGAATCAGATTGATATTTCAAAGATATTTATAGGTACAAAAGCGGAACTTTTTGCAAATAATAACTTGACACATTCAGAAATATTAGTAGTTAAATATGATATTTTAAAATTCTATATTGAATTTTTGGATCAAATAAACAAGCGATTTGATTTTGCACGTGAAGACTTAAAGCTACTTACTATGATAACGCCAAATAAAGTTATTTCAAATGATGACTTATCCATTTTTCCCCTTGTTTCAAAATTTCCAAAGCTTATAGAATGCGATCCTGATTTAATAATAACCCAGTGGAATTTATTACGACTAAGTGCAACAGATCTTTCTTCCGATTTAAATATCGATTTATTTTGGGAAAAAGTTTCTAAAATTAAAAATGGATTGAATGAAAACTGTTTTCGTGATATCGCAAACTTTGTTTTTAACTTGCTTTCTTTGCCACATAGTTCTGCCGCAGCAGAACGTAAATTTTCTACGTTTTCGCTAGTAAAGACAAAGCTAAGAAATAAACTAGAAACAAATACAATAAATAGTATAATGCTATGCAAAGAACTGATTAGAAATAGCAATCCGCACTATGTGTGGTCGGCCAAAAAAGACTTTAATATATAAACAAGTCTATAACAAATATAAATGACTGAATTTTTTTTTTATAAATATAATTTTTATAAAACGTATATAATACAAAGACTGAATTTCAATTATATGTTTTTTTATTTTAATAATTGATTTTAAATTGCAACAGATCTCATTATAAATGACTGCATTTATTTTTTGTTTAGTTTTTATAAAACGTATATAATACAAAGAGTTAATTCCAATTGTATGTTTGTTTATTTAAATAAAAGATTTAAAATTGCAACAGAAATGTTTATTTATTAATTTGGTCGGAAGCAAGTCATTTTGGTCGGTTTTTGGGGAAATTTTGGTCGGAAAATTTTTTCTCTTGTGGCAACACTGATTATACAGGAGGTTAGCAGGGTAGAGTTGTACAGGGTGGTGCGCGATATTTTGCTTATTTGGGAATGAAATAAAAATATTATGAACCTTAGAAAAATTTATTTTATATTATAATTATATTGAACAGTAAGGGAATTTTTAAATTGCATGGTTTTAAATAGTGTATCTGGCAAATGTCGACCTTCGCTATCCACACACTGTTCATACGTTTTCTGAAGTTTTCATGCACTCTAACAAGCATGTCGACTGGTATTTTGACAATTTCAGCCTCAATTTTATTAGGTCTTCCATGGTGTTTGGACGGTTGATATACACCTTCGACTTCAGGACCTCAAAGGAAAAAATCGCATGGAGCTAAGTCTGGTGAGCTTGCCGGCCAGTTCACATCACCCCTCAAAGAGATAAGCAGTCCAGGAAACATTTGCCTTTAACAATTCATGGTAATCCTTGCTGTGTGTGCAGTGGTACCATACTGTTGGAACCATGTGTCCTCTAATTGCATTGTCTCAAGAGCCGGCTGAAAAAATCCTGTATCATAGTCAAGTACCGTTCGGAGTTTACAGTTACGGCAGGACGGTTATCCTGGAAAAAATAAGGGCCAATGATGCCTCCTCGTTATATGGCGCACCACACAGTGACGCGGTCCGAATGCAGAGGTCTCTGATGAAGTTCTCTGGGGCTTGTTTCACTTCAGTACCACATATTTTGTTTGTTTACACACCCACTGAGAAAAAGTCACGGTGCACTGCAATGATCGAGTGCGCATTTGAAAAATACGCTTCAACACAAAATGACCTTTCTCCACGTGTCCAATGCATGATGGCAACTAAAAGGCAGACGAATACAAATCTCCCGTCAGCCACCATTAGCCACGCACACTCTCCACTCTCTTCGACTAATAGCGCCGCCACATCCTGGCGCAACGGCAACGTCAATAAACGAAATTGCAGCATTTGGGCTAAGGAGGAACCAGAAGAGGTTGAAGATGTGTCATTATATCCAGAGAAAACCACGGTTTGGTGTTGTTTATAGGCTGGTGGAATTATCGGTCCATATTTTTTCAAAAATGATGATGGCCGAAACGTAACTTTCAATGGTGCTCGCTATTGCTCTATCATATCGGACTTTTTACTACCTGAAATTGAAGCCCGAATTTTTGACGACATTTTGTTTCAACAGGACGGGGCCACTTGTCATGCAGCTGGTCAAACAATAGATCTAGTGAGAGGTAATTTTGAAGAGCAGCTAATTTTACATTTTGGACTGGTGTATTGGCCGCCTAGATCGAGTGATATCACACCTTTAGACATTTTTTTTGGAGCTACGGAAAGTCCAAAGTCTATGCTGACAAACCATCTACGATGCAGGTCTTGAAAGCCAACATTATACGTGCCATTCACGCCATACCGGTCGAAGTGCTCGAATGAGTCATCCAATATTGTACGCTCAGAATGGACACCCTGAGGCGTAGTTGCGGCCAACATTTGTAGGAAATTATTTTCAAAAAATAAATGCCGTAAAATGTCCTTTCAAATTACCAATAAAGATTCCACACTTGATTTGAATTTTTATTTTTTTTTTGTTCTGAAAAAATACATCTAGATGGATCACCCTATACATGCCTGACATTTATTTAATTTAAATCCTGAAGAAGCGACAAAATTTGCCTATTTATTTCAATGCCGGCCACACGCAGAAAATAAGGTGCCAATATTTAAAAAGCCTCATACTATACAACAATATTATGATTTCCACAACCATAATATTGTTGTACCACAACACCCCCGTACCCAACCATATTTTTTTAGTAGTGCACTTCCATGTTGATAGAGTAAAGGAGTTTTGAATCACTGTGTATTGCACGATTGCAAGGAACGAGTATTAAGCCTGATTCTAAGTTCAAGCATAGTTTTTTTTTTTGAATTCAAGCTCCGATTGGATAAACTCAGCTTCTTTTTTGACTTATTTCTCTCTGTATTTTGGTTTTAATTGCGCAAAAGACAATAAAACAAATATTCTTGTCCCTTTACTTAGTTGCTGGCATACATTTTTTAAGTTTCCATAATTAATTATTACAACTTTTGTGTTTTTATATTCATGATTTTATTAGATCGTATCTCTTATGCCATATTTTACATTATAATTTTATTTTTACCGTCAAAACATTTTTTTGAAATCAAAGAAAGCTCAAAATCTTTCTTACGTCAATTTGCTCCTATATACACATAACACACACACACTCTGCATCATTTACTTTTCGCTGGACTTTGTCACATCGTCGTCTAGAGGCGGATTTTTACCCTTCAACTTGTCAATCATTGCTTTCAAAATATTCGCCTCGACTAGGCCTATAAATTTGTGGACAATCTCGCCATTGCGAAAGGCAAAAACCGTGGGTACCGAACTTATTTTAAATGTTTCCACCAGATCGGTATTGGTTTCTACATCAATAATGGCCAGATCGACATCTTCCGAGTTCTCTAGGAGAGCGGCCATCTTGGGCGTTAACTTCTTGCAGGGATCACACCATTCGGCATGGAAGTCAACCACAACGGGATGATCGCTTTTGATGACCTGGAAATAGATGATAGAATAGAATGCATGAGATAACAACTCTATTTTATGGAAAATTAATTGCTTCCAATTAAGTTGGAGGCAAACAAGGTTAGGGCAATTATTTGCACTGTTGCTTACTACACACCTTCTCATCGAACTCTGTGTGATTTTGGATTGAATATTTTTTAAGCGTTTTTTGACTTTGTGAGAAAAACTTCAATGTTGTTGAGGCCGCGATCAGTGGCAGACGTTGACAGGCGAATGGGGATGACCTGTGCACACAGGAGATTGCGCAGGGCTTTAAGACTTCGCTTGCTATTTTCAACATAATTTGGCAGATATCTGAAAGGAAAACATTTAAATAGATTATTTGACTAAGCTCTCTTTTTCGGTTATTTTAAATAATATCAATTCATGTTCACTTCAAATTGAAGTATATAGTTTTAACTTGGGAAATGTGTGATAAGTAATTCGTATTTTCTCAAAATAGGTGGTGGAAATTCAGTCACATTTCAGTCAATATAGTTCTACAATATATTTGAATTATGGTTGTAAATGATTTGTTATGCAATTGGACAAAATAGGGTGAAATGGGAAAAAATTCCCCGTCGAAGGACTAAAACCTCCTAAAGATGGACTCAGAAACAGCGAAGTTTCCTCACTAATATGGTCCAGAATATTTCATATAGAGTGGGCGATTTAAAATTGTAAATTTGAATTGGCTGTAAAAAAGTACTGATAATTTTTTTTTTTGTTTTTCAAATTTCGGGTTTTATTGGAAAGGTTCAACTTTGTCATTTTATAATGGAACACCAGCCGATGCGTTTTTAGCTTTTCCCAATAGGCTGAAGAATTTTACCGAAAAATCGTCTTTAGGTGAAGCTCATTTTCATCTCGGTGTCACACGGGACTATTGAGAAGCAAATGCATCCACAACAAGTCACTGTTGGATTTTAGTCTGACGGTATCATTGGCCCATTTTCCTTCGAACATGAGCAAGGAGCCGCTGTTACCGCCAATGGTGAGCGTAGCCGCGCCAGGCTCAACGAACTTTTGTTTTCATAAATTCAAGAGAATGACATGGTATCAACAAGATACAGGGTGGCGAAAAAATAAAAATTCTATTTATTTAAACCTTTGTATTCATAAATTCAAGAGAATGACATGGTAACAACAAGAAGGGCCACATTCCGCACAGCCAACGCAACCATCGATATTTTACTCGCTGTTTTTGAAAATCGAATAATCAGCCAAAATTGTGATGTCAATTTCCCTCCTATGAGCTGTAATTTGAGACCTTTTGATTATTTTCTGTGGAGTAACATTAAGGATAAATGTTACGGTAAGCATCTAAAGACAATTGAAGCGTTGAAACATGAAATCGAAGTTGCGATTTTAGAGATTCGACCTGAAGCAATCGAAAATCTACTGAAAATTAGGTTGATGGGATGAGGTACCGTCGAGGCAGTCGTGGTGGTCATATAAATGTTATTGTGTTCCATTATTAAATGACAAAGAGTTCAACATTTTCAACAAAAACATTAATTTGAAAAAATTATCATTACTCTTTTTTACAGCCGATTCAAATTTAAAATGTTAATTCGCCCACCCTGTATGTATTTTTTTGCACGAAAAGTATAAAACGTTTGTTAAAATCTTATAAATCGCTTTTATAATTTGTAGTTTCTTTTTGTTTTTTGGACTTTACTAAAAATCTTGCTGTCTGGAACGGATTGATCGAACACTTCGATCTACTATATATTGGAGTCATATTAAAATTTAGAAATATTTTAATACTTTTTTTTTAAATTTTATTTATTGTTAGATGGAAGGAATATGCCGGTTATTCCCTGTCAAATTATAATTTATTTTTAAATTTTATTTTTGTTTAGCTCGTTTGTTTTAGTTCTGCTTTTACATGTCGAAATGGGAATATCCGGCACGACACCTCGTGCATATAAGTTTTTAACAAAATGGCAAAGAGACATTGATTTTCCCGATTGTCTTTATCCCGATTTCGGTTCCATGGCCATACTCGTATTTACTGTCTTTATCGCGATTTCGGGCCCGTGGCTTTATTTACCAGAAAGGTTCGCAGCAATTGTTGAAGGAAAATTTAACCCTTTAAAAGCAGGTTCTCTCTCACCAAACGTATGAGAATTACTGTAGTAAATCTTACTTTTCAAGTTTCTTCACACAATTGCCCACGAAAATAGAATGCCACCCCAAACAGAGACTCCATACTCAGAGCCATCTATTTTTTCTCTCATAACATGAATTTTTTTTAACAAAAATTATTTTTTTTTTAATTTTTTATTTGTTTTTTAAAAAGTATTTATTTTTTTCAATTTTAATTTTTTTTTAAATAATTATTTTTTAAATTTCATTCTTCTTAAATTTTCATAGTCTCCGATTTGTTTACATTTTACCAAAATTGCAAATAAGTCTAACAAATCCAAAACTGTAATAAGATTTATAAGGATCGCCATAATTGTTAAGTTATGGCCCAAAATCGTGAATCGGTACCCGATGCACATTTTCACGAACATGAACTTATATGAGAATTACTGTAGTAAATCTCACTTTTCAAGTTTCTTCACACAATTACCTATTTCGCTATCTTCTTATTCACTTTTAAGTCAAGCACTCGCTATCAATCCATTTTTGTAATAAAAATATCCATGAGGAAGTTGGAAAAAGGCCAAGGAAACACCGGAGGAAAATAAATGAAGGAATAATAAACCTACATTTTTAATTATAGAAAGGACCAAAAAAGCCTAATATACAAAATAAGACAAATTATTTCTGTATTGCAAAATAGTAATCTTTCCTCTTTTAAACTTCGAAAGCCAATTCAAATCTAGCGGTGTAAGAGAAATGCTTTTATATGCTACTTCCTGACTTTAAGTGCCAATTTTTATTAAAAAATTTGCACCTTTAATTAATAAAATATTCAAGAACTAAGTGATAATACAATTCTTTCAATCAGCGCTTATAATTGTGATTAAATTTTTTACTTAATAAACAATTTGTAGTATTGACTAACAATTTTGTAGGTCTTTCATTAGGAATATAAAAAATAATATGAAAAACTTTAAAGAATTAATAAATGAAAAAGGTTACGCCCCTTATTACAAATATTTTCTTAAGCCTCATTCGAATATAACTACTTATTCATGTTAAAATCATTTATAATTTGTAAAAAAAAATTGAAACCCGAAAAATGTTGGCATTTGGTCGGCAAAATACTAAACACAAAAATGGTGTTGAGGAGTAGCCTGAAGTGGTCAACGCATCGCGTTTACCTTATAGTGATTTGTAAGCAGAATCTATATGGGACAGCGCATAGACAAAGGGACCTAAGGGTAAAAAAATCAATTTTCATTTTTTTTTTGATGTGGACAACATCTGAGCATCGAATGAGACCGATCCCATGCGCCAAAAATGTTCCCTCCCAGAGATATGCGCGTTTTATGAAAGTGATGGTACACCAAAGATACACGTATTTAAATCTTTAAAATGGCTCTTCTGAACAAAACTGGTTTTTACCCTTAGGTCCCTTTCTATTTTGCGCGTCACATATTGGGCTATAACCATGTTGGGCGGCTGAACACTTAAGACCAGGCAGTTATGTATATTGAAGTGAATTTCGGCCGAACAAAAGAAACACAATACAAATCTTTTCCAACGTATAGAAAAGCAATCAATTAAATATTTTATAAACTAATTTATTTAAAAACGACTAAAGTTATTATTGGGTGCTATTTTCGATTCTTTGCTTTCAATTTAACATTATTCGATTTTTATTTTTTTTACACCTTTTATTTATTTTTAGTAAAAAAAAGTAACCTTGAGCGCGATGAATTGTTCAAATTAAACAAAGGGTCGGGCAACAAAAATAAATCCATTATATTTAAATCCAGCTTGTTATTTCTTTTGTGCAGAACACCTTTTTATTTATTTTTAGTACAAATTTAAAAACAAAATAACTGACCTCGAATGCGGCGATTTATTAAACTTTTATTAAAATTTAGCAAAAAGGTCGAACACCCATTTTATTTCAAATTTTCTGCTTGTTACTTTTTCTGTGCCACAGTAACCTTAATATATTTCAAAACTATACTAACTTTTAAAAACTTACCTTATTTTTCAAATTGACGATACAAAATGTAAAGTTTTTTAGTTCCACACTGTTTCACAATGTATTCAATACTAAATGCATTTGCGCAGCATAAGCCCTCAACTACAGAAGGAAAATTCTAAAAGAAGGTATTGTGGTTTTTCGTATAGACTACCTGGTTAATAAAACAACCTAGGCCCTGCGCCCGGCGTCTGCGTTGTTGGCAGGTAGATTAGGCCTGTACTTACCCATGCTGACCATCTGTTGATTTAAATACCAGGATCAACAGTCTGACAATAAATAAATTCGCGACCATAAACATCGAAGTAATGTCTAAGAAAAATTCACTACCTCTTTCTAAAACCAGCCATAAAAGGCGATTTGGAAAATATGGGGTATTTTAAAACAATTTACTTTGAGTACTTTCTCACTTGCTAGAGAAGATCACAAATTATGTGCAATTTAAAAGTGGCCTTAATCTTGAACATTTCTCTTACCAGGTGTTCTAATAGTTAATTTCTGAAATAGGTAGTCATAACAGCGTGTTTAATTTTCCGAAATATGTCTGTACCTTCACAAAGTAATCGTTGACGTTTAGAGGGTATTTTCAACCATTTTTAACTCGGCTAATTTCAGAAGTTCTTGTTTTTGAACAAACTTTTTACAAGGATTTTTTCTATTTTCTATGTGTACTAGAGTGTAACGATAGTTTTGTCCAATTGTAATTTAGAAGCTACCAAAATTCCAATGCCTTTCAGCTTTTCCATCAATATAGTACAGTATAGGGCAAACATGTTGTCCTATACTCATTAAACCTCATAAACACATAAAATTATTCAAGCTTAAAAACAAATATGCATTGAAATTCAAAATAGAACTTTTATTCTTTAAAAACAAATAGGATATACGAGGGCGACCGCAAAAGTAACTGGCCTAACATAAAAATTACCGCTTTTTTGGAATTATTTTTATTATTTATTTTTCAACATAATCTCCTTCCAACACAATACACTTCATCAAACGTTTTTCAAGTTTTTTTAATTCCATCCGAAAATAAGATTTTTCAAGACCTTCAAAATATGCCTCAGTTTCAGCAATAACCTCGCTATTGGACGAAAATTTTTTGCCACCGAGAAATTTTTTTAAATTTGGAAACATGAAGTAATCAGAAGGAGCTAAATCTGGACTATATGGTGGATGCGGAGCAATTTTAAATCGTAATTCGGCCAGTTTTTGTTGAGTTAAAAATGCAGTGTGTGAAGGAGCATTATCTTGATGAAAAATAACTTTATTTTTTCTAAATGCGCTCGTTTTATCTTGATTTCTTCGCTCAACCGATCAAATAATGCACAATAATATTCACTATTTATAGTTTTTCCTTTCTCAAGATAATCAATAAATATTATACCCCTTGAATTCCAAAATACTGTGGGCATTACTTTTCCAGCTGACTTAACTGTGTTCGCCTTCTTGGGACCACTTTTACCAGCTTCTATCCATTGTTTTGACTGTTCTTTGCATTTTGGGATGTAGTGATGGATCCATGTTTCATCAACATTTATGAATCGGCGCAAGAACTCTATTGGATTACGCTGATAAATCGCTAAAAGCTCCTCCGAATTGGTCCAACGGACGATTTGTTGGGGCAAAGTCAACAATCGCGGCACCCATCTTGGGGATAGCTATTTCATGTGGAGTTCATCATGTAAAATACTCCAAACTTGTTTTTCGTGTATTTTAACAATATCAGCAAGTTCTCTGAGCTTTATTCGTCTATCCTTAGTCACTTCATTAAATATTTTTCTAATCTTTTCAATAGTAGTAGCAGTTTTCGGTCTTCCAGAGCGTTGTTCATCTTCCGTACTTGAACGACCCATTTTAAATTGTTGAACCCAGGATTTTACGGTGGAGTATGATGGTGCATTATCACCATGAACAGAATCCAATTCATCATTGATTAATTGTGGCGTATAACCTTTCATATAAAAGTGTTTAATTACCACACGAAACTTTATTTTCCATTTTTCAAAAATTATAAAACTTGTTTACTTCAATCACCTGTAACAAAGAAAATAATCATAAAATATTTCGGAAATTTTCACAGATGGCTTATAAAAGATTGCTTTTAAAAAACAAAAAAAAAAGTTAGTTTCGCGGTCGCCCTCGTATTCTACATTTTTTAAAAAATTCAACCTTTGTAGTGAAAAAACTAAAATATGTCAAAAAATCACGTGACAAAACCTATTGAACCAAACAATCATTATTTTGTGGAAAATCCTTTGTTTTTGAGGACGGCTGCATATCTTCTGGCCATGGAAGCAATAAGGTTGTCTATCGTTGTTTTTTATATAGCAATCCAAGCATCTTCCAAGGCTTCAAAAAGTTGTTTTCTTATCTCCTCCCACACCTTCTCTATTTATCTTTTTATTAACTATTTCCCATAAATTTTCAATCGGATTTCGGTCCGGAGATTGTGCTGGCTTCTTCATTGAATAAAAGGAACTTGAATATCTTCCTTTTCATACCAATCTTTTACATGCCTTGAGGTGTGTTTCGGATCATTGTCCTGCTGAAATTGCCATACCAGTTCGGATCATTGTCCTGCTGAAATTGCCATACTAGTGGCATATTCCATTCTGCATGGGGAAGCATAACACTTTGCAAGATTTCTTGGTACATGAATCTATCCATAATCCCATTTATTTTGTGTATGGGTTCTAGTCCATTTCCAGAAAAGCAACCGCAGACCATCACATAACCCCCATGTTTTACAGTGCCTTGGCAATATCGTGGATCTAATCTCTTATTAATTGGTCTCCGTACTCTCTTCATTCCATCAAAACATTTTAGATTAAATTTTGATTCATGCGAAGATAAAACTGTGTTCCCCTTCTGTATAGACCAACTGATGTGTGCTTCGGCAAATTTCATTCGAGCTTTTCTATTTTTTTCCGATATACTTGTAAATGGCTTTTTTGCAGCCCGATAACTTTTAAGTCCAGCAGCACATACTCTTCTTTGTACGGTTCGGCTGCTATACAGTGGTGGAAAAAATGATAGGGGCATGTATTTTTTTTCTTATATTTTTTATTTTTTCTACAATATTTCAATATTGATGTGAATTAAATTAAGCGTTAAGCATTTCCCTTGGAAAAAATAATAGGGACGGCATAAAAAATTAAATAAGTTTAACTTAAAAATATTTTTTTGTTGTTATGGAATTAAATTGCTAATACTTAGTGGTAGATCAATTCGCCTTTATTACTGCTTGGCAACTGCGGGGCATAGATTCACAAGATTTGAGCATTTTTCCTTCGATATGGAGTACCAAGCGTTTTTCACATTTTCCCATAATTCATTCACATTTTTTTGACTTATATAGGTGTTCAATGGGATTAAGGTCCATAGATTGAGATTGCCATTCCAGAATGGTACACTATTCTCTTGGAACCAAGTTTTAGCTAGTCTGGAAGAGTGCTTTGGGTCGTTATCTTGCATAAATTGCCACTTGAGTGGCATATCTTCCACGTCAAATGGAAGCATTTGGTTCCTTAGAATGTTAACATAATCTACAGCGCACATCTTGTCCCTAATCCAGGAAATGAGACCAACACCAGATGCAGAAAAACCGTCCCAGACCTTCATTAACCCCCCTCTATGTTTCTCAGTCTTTTTGGTGGACTTAGGATCATATTCTTTGTTCTTGGGTCGACGGACGTAAGTATTTCCGTCAGAACCAAACAAATTAATTTTTGTTTCGTCTGACCAAAGTACATTTTTCCAATTTCTACGGTGCTGGTGCTGCTTGCCGAAAATAACCCTATTTTTATATTTTTTTTGCTCAGCAAAGGTGCTTTCCTTGGGCTTGTACCCATTAATCCTGCGTCCCCAAGTCTGTTTCTTACTGTCCGGCTTGTAACTGGTGCATTTAAACTCTGTTGCATTTCTTTAGAGGACATAAAAGGATTTTTTCTTGATAAAAGCACTAGATGTTTATCGAACCGAGATGACGTTTTTCGCTTCCTTCCTCTATTTTCCATAGTAATTGTTGAATGAATTGCATTAAAAACTTTGTGTCTTGAGCAATTCATAATATTTGCAATTTGCCTTCATTTTTTAATTTTTTTTTTATTATTTTTTTCTCTTCTTCAGTTGAGTAAACTCCCATTTTTAAGAACTAATGTGTTAGCTAACCAATGATTACACTCTGCGACAAATGGTAAGGGTCAGTGATCGGTTTGGAATGAAACCACCGGGGAAAGTTATATTGGTAAAAAAAAAGTCATACGTGTTCCAGCGTTTCGCTGGGTCTCATCTAGGAATCGAGATATATCGATTTGAAGTTAGTAAGTATCGTATAGGGGAATTTGTCACGTTTTAGGCTCTTTTGTTTGACATAACTCGAGAACCACTCGTCCGATTTAGCTGAAACAAATTTAGAAAAATTAAGAATTACAATTCCTCTAATCTGTTCTTAAACCGTTTTCCTACTTAAGCAACAGTTTCGCAATTATAAATAAATGTATGAAAAAAAAAAATATTTTTGCCTAAAAATTAAATTTTTGTTTTTTTAATTCATAAAAAATCCAAAACGGTAAAAAGTGTCTTCTTGGTTTTTTAAAATTTATTTCAGCTAAATCGGACGAGTGGTTCTCAAGTTATGTCAAACAAAAGAGCCAAAAACGTGACAAATTCCCCTATACGATACTTACTAACTTCAAATCGATATATCTCGATTCCTAGATGAGACCCAACGAAACGCTGGGACACGTATGACCTTTTTTTGACCGATATAACTTTCCCCGGTGGTTTTATCCCAAACCGATTGTGGCTGTCGCACAGTGTTATTAACCGTTAGTTTCTCTCTCATCTCAGAATTTGAGTTACAAATAGAAGAGAATTCTAAAGCAAAAACAATGTTTGAACAATTGTCCCTATTATTTTTTCCAAGCTAATTTACGGGTGATATCACTTAAGCGGCCATCCAAATTTTATGAGCTTTAATATAAAAATTAATTATAACAACAAAAATTAAACACTACTACGAATAATCTGGTAGAGTCATTCACAAAAATATACATGTTTTCTTAGTGTTTTTGTTTAATATTATCCGTATGAACTGTTTCCCTATTATTTTTTCCACCACTGTATATAAGTTGAGAGTTTCTAGCACACTCGGAGCTGATTTATCCGGATATTTTTTGAATTCTCTAACTGTTCTTGCATCGTCTTACGATGTTGTGGCCCTTGGTCGGCCACCGCAGTGAAAAGTTTCAAATATTCCGGTTGTTGTAAACTTTTTTATAATGAAGCTGACGGTTGATTTCGGTAAACCATAATTTTTGCAAATATCTTTTTGTGATAATCCGTCTTGAAAATGTTTAATTATTAATTCTTTGAACTGTGCGTTGCATTAATTTCGCGCCATTTTTACTTAAACTTTGAAAATTAATTAAAATGTCACTATTCATTTCGTAGGCAGCCACCTTTAACTTTTGTAAAATATTAAACGACTAACAATAGCTAATTATTGCATCACATGTTCCAATATTTTTTCTAGTTCTATTATTCTATGCTACGAATTGTAATGAGACATTTTCAGCTTTATTTTGATAACATTTGCAATAGTCCATTTTGTTTTGTCGCGACCTTTTCAAGTAATTCGAGTTCATTTTGATGATAACAGTACGAAATCCAATCAATACTTACCTTTTTTGAAATATTTTTTCTACGCATTTGTGAACAATTGTTGTTGGCATAGCTCCAATTTTTTTTAAATGTTCCACTTCGCACAATTGGCTATCGTCCTATTCATAACAAAAACAATGTTTTTAATACCGATTTTTAAAAAAAATCTAAATTGAATATCTAAGCCTTAGTAACGCTAATTTGTGCGTTTTAAGCGAATCTTTTCTGCTGAATAACTTTTTTTTTTTGGTGATCTTTAGTATGTTTGATGAGATCTTAATATTGTTGTGACACAATCATATCGTGCCCTTGCAGCGAAAAAGAAGCAAACGCCACTCTCGTTTTAATGAAATTCGATAGAAAATCTTACAACGCTCTTGAGCGTAAATACCCTCTCCTGTAAAATTTTCTTTTTGCCGCCCGCGTCTTTTTCGGTTAGGACTCGATATACCCAACAATAGTATGATGCTAAAGTGTGATGATATATTTAAAAAAGAAAACGAATAATGAAATCAAAAGCGAATATTCCAAAATTGGTTTTTGCGAATGCAAATGAGCAATGAAATGTTCAATATGATGCGAATAATTCGCATATGCCAACATTCAATACAACTCTAGTTTGAATACAAGTCAGATGATGTTGAGGAAAATTAGAAATGTGTCTATTTGTAAAATTAAAGTAATCAGTCATTCAGTATACCTCTATCTACCTCTTGACTGCTGTAGGTTTAAGATTTTCCTACCAATAGTATTTAACTGATTTCTTAAAACAACTTGCTACCGCATTAGTCTATGTTCTACCTCCTCCAGCTAAGATATGCTGAGGAAATAAACTCATCCACTTGCCGTTATTTAAATAAAGCGCTATATCATAACCGTAAAGAGTCCACATTATTTTTTTCTTCTTTCTTAACAAAATGAGATTGCTCCCGTCTGGCATTGACAATTTTTTTTCACATAAACTAGGAAGAATTCAATTTGCCCGAAACTACTCCTACGTACACATTAGCATAAGATGTTTCGTATGCGGGTGATTTGAAACAAATAAAAATCGGCTAAAGTCTGACGGTGCAGACTTTATAATACGCTAATCTAATTTGGTATATAAAACGGGTTTTCATGTGTTCGAAGGTTGCTATTTATATTTCGGTCCTGCAATTAAAATACAATCCTTTATCATTGGAAATTGTTTTTAATGTTTTTAAAATATTTTTAGTAAAAATCTATACATCTTTGCATGGGCTCAAACCAATTTTCAAAGAAAGTTTTCAGATTGAGACACCCCTAAAATACTTAGTAGGGACATAAATACTGTTACAACATTGAACACACCCATTTCAATAGTAGAACTGAACATACCGCGTTAATGTCATATGGGTTTTGAAAGCTAACCTCAATAGCGTTAGTCTGTAAAGGGATTTTAAAATTGTTTCAACTTTCATCATGGAGTGGTCAGATAATGAGAACCGTATCGCTATAATAGCGCTTTTCAAGTGTGAAATGAAAAAAAAACGATATTTTCAAAACGCTCCGGCCACTTGGGATTAGCCGCATGTTCGTCTACCGATGCGTAAAACTGTTTGAGGAGACTGGAGATGTAAAAGACTGCCACCGGTCGGGCCTCCCACGCTCTGTTCGAACACCGCATGTCATCAAAGCCGTTAAATCAAGAATTCACAGAAATCCCGTGAGATGAATATCACGCAAAAGTCCATAAGTCGAATCATTAAAAAAGACTTGAGACTTGGGGCTTTCAAACGACATCTATTGACTGCAAATAGGATTGAAAAATGCTAACGTCTTTTGGTGAAGCACGCTGATATCTTGCACAGAAAAATTTTGTTCACCGATGAAAAAATTTTTACCGTTCAGGAAAAATTTTACAAGCAACATGATAGGGTGTATGCGCGGTCATCTAAGGATGCATCTGAACTGATCCCAAGGGTGGAAAAGGGTCATCACCCAGCTTCAGTTATGGTTTGTTGGGATGACTCTTACGATGGGGTCACTGACCTGCATTTCTGCGAACAAGGAGTCAAAACATCGGCCAAAGTTTACCAAGAACCCTTTTTGGAAGCTGTTGTGAAGCCTCTTAACTATTCCCTGTTCCAAAACCAGCCACGGACTTTCCAGCAGGATTCTGCGCCGGCCCAGAAGGCTAAAACGTCCCAGGCCTGGCTTCGAAACAATTTGCCAGCGTTCATTTCCTCTGAAGAATGGCCCTCAGGCAGTCCAGATTTGAACCCATTGGATTACAAATTGTGGACAATTGTAGAGGACAAGGTTTGTCACATTGGATCTCTTAAGACTGCTT
The DNA here is from genome assembly GCA_963513945.1 of Hydrotaea diabolus. NCBI lineage: Eukaryota > Metazoa > Arthropoda > Insecta > Diptera > Muscidae > Hydrotaea > Hydrotaea diabolus. The sequence goes on from OY740718.1 coordinate 92,018,282, forward strand.
TGGTTCAAGCTGAGGCCAATTTTCCAATGGACGAGGTTCGTGCAGCTATTGGCGATTGGTCAGTGCGAATTAAGGCGTATGTAAAGGCAAAATGCGGACATTTCGATTTAGATTCTTTTTGGATACAATATACATCAATAAATATATTAAAAAAATATTTGGCCCAAAAACATTCAGTACTTTTTATTTTACAGCATAAAACGTATATAACAGTATTTATGTCCCTACTAAGTATGGTTTTTGAACTATAACATTTTTTCACGAAGCAAAAACTAAAAATATATTTAGAGTTTGACTAAATTTGGCTGACGGACCCTAAGACGGATCAGATGGGCACCAAAAACAATGACATTTTCTAACAAATTCATATATGAACTAATTTTTAAAATCTTGGTAAATTTAAAAAAATCGGGCTTCAAGGGGTTCAAAATCTTACGCTATTTTAGTAGTTTATTTTTGAATAAAAAACTAGCCTAAATTCGCAGCATGTGATTTAATTACATTCTACAGTCTAGAAATGGAGACAAATACTTCATATTAGATTGGAAATATATTTTCCATTCCATGGCAAATGGCTGAAACAGGAAGGTCGGGGTTTCATTTAAAAACCCGACAGTCAGTTTTTTTTTAAAACCAAATGCCGGTTTTCTAAAAATCCGGGTTTTTGGACACTCTTATCCTTAAATAGAAATTTGTTCCTCTTCTAAAATGCCGCTGTCAATTCAAAACTTAAAGGCACGTTCTGGTTGGTACAAGACTAAGCTCTTCTCATTTGGATTTTATTAAGTTCTAAATAGCAGGTGCACATCAATGATGGAAAAAATGGTAAATTGTACCATTTGTGGTACAATTGGAGACTCGTTGGTACCGTGGTACTCTATATGTGACAGCGAATAGAGAAAGGCAACTAAGGGTAAAAAAATCAATTTTCATTTTTTTTTCATTTTTGATGTGGACAACATCTGAACATCGAATGAGACCGATCCCATGCCCCAAAAGTGTTCCCTCCCAGAGATACGCGCGTTTTATGAAAGTGAAATCGACGATTCTAAGCGCAGATAGAAAGGGACTTAATCTTTAAACTGGCTCTCCTGAACAAAACTGGTTTTTAACCTTAGGTCCCCTTCTATTTTGCGCGTCACATATAAAGTTTTATAACAAAAGGATATGCTTTACTAAAATTTATTAAGGTAAATCTAACAGCTAAACCAATTAACGAAATTCTTTACAATAGAAAACTACGGTCCATGTGTTTTTGGCAGGGATATGTTGTCGATGCAGGAGTCAAGAAAAACATTGCGCGACTCTGATTAAGACCAAAAGTAAAACTTTCAGGATATAAAAATAATTTAATATTATATCACGGAATATGAATTTATAAAAACATCAAGTTTCTTAATTTTTTTTTAATAATTTCAAGCATTTGTCTTTTAACTTCTCGAGCAACTGACAAGAGATCTTATAAGTACCAAGTTCACGGGTACAATTGATACTCGTATAGATAATGATCGTTTTGAAGACACATTAGCTTAAATCGTACCAGACTAGGGTTCTATAAGTCGACTTTCGACTAATCGACTTTTGGGTACAAAAAAGTCAAAGTCGGTAAGTCGACTTTTTGTTTTTAAAAAAGTCTAAAAGTCGACTTTTTCATGTCGACTTTTTCGACTTTTCGACTTTTTATTTTCCTTGACAAGAGTGTAAGCACAAGGCGCGAAAAAGGCCATAATGATGGCAATGGTGTTCCAATACAATTAAAGGAATATTTAAAGACACCGCCAGTTTGTCGTAAAACAAACCCTAATCCACTACTTGTTTGGAGAACAATAGAAAGCGAGTACCCACTTATTGCAAAAGTTGCGATAAAAACGTTGTCAATCGTTGCCACTTCTGTCCCGTGTGAGAGATTATTTTCGCATGCAGGACTTATTGCTACCCAAATTCGGAGCCAAATTTCCCCAAAAAATTTAAATATGATTATCTTTTTGAGATCAATAGATGCGGACATGTGGTTCCAGGAATATTGATCAACTATTTTAAATAAAACTTTTTTTAAAAGTTTTTAAAAACTTGAATATATATAATTTAAAAACTACATGAATTACCTGATGTTATTACCTTTATAAACACTTTTTTATATAAAAGTTTTAAATACAAAGAAAACTTGTTTTTATTCCAAAATATTGCATTTTTTTTATCTAAAGAAAAAAGTCGAAAAGTCGACTTTAATCGACTTTTTTATACTAAGAAGTCGAAAAGTCTAAAAGTCGACTTTTGATTTTATTGTAATAGTCGAAAAGTCGACTTTTGGTCTTAACTATATAACCCTACACCAGACTACCAATGGGTGTATTCCCAACGATAGAATTGGACATATTCCTAGGCAGAGAGTATACAAGATATAGCCTTTCTCCCAAAAAGTTATTACATTAGAGCGACTACGCTAGCGTGGAATCTAGATTTCGGTTCAAAAATGTCTTTTATATAAAGACATTTTGGATTTAAAAGGCACATTTTAGAGTTGCGGTTACGACGAATATGACTCTGGTTTTAGTTTCTATCAGCATATCCTCATGGCCCTCTGTTCCACCACATTGGAACGACGGGAATAAATATATCTGCATATCCCTATAGAAGTATTCTCCACCCAAATTGTACAAAAACTGCCAGACATTTTTGGTAATTTTACAATAGGAATCTATTTAACAAAAGAATAAATCACTTGTTTAATGAGCAAAATTCGATTTCCACAGAATTGCCTTAAGTCATATTTGTTGAAGTAGAAACAAATTTCGATATTTTTCCTGGTCTAAACCTAAATTGACTTGTGTGATAATCGTGCACTATGGCTATGAGAAAAAACAATAGCAAAATGTTTCGACAAGATTCAATCTTATTAATGCTAGATTTAGCGCGAAAAGTATAAATTGGCAACAATGTCTATGGTATTTGTTAAGCAGGTGCTGATTCTTCTACTCGAGATTATCAGAATAGCAAAAGCGCATCGGCGGAACTAGTTTTGCGAATCAAAATTTCATAAGTACTTTAATGGGATGTTCTCTTCTAACATAAGAAGCCTAACTCTATATCAGAGCTTATATTTAGCTTATATTTGATTCGATTGCCTCGATGGTCCTGCTGATCGCACAATGCTTTACATGGAAAATTCGTTGTTCAGCTGAGCTATCCGTCTGTTAAATAGTCAACAGTCACTTACGATATAAACAAACTCAAATGAAATGTTCCCGAACATTATTTCTTCTTTTTTCTTGTAACCGACATATGAATAATTTGTAAATAAAAGGTTTTTGATATGTGTTCCTTGTGATTGTGATCCTTGTTGTAATTGGCTTATCTTGCTTTTCCATTTCAGCTGGAATTTTGGTACACTTACGTTAGTTTTGGTACAATTGTGTTATTATTTTGGTACAATTTATTGTTTGGTGAATTCCATCACTGGTGTACATGGTTGCATTGTCTGCAAGTTTGAACGGCGAACAAAAATATCAAAGGACCCATATCAGAATTGTAAGTACTTAAAAGGGAACTAAAGGGAATTAAACACTTATTAAACACTTATACATATTTAAGGGGTATTGTGAATTCCATCACTGGTGTACATGGTTGCATTGTCTGCAAGTTTGAACGGCGAACAAAAATATCAAAGGACCCATATCAGAATTGTAAGTACTTAAAAGGGAACTAAAGGAAATTGAACACTTATTAAACACTCATACATATTTAAGGGGTATAGAAATTGCCACTAGCAGGTTGTTTACATCCTCCTGATAAACATACGGACGGATGAATAGATATCGTTAAAAAAACGGAAAGTGATTTTAGATAAATATTTGTGTTACAAAAAAGAACATGAGCACTATTTCACACTAAGTACTCGTAGTGTAGGGTATTGAAATCTTACTTTTCTCTACCTAATCTCCTTTTTAGCTCTAAAGAATTTTTATTGCCTCCTTTAGTTGACGAGAGCAGTACCACCTACTCGTATTATGGATATTGAAGACATCTCTTGGCTCCATGCCAACTTATATGCATATTTTGGGGAGAAAATAGCTGAAAAAGAACTGTGTGCGTTAAGGACATTACTCCTGCTAAAAAATCTTTATAGTTAAATTCTTTAATATACTTTACTACTGCAAATGTTTGTTTCTGGTCCTTGGCATGTCGTAGGAAATTCGAAGTTATTGAAAGTATGTTTACATTCAAGTTTAGGCTCCTGTAATGGCTGCTCGCACTGATTAAAAGCAGTTGACTTAAAGTGTGTGTTTCCTTTGTGCTACCTTAGCTTGCTTTTACACACAAAATATATATCAGTTGGAAATCGGCCCGAACTACAAATATTCGGTTGGATAAACACACTTTCAGTTACAATCATCAACATTCCATGGTATTGATGGTTACAAGGTTCGACTTACCATAAGATGCTAGCTATAATAATATAACGATTCTTACAGCCAATAAGTCGGTTTAACCAACCTAATTTAGTAAACGTATTGGTTGCCACAATTGCTGGTTATTAAAACCAACCAATTATAATGTACATGTTATTTTAGAAAAAATAACAAATAAATTCTTTGTAGCAACCAAACCACGTTTATTTCGCTGTTGTTACATATTACACTATGCAACAACATCTCGGACTTTCTAGGAAAGGTGTATGATTTCTTTTAAAAATGAAAGACAGGTGATTGTAATATATTTCCAAAAGGACGGCCCTCGCAGGTCCAAGATATTTTTAATGGGCCAAGGAAATCTATAATTTGCAAGGCTATACCATATGAAGTAAGTTAAAAATTAGTAAATATTCATTTGTTTTACCAAATTGTGATGAGAGATGTTTTAATCGAAATCGTATGGACTTTATTTTCGTAGATCATTTAAACATATATTCTCTAAGATTGTAGTGTCCTTCTCGTCCTTTTTTGAAAAACAAAGAAAAATTCAAAATTCAATTAGTTTAAGTTAAGTCGTATCCTTTTTCAATGAAATTGTAAAAATGTTTTTAAAAATTGTCATTTTTGGGTTACAATGTTTTACTAAGTAACTGCTATTATCATTTTAGAAAGGGACCTAAGGGTAAAAACCAGTTATGTTCAGGAAATCTTTGGTGTACCATCACTTTCATAAAACGCGCATATCTCTGGGAGGGAACACTTGAAGCATGGGATCGGATGTGGTCCACATCAAAAAAAAGTAAAAATTGATTTTTTTACTCTTAGGTCCCTTTCTGTCACATACTCGTATGTCTTGAAAAATCTTTTAATTTTTCGGATGAAATTAAAAAACTTGAAAAACGTTTGATGAAGTGTGTTAAGTTGGAAGGAGATTATGTTGAAAAATAAATAATAATAATTCCAAAAAAAAAACGGTTATTTTTATGTTAGGCCAGTTACTTTTGCGGTCGCCCTCGTATGTTGATGGTCTAAAATAAAATCAGAATATTTTCGTCTTTTTTTTTTAAAAATAATCCTTTAATAAAATTTAATGAATAAGTTATGTTCAGAATGAAAACCAAAATCGACACACGGGGTCGATTTAAAAATTAAATGTTTTCCATCCATTTTTTTTATTAATAACCTACAAAATACGACTTATATGAATTTACCTAGTAGGGTCATAAACATACCTATTTCAATAGTAGAACTGAACATACTCCGTTAAAGTCATATGGGTTTTGAAAGCTAACCTCAATAGCGTTAGTCTCTAACGGGATTTTAAAATGGTTTCAACTTTCATCACGGAGTGGTCAGATAATGAGAACCGTATCGCTGTAATAGCGCTTTTCAATTGTGAAATGAAAAAAGCGATATTTTCAAAACGCTCCGGCCACTAGGGATTAGCCGCATGATCGTCTACCGATGCATAAAACTGTTTGAGGAGTCTGGAGATGTAAAAGACCGCCTAAGGTCGGGCCGCCCACGCTCTGTCCGAACACCGCATGTCATTAAAGCCGTTAAATCAAGAATTCACAGAAATCCGCTCTGAAAACAGAAAATCATGGCCCGTGAGATGAATATCACGCAAAAGTCCATGAGTCGAATCAATAAAAAAGACTTGGGATTTGGGGCTTTCAAACGACGTACCGGACATTTATTGACTGCAGCTTTAAAAAAAAATAGGATTAAAAAATGCAAACGTCTTTTGGTGAAGCACGCTAATAACTTGCACAAAAAAATTTTGTTCACCGATGAAAAAAATGTTTACCGTTCAGGAAAAATTTAACAAGCAAAATGATAGAGTGTATGAGCGGTCATCTAAGGAAGCAACTGATCCCAAGCGTGGAAAAGGGTCATCACCCAGCTTCAGTCATGGTTTGGTGGGGTGTCTCTTACGATGGGGTCACTGACCTGCATTTCTGCGAACAAGGAACCAAAACATCGGCCAAAGTTTACCAAGAAACCGTTTTGGAAGTTGTTGTGAAGCCTCTTAACAATTCCCTGTTCCAAAAACATCCATGGACTTTCCAGCAGTATTCTGTGCCTGCCCATAAGGCTAAAACGTCCCAGGCCTGGCTTCGAAACAATTTGCCAGCGTTCATTTCCTCTGAAGAATGGCCTTCAGGCAGTCCAGATTTTAACTCATTGGATTACAAACTGTGGACGGTTTTAGAGCACAAGGTTTGTCACAAAAGAAAAGAATATAGAAGACTGCTTTGGTTCGAGCTGTGGCCAATTTTCCAATGTACGAGGTTCATGCAGCTATTGACAATGGGCCAGTGCGACTTAATGCGTGTGTCAAAAGGCTGACATTTCAATAAATATATTAAAAAATATTTGATCCAAAAACATTTAGTACTTTTTATTTTTCAACATAAAACGCGTGTAACAGCATTTGTATCACATTTACCCTTAAGTAGCCGGAAATATTTGGGTTTAAAACTTCACTGTACTTCATTAAAATAATTTACCATAATAAGCTATAACTTAAATTTTTTTGACATTTAAATCCAAGATTGAATTTTTTTTGATCCACTTTACCAATTTGATGCATAAGTCGCTCTACTTGTGCATAATTGTCCAAACTTGATAAGATTCGAAAGTGAAAGCCAAGTTTTAAAAAAACCTGCTCCTAATTCAAAAAACAGTAAATATTTTCAAATCGTTAAACATAAAAATTAAATGGATAAAACTATTATTCCGTCAGATAAGCGAATACATAAAATTTTACCTTTGGCTGGTCCAGTTAACAAATGCTCGTTTTAATGACTACCAAATACCGAAATTTTGTTTCTTCAACCGATACTGTCAGTTCCCGCTACTGAACATTGCCGTGTACCCCATCAACATTAGGTTGTAGCAATGGAATACATGGAAAGTACTTGCATATTACTAACATTCGGGTGTAGCAACAAAACTGCTGTCTGTGTGTCGATAAAATGGTGCGGTCCGCCATAACTTTTTTGTTCAATTTGCAATATTTCTATTCCAAGTTACTTCTCGAAAATTAAAAAAATCAAAAATGGTAAATCATTGCTTTGTAGGAGGGCTCACAATTATCTGAAATGAAGTTTACAGCAGCATTGTGTTTTATCAAAAAATGGGCAATAGTGTCACCGCTTTACAAATAGCAAGTCCGGAGGAAAACTTTACATCCCCCTAAAATGAATCCCAGATGTAAACTTTGAAAACGACTATACACGTGTCAGTTTTTGGTTTTAATAGGTCGGTCCTTATAATTTTTTTTGTGTTGTACAGTATTACTCGAATTAGCCTACTCGGCTGACTCCCAGGTCTGTTTGGACGCATTCAGTACAAATGGCGCGATTTCTTCACTTACAATACACTTCCACTTTATACTCGTTTATATATATAAAGTTGAGGACATTTTCTTCTGGATACAACAGTCTCATCAAAGAATATTTCCCACAACTAACTGCTGACAGTCGCTAGTGCCTTTATAAATTAACATGTGTTTAATCCTCAAGTTAAGCGTTCTCAAAAGTAATGGCAGTTTTATTACGGCCCTTAAAGTTCATGTATTTACGAGTCCTTTGTTGCAACAACAACAATATTTCTGTTTGTATGACTATGCCAAAGGAAGGAAAATAACCAATTCTCTCCCATAAAAATGTAATAAAATGGAAAAAAATAACCATAAATAAAAATTTATTACGCCGGCACATACACATAAAATACAACACTTTTCACATATCAATTATTGAATACAATAGGCTTTGTATGCAGGATCCCCGTAACAGTACCACAGCAGAGGGCGGATCTTAACATGTCCTTTTATAATAAGTGGAATCACTCTAACAACTCCACAATCAGTTAAATTCCATTGAGGGGCGACATATGCGGGGTGCATCAATAATTCAACAAATATTTTGTAAATTCATCAATTGTACATTAGCAGGAGCCAGTCAATGCATTGGGCGTTGCTATAGATTCAGAACATCTGCAAACACAAAGAAAATTCAGCCACAGGATGTGAATACTTACAAATCTACATAAGCACATATGAGTGGCACATACTCCCACCCTCTCCGCAAGGGCAATACATACCCTCTCGCACATGACCATATCTCTTGCATACTTTTAGGTATGAAATATTTCAAATTCACATCTGGAGAAGGTGCACATCCGTAAGGCAAATATGTGTGCAAAACTATTTCGAAACTAAAATGTTCATGATATGGTCAGATCTTACATTTCGGAGGGAAATAGTTGCAACCTTTACAACGAATAGAACAAATGTGAATGCGTTGTGTATTCGAGTGGGTCGCACAAAATGTTGTTGAGTCAGCCATTATAATATAATTTATGGCAAGTTAGGAAAGTTCAAAGTCGGGCGTGACTCCCCCCCCCCCCCCCCCTACACGATATTTTCACCATTCGATTTACCAGACAACATTTTTGTCCTATGCGCTGGCCTCACTTTAAATACTATTGGAATCTTGTTGTTGTAGCGACACACGTAATGCCGGGGTTACAGGCCTTGGCCAAAGATTGCTGCTTCGGGTCAATCCGGTACATAGACCCGGCTGTCGTGGGATTGACTATTTGAATCTGATCAAATTTACCGCTCTTGGGTCGGTTGGAACACAACCCAAAGGTTAATTTGTCCTTTTGGATCTTGTCGATTCCTTTTTGGATCTTGTCGATTCCTTTTTAGATCTTGTCGATTCAGTTCAATTTTTTAAGCTGCACACAGAAAAAATCGGTTAGAATTCGGTCTGAACTACAAAAATTCGGTCGGATTGACTACTTTATGTTGCAATTACAAACTGTTCATGGTATTGATGTTTATATGGTTCGACATACCACAAGACAGTAGCTGCAATAATAATACGCTCCTCACACCAATAAGTCGGTTTAAAACCTTTTGGTTGCCACAACTGGTGGTTATCGAAAGCAATCTATTGTAAAGTACATGTCACTTTAGTACCAATAATTGGTGGTGATAACAGATACGTTTCTTTTGTAATAACCAAACCCTGTTTAGTTCAATGTTGTAAATTATTATTGGTTATCCCATCATTAGAATAAGATCAACTTATACATAATACGAGTAATTTGTCGGTTCTGGTAGGCACAAAAAGAACCCTGTCATCAATTGGGTTTTCTGAACATTTCGTATTGCAGGGTATCATATAGTCGGCCACGCTCGACTTAAGCTTTTATTCTTTTACAAGTTTTTACTGTGTTTATCGCACTTTTTCTCATTATATCCTGTACCGCACGATGGATAGGAAATACAGGGTGGCGCAAAACTTCCGTTGTGGTTTGCATGTTTAATAACATTATTATTTATTGGTTAATTATTATAATAATTTTGTGTTATATAGTATATTAGTGGGGAATATTTTTGGCATAAGTATGAAAAATTATATCCTGGTGGCCAATTATAAGTGGTGGCGAATTCGGCCTGCGCACATTCGTGCTCTTTTCGCCAGTTGTGCCGAACGTCTTGTTGGTGATTCTGGACTGTCTTGCACACTATCCACAACGCGTTGGATATTTTCGTCCGTGTGGACCGTACCTGGTCTTCCGGTACATGGAAGGTGTCATACTGTACCATGTCGAAAATTTCCAATCAAGCGGTTTATTGTTGGTTCTGAAGGTCCAGTACGCACATTAAACAAGCGACGATAAGCACGCTGCGTCAAAACAATTGACTCTTGATTTTAAGATAAAATTTAACAATTGCTGATCCGATATTTACATTGTAAAGTTTGACATTTTTTAGCATAAACGTACTCAGAACGTTTTGACGTACGACCATCATTTGTGTTGTTTACAGTGACTTGAAAAAATCAATTTGACAAAAAAATGGAATTCACTCGTGAACATTTTTCACAACTTTCGACGTGGATGTTCACGACAAGAGTATATCGATGAACTTAAATCTTTGTCGATGAAGCACCATCCTATAGCACTGTAAGAACTGGTTCAGTGAATTCAATCGTGGCCGAAGCTCGCTCAAAGACGAAGGTCGCGAAGGTCGTCCAAAAACGACCGTTGTGCAAGGGAACATTGATGCCGTGCGTGAACTGATAATGCAAGGTCGCCATGTGACATACCATAAGATAGAGGCATCCTTGGGCATTTCTTCCACTAGCATACATTCGATATTGCATGAACACCTGGGCGTAAAAAAGGTTTGTTCGCGTTGGATGCCGCACAATTTGACAATCGCTTGACAAAAAAAGTCTCGTTTCGATTTATGCAAAGAAATTTTAAAAACATACGATCGCGGCGCTTTAAAAGACCTTTATAAGATCGTCACAGGTGACGAATCATGGATCTATGCGTATGAGCCCGAAACAAAACAGCAATCGACCCTGTGGGTCTTCGAAGACGAGCGAAATCCGACGAAAGTTGTTCGTGGATGAAGCATTTCGAAGCAAATAGACGCCGTTTTCTTCGACAAAACTGGTCATGTGGCGACCGTTCCGCTTGAGCAACGTAGGACGGTCAATTCTGAGTGGTACACCACAATTTGTCTGCCTGAAGTCTTCGGAGAAATTCGAAAACAAACAAGAGAAGACGAATCATTGTGCACAATTTCAATGCGAGCTCACACACATCGGCTCAAATCAGCGCCTTTTCGACCGGCCAAAACGTCGAAATGATGGATAATCCGCCGTACAGCCCTGACTTGGCACGCGATGACTTATTTTTATTCCCGCACATCAAGAAAAAAATGTGTGGTCAACGATTTTCGTCGCCAGAAGATGCTGTTGAAAGTGTATAAATCATGCTGAAGAATACTTTGAAAAACAATAAAACCATTTTTGATGATAAATATTCGCATTTTCATTAATAGGCCAGAAATATATATAGCAGCCCTCAAGTAATCCCTTTTTTCTTAACCAAAACTCGACCTTAGTACAATAAAAATGTAATCACTCATTCTTTATTTTTTTATACTTCCAGGTTTTTTGACCAGCTGCTGCAAGTATCTTACAAGCTCGTTTCCTCCGATTTTATACAAATGTATTAGAAGGCCAAACAGGTTTTTATCTGACCGGGCTACACACTTTTGGGAAAAGGAGCAGGAAAATTAATAGATCATTGATTGTATGGCGTTATCTTAGCTGTGTATCCCCTCAAAACTTAAAGAAATTGTGTTTCGAGATCCTCAGCACACTGGCCGTACCTTTTACAAGGCCCATACTTTCATCTCGACATGCAGTTTTTGCAGTTGGTAAGTCATTTGTTTCGTATTTCATTAATTGGTAGAAACTTTAGCGACATTTCGATACCTTTTATTCGCAATTAGCTCGCATTTGGCGACTTTACAGTCCTCACTCACACAATAGGTGGCATTGTCCCCACTCTTGTAAACCAATTACTTCTTCAACGTATTTAACTTTACCATTGTGCACTGAGACCATCTGGTAAGGCAGGTTTTGCTGGTAGTAGTTGGGATAGTTTCGGGTCGGCCAGGGGTTTTTGAAGTCTAACAGTTTTTGTGTTATACGAGTATTAAAAGAGACCTCATATTGTCTTTGTCGAATTGTGCGTACACAGAGTTTATAGCCCCGGACCATGACTGAAACTATTACTCGAATGCAAGAATCATGACGCTTTACGAAGTTGGAATCTGTTGTCTGGCATCCTTGTGTTTAAATTTTGCCCAACGACGAGAGTCGGCCTTGTGAGTATGCTTCTGTTTTCAGGGATAACATTTTTGAATATAGCATCTCTACACAGGTGTCGTAGATACTACTATGCGACAAAATGCCGGCCTTTCTCGGGCGTGGATGTTATGGAGGAAATGAACGACTTAGTTGAGTATAGTAATTCCGCAAAAGGACAGGGTAGATCTCAGTTTTTTTTGTAGGCCGAGAAAGTTTTCATTTTGCAAATCGATTTATTGATATCTCATGATAAGGTCTCTTTTGTGAAATCGTATGGAGGTTATTTTCGTAGAACATTTTAACATCCTATCTCTTGGTTTGGCTTGTCTTTGTGGTCCTTTTTTTCAAGAAAAGTTAAAAAAGGGATTCTTTAATAATAGTTTTGAGTATTTTTACGTTATACAAAAATGTTGCCCAGTTAATTTCAGTCTAGCAATTTCTTGAAGACTAAAAATTGATATAATATACTCGTATATAAAAAATTGATATAATATATTATAAAATTTTAGCGTGTCCTTCTTGGTCCCCTTTTGTAAAAGAAGTTGTATAAATGTGGGAAAAATTAGTCGTTTTTTGGTTTAAAGTATTCTACTAAAGTACTACTATTATTAAATGGGTCACCTAAAATAAGATCCGGATATCTTTAAAATACGAGGGCGGTTCGGAGCGTAGCGCAAAAAGCGCGGTATAAACAGAAAAAAGTTAAGTGTTTTGGAAACTTCCATCTCTGCTATGAACACATGTTAAATTTTGTTTCGATCTGGCAACTCCTTCATATAGAAACAGGTGTTCACAAAAGACGCATCCGCGATTTTTGTACAATGGAAAAATTAGAAATGCGTGGTGTCATTAAATATTTACATAAAAAAGGTTTATCGGGACAAGAAATTCATAATGATATGGTTGTTGTTGTTGTAGCGGCAACTGTGTGCCGGGGTGACAGCCCTTGGCCGAAGAATTGCTCTTCGGGTCAATCCGGTACATAGAACCGGCTGTCGTGGGATTGCATAGCGGTGATATGATATGGTGAATGTGTTAGGTGAAACATTCAACAGTAAGAAATTGGGTTGCTGAATTAAAACGTGGTCGTACAAGCATTGAAGATGAACCACGTAGTGGACGTCCAAAAACAGCAACAACAACCGAAATTGTAGCCAAAGTGCATGATATGGTATTAAATGATCGACGAATAAAAGTGCGTGAAATAGCTAATATCATGGGCATCTCAAATGATCGAGTCCATTTAATTTTGCATGAAGAACTACAGATGAAAAAGCTTTCTGCAAGATGGGTGCCGGACTTGTTAACAGTCGACCAAAAACGCATAAGAATGATCATTTCTCAAGCTTGTTTGGATCGTTTTCGGCGAAATAAAATGGATTTTAAGCGTCGTTTCATAACTGTTGATGAGACATGGATCCACCACAATACTCCAGAGACAAAAGAACAACCCAAACAATGGACTGAAGCTGGAGGAAGTTCCCCAAAGAAGGCAAAAACAATTCAATCGGCTGGTAAGGTTATGGCAACGGTTTTTTGGGACTTCAAAGGTATTTTATTGATTGACTATCTGCAAAAGGGTAAAACAATAAATTCAGAGTACTATTGCAACCTTTTAGATCAATTAAATGTACAAATTCGAGAAAAACGTCCTGGCTTACAACACAAAAAAATAATTTTTCATCAAGAC